>JANBXA010000651.1:130407500-131007500 GCA_030556225.1 Cricetiscus sungorus
GTTCACATAAAAATAGGGTTGAATATAGTCATTTAAAATTATTCATTTCACATGTAGAAGAAAATGTATTTTACAACAGTATTTATTCCACTTGGTACCATACATATTGATATGAGATCTTTAGTTGATTTTCCTCTCCAGAAGGTTGAAGAACCTAAAAATTCATTTCTCTGGATTTATCCCTGACCACATTTTTCTGTTATGTTTATAACTCATTGCTTACTGATTATTGAGGACAAAAAGGTCTTTATTAAGTTTCTGCGGGAATACAATGTTACACTTTGTAACTGTTGAGTTTAGGACTTGGTTAATGTTTTGGGAATGGTATTAAAATGAGATGTTTATACTGGGGTGATGAATTAGTATCTACTGGAGATAAACATGCTTGAAAACTGCATTGTGAATGGAAAGCTTAAATTCTCCCTCTAAGTTTAAGGTATAATCATATATAATTTCTTATAATTAATCTATTATGATCTAGAAAAATAGTTAAGTGTATACTTATCAATGTATATTAATCAACTTATAATGTCTGAATTAATATTTAAAAAGAGTTTTATTTACTTGGAAAATTTAGTAACTGTCTTCTTTCAACATGACTATAACATACCCATAAACTTTTATGGCTTTATTTTTTAAGATTTTTTCATAAAATATATTTTGATTATCTTTTTTCCTCTGCCAGTTCCACCTAATTCCTTCCCGTCTCTATCCCTACTCAACTTTATCCCCCCCCCCCATCATCCCCCATCCCTCTCAAAACTAACAATTGCTATTAAAAGGACAAAACAGCAGACTATAGAATGGAAAAAAAATCTCAGGAATCCAATATCTGACAGAGGTCTGATTTTCAAAATTTATAAAGAACTTAATAAACTAGACATCAAAAAACCAAATAACCCAATTAAAAAAAATGGAATACAGATCTGAACAGTGAATTTTTAGCAGAGGACTCTCAAATGGCCGAGGTACACTTAAAGAGATGTCCAACATTCTTAGCCTTTAGGGAAATGTAAATCAAAACAACTCTGAGAACTTGCTATGGAAACCAGTTGCTCCTGTTTGTAATTCCTCTCATGAGTCATTTAATTTCTTCTCTAATAACAGATTTGGGTGTATTCCCACTGCTTTTGTGTTTCATGTATATATTCCATCTATTAGGCACACAGATAGCTGTGGATGATCCGGAGGATGATCTGAGATTCCATCATACATACAGCCAGAATGGCTAAGATCAAAAACACTAATGACAGCTTATTCTGGAGAGGATATGGTGTAAGGAGAACACTACTCCACTGCAGGTTTGAGTTCAAACTTGTTCAGACAATATAGTGGTTACTCAGAAAATTGGCAATCAATCTACTTCAAGATCCAGCTATACCACTCTTGGGATAGGATGCTGCATCCTACCACAAGTACTCTTACTCAACTATGTTCACAGCTATTGTATTCATAATATCCACAACCTGGAAAAAACTCAGATGTCCCCCATCAAAAGAACGGATAAAGAAAATGTGGTCCATTTACACAATGAAGTATTACTGAGATGTTGAAACAATGACATCAAGCAATTTGAAAGCAAATAGATTCAAAGAGAAAAAAATCATCTTGTGTGAGGTAACCCATGCCCAGGAATACAAAGATGGTATGCACTCAGTAATAAGTGGATAATAGCTCTAAAATAAAGGATAACCATGCAATATTCCACAGACCTATAGAGGCTATGTAACAAGGAGGGACCAAAGCAGATGCCTGGATTTCACTGGAAGGGAAAATAGAAGAGATCTCCTGGGTAGACTGGGCATGGGTGGGGTTGGGAACATTAAGGATCAGGCTAGGTGTGTGATGGAAGGGAAGAGTACTAAAGGGATCCCTTGATATGAGGTTAATTTTGTGAACATGTAGAAACATAGCTCAAGGGAAACTCCCCAAATCTACAAAGATGTCCCCAGACAAGGCTCCTAATAATAGTTGATAGGTAGCCTGAATTGGCCATCTCCTTCAATCAGATTGGTGGTTACTCCAATTGTCATCAGAGTCCTCAGCCAGTAACTGATGGGAACAGATGCAGAGATCCACAGCCAAGCATTGGACAGAGCTTGGAATTCTGTTGAAGAAAGGGAGGAAGGATTGTGTCAGTCAGGGAGATGAAGGTAATCACGAAGGATGAAAATACTAATCTGTCTCATAGGAGCTCACAAAGTCTGGACCTTCATCTAGGAAGGCTGCATGGGACTGAACTAGACCCTCTACATTTGTGTGACAGTTGTATAGTTTGGTGTACCTGTAGGATTCCTCGCAGTTAGAGCAGTATCCGTCCCTAACACTTTGGCTGGATTTCAGCAACCTATTTCTCATTCTGGGTTGCCTTACCCAGCCTTAATACAAGGGGAGGATCTTAGTTCTACCTCAACTGGATATGCCAAACTTTGTTGATATCCATGGAGGGTTGGCCCCTTCTGAAGAGGAATAGAGGATTGACAAAGTTGAGGGGAAGTTAGGGGGTGGAATAGGAGAAGTTGAGAAAGGGGAATCTTTGCTAGGGATGTAAACTAAATGAATAAATTTAATAAAACTTCCAAATAAATTCAAACAAAATATTATAGGGTTTCTAATGTGTAAAAATAAGAATAGGGGAAAACAGGCTGAATAGATGTTTATTCAGGGATAAGCAACTTACAACAGAGACAGATGAACGGCAACAGGTTCCAGTCCCGAGGATGACTTCAGATCCCAGACCCTCTCTCCAGTAAGATGAGACCACATGGAAACACTTAGATTGATATAAGTTGGTTAATATTTAAGACAGAGCTGGCCAATGAAAACACTAGTGACATCCCAACAGCTTTATATTTAATACAGCATTATTTGGGGGCTAACACAGCTGTGGGACCAGGCTGGCAGGAAAATTGCTCATAACAAAATTTTGCCTGCAACACGGACATTAAGAACTTCCGCTTAAAACTTAACAAAAACTTAAGAAAAGATTTTAAAAAATAGCAGAGACAAACAACTTTTCTTGGTAGCAGCAATTTTCTCATTTGTGCTCTCTTACAAGCAGAGATTTCAGAGATTTTCACGGCTCCTTTAAGTGAGGTTTCCTGACTTGGCATAAATGATAAACCCTGCTAACAACAACTTAATGATGTGTACAAGAGCTGGCAGTGGCAGTGACCACATTCCAAGCCAGCAGCATGATGTTGGATGGATGCATAGACCAAGTCTGTGAGCAGAGCTCTCAGTGCTGGTGGTAAATGACCCCTGCCATCTTGAATAGATGGCAGCAAAAACAGCTGTGGTTTTAAGTTTAGCAATATTTTTTAGCAAATAAAAGACTCATGGCCAAAACAAGATAAAGATTTATAGTAAAGACAAATTCTGATAAACAATATCCTCTAAAGGTTTGCAGTGTGGTTTAAAATATATGTGGGCTTGGGAAAGATAAAGGAACAGGATAGAGTGGTTTAAAAAAATTAGAAAGAAGTTGAGTAGCTGAGTGTGGTGACACACACCTTTAATTCCAGCACTCAGGAGTCAGAGACAAGCAGATCTCCATGATTTCAAAGCGAACCTGATATACAGAGTTAATTCCAGGATAGGCAAAAGTTACACAGTGAAACCCTGTCTCAAAAAATAGAAAAATAAAAGTTGAAAAAATAGAGTAATAAAAATGCCACATAAAGATGGAGAGTGCACAGGGAGTCTGGATACTGTATGCTATTGTGTTGTCTTTGTGTTGTTTGACAGCTGAGGAAATGGTAACAACTGTTAAAAGAAATGCTGCTGTATTAATACAATTTATATCTTTTAAAAATGCTTTGACTTCAAAATTTAAGTCTAAGGACAGGCTACTGGTGAAAAGAATTTCTATTTTTGTTTCAATAGAAAAGGAAAAGCTATGCATCTCTTCCAGATTAATATGGTTTGATCAAGCAAGACCCCTGAAATAATGTCCCAGATGATCCAACATTCAAAACAGCTGGGACAAGGCAGCCTTGCAGACCATTACAGCCAGGATTTCTGAGTTTTCTTAGGATTCCCAAGGCAGTTCCCCCTACCAGCAGGAAGTGGTTTGGAATCAGCAATGCCCAAATTCTAAAACATTGTCTATAAATGTTTGTTTTCATTTAAATTGGATTGGTTATAAATGGTTAATGATCACAACCAATCTCTTTTTAAAGGAAAAAAAAGGGATTATGGTATAGAATTGAATACTTTTTTTGGAATGAATTTTCATTTATTGATACAATTTAAGGTCAATTTTGTGATATGTACATTTCTCCTTTTGTTTAGGTATGTGTTTATATAGCTCATTTAAAAATGTAATGTATAATTTAGTACAGACTATAGATAGTTATCTATAATAGTCAAAACTTATAGTTAAGTTAGTTAGGCTTTCTAGATATACAAAGATATATTTCAAATGGATCAGCATTCTTCAAACATTTCAAAGACCTACAGAATATGGCATTTAAAATGGTTTAGGGTTTTTCTTGACAGCGAGGCGCAACTGCTCCTGGCAATACCACCTGCATCAGAAAGGAAGATTGACATCAATGAAACTCATTATAGAGTTTACTTCCAATATGGCAAGACTAGCCATTTGGGCAAGATACTGCTTTTGTTTGGATTGCTTTATTTTATGCTGTATAAACTGGGCATGCAGGACCCACAGGAAAGTGACTGCTGATACAAGATGGGCATTGCTACAGGGTTCCTGCTTCATTGAAGTGTCTGCCAGACAGTCTGCAGGATACAGAGAAAAGTGAGTGACAAATTGCCAATACAAGTGGACAGTTTCAAGTTTCCTGCTTTGCTGAGGAGTCTGCCAAACACACTATGGCCTATAGGCTGAAGATGTATCATTATAGGAGAACCTCAGGTGACTGACCAGGCAAGTTGTCTCTGTCATTTTTAGAGTTTATATATTATCCTTCTGTGGTCTTTGAGAGAGTTGAAGGCAGATAGTTATGGTTATAGTTTTCATTGGTTAGGATTAAAGATAAATTACATATAAGACTTTAGACTCACAAAGATAGGATAGATGATGGAATATTTTCTTTAAATCTTGCTAAATGTTAATGAACTAAATATTGTTAACTATAGTTCTTATTTGATAAATGTTTTGTTATATATTTTACCACGTTAAAGTTAAAACCATTCTTTTTATTTAGACATGAAAGAGAAGATGATGGGAGATGCCATTCTGTAAATATGTTTCTTGTAAGGTTAATTAATAAAGCCCTGTTGGCACATAGGAAAGCAAGATAGGAAGGACTAGGAGACAAGTAGGACTCTGGTAGATGTAATAGAGGAGATTCAAGATGTAGAGATTTGAAAGAGGTCAGGACCCTCTTTCTGGTAAGATAAGAGCACGTGGAAACACTTAGATTGATAGAAATGGTGTAATATTTAAGACAGAGCTCGCAGATAAGAAATGCTAGTAACAGGTCAATAGCTTTATGTCTAATACAGTGTCTCTGTGTGTTATTTGGGGGTTGATGCAGCGGTGGGACCAGGCTGGTGGGAAAGTGCCTATAACCTGTTTCTATTGCTGTGAAGACACACCATGACCACAAGAACCTCTAAAGAAGTAAAATATTTAATTGAGGTGGTGGTTTACCATTCAGAAATCCATCTGTTTTCATCATTGTGGTGAGCATGGCTGATGGTGGGAAGCATGGCAGCATGCAGGCAGACATGGTGTTGACTACAACTTGATCAGAAGGCAACAGGAAGTCAGACGCTGAGCAGTATCTTGGGCATAGGACACTTCAAAGGCCACCCCCACAGTGACACAATTCCTCAAATAAGATCAAATCCACTGCAACAAAGCCACACCTATAGTTCTATTTATTCCTTATGAGATTACAGGGGTGGGTGGAAGGTCAATTATATTCAAACTACCATACAAAGTACAAAATTGGAAATCAAAATGTAAAAGCAAATGACCAATAATACAAAAATTACCCAAATAACAAAAAATGAGATGAATGTCTTCAAAAATACAATTGAATCAGTTTTGTGTTATTCAATTACTCCTGGGTATGTGTCCTGTCATGCAATGTGGTTAATGCACACAGCAAAACTGTTGGAGAAAATGAACTTTTATTTTGCCAGCAGGTATCAATTGCAGATAGTTTCTTGGTTAGGCGGAGAACTCCATGTCTACTTCCCCTTCTCAGTGCTATGACACCATCTGGCTTGAATTTGAAGGCTTGGTGCATGTTGTCACAGACTCTATGTGCTTCTATGTTGATGGAAATTTCTGTCCTACCCAGTCCCTCAGTCATTTAGTTGCAAGTAAACATAGTGGCTTCTATTAATTTTCAACTGTTTGGCCGATGGCTCGGGCTTCTTATTGTCTATCTCTCTCAAAATTATTAATCCATTTCTATTAAACTATATATTGCCATGAGGTTGTGACTCACCCATAATGTTCTGAAATGTTACTCCTTTGGGGGGTACATGGCATCTCCCCAGAGACTCACTCCTTTGTTTCTCCTCCTAATCTTATCCTAGTCTGGTCACCCTACCTATATTTCCTGCCTGGCTACATCCTTCCTGTTCATTTGCCAAAACAGCTTTATTCATCAACTGGTAAGAGAAACATATATTCACAGCATACAGAAAGACATCCCACATCATTCATATATACAACAGTTCTGTTGTACTGTGTCTGGAAGATACTATTTTCTTGGAGTCAAATGTCACCTCTAGCTCTTATAATATTTCTGCCTCCTCTTCCTCTTTGATTTCTAAGTCTTGAATGGAGGATACTGAAAACATCTCACCTAGGACTTATTTCCCCGAAGTGTTTCGTACTCTGCACATTCTCCAGTTGTGGGTCTCTGTGTTTGTTCCCATCTACTGAAAAAAAGAAGCTATTATGATGATTGAGGCACTGGTCTTTAAGGGAAGAAGAATGTCATCAGGAGTCATTTTATTATTTTCCCCCTAGCAGAGTTTTATACTTGGCACAAGACCTATCTAGAATGGCCACATTAACAGTGCCAGGCATGGGCTTGGAATAGGCCTTAAATTGATTCAGAAACTTGGTTGGTTACTCCCATAGTATTTGTGTCAATGTTGTGTTATTTTATCTTGCTGGTAGGTCACTGTTATAGGTCATGGGGTTTGGAGAAGATAGATACTAATAATTATCTTTCTCTTCTTACAATGTGCAGAGTACCTTCCAGCACCATGGATGCTCCAGCTTGACTTCTTAGTGTTTGAGAAGATATGCAAATGTTGGTTTTAATAGGGACATATTTTCAGGTTGAGGAGATCAACCAATAGTCTTTCTAATACCCTGTTATATTTGGGTGTTTTCATAGGGTCCCTTTGACTATTGACTTAACAAGGCATAACCTGTTCCTGACACTGGAAGGTTTGCTTGGTGGTATAAGATAGCTATTTGGGACATTCTTCCCTTATTATTTGGTGACTTCATTTATGTTCATTTCCTATATGTATGCATTTTAGGAAGCTTCTACAATAGTAGATTTCCATAAGTTTGTTTTCAAAATAACATTAAGTGGCCTTTAGTATTAGTTATCATTCCCACATTCCCTCTTGTTTTTTTTTTCATGCTTGTGCCTTTCTACTAGTGTCTAGGCATTTAGAGTTACATACAGTGTGTTTCTTGGTGTTGATATCTGGTCTTGATATTATTGTCAGGGTGCTCAATTTTTAAGTTGTTATTTTCCTCTCTGGATCCTACGTAAGTGTGGTGGATGCATATATGATGGTAGAGAGCACTTCTGTGAATGGATGGGTTGGTGTTTGGCAGAGATGAATGGAGATGGAGTGTAAAGAGAGTCTGAGAGGGGATGTAGGAAAAAGCTAGGGGGCTCTGAGTCGGAGGCAAAGTCCCTGGGGAAATGAAAGTAGGTTTGGAGGATAGGTTCCTGCAATCAGGCTGTAGTAGTACAAAGAGTAAGTCTGGAAGCAATCAGGCTGTAGTAGTACAAAGAATAAGTCTGGAAAGACAGGGCTGAAAGGGGTATGGGGAATCTTTTGTCTGAACACAAAGAGATAAAATGCTCTGGGTGTGGAGGTGGGATAGGAGAAAGGATGTCCTGCTACATACTACTGAGAGTAAGTCATAAAAGATCATAATGGAGGACAGAAAAGGTAGTAAAAATCACCTACCTAAGTCAGGGCCTGGTATTGTCACTCAGAATTCCTGGTGTAACATGAGCAATATCCAAACCCAAGACAGACACTGTGATTCAAGCTTTAAGCAAAGATCAGAAAAAAACAAAACAAAACAAAACAAAAAACAAGACAAAAAACAGCCAGCCACTATCTCTTAACTTCTGCCTCAGGTGAAAGGGCTGTCCTGTCTTCAGTGTGGCTAGAGAATAAATCTCTCATGAAACCCTTTCATTCTTGCTTTTATACCACTCTAGTGCCGGGATTAAAGGCTGTGATCCCCAGTGCGGAGAACACCTTTGTGTGAACTGTTTCTCTGTAGGACTGGATCAATTTCATGTAGCTCAGTGTGGTGTTGAACTAATAGAGATTGATAAGCTTGTCTCTTGAGTTCCAGGATGAAATGTGTGTGCCACTGCCTGGCTCTATGCCTGGTTAGTATCAATGCTGGATTAAAGGTGTGTATTATTACCTGGTTCTATGGCTTGTGTCTAGCTTTGCTTTCTGCACCCCCAGACAAGCTTTAATAACTCATAAATGATATATCACCACATCCTGGGTAAAATGTGATTCTATAGATGGACAGCTGAAACCAAGGAATGGAAAGGGGGGAAGACCAAGGAGTTGATGGGAAAGAAGAACTAAGCTAGGTCCTCACCATGAGTCAGAGTGCCCAGGGAATACATACCTCTTTATTATTAACTTGATTCCTTAAGGACCAGTCTCTGACGCATTGTTATGTTCCATGAAGTATAGCAGTACTATGACTTCTTAAGCATAAGTATCTGCCACCACATTATGGATAAATGGACTAGTCTATATGAGATGTGATTAGAGTGATTTCTGTTGTATAATAACAACCGTTCTGGTTGGGGGTGTTGATAGCTAACTTGACTGAATTAAGAAGCTCCTAAGCTGATAGTTCATTATATCCTTTGACATATCTATGATGTATTTTGGGGAGGTTAACTCATAAGAACTCTGTACCAATCAAAGATTAACCCTTTGACAGATTCATACTGTCATAAAGTAGAGTCTAGCTGGAGAAATAAGTGCTTTGGAATGTGACCTTAGTGTAATAGCTCACTCTGAACCATACCTATATCCTCCTTTCTCTGCTTTGTTTAGACACAGCCATTGTCTTGATGTTCTGTTCAAGTATGTGGGAACAAGTGACCATTGGCTGAATCATTTGAAACCAGGGGCAGAAATAAATCCCTTCCTTGAATAATTTCTGGCACATGTTTTGTTATAACAAACAAGGTATCTTATTGCATATCACAGTGAAATTGCATATATATTTCTTATACAGGAAGAAAGTTAAGAGATAGTTTGCTTTCGTCTTGAGACAGATGATTTAAAGGTTATGTTGAAGTCATTACAATACAGCAGTTTTTTAGACTAACCTGAAATCTGCTGGTGTACCAGTTACCCAGTTACCATATATATGTATATATATATATGTGTGTGTGTGTGTATTTATGTATGTATGTAATTTTCTCCAGTTTTGAGTTTCCTCATTTGTACATGTAGATATTAAAAACTGGTATATAAAAACCTTATCTCATGCAAAGCAGTTGATTCTCTGCAAAGTTCCACAGAAACTAGTCGTAGTTGTGAATTGGCCATATGAAAAAGCTTAGGTCTTGAAAGCTGATCTCCTCACCCTCAAACATACTGCCATAGAGAGTCAGTTGTCCTCAAGCAAGAATGTTATATTGTGATCTCTACCACTACCTCACATGAATCTGTATAACAAGAAACTTGGATCCAGGTAATATCTGGAAAGTTATAGTTCTCTCTCACAGCATGGGTATTATGCTTTTAGAAAAGGGTTGACACTAAGATTTCACAGTCTCACCTGAGAATTATATTTCTAATGATGGTGCCACAGCTCTTAGCAAGGCTGTGCCCCTTTACTAGAGACACTAAGTCTGCTTAGCTGGTTCTAATACACAGGGGGAAATGTAGCAGTACACAGCATACCAACCACCATCCACATACTTTTTTTTTTTTTTCACAAAAAAAGATGCTCCAGAAGATTAGAACAAATTCTTAATTATCTAAAGTCACTTTTGTTAGTGTTTAAATTCATCAGATAATTGTTCAATTATCCACTTTGTTTTGTCTGTGTAGATATCCTGGCTCAAGTCCATTAACCAACTAATGTACAAAAAGATGAGAAAATTAGGAGATTGTGCCTATGTTGATATTTCTGTTCTCAACCCAATGGTTGGTCTGTGTCATTGATGTTTTCTGTCCTCATTAGGAGTTCTCACAGTAATGTTTATTGCACCCAGAAAGTGAATTTAAATATGTTTGTATTTACTTTTTGCCTACTAGCCTGAAGAAGCACAGTAGATACTGGCTTTTTCTTTCCTTACTTTTGAGATTATAGTATAATTACTTTTCCCTGTCCCTTTCTCCCCTCCAAACTATCCTATATACCCCTCTGTACTCTCTTTAAAATGTAAATTTTTTATGAATTATTACTATGTGCATGTGTAAATATATTTATAAATATAACCTGTTCAATTTGTATAATGTTGCCTTTATGCATATTTTCAGGGATAGCAATTTGTATAATGTTGCCCTTATGTATATTTTTAGGGATAGCAATTTGATATTGGATAACCATTTGGTGTGCTGTTCCCTGGAGAAGGCTATTTTTCCTATTCCTAATATTTCTTAGTGGCCTACAGTTCTTCGTGAAGGGCTGAGGCCTTATGGGGTTTTCCCCATTCTTTTGGCATGTCTATTTGTGTTTTCCTTATATCTACACTATAAGGCTCATTTCACAGTCCATGATGTTACCCACAATGGGCTAAAGTACAAGAGGGAGAATGTTCAGTGATGGTTGGTATCAACTGACATGCTAGTATATCTATTAGCAACTGAATCATTATTTAGACCCACTGAGACACATTTGTTACATTAAATCAGCTGATATCTGTCATTTTCTTCACTTGTACTTGAGGAGTGTTTGAAGCAGGGCAGGGAAGAATGGTCATGCCTTATGAATCACTTAGGAGACAGTAGCTGTTTCATCCCTATGTGTTGTCTTCTTCCCTGTCCTTGTTGTGTTGTCGCAGATAAACTTTCCGACCACAAAAGAGAATGAAACACCCAGGACTTTAGTCTAGACTGCTGGAGATGAGACAAAGCCAAGGAAATTTCATATGTGCTCTGGGTACTATGGAATGTCATCATTAATTTCAATTCCTATCATTAAAATTAAATTGCCAAATTAACTTGACTGAAACAATGAAGGAATATGGCTTTGCTATTACTGCTGAAGACCTTTAAGAATCAATGTAAAGTTGAGAGCATCGAAAATATATCATTATGAATAATGTTTAGAAGGCTATTTGACAACATAGCCATGTAGCAAAACAGAGAGTTTCCTCCTAGGGCCTATGGCCTCCACAGAAATAGTTTTTTCCTAGATGTACTCATTCAGGAATGAATCTCCTACTATGTAGAAGGCCTCAAATCCAATCAGAAACTGGTTAGTTACTCCAATAACAGTCATACCGCTATTGTACTAACAGGCACATCTTGCCTGGCAGATTGAATTTGTAGCATGCAGTGTTCAGCTCTAGTTAAGACTACTAATTTTTTTTTTTTTTTACCAGATAGTCTACATAGAATCTTCTGGCATCATGTGCACTACCCAGCAGTACATTTTCTTGCTCAGTTACAGATTAATTTTTTTTTGTTCTAGAACCAAAGTAAACAGTAATAGAGTATTATGTGTCAAAATTCTAAATTGCCAGCTTATTGAACTAATTATTTTAGGAGTTTCCTAGAGAGTCATTAGAATTAACCATATAAGATTATATTATCTGAAAGTACTGGCAACTTTACTTTGTATCTGCATGCCTGTTTTCTCATTCTTTTATCTAATTATACCGGATAATGATTGAGTAGAAGGATGAGAGTCCATATCTTTATCTTAGTGATGATCTTTAGTGTCTCAAAATTAAGTGAGTGTTTCCAGTGAGTTTTCTGTAGATATTCTTTATCTGGTTGATGCTATTCTTATTTGTATTGAGTGGTATATAATATTGTATTATTTCATTGAGGGGTGATATTTTTTAATCATGAAAAATCCTTGGATTTTGTCAAACCTTTTACAGCATACTTGATATTATTATGTGGTGTTTATTCATTATACTAGTATCATATTCTACATGAACTGGTTTCCATATGGAAAACTAATATTGTTTTCTGGGGAATCTGTTTCCCTTGAAAATTTGCATACAAGAATTTTCATATACTAACAAATTTTTGTTGTTAATATTGTCTTGAAAATCGTGTATCTATGTATACAATTGACATTGGTGTACAGCCTGTAACTTTGATTTAGATATAAGACACTCAAGGCAGAAGAGTGGCCAGGCCTCTCTATTCTCATGAACCTCCACATGCCAGGTTCTACTCACAGAGCACTCTAACTGCTCTACCAGATGGACCTTGCCATGACCCACAGAGTAAAATAACCAGTCTCTGGACTCAGAATCCCACTAATCCCCATCCTGGAAAACTTCACCCTGGACAATTCTGCCCCCATCCCAAGAAAAGATTTATAAACCCTGTGTTCTGCTCAGTTCTCTGCTGGATTTTTGTTGTTTGTTTGTTTTTTCCTAAGCAGAGGCAGCCACCCTCCTAGATCTTTCCCTCCCAATAAATCTCTTTGTGTGAGGCTTGTTGTATGGTATGACTTTGTGGTATTCCTTGGTTTCTGAATGCCAAAATACTTTTCCATCCAAAATGTAACACCTATAATGAGAATAGAACTGTTTTTCGCTCCAAGAACAAACTGATATATTTATTCCCTTCTATTTTTTCCAAGATTTTATGCAATGTTTCTAGTAAATTTCATTAGTGTCTGATAACATTCATAAGGAAAGTAAGGTTCTATTTTGACTTTGTGGGAATATTCTTCTAATTACCATTAATTTAGTATCTTGATATATGTATACTGAGAATTTTTAATTTCTAAGTCTCTTCGGTTAGTTAGATTTTTTTTTTCCCTAAAAGTTGTACATTTTTATCCGAGGCTATTTGTTCATATAAAATTAGTTAATATAACTTTATGATCTTTTTTGGGTATTAAATATTTTAATGATAACATAGCACTATTCTATCCTCCATTCTTAATTTAACAGTATGAGACTTGTGTCTTAGACTTAGTGGATTGTCTGTATAGGCATATATTTTTATTAATAATTGGTACCAATAGATATTTTCCCTTTTGGAAATGCAACAGTGGCTGAATATGAGAGATGTAGAGTTGTTGATTCTGTGAAAGGGAGAGTTTGGAATGGTGCATTTAAACATCTTTGCTTTTCTGTGAAGTTACTTTTTTTTGATGAGGAGTAAGAACTATACTTATTTGTGGGTATAAGAATTAAATATTTAGAATGTAATTAGGAATTGAACTCTAAAATGTCAGGGATAGGTTATCTTCCAAGACCCAGAACTTTGTAGCCCCAGTTGGCTGGCTAGATTTTCTGTACTAAGCCTGAATTTTCTCTTGTCACATGTCTTAAGGTCAATCAGAGACCTGTTGGTTACTATCAAAGTGTGTTCTGTTGCACACTTGGGGGCTTATGCCACACTGGCCATCTTATGCATTCAAGTCATATTATATATACTAAACATATTGTCTTTATATGTTTAGTAATACATATGGAACAATAATTAAAAGAAAAGGAGCCCATGTATTTGAGGGGCAGTAATTGGGGATATAAAAGAAAAGTTGGAGAAAAAAGAAATGGGGAAATGGCATAATTATATTTAATTTCAAATATCATTAAAAATTAAATGTTTTCCCAAAAATGTCTTTGGAGAAAAAAGACAAGAATATACGTTGTCTTCTCAAAAGTGAATGCATCAAGTAACGATAATAGAATATATCTTCTAAAGTGATTTGTGACAAAAGTTCCTGTTGCCTCTGAAATTGTCCTTCTGCTGCATGGAATGGGAATGTAATTTGAAACATGAGTGTGTCATCATTCATCTTAAATACTTTTTGTGGCACTTCTGTTGCTCAGTAGCCAAATGGAAGATTAATCACAGAATTAGCATTTTCAAATTGCCAACAATCTCTTTTGCAGATGTGCTGCTATGTGACTGAAGTCTGTTGTTTTACCCTACATTTTTTGTTAATGATTAATGTATATTTCTGTATAAAATTATGTGCTGCCACCATCTGGCTAATGTAATAGAAATAGTCAAATCTAAAGTACATTATTAAATATGTTGGAAACAATTATTCTCATTACTGTAATGTATCAAGCATGATTTTTTTCAATCAAAAATGTGAGAAAATAGAGCAATGTATATTGTCTTAGTTATTGTTACTGCATACTCATTTGTTGAGAAACTCTTTTCTTATGTTGTGCACCCAGAGTGGGAATTAATAGAAAATAAAGGACATGCTTTAAGAAGTAGACCTCAATAGCTTATTGTATTCTCAGGTAAAGAGCTTAGGTAATAAAAGTATACTGTGTTAGAAATGTAAAGAGAAATTATTTTCTCCTTCCTCAGATTAGTTTTCATATTGAATAACAAATTAATATTCTGGACTGTGGAAAGAACATAATTATTTTGCATTTTTCTTCTTGGAACTGTCTCAAGAAAATAAATGGTGTGCAGTAAATGCTCTGAACTGGTAAAATGCTCATATAATGAAGAAAGCAACCTTCCGCCATTGTGTGGCACATTTTTTTATAATTTTTTTTCCTGCAGATAGAAGCCTCTGTCTTCATGAGTTTTTTTTTAATTTTTCATGTTATATTTGTTTGCTTACTGTATATATGTTCCTCACAACTCTCTCTTTCTCTCTCTTTCTCTCTCTCTCTCTCTCTCTCTCTCTCTATCTATCTCTCTCTCTCTCTCGTGTGTGTGTGTGTGTGTGTACTCTTGTATGAAGGTACATATATGGAAGTCAGAACAATTTGTGAAAGTTGGTTCTCTCCTACTATATGGAATTGGGGAGATGAACAAAATTCATTAGACTGGGCAGCAAGTGCCTTTACCTACCGAGACACCACTCCAGCTCCATCTTGAGTATTTAAAATTATCTTCTCATTGTTCTTCTTGTGTGGTAGACTACTCACTTCAGTCTCTCCATCAAGGATAATTCAGGAAGTATTCAGGTTTCTATACTCCATAGGCATGGTCTCTCATTTTGACAATTTCTTCCACATTTACTTTCTTTATAATTTAAATATGCTAACCCCTCATCCTTGTTGTCTTCATCCTGCAGCAGACAAGGTCAGAACAATGATTTGCATGCTCTCTTATTTCTGTTCCCACTTCACTGTTCCCTTTTACCTTAGGTATACATCTTGCCATATTCATTTCTAATTGACCTGTCTAGTCTGTGACTGGAAATTGACTTATGCTGAGATTCTGTTTGAATCCTAACATACATTGAAAGATCTTTATAAGCAGAAATAAAAATTATACTAGATAGTTAAATATACATGAGAAAAAGTGAACTTAAGGCAGCATTCCTGAGAGTGGGTAGAATGAGGTTAGTTTGTTTACATCTATGAACTTAGTTCTCATTACTGTGTACTCCATTTCATCCTGGAGGACATTTTATACATGCTCTGTAGATCACCTTAATTCTTGCAGCAATGCATGGATGAAAGTATGCATCTTAACCTATTTCACAACCAGGAATGTGTAAACAGAGAGTGATTGACTCACTTGACCCCAGTCATATAGCCCAGAATGTTCACAGTTACTTCAGTAGTGTGTTGCTAAGCTTTGGTTTTCCTTTGGAAAACCAAATATCTGCAGAATTCTGAAAAGTTACCCATGACCATTATCCTGGACAACAATTACTGTGGGGTGAAGCCCAGGAATCATCCAAAGGTGATTCATCCATCACCATCATTGGGAACACAGGTGCAGAAGTTGCATTCCTTTTTCTTATTTTTTCTTTTTTTGTGTATATGTGTGCACATGCACATCTATCATGTCTTGTACATGGATATTAGAGAAAACTTGTAGGGGTTCATTCTCTACTTTTTTTCCATGGGTTCTGGGGTTCTAGCTCAGGTCATTAAGCTTGTAAGTAAGCATTTTTTTACCAGTGGAGACATCTCACTAGCCCTGAAGCTTTGATCTTCAGGAACTAATAGGGATTCTATTAATAGTAGAGATGTCTTCTACTAATAGTAGAGCATCTACAGATAGATCACTTCTTACCACAGCCCTGTCAAAAAGAGTGAGACAGGTTGTTAGCTTTCACAATTAGGGTGCTCAATGCAGCAAGATTAAACTGCCTATGCATTTCCAACTTGAATAAAGTAAATTCTAGATAGGTGCAAAGCTGCCTTAACATGCAAGTTAAGATATTCCTCAAGAATATCTACTATATAGAAAGTGGCAAATATTTATTGTCTATTATGTGATGGAAAATGCACTGTAGGCAAATACTCTAAACAAGGTAAACATTTACAGTCCCCACCTACACAGAGGTGTATTGCTGAAAGTTAGTGACCAGAGCACTGACACTTTTGGAAGAAGATGGATGAAAATACTGCCATCACACAAAGCTTATCCATAGGAATGCTAACTAGCAATGGTAGATGCAAGAACAAGTTCCCAAATCACAAGCCACAATCACACAGAAGGAATAAACAAAATGAAATACTTTCTTGGCTTTGTTCAGGTTTGTTTTGGAAAGATTGTTGAATATTCAGCCATTGTCTAACCCAAATATCATGTTCTCAAAGACACCATCACAATGAAAGCAGGAGAGTCTAAAGAGCCATGGACATCACACATGCTCAACATTTCATTTATTTGGGGGAAATATTTTACTTTTGACAGCGATGGGTATTATGTTAAGCTAAACAGGAATCAGACATGTGCTAGATTTTATGAATAGGGTGGTTCTCTCTTCCCAATAGTAGTCTGTTATTATTTAGGAATAAAATTTTAGTCTTTATGTTTAATATTTGTTGCATGGTTTTAGAATACAGGGTGTTGGGGGGGGTCTTACTTTTTTTTTTTACTAGCCCTGGTATCTTGACTAAGAACTAGAGACCTAATCCCTCTGTTTACAACATTTATACAAAATATCTGTGCTTTTTTAAAGACTTAATATTTATTTAATACAGTCATCAATCATTCTTTCATGTACTAAAGCATGACACAGAATGGATGAATCCAGTCAGTGCATATGTGTACATAACAAATAAGTCTAGGTCTCAGCATTGGAGCAGCCTCAGGTTAGTTTGTTGAAATGAAGAGAAATTAGGGACATGAGAATGAGGCCCCTATGTGGTATAAAGAGAAATAAGAGTGGTGTTCTACAGTATAAGAGAAGAAAATTAGAGAGAGGCTATGACTATGCATTATCATTGTTAATTTTAGTTTTTGACTTGTCTGCGTTTGAACTCCTATAAAAGATAGGCCAGTGAGCACATTCTATGGTGGAATTTTTTGTTTTGTTTTGCTCATGTTTTCTGAAGGTGGAGGACTCCACTACTGTAGGTTGTGTTACTCCCTAGTTGGGAGTAGTGTCTGTATCCTAACCTGTGTAGAAAAAGAAAGCTAATCAGCAGCAGACAGGTCTCTCCCTCCCTCTCTCCTTTCCTCCCTCCCTCCCTTCCTCTCTCCCTCTCCCTCCCTTCCTCCCTCCCTCCCTTCCTCTCTCCCTCTCCCTCCCTTCCTCCCTCCCTCCTTTCCTCTCTCCCTCTCTCCCTCTCTCCCCCTCTCCCTCTCTCCCTCCCTCCCTCCCTCCCTCCCTCCCTTCTCTTCTCCTCTCTCTCTCTCTCTCTTCCTCTCTCTCTCTCTCCTTCTTGATTGTAGCTCAATGGAACCAAATGCTTTACACTCCAGCTGCCTTGATCTGCTACAATTAATGATTAACTTGAACCATGAGACAGAGTAAACCCTTTTCTTGTAAGTTGTCTTACTCATGACTATAGGAAAAGTAACTATGAAGGGAATATGCAATTTTGCTGATGGGAGGCACCAGAAAAGAACTTAAAATTTAATAATTGGCATTAGCCATGAAGAGGGTATTACTGACTTTTTTTTCTCACTTTTGATTTTAAAGCAATGGTTCTCCTGCATGTTCCAAAGTCAAAATCTGTTTTGAAAACATACCTGTTACGTTACTTTCCTAGGCAGGTAAATGAGACAGATAAGCTTCCATTTTACTTTTGAATCTTTCCTCACTTTTATTGGTGTATTTTTTTTAAAGCTTAGTAAGATACATGAACTAATTTTGTCAGCTGTGAAAAAGTTTTTCAATGGACAAATATAAATACAACACATGGAAACAATAAGACTTAGTAAACCCATTTCAGCTGTGTTTATTCAAAGAGCCATCTGAACTGCATGTTCACCCACCATGATCCTGGCAGTCAATACCTAGAAACTAGGATTGAATTTAAAACCTTGAAGTGGCTCAAAATTGTTGTTTACACTTGGGTGAGATAGACAAGCAGCATCGAGAAGGCTGACCTTGCAAGTTCTTGTGTACATGCACAAAGAGGGTCTGTACTGATGGCAAGGATGGATGAGGCTACTAAGGGTGGCCAAACACACTGAGCTAGTGATTCACCTGCATCAGGCAGGCCCATTGTCTACTCTAGTGCCACAATGAAAATGTGTCAGGAAATGGAGGGAAATCTAAGTCATTCCAAATATTCACTTCCTGAGTTCAGGGCAATGTGTGAGATACACAGCTATGTTAAACTGTTCCACCCAAACAAGCAACCTTCTGCTCTGCACTTGCTTTGACATCCATCTCCTCCTCCCTTCCCTACTTCAAGGTGACTCTCACATCTCTACTGTTCATTAGACCAAAGTTTCTCTCGTTCCAGAATTTTCGTGTGAGAAGGAGGCACTTAACTTTTCTTGACCTTCACTTCAGCATTGTAAAGTGGAATAGAATGAGCTCATCCAGATGATCTCTTCCGGTGCTGAGAACAAAGACTGTAAGTTAAAAATTGCATGGCTGTGTGTTAATAAACATGAAATCCTAGAGTCTCATCAGGGCAGAGCTAACACCATCATGACCCCGAGGCACCTTGGAAAAGGAGGCAAGGTCACATCTTGCAATCCCAAGATGCTGGGGGGTAATGGCCCATTTGAGAAAAGCTTTCTTTATGTTGTGTTTCACTGGGAAAGTTAGAGCAAAGTGAAAATAAAGTTCTGCAATTATGAAATCTGCCCACTTGGCTCTTTCTGTTCTTCAAAGTAAATTCTGTGTTAATAGAGAAAAGTTAGTTAGTGTAACAGACCCTAATTTGTTACCATTATAATTGTTTTTTTCCAGACCCATTAACAATTGTGAACGAATTTAATGCTCAGGAAAATGACAATCTCAGCCACAGCCTGATCCAGTCCTGTTGCACCCTGCTGGGATAAGAACCTTTTAAAGTGTTTCCAATGTACCTCATTTTCATTTAAAGGGTATCTTTTATGTCTATGGAGATTTGCTTACCTGAGATTAAATGCTCTGTAACTCACCTCATAATCATTTATCCACTCACTAATTCATTACTTACTGAACTGGATTAATCTGGGCACGAATTAAACCTGCCTGTGTTCAGAGTATGGTGTTTTCTCCCTTTCTTCCTCCCTCCCTCCTTCCCTCCCTCCCTCTCTTTCTTCCTCCCTTCCTTCTTTCTCCCTCTCATTCTTTCTTTCTCTCCCCTCCAATTATCTACATCCCTCCTTCCCTTCTTTTTTTATCTCATTATCTTTCTTTCTTTTTTGGTTCTAGGGACTGGACATAGGTACTTACTAATGCTAGGTAAGAACCCTATGGAATCTACTATGGAACCACATATTTCATCCTAAGGATGTTCATCTAAATAGATCATCAAGTATGGTACAGATTATGGCAGAGATTATGGGAATCAGTCTACCACAGGACCCAGCAATCCCACTCTTAGGCATATACCCAAATGACCCACATCCATGCAGCAAAGACATCTGTACATCTATGTTTGTAGCAGCATTATTTGTAATAGCAAGAACCTGGAAGCAACCAAAATGCCCCTCAACTGAAGAATGGATAAAGAAGATGTGGCACATTTACACAATGGAATACTACTCTGAACAAAAAACATTGGGATCTTGAAATTGCAAGGAAATACATAGAACTTGAAAAAACCATCCTGAATGAGGTAACCCAGTCACAAAAAGAGGAACATGGTATGTACTCACTCATATATGGATTTTAGACATAGAGCAAAGGATCACCAGCCTATAATTCACACTGCCAGAGAAACTAGGATACAAGGAGGAATCTAACAGATTCATACTAGGTCCCTCACAGAAGGGGAAAGGAACAAGATCTCCTGAGGAGTCGAGGGGGGGGGGCAGTGAGTGGAGAGGGAGCTAGGAGAAAGAGAAGGGGAGGAGAGGAAGGGACTAGGAAGATTGAGTCAGGCTAAGAATAGATCAGGAGAGAGAGAGAGAGAGAGAGAGAGAGAGAGAGAGAGAGAGAGAGGGGAGAGAGAGAGAGAGATACACCATAAATGAGGGAGGAGCCATTATAGGTTTGAAGAGAAAACTGACTCTAGAGAAATGTCCAGAGACTTACAAGACTGACCCCAATTAACAATTTGAGCAACAGTAGAAAGGCTACCATAAATGCCCTTCCTGATAATGAGATTGATGACTAACTTATCCACCATTATATAGCCCTCATCTAGTAGCTGATGGAAACGGAAGCAGACATCCACAGCTAAACACTGAGCCATACTGGGCTCCAGATGCAGAGAGGGAGGACAAGACCAGGCTACAGAAACCCAAAGAGACAGCTGACCTGAACAAGGGGGAGCCTCTGGGCCCCCAGACTGAGGGCTGGGAAACCAGAATTGGACCTACTCAGACCTCCCGAACATGGGTCTCAGTTAGAAGGCCTGGGCAGTCCGAGGGACCTCTGACAGTGGAACCTGGTACACAAAAGAACTTTGCAAGCACATTCCCCATGAAGGGATACTCCCTTAACCTAGAAGCAGGAGGGAGGGCCTACTCCAAATGACTTGACAGATTTTGTTGACCCCTCCTGGAAGGCAGTACTCTCCCTGTGGAGTGTGGGTGGGTGGGATGGGGGCATGGTCGGGGGACATGGGAGGGAAGGAGAAAGGGAGGGAAGGAGGGAAGGAGAGGGGACTGGTATAGATATGTAAAAATAAGAAAAAAGAAAGAAAGAAAGAAAAGCTTGGGAAGAATTGCATTTTTTGGTCCTGTACATAGTTTCCATCTATTGCAACAATAAACCAATAAACTCAAATAAGATGCCCAGTAAATGCTCATTGGATGCAATCAGACAGAAGCAAAAGACTTACCAACACATACACAATTACTCTACTGATCTGGAATAGTTTTGCTTTGCAAAGTTCCAATTCTTCAAAGTATTGTGAAGAAGGAGTCACTCTATCCTCCTGTTTATTCAGACTCGCTCAATGTTCAATGCTAATATTCCCGATGCTTTATCTACATGAGAGCTCCCCTGAGACTATTTTAAGAAATGGAGAATTTTTCTTCCAACAGTAATATCACTTCTTAAAATATATTATAAAACAAATATGAATGGTTCTCACAATAACATTGGTGCAAACTGGATCCTCTCTGTGCCTCTCCTTTCTGGATATTCAGAACTCTTTGGTTTCCGGAGGTAACTATGTTCCAGTTATATAATTCTAACTGCCTGTGTATAATACAGCCTCATTTCTCATACTGAGCTTACATAAGATGCCAAGGCTTTTAGAAACGTAGCTGCTGCCACTTTTTGTAAGAATAATCCACCTCCCATGGACAAAGCAGGTGGAGGAGACTCTCTAAGAGCTCAGCGTGTTTTTCTGTCTGTGGAAGAGGTAAAGCAGGTGGTCCATACACTCTTGCAGCTTTCATATTCTCTGACTCTAAGTGTTAATGATGTGGCCATGTGCACTGAGTGCTCTGAGCTCAGGAGTAACGTACTATATAAATTCAAGGACCATTACGTGCATAATCACAGCTGCTAAGCAGGGACAAATTCCCTATTTGCATGATGTCCTCCAGAAACCTCAAGGGAAACATTATTTAGGATCAGAAGTTCATTACCTTTTCCTCTTGAAATAAAAGAAGGAAGGAAGGAGGGAAGAAATAAAGGAAAGAAAGAACAGAAACAATTCTATGCACTACAAACTCTGTTCCTTAGCACATTGCTGCAGGTAAATCATTCATTTGTCATTTAGGAAAATATCACAAATAATATTCTCCCCTGATTCAAATAAAATTTTCAGTGCCAAGCTGTGCAGGTTGCCAGAAGTGTGTCTAGGTTAATTGCACACCTGCATTTTATTTCAAGTAAATTGCAAGCTCCCCTCCCTCCCCTGGTGCCCCTTGCAAACAGGAGCCCACCTGTCTGGAGGCTCTTTGAGCAATGAAGGGCTGCAAGGAAAAATTAGTCATCCTCTTTTCTTCCCTGTGACTCCTTTGACCTTGAGACTTCTAATGGCATCTCAGACAAAATGAACATAATGTAATGGACAGCGGGGAAGAGGGAACGGCTGGGTACATCTGTCGCATTACTGGGCTGTCTGAACAGTCAATGAAGCAGGGCCAAACCATAAGAGGCCTGTTCAGTTTAGCTCCAGGGTCCACAGACAAGGAGCACAATCATTTATCTTTATTTACTGAACTCTGCTTTCTGTTTAAGAAAAAAAAATTGACAGGTTGACAAAAACCTGCGTTGGTGCTGCCCGCTGCCCAGAGATAAATGCTATTTGTGCTCTGGAGAGTCAAGGACAGCCTGTGATGCCCTTTAGCTGGTTTCAGTAGGAGCCTATTAGATAGAAACAAAAGTACTTAGTCCCTTGCATCCTCTTTCCACACCAGCACCTGAAACCTTCCTTGGAAGTATTCTTGTAGATGTCACCACAAGGAAGACTCATATAAAGTGGAATAGAGACTTTTTGAATCAAAGCAAATTTGGAGGCTTTAGAGAATCAGAGATATCTTCTTTCCCACAGGTTTCTTCGTGATTATACAGTGGGAGACTGTATCCTGGGGCATCCATGCAGGTATCCACTTACACACATGCAGATGGAGAGAGACACCATTAAACCAGGTCCAATTGCAGAGGGAGCTTCACTAGGAGCTATAAAGTAGGCATTTGGAAGTTGGGTGCTAAAGTTCTGTCTGCCTGTTTCTCATCCATCTGTGCTGTGTTACATTGTTCATCCCTTTAGTGTAAGAACTACAGATTTTCACACCATCCTAGGGATAGCCAAGAGCAGTGTGGGATTTTGGTGGTTTGGTGTGTACGAACTCTCAACTGGGAGTGAGGAAGACACACAATGCCTGTTTGTGTTTTCATTCTTCTCTCTTTTATAATTGTTTAATTTTTTACCTTCCTGAGTGTTTTGTTATGCATCTATGGAGCAGTATCTAGTTACAATTTATGACAAGAAAGGAAGCATCAGGTGCACAGACCTTTATACACATAGAATCATCATGGAGCACATTGAGACTATCTGAGCTTTAGGGGTACAGTAGATTACTGCTGTCACCTTCAGGTGAGTTTCCAGGGCTGAAGGTGCCTTGCTGTTTATAGGGAAGATTAACTTTGTAGCTAAGATGACCACTGATCATCCTTCCCCTACTTTCCAAGTGGTAGGATTATAGATGGAAGCTGTCACAAGCAGTTAGTGAAATTCTGAGGCTCAAAGTCAAAGCTCCAGGCCTGTTAGGCAAGCCCTGGAACTAAGCCACATCCTTAACATATAACCATTTCTTTGTTTTCTCTAATTTGAGTAATGGTGTACGCGACTTTGATGATACCTTGATGGAACACCACTCTTTTCTCTGTGTCAAGATAATTCACACACTTTAAAAAATTATCAGGAAATCATTGGGGAGGTCATCTCTATACACATACCATTTTAATAAGAGCCACTGAGATACCAGGTTGGGGACTGAGTGGCAAGAGTGCAGGAATGACTTTAAGAACTGGGTTTTCTGGTAAAGTAGAGGGCTCAATCTGCAGTAGTTGATCTGTCTATACTGAGGAAGACAGTTCCAAGGCACAACATCTGCTTCGATCCTTTTTATTTATCTTACATATTTGTGAGTGTGTGTGTGTGTGTGTGTGTATTCTTTAAAAACAAATAAGCAAACGAACAAACAAACAACAAGCCCCCTCCCCCAACAATTGTGAGGTACAATTGTGTGCTACTGAAGCCTTTCCATTGAAAGGTTAAGTGGAGGTCTGGAGAAAACTAGGCATTTTGGAGTCAGGGTTAGTACTGGAAAGCATGCTGCAGAGGTACCCATGCCACAGTGTAGGAGGGATACAATAAGTAAAGGTGGGGTGGAGATGGGTTTTACAAAGCACAGCAGAAAAACTTGAAGAGAAGCTGAAAGGGATCCTACTGACAGGCATGATCTCATTAGCTGGGTGTTAATGAACCAAATACTAGGGTAATGGCAGAAGAGACTACCTTCAGGGCATAACTATAAGGTTGTCAGAGGACAGCAACTAAGGATGAGTTAGGGTGAGTTTTACTGTGATTGATCTAGAATCCTTAGCTGTGCCTCTTATAGGAAGGGATAGTCTAGCAAGAGTTTCACTCATGCATACTCTGTGTTTATACGTATGGAATTTATTGTCTTTTATGGTTCATGAGCTTTGTCAGCATCACACATGATATATATTCACTCATGTCTGCAGTACCTAGTGTGACACTCTATGGTCCAAAGAACACCTAGTATAAGATTGAGGAGAAGAACATGGATTAGAACTGAAAATACTCCTAGGATCCATATCATAGAGATATGAGAAAACAATACAATTGTTAAGGACATGTGGGCCTGAAAGAAAAAGTCAAGGTACATCCATCACTTCAGGATGATTATTGTGCCTTAAGGAGGGTAAGGTTTTAAACCAAGCTTGTGTGAAAGAGACAGAAAGGCATGCTGCAAATGAACATCTGACTTTCTAGAAAAGCAGTCAATCAAAGCCAAAAATATGTGCTCTAATTATTCAATGCACTTACTGTTTCATTCCCCGTATCCTTTGAAGTCTTATTCTTGAGACTAAGATGGTCCTTGTTGTTCCATAGGTTTATAATATTTACTCTGAGACTCAAATGATATTAAATGAATGGAAATATTTTATAAACTGTAATATGTAAATAATCAAAAGCATTTTAAGATGACTTTAAGGACTTGACTTGTGTATCTATAATAATCCTACATTTATAACAGAAAAAAGAAGATATAATAATGGGGAACAGGATGACACATCTAGGGTTAGACACAAAGAATGAAAGGTAGTTGGGTGGATAAACTCAGCAGAAGTATGCCATAGCTGAGTTCCCCAGAAGGTCCCCACATGACCTGCGTGCACATTATTTTTATGGTGAGTGTATGGAGAAAATAGAAAACTAGACAAGGAAAGAGGTCATGTGAATAGAATTTCAGGAAGGATGTTAAAGGGAGTGTGGTAACCTTAGCTAAGCTCTAGACAGTAAGTGCTGTGTCAGTGGTCTTTCCCTAGATGTAATAACTGGGGTCTATACCCTGTAGTCTGAAGGGTCATCTGTTGCCTAAAGGCATGGGGAACACAAATCTCAAAGTACTCTTGACCTTCCTTGAGCTGTCATGCTGACTGACTCCAAGACCCAGAGAGAAAAATGTAATAAGAAGTAGAAAAAAAACAAAACAAAACAAAAACGGCTTCAGATACAATCAACTGATGTCTGGACAGGACTGAGGAAAACGTCTAAATATAGTTTTGAAACCTTCAAAAGAACAAATTGAATAAAGTAATATTTTCATTTTTTTAAACATCTGGTTAGTAAATGATTCTTTGTTAGTGAGGCGTTTACAAACCTTAATACTATTATTTCCCCTTTCTTGAATTTCCAATTTGTTAACTCTTACATTATCCTTTCTTTAGGAAGGCAGATATGCACAACATTGTACAAGCAATGCCACAACCAATGCAGGTCTCCATTTTCTTATGTTGAGGAAAGGACCAGTGAGGCAACATTTACCCTCTGGAACTTTATAGAAATAGGCTAAAGTTACCACACTCCCATAGCATCGTTTTTCTTGAAATCCAAGCCTCTTGGCTCTTTCCTGGTTTCATTTTCCATTTTCTTCCTAAACTTATCTTAGCAAGTGATGTACACACAGGTTGTGTGGGGATCTTCTGAGGAACTCAGTGATTGCGTACTACTTTTGAGTCTAGGTATATTTCTTCTGTTGTGCTTAGAAATCTGAAAGTGTAGCCTTATGACTTAGGCAAACACATCACCATTGTTCTACCAAATTTTGGAAAGACTGTGTCACATCTTTTCAAATGGTGGTGTTTGTCAACCTCATGTTCTCCAGAACTCTCTTTTCATTCTGTTACTCCCAGTGGGATGAATCAATCCACCTGAAGTCAAACAGAAATGATCCTCTTTATCTTCTCACACTGTCCCTCACCTCTCTTGAACTTTTAGGAGTGGTATTTAATAACTAATGTATTTCTAATGATACAGTCTTATGGGATATCAGATAATTATTAAGCACATTTTCTCTATAAAATTATTATTGCTTTTATCAGCTTATAACTTTTTATAGAATATTAAGAATAGAAGAAATTTAGTTATGTTCATCTCACACTGTCATGGATGTTTTTGAAACATTGGCATTTCAAAACAGAAAAGTCTCCATCTGTTCCAAAGGGAATTTTTCATGATGAGGGATGAGGACTATACTTACATGTGGACATAAGGATACTAAATAGATAGGGAAAACACCACAAGGCATCACCCTACATAAAGAAAGAAGTACAGGCAACTGAAGACTGCTCAGAGTGGGAAAAATAGTCTACCCCAGTTGTTTATCCAATACCAAAAGGTCAACCCTGAAATTAAACATACAAGTAACAGGTTTTATTTAGGAATATATATCATACAAGTAACTGGTTTTATTTAGGCATATATATGAAGGAAGTATATGTGGGATGTGACAGTTTAAAGAAAAAATGGGATAGGGAGATGTGATGTAATTATAATCTAAAAATATAAAAAGTAATAAAATACAGAATACTCATTTGAACTTGTGCATTCTGTCACGGTCTCTGAGTTCATATGTGTGTTAATCCTGGTGTGTCTGGAAGACATTTTTCTTGGAGACATTCACCACTTCTGTCTCTTAAAGTCTTTTGGCCACTCTTCTGCATAGATCTCTTAGACTTCAGGGTAAGAGCTTGATAAAGACCTCCCATTTATGATCAAGTGCTCCTAACAAAACCCCAGCTTTGAAAAGCAGAATTGAAATCACACTTTCACCTCCAATCATGAAGAAATTTGCATATGATACCTGCTAACAAAGGAAAATCAGTTTTCTCCAGTGAAATATAAATGGATGAATCAATCACACTCAAGAGCAGGCCCTATGCTCAGGTTCGCCAACCAAAACAGACTCCAGTGTGTGTGTGTGTGTGTGTGTGCATGCACTTTTATTCTGGTAGTCTTTGTCTTATTGATCTTTTTATTGGTTTATTTTGACTTTTTAGAGTGAGAGCAAGCTAGAGATAGCAAGAGAGAAACACACACAGAGAACATGAAGTACTGTGTGGGGGTGGTGAGTATGTGGGAGGAGTAGGGAAGGGAAGAAATATTGTTCAAATACATTGCTTATTAATTTAAAACAAAATATAACAGAATACTTAGCTCCGTCTGGTGATGGACATCTTTAATCCTAGCACTTGAGAGTCAGAGGGCAGATCTCTGAGTTAAGGCTAGCCTGGTTTATAGACTGAGTTCCAGGGCTACATAGAGATACCATGTATTGAAAAATCCTCCCCCCCCCCCCCACAGAAAAGACAAACAGCCAAAAAGGGAAAATACTTTCTGGGAACTTCTTGCCAATCACCACCCAAACTTTCAGCTTCTGTAACAGAAGACAAGGGCTTGAACATGAGGAAGAATACCACTCTGTGCAGGCATATTTGATTTTCTCACTAACACACAAATATCCTGGACATGTCTTAAAGGCAGATCTTCCAGGGGATGCTGTCTCAATCCTCAAATGAAGTCAGACAGTTGTGTTTTTTCCTCCCTGGGAAGTGAGGATTTATGTGGCAGAATTTTTACTTAGTAATTAATTTGGACCCCGACTGCGGGGAGATGGTGAGAAAGGGACCCTATTAAGACTTGATATTAAGTTAATAGCAGGTGACAGGGACTTCATCAAAACCCCTGTGCAAAACATCAAGTAGATGGAAATTTCAGTTCTGGTACATTACTCAGCTGAGTATCATCAGACCTGCTTACAAGGGTCATAAAGATTATTTGTACATTAAAGAAAAGCCTGTCCATCAAGCTCAGTATGAAAGAGAAGGAAAATTACCATCTCATCAGATGGAAAAAAATAGTCAGTGTGATTCTGCTAATGAAACACCCAATAATGTGGAAAGCTCTTACTAGTTATTTTTCATTATTTCCTTGTACACACACACACACACACACACACACACACACACACACCATATGCATGCGTGTTTACACACATACCATATATTCTTTCAAGAAGAATGTGAAAGAGAATGAGAGATTTCTCTATCATCTGAGCAAATGTCCACAAAAAAAATGAGGTTAGGAGGAGCATCATCAGGATTGTCATTGTGATTTAGACAAACTGGGTAACTTACTAAGTAGTAAAGGTCATCAATTTATAAAAATTTCAGTATCTCTTGAATGGTGACCCCTCTGTTTCATTCCTGTATGAAGTTGTTATGTGCTGGGTCCTTGGATCAGGAAAAAAAAGCAGTAGCAGAAAATGTCTGAAAAAAAAGCCTTCAACATTTTCCACTGTATAAAATTGTCTATAAAAAGATGATGCTATGTTCAGGATACAGGAATGGGGTTGGTCGCGGTGGGGATGTCAAAGGGCACCCTTTGCATCTTGGGCAATTTAGAAGATTTGCAGGGTATAGTGGATTCAAAAATTCCTCCATTCTTTGGAATGGGAATCTCAGAAGTTGTGTGCAACTTATTCACAGCAGGAATATTTTTGTTTTTACCTCTGTCCCTTGTGCCTTCTATAAGCCAAAAGGACATTTCTGATTAATACAGTCATTAGGTGGTTATTAAAAACAGTAATCATCTAGGAATTATTTGGTGTCATAAACATCCCACACAGAGAAAATATTTGAACATTTAAAAGTTGAACATTACAATTGGCGTCATATGCAGGAAGCCAAAGGGGACATAAAGAATTTTTAAGTTCCCAAGAAAGCACTCTAGTTAAGAACAAGTTGTCTCCTCGATTAGGTTAGAAGTTAGTGTCCCACATCCAATAGATTCCCCTTGTGGTTGGTTGCAATGAACCTGTTTCTATTAATGAAGAGCTCATGTTTATGGCTAATATAGAAGAAAATGTACTGAAGGGGGCTGCTCAGTCATTCATTGGAGATAGCTTAATTCTGGTAATTTCCAATTTCCGAGCTTGTTTTAATTTGTTATCAAAGTAATCACTCATTCTGGCTGTAGTCAGAAATAGCTTTTTTGTCATCTGTAGCTTGACAGATTACTCAGATGGAACCCCATCTTCTGAAACTCACCTGCCCAGCATCTGTGATATGCTTACAGTACAGGCTCCAAGAGGCAAAGCTTTCAGCCTCAGAGGCAGGGTGAAAGAAGCAGGAGCCTCTCTCCCACAGTTTCTGAGGCCATAGAGGGGGTTTTATGGCTCTAGACTAAAACTCACAAACAAAAGGCAGGAAATAGTGAACACATGGAAACAAATAGCCACTGAATGTCCCCTGTGTACAAACCTGACCTTGAAAATATCCATGCCCACCCTTGCCACAGAGAAATTTATGTGAATTTTCCTACAAATACAAGGGTACTCCTACAGAATTAAGAATTACCTTTGGCTTTTCAAGTAAGGTCTGTTTTCTCAGATCCATAGCATTCATTTGCCCACAGTGCCCAGGAAGATGGTCATCTCGATATGTTTGGTCAGCTGCATAGCAGCTCAGCAAATGATGCTGTGTAAATATGAAACACTATTTAGAAATCAAACTTTGAAGTCCTTATTGGGTCATGTAATTTACAAGGCTGACTCTAGCCAACAGAATCCCGGACACTCCTTTGTATTGTTTTATTTGGAATGGAAGAATGAAATCAAAGATACACAGAGCCCTGTTTGGTTCTAAAATCACATAGAAGGTGTATACTAAGAAAATGGATTTTTTTTATATATAAATGGAGGAGTTAGAGAGAATATAGGACAACTTACACAGGAGAAGAAATAGCATCTGGCTTGATTTGCACATTGCCACAACTAGGTAAATTCATGGTGATGACTTGGGGCTTGATTCCCAGCCAGGGTTTTCTTTATATTTGAAGATATCAGGGAAAAAGAAGACAAAGTAAAGAGATTTATCATGGCCAACCAGCCATCTAGGAAACTTTTCCAATCTGTGCACTGTACACCAAAAATTTGTGCAGCCACCATCTAGTGAGCATCCAGCAATTGCCTAAGAAATATTTCCTGCCAATCCATAAGATACTAGGACATTTGGAGTAGGGAGTCGGCCCTCCCTCCTGCCTCTAGGTTAAAGGAGTATCCCTCATGTGCTCCCACAGTCCTTTTGTGCACCAGGGATACATTATGGTTCCACTGTCAGAGGTCCCTTAGACTGCCCAGGCCTTCTAACTGATACCCATGTTCAGGGGATCTGAGTCTGTCCAATGCTGGTTTCCCAACTATCAGTCTGGGGGCACAGAGACTCCTCCTTGTTCAGGTCACTGTCTCTGTGGGTTTCTGAAGCCTGGTCTTATCCTCTCTCTCTGCATTTGGATTCCAGTATGGCTTAGTGTTTAGCTGTGGGTGTCAGCTTCTGTTTCCTGTTGAGTGTTTGTGTGTGAGGATGTGATGGGAGGGTGGCCAGGGGACATGGGAGGGAGGGAGACAGGGAATGAGGAAAGGAGGGTGGAAGGGAGCTAGGGAGAGGGAACTGGGATTGATATGTAAATAAATAAATAAATAAATAAATAAATAAATAAATAAAAAAGACATTAGGACAGTCATCTGCCCATAGATCTACTGAGCATCCACGAGCCTTCCAATAAACATTTTCTATTTACCAATGCAATTCCAGACACCATCCTTCAGTAACACAGCCACTGAAAATCCACCAGACATCCTAGAAGCTTTTCTTAATTACCCACCAGATGTCAGACACCATCCTGCAGCTACACAGCCACTGAACATCTGCTGTGTGATCTGCTTCACAACGCACCCATGATTCCCTGCCATTTTCATATTAAGGAAACCAAGTCAGGAGAGGTTCTGGGCTAGGATCATGCCCTTTGATATGTGCTGCTTCTCTAACCTAAGGCCTCCTTTCTCCCCTCTATAGATGAGGTCTTCATACACTGTTGGTGCAAAGAGTGAGGCAGGAAAACAGGGCAGCGTAAGCTCTGGGGAGCCTTGTGCTAAGGCTGTGAAATTAGAATATGAGAAATTCAGTATACGAGAAATGATTGAACTGTTCCACCTGCTGAAGCTGATCAAATCCAGTTTGGACCAGGTATCTAGGTGCAGACCCACCTTGGAGTTTCTGAATGACTCGTGGCTTACAAGATTAACACACGTCTGGGTAAAGGGTTAAAATGGTGGTGAGATAGTGATAGTTGAAGCGTTGCACATGATTACATGAAGCAGACAGAACACGTTGAAGAAAGCCCTCTCTATGTCATGCACTCAGAGAGCTACCATACTGCCATAGAAAAGCCCCATCCTTTGAGTGTGAGCACTTGAGGGGCTGGGGGTCTTTTTTTTTTTTTTTTTTTTTTTTTCTGCTTCAGCCCATTTTATCTTTCCGGGATGTGTACTCTCTCATACAAGATTGACTCTGGTTCTGCATGTACTCATGTATCTCTCCCATCTCTTGTTCTAGGATACAAACCCTGGAGCGTCTCCAGAGGTACCCACTAAACTCTAATACTGGCAGATACCCATAATGCATTCTGTCTCTCAGTTCCAGACAGATCTATAATGGGTTTCCTTCCATTAACTTTCTTTGTGTCCACCTTGTCTTTCCTTTTCCCAATCTGAAGCTTGCTCTTCTAGTTCTTTTCTTAAGCACCAACGCAGGACACCTAAGAATCGGGATTTTCTCAGGAGAGTACAATGGATGTAACACTCCAGATCTGGTGGTGAGGGTTGTTTGCTAGAATAGAGGGTATATTAGTACATGTGAGATGAATTGTAATCAGGCATCTATGGTGACCAAACAAGAAATGTGTCTGACTTCATGAAGATATCTATCCCAGCTCCTGATTCACAGAATAAGGCCTGGGGACCTTAGGTCTGGTGTTTCAACAGGTCACGGCAAGGTCTGAGCTTAACTTTGCGATCTGAGTCATATGGAGAGATACAGGAAGAGAGGGGAGACTACTTGACAGCAAATGGAAGGGTGTTTCTTATTTCTTTAATGTGAGAGGCAGGGCGATTTTTTAAAAATTTTGTTTTTATGTCCATTGCCGTTTTTAAGCTCTGCTAAAATTCACCACTGACTTTTCAGGGATGACCTCTCTGCGCCTATGCCTGGTAAGAAGCTTGCACAATTGCTTTTGGTGCTGCCTGGGCACCTGCCATTTGTTTCACAGTTCTACTTTTGCTTGTGTGACTTTTCATTGAATGGCTCTCTAGTTCAAGTCGGCTTGCAGATGTTGGTGTCCTTGTCTTTGAAGCCACACCCTTAGTTCAGCACCTTGCCTCCAGGGGGCACCATTGATTATAAAGGAGAGCAATAAGGATTGCATGGTATTGAAAAGCTCAAACAAAGGTGAGGTGATGTGAAGGATGAAGGGGCAAGCAAGAACAAGGTGAGCTCCGAAGCCTGCAGTGGTTCCAGCTGCTCTGCGGTCCCTTGTATCCAGTTCTATGGCTAGGTAGAAGATGCCCTTCAACACCCTTTGTGGTATTTCGTGAAGCTTGCTTTTCCCGTGATCCCTGCTGTCACTTTTTCTCTTCCCCCTGTGGCTGGTTCTGATGACACTGCTGTCAGAAAGTTTTGCAGGCAGTTCAGCAGAAGCAGAGGGTATTGTATTCTATCCGCTGCACATGAATCCCTGCTCCTCACTGCTTCCGCCCTACAAATATTTATAGATATCATTATGCCTCCCTTAGCTATCATTTATCCAAGCGGTAACAGCACCAGTCTTTCCATCTTGTCTCATAAATCAACCCCTCCAGCCCCCGTAATCATCTCTCTGCTCCTCTCTGAGCTCTCCAAGGTCTGACAACATCTTAATAAGGTACCCCAAACTGAGGACTCGTCTCTACTAGGGTCCAAAAGCAATTACCTATGTATTAGGGAGATGGCATATGCTAAAAATATTCCTTGGCCTTGTCAGCACCATCACAGAGTTCACGCTCATTTCTCACATGTGGTCACCTTCTCACTCTGGAATATTTTTTCTGCCATTGCTACATATCTGCCCTTCTCTGCCTGCTGCCCATGGCCACATAAAAAAAAAAAAAGGCAAAGTTTTTCTCTGACTTTTCTCTTTTTCAGTACACACTTTCTATATCTAATCCTTGCAACTTTGGACTTATTGAGGAGCTCCACTGGTACACTGGAGTTTTGACTATGTTTTTCTCAAGCCTCAGGGTTCCCTTTTCCTGGCTCTGTACTGAAGTGTTGAAGTCCAAGCAGTAGTCCACTTGGTTCCTAACAGTGGGCTGTAGGAAATTTGATCAAAGCTATTTAGCTTATGGGAACTGATTTCCTCATACCCAAAAGACAGGTTTAAGAATGGTGTCCAACTCAATTAAATGGGATTTCTTCTTTCTTTTTTTCTTCCTTTTATAGTTCTCTCCTCCTTTTATCTCATGTTTTTCTAGATCAAATGAGTATTTATGCTAGCAATTCATAAGTCAAAGAAGAAATATATTTGTTTTCATTGCAGAGGCATGATAGAGAAAAGGTGACTTGGCTTGAGTGATGGGTATTTTCTTTCTTTCTTGATTTATGTCTTTTGTCTTTCCTGCTTGCTTTCTTGCATGCATGCAAGTGCTGTGTGGTGGTGGGGAATTTCATGAAGATGCCCTGCCCACTTTTATTATTTACTCATTTGCATGTTGCTCATTATAAAGGATCGAGAAGAAGAAGGGAACTGACAAGAGAAATTAAGTTACATCCCTCCCGAAGAAGCCATGAGACTGTCTAGAAAAATCAAGTAACAAATAGAATGTATTTGACAGTATCAAAGAACATTTTAGTATATGAGTTGATAAATATTATGTGAGAGGTATCACTCCAGTTATCAGTCAAATTTAATTACAGAAATAGAGGTTATTCCAGGTAGTTCAGTACTGGGAATTTATTTCTGACAATCTCTTAAAATGGAGTTCATTAGAGGAAAGAACCAGATATTATCAATGATAGGAAAATCCACAGGACTGGAGGAACCACAGGAAAAGGTGGCCTGACCAGGGTGCAAAGGTTACCTACCTGGAAGGCATTGGTACTACACTGAAGTTATTCCCAAGGAAAAGAGGCAGTATGGCCTGAACAGTTACCAGGAAGAGGGCTGGAACACAATTCTCCCTTGCCTGTAGTATTCTACTATTAGCTAAGCTTAGCTAGAAAAAATAGCTAACCAATGTTTGTGATTAAAATCAGAGAAAGGGGAAGAAGAGGGGAAGGGGAAAACATGTGGGTGAGGAGACAGCACAACAGTTGTGTGACTGGAGGGAGGAGCTGTGATTAAGAGAACTTGCTGCTTCTATAGAGGACCTAAAATTGACTCCCAGTACCCATCACTGGCTGACAACCATCTGTATCTTAGATGCAGGGGATTCAAAACTCTCTTCTTGACTCCTCAGGCGCATGACATACATATATTACACATATATGCAAGCAAACATATACAGACAGTAAAAATAAATTGATATTTAAAAACATAATACACTGCCTATTGGAATAGGTAGTAGAATGCACAGCATTTTACATTATCTATCTATCTATCTATCTATCTATCTATCATCATCATCATCTATCTCAACTATATTTTCTCTACCTCTTTCTCCCAATGCTTTTACTGTTCTTGCTTTTCCTCTTTTTTCATGTTTCCACTACTTCCCTTTCTTCAATTAATGGAAGTTTGCTCTCCTTTAAGAAAACCAGTGTGATGGTTTGAAAGAAAATTGCCCCCAAAGGGAATGGTACTATTAGAAGTTGTGGCCTTGTCAGAGTAGGTGTGGTCTTATTGAAGGAAGTTTGTCACTGTGGGGATGGGTTTTGAGTTTTTATTATTTTTCTCAATCTTCATTCTGTGTGACAGTCAGTTGGTTTCTTGTTGCCTCTGAGTCAAGATGTAAGGACTGTCAACTCCAGAACCACATCTGCCTGAATGCTTCCATGCTAACAGCCATGATAATAATGGATTGGAACTCACACATCTCAGCGAGCCACCTCAATTAAATGTTTTCTTTATAAGATTTGCCATGGACATGGAGTCTCTTCACAGCAATAGAAACCCTAACTAAGATATCCAGACACAATAAACTGCATCAGTAATTTATGTACAAAAACGTTATATGGAGAACTGATAGGGCGGTAAACTGATTAAGTCTTGTAGGCATAGAAGAGGTACCTAATAAGTAACAGTGGTTGCAATGAGAGAAAGAAATCACAATTCCTAGCAATGGTCAAAACTGACCAGGAAAAGGCATTTGGAAATGCAAGAGAGTTTTCCTGAAGCTGGTGTCTTGCCCCACTCCACAATGGAAGGAAAGCAGAGCATCTTGTGGTGTCTTGTTTGTAGAACCTCAAGGTAGAACTAAAACCTAAGATGCTATCCGAGAAGCAATAAATTCTAACTGGCAGGTCTTCAAAATCTTAGCAATTTGGATTTTATTTGTTTAGGTTTAGGTCTTCCTATTTTATTATTCCAGCCATTATCTATGGCTTACATTGAAAATGGACACAGGTTCATACATTTGATTAAGGCTGGAACAGTGGGCAGCCCTGGGAGCAGCTTTCAGAGTTCTCTGTGAGTTTTGTAAATCTAGGCTGGGTATGATCCATCACACCAAAAGACTGTTAAATATGGTGTCTATCTTGATTGAATCAACAAGAGGAAATTCCCATAGGTGAGCAGATATGCCACTAGGTACTTAGGAAATTGCTTCTCTTTCCTTTTAGCTTATCAAAGTCAGATCCATGATTTAAGGTTATGTTGCAAACCCATTCCCTTTCCTATTCTCACATCACCTCATCAACTTCCTTCAACACAGATCTTTTTAATGGTGTATTTTTTGCCCTAACCATCCTTCTGAAAAAGTTCAGTGTACCCTCTTTATCTCATTGGTGTGCATTGCTTTGTGAATTCAGAGATGGTGTTTCTGTTGGAGTTATATAGCAGGTGGTCTGGTGTTCATCTAGATGCATTGTGTGTACACACATACTTTTGTTCATGCATGTGTGTGCAAACAAGTGTGCACCTGTGTGCATAAATGCACAAATGTGTGTGTGTGTGTGTGTGTGTGTGTGTGTGCACATTAGATCCATATTGAAATCAATTGGTACTGAGAAATACACAGCCAAAGCCTAGGTTAGAAATATGCAAACAGAGAGATTAGCAGCAAGGAAGAGAGTGTATAGAAAACACAAAGTATTTGAGATGATGTCTCTATTCACTTTCTCTTTTCAGAATTTTAAGTTGGTGTTGGTTTATTGGTGTCTTTGTGAGTTCACTGAACACTCATTTTTATTGGCAGTAATCTTCATTCAGGAAATTACTTCTCTTTTCCCAATACCTTGTGAAAATGTTTATTCACTTTGTGCTGTTTGTCCTTGCTGAATGAATGTGCAATGGAAGTTCCATCAGGGCTCAGGACATCTCAGCATAATGCCAATCTTTCCTGTGACCACCTTTGCTGCTCTCTCTCTCTCTCTCTCTCTCTGTCTCTGCCTCTCTCTCTCTCTCTCTCTCTCTCTCTCTCTCTCTCTCTCTCTCTCTCTCTCTCTCTCTCTCTCTCTGCTGTTGTTTCTTTGTTTTGTTTATTTTTCTCAAAAATGATTGGCCAGTGTTCACAAGATTTTTTTAAAAGGCCAAGCTAGAAACAAACTCAGGTCTTCTCCAAATACCTTTCACTGCTCTGTAGTCACAGCTCATGTATATAGGTATTTATCAATGCACAGCAAGGTAAGTGTATGGGACAGTACCCAAGAGGGTACAGAGGAGCTTGGTTGGACATGTTTCTCCTAAGGCTCTTCATGTCGTTACTTCTCCTTCTGGAACAATACTAGTTAAGCAGTATGCCCAGTGGGGCCATAACAGCTAACAACAACCAGGCATACTTTTACTATCTGGAGCAGGAAAAGTCTTTCCCTACAAGTTTAGCATCCCAGAAAAAACAAACAAACAAACAAACAAAATTATACATGTTGGTAAAAGGGCAGTGCTCATAGCACCAGTAAGCTGATTTGGCAGTTAGCATTTGCAGAAATAGAATGGGAGGCTCTAGATTGTGACCTAGCACCCAACATCCTGTTCCAGGGGTGCTGAGACCTGCCTAGGGTGCTGCTCCAAACTCCGTTTCACATCTGCTGTGATACATAAATTCACCTTTTCTTTGGGTCTTCAGATTTGATCTATCAGTGGTTAGCAGTCACCCCATTCAGTGATCATTTATTTCTTTGAACTTGTGGTTGAAACCAAGAGACTGAAAACCCTAGGAGCCTCAGTTCCAAAGTAGATTTTGTACAGTCTCATTAAAGAGAATCAATACAATAGCGTGTGTTCCCAGCAGCCTCAATGTACAAGCACAAAGCCACTGGCCTGGCAGTTGCTGAGTGATTTGTACATGTGTTTCTCCTTGTTTCTATGTCAAGGTGAGTGAAGAGATTATGCAAATTAGGTCATTGTGAACAATACAAATAGGTAATGCCTGGTACTACACAGAAGAATATCAGGTATTGAATGAAAATATTTTATGGGATAATTCTGAGAACCCTGAAATTAGATAGTAAAGTTTTAAATATTATTGGTATTTTATTCTGTCATCTCACCTTCTATTGAATTTAATTCAAATATGTTGCAAATTACAAAAGCCAGTCTAAAACTTCATTGTAAAGATTTTGAAAATAGGGAAAAATATCCTGTTTCTAAAGTGATTGTTTTCCTTTCTCATTGTTTATTGTTTTCATAATATTGACTTTTTGTCTGTTATGAAAGAAATATGTTTAACCAACTTATATATAAGACAACATGTAAATGGCCATGTACTCTTTAAATTAACCCATCACTATATACTTTCCATGCCATTTCCTGGGGAGTAGCCAAGGATTTATTCAAAATCATGAAATGCCTAAAATAAGCATCATTCTCTCTCTTATAGGCTGCATTATATCGAGGGCCCTCTCACTTACAGGCATGTCTGTCAAAGGGACCATTTTTCAGGCTCACAGTTCCCAAGACTCTGTCACTTTCTTACTTACAGAGGCCCAAAATGGAAACTATTTTTCTTTTCATTATGAGCTGTCACTTTTTCATCTTGGCACCTCAATGATAGACTTTCATTCATCTTCTATATTACCTTCCTGAAACCTCTGACACACACTGACACAATGCAAAATGCAGAGATCCTGGCACAGGTGGTAGAAATTTTGAGGGAAGGCTGAGGTTTGTCCTGATCTGCTATTATATATATATACATATATATATATGTATATATATATGTGTATATATGTATGTATATTTATATAAATATATATTTATATACATGTATATATGTGTGTATATATATATATGTATGTATATTGCTGGAATTCCAGATGTGGTAGAGTGAAGATGCTAATGGGCCATGCTCTGTTTTTACACATCCTTAATAAGCCCAGTCCCCAGCCTCAAGTCAAAATGAAGGGTTGACAAAGGCAGCAAAATTGCCAAACCTTTACTTAAGTAAGAGAAGTGTAGAAAGTTTGGCTCAAATCGAAGGAGGAAAGAAGAGTGCAGGGGGAAATTGCTAAATTAAAAAAATTTTTCTTAGACTTTTCAGTAGAATAGTGAAGCCCATGTCTATGGTAAATGATGCAAGATATGGTAAGCCCTTTAGCAAAAACACCTTACTACATGAGCCCATATGCCAGGCGAAGTTGTAGAAGTGTCAGGGTATAGGTGCAGTGCTGCTGCTGTTCTCAATGGGGCTGCCACAGAAGGAGCTCTCATGACATGGGAGGCCAGAGGAAGAGCAGGGTGGGAATGAGAAAACCTAGTTTGCCTCATGCCGTCTTGCTTCATGCTGATCATCTACTTGGTTTATTTGTAGATGTAAACACCACTGCATCAACAATTCCTGTCTCGATGGGGTTGTGGAAGACAGTGAAGACAAAGTCTGGTGTGCTCTTGATATGCTTTCCTTTATAGACTCAGAGCTGGTTATGAAAAAGTTACAGAACAGAGAGGTTAGAACTCTTCACTGTACTTCCAAGAGAGTCCACTTATTTACTGGATCAGAATTCCCACTGCCTGACATTTGTTTTTAGGTGAGACAAGCAGGGCAAGGGCATTCCCAATGTTATGACAGTCCACAGTGGAGCGAATCTCATGTTTAATCTAAATTCTGAAATACAATGGGCATGGACCAGCTATACAAAAATCTGATGGCATAGCATCCCATTGGATAGACTAATGTGCTATCTTTTAGGTAGACTACAAGCTTTCTCTTTCTTGGTTTTTGGTCTTTATTGAAACTGGGTAATTTCTTTTCTCCTATAGAGTTTTCCCCTATTTTAACTTTTTATTGATTCCTTGTGGATTTCACATTCTGTATCTTGTTTACATCTGCCCTCTGCCCTTGCAACCTCTCCACTAAGATCAAACAAAATAAAATAAAAACTTAAGAGAAAAAAAGAGGAAGGATGGATGGAAGGAAGGAAGGAAGTAAGGAAGGAAGGAAGTAAGGAAGGAAGGAAGGAGGAAGGGAGATCTAATCATGGAAGCTGTAGTGTGACACAGTGAGTCACACAATATACCCTTTTGTTCATACATCCTTACATGCTCTCTCTTTTTTTTTAATTATTTTAACTTTAATTGATTCTTTGTGGACTCCACATAATGCATTCCTTCCCTCTAAATCTTAGTGGCACCGGGAGGGTTCATGTGTGTGTGTGTGTGTGTGTGTGTGTGTGTGTGTTTGTGTAATTGTGCACTTATATGAGCATGGATATGGAGGCTGGAAGACAACATTAGATGTCATTTCCCATGTGTCTTAATCTTGTTTCTCAATAGCCTAGAACTCTGAAAGTAAGCTAGAATAGCTTTCTAGAAAATTATGTTTACCACCTAATACTAGGATCACAAACAGGTACTACCTGATTGGGTTTTGTAATTTAATTCTGTGGGCTGAATTCAGTAACATGCTCCTTGCAAGGCAACCTTTTTACCAATAGAGCCACCTTCCCAATGCAGGAACTAGCCTATAGTGTTTAATACTATAACACTGCTGTACTCAAAATTCTGGCTTTTTAAACACCTGCTGATCAATAATGAATGAGACAAGGTTCTGGCCAGATTTCTTCACCTAGTTACTTCCCATTATGACATTTAATATGAACATTAGTGTCTTTTTGTAAAATTGTGAATTGGAATTATTCCCTGATCTTTTGTGTTCCCTACTACAGTAATGTTTCTTCTTCATGTGTGTGATATCATCTGAATGGCACAGTTAAACATAACATATAAAATTCTTCACATATATCTTGCCCTGACTTTCCAAAAATCTGTATTTTCCAAGTGTTTTATAATCTTTCTATGTTAATTTGTAACTTTTTGAAGACTTTGAGCATTTTCTTACTTTGAAGTCATGATAAATTTGGATCCTATTTCAGTGAATGTTCAATCCACATGGACACCGTAGCCCATTCTATGCAGAGATGATACGTTCTAATTCTCTGAGCATTGCAGAAGGATGTCAATAGCAGAGATAAAAAAGAAAGAGAAAAAGTGGAGGAAAACAAAATGCTGTGTGTTAGCTTTATGATGGCAGGGGAAAAGAAAAAGTATAACACATGGTACAATATCCCTGGAGATTTGTTCCTGTAGTTGACAACCAGGTTGACCTGTCTGGCAAAGAGAAAAGCTGTCAGAGGTGCATCACAGGGTCAGAGTTGCAAAGATATGAGGGGCCTCCAAAGGAAACTCAAATGGTGGATAAGGAGCACAGCAGGGTGGATAAAGCCCCAGGCTGAGGTTGCTGATACACCTCACCTACCTGGTCTAAATGAGAGCTTCCTCCTATGAACTTTATAGCAGTTGCACCATGATTTTTCATTCAACAATGAATCATATTATGACACTTATAACTATTTAAATTGCTTAGGTTATTATCCACCCCTCTTCAACTTATCTGTCTAAAAGGAATCAAACCAGTCCACCTGGCACCAAGTGGTCCAGGACAGTAGAAGCCAGCCACCAGCCTGAGAGGGCAGAAGTCAGTTTTTGCACAAGCTGGTTTTGCACTAAACAACCCCAGTGGGAGGGCTGGCTACACTATGATGAACAGGAATGTGGTGGAGAAATGGGAGGGAAGGGGCAGCAGAGCTCTTTGTGCATTGTGGAGACAAATGAAAATAAAGATGCAGCAGTGGTGAGAAACAGGCTGATATGGGTGTCTACGTTGACACCTGTGGCCATATGATGTCCAAACCTGTGCTGCTTCTGAGGGACATGTCACGGTCTGTGATCCTACCACATCCAGGGTCTGTGCTGATGTCCATAGCCTGTGTTGCCAATAAAGGCCTTTAGACGTCCAAGGGCTATGCTGCTGCTCCTGGGGCCATATAAATCTGAGTGACAGATACTGCTACCAGAGCTATCACGACCTCCTGCTAGAGCTTCAGCCAAGAACCATGTCTGATTGCATAATCCTACCAAAGCCAGGGTTTGTGTTGATGTCTGCAGCCTATATTACAGCAAGGGCCATGCAAGAGCTGGCCCACCCTTGCCCAGTTGCCTCAGCTGAAAAGACCACTTCAGACCCAGTTCTAGAAAACTGGACCCAGTGTCATGGGCTGGAGAGAGCTGGCTTTGAGACTCTCAAAGGCACTGAGAACCGCCCCTTGGTGGCTACTACAATGTCACAGAGAGAAAACTGGCCCCACTCTTCATTACCCTAGCTCAAATGGCATGGGTGAGGGAGAGCCTCCCCTGACCCTTGCCTAAAGGCAACAGTCTTGATGGAAGCCCAGACTGATCAACTCATTTACCATCCAGGCCTACATCCAGGGCTTTGAGTTGATCCATCTCAACATTTACCCCATCCGTGACCTGCTGTAGGGCATAGATAAACCATATGAGGAACCATAGACACAGGACCTACATGAACAGAGTGGGTGGGGGAAACAGCAGAATATCTGAGAAGTTTCTCTGAAAGTCCAGAATTGGTGGTGTACCAGAAGCTAGGGGCTTAAAACCAGACCAGAAGCTCGTTGCAGTGAACATTTACAATTAAAGTTGTTTGGGCAAAAGGGTCTATTTTGTGACACACTACAGTTCCCCAGGTCATTATGACTACACACACACACACACACACACACACACACACACACACACACACACACGATGGAGAGTTGGGAAAGGCAGAGAAGTGAAATGCTTTTCCTTTTTCTTTTCTCTAGTTAGGGGAGCTTTGAGGGTGACAGGTAAACATAGGAGGACTGGGAAATAAGTGGGAAGGGGGTGAATGATACGGAGTTTCCAGTGAATAAGTAAAAATTATGATAATATAAAAAGAAATCAATAATAATAATAATTTTATGTGCTTCTCCACTGGTTGTTCACTTTGTCGAATATGATTGGTTCAGCATGGCAGTTGAGAGAGCTAATGAAATACTTCTTTGGTAGTCCATGTATTTACTAACAATAGGCTATTTCACCTTCGCTGATTCCATAATTTTTAGGGCAGGATTGTGGGGATTGAGGGTGTTTCATACCGATCCCACTTTAAGGCAACAATACAGATAACATTCTCCATCTGGTTATATCTCATCATCTGAACCAAGACTGCTTTTAATAGGCCAGTGCCTATGTACACCAAGAGTACACCAAAGTTCTACTGTTTCTGCTAAAATTGATCCAATACTGGATTGATGTAATCCCTGGGACTGGTCTGCCTCAGCATCTGAGTTCCCTTGCTCTCCTTTGATTCCACTGATTTTCATTCTGAGGTGTTCTCTTCTTTTTATGCCAATATGGTGGTTTGGATAAGAAATGGTTCCCATGGTCTTGTGTATTTGAACACTTAATCTCCAATTGGTGGTTCTTTTAGGGAAAGTTGTGGAACTGTTATGAGGGGACAACTTCCTAGAGAAAATTTGTCTCTGGGGGCAAGTTTTGAGAGTTTATAACTTCACTCTCACCTCTTGTTTCCTCCTCTGATTCCTGTGTAGATGGAATATGATCACCCTGCTTCCTGATCCCAGTGTCAATTTTCTTCTCATCATTGTGGGACATATCTTTTTGGAACTGAAAATTAAAATAAACCTTTTCCTCGTTAGGTTGCTTTTTGTCATGGTGATTCTTCACAGCATGGGAGGAGTAACTAATACAAGTTATAACTTAAAAGCTTTCCCTACCTAACACCTCCTCTTCTCCGACAAAGCTTGGATTTTAAATTTTGTCTAGGTTAAGAACTGTTTAACAATCTCTTCATTTTTACACAAGAGGCCTCTGATAACCATTTCCACTAGTTAGTCTGACAACTTTGCCCCTTAACTATAATAATTGAGTTATGAAGTTAGTTGATAGCGTAAGAGCTATGGAGTGTTGAAGAAACAACACTCTAAATCAGTGTTTCTCAACTTTCCTAATGCTGTGACCCTTTAACACAGCTCTCATGCTGTGCTGTCCACTGACCATAAAATCTTTTTCGTTGCTACTCCATAAATGTAACTTTGCTACTGTTATGAATTATAATATCAATATGTGATTTGTGACCCTTGTGAAAGGGTTGTTTAACCCCCACAGGGGTTGTGAACCAAAGGTTGAAAAGCAGAGAACTTCAGCTCTGAATACTGCTACCGCCTCATTTATCTGGCAGTAACGAATATATGACTTGACAATGAATTGGGAAAAGGGAAAGAAGTAGAATATTGACAAACTGATAGTATTTAGGTTAATATTCTGTACTGCAAGGTATATTAGTATAATCTGTAAATTAATAGGTGTTCTTCTAAGCCTATATATATATATATGTATATATATATATAAAGCAGTGTATATTCTAGGTCTACCAAAATTCCACAGCTCTCAGATGATCTAATTAACTTAGTCCCCATGCTTTTCTTCACTTACAGTTCTTTCTCCTGTACAATTCCAAGCTCATTCATTACAGGCTGAAGAACTTTCAATGCTAAACTCTATTTTTAAATTTAACACATGATTTGCACAGGAAATGGCAAAGACACTTTAAATGTAACAATAGATGTCTACTTTTTTTTTTTTTAATGAGTTGATGTGCCTCTACTGTTAGTGTCTTTACTGCAGTACCAAAAGCCCCTTTGAGATCAGGGATGAGCTGAGTGTTAATTTATCTGTTCACTGACAGGCATTAAGCTGTCAGGATTCTCTTTACCTTCTGTTCTGAACAGAACACTGTGAACCCACTGTGGAGACACCCTACCACCTGAAACACACTTTAACTACATTCTCTATTTTCCAAGTAGGGAATGGTTTCTATTCTAGGATACTTACCTGTTCATTCACTCCACACATCTTTCTTTAAATCATTTGTATTTTTCCCATATAATTTTCTAGTTACTGGTTTCTTTGCTTACCTCCTTCTCCTCTGTTTTCCCTCTCTCTCCTCTCACTCCATCTTTGGTATTGGTCCCTTCATTTCTCTTTCTCTTTTTCATATGTCCTTTTCCTCCTTCTCTCTCACACTTCTTCTCTCCATCATTCTTACACTTCCTATTTTTTTCTTTTCTTGCTCTCTCCTGTTCCTCCTCACTGTTTTGATTCCCTCCATTCTTATTTCTTCCACTCTCTTTTATTTTCCTTCCTCTATTCTCCCTACTTCCTGCCTCCCTTTCTTCCCTTTCCTATGTCTGTACTTCGAGTATACATGGCATGCAAGCAGCAAAGAGGACTGTGATTGCTGACTGTCTAACATAGGGTAGGTACTAGAGAAGTATTTCAACATTCGCTGTTGGTTTACTGACTTTATTTTTAATGCCCAACTCTCAGATATCTTTAGCATTCTGTGCTTTACGTTCCCCTGCATTTGCATAACTTTAAATATTATTACCAACTCTTCTTCACACCTGAATCACAGGTAAGCAGCAGAAGGCAATTGCTTGCAGGTGTGTACAGTGAATGAGAGGAAATCACTGCCCATCAGTGAGCCAGTGACAGGTTGGGAAGATTTCTGAAAAGCGGTAATTAACCATCATGAATCTTACTGATATATTTTAGCAGACTAATTCTTTCTCTTTTCTCACACCTCCAGTAAAGCTTGTCCCCACATAAATCTACACAAAATTTTAAATGTAAATATTCCCAGGGCCTTCTCTTTGTGTGATTCTATCTAGTATTCACAGGGCCAGTGACCCAAACCTTAGGTAAGCAAAGAATCACTGGCAGAAATAATAGGTTTTTTTTTGTAATACAAAATAACAAGGACAAAGATAAGCCAATGAAATAGAGCAATAAAGGTCTGGTCCCCCTCCTGAGAAAAGTGGGTAAGGAAAATCTATTTCTGACCATGAATGGAGTCTTGCAAAGAAGAGCACATCTGATGTCTTTACTTAGGATACTCACCTTGCAGGATGTTTCAGGTTTGAAAGCTGCAGATTATGTACCCACTACTCCAGGAATATCAGCTGAGTTCAAGGGAGTCCCAAGAGTGATTTTAGCCATATTTAACCAGAGATGTAAGTAAATGGCAACTTATAGTAAGATGTTAAGTTCAATCATGTTTTGATTTATATAAATCAATAAACATATTTAAATACTATGTATATCTGCTATGCACATTGTACTAGCTTTTAAGGGTCTAGGTGGTAGCCACTACTGTGTCCTTAATAGACCTCCATCACTACAATTAATGGAATTATGCACATAATTACTGATAGATAGCTCATGACCTATTTACATTTCAGTTACACACCTCCAACATATTTGATTAAGTAGGATGAGGCAACTTGTGATATCTAAGATGAGAGAATTTTTTTTTAGCTTTGGAATATGCAAATATTGACATGTAGGAGAATCATAGAAAAGGTACCTAAATCCAGACAGTGGCCACATTCCAGGTATCTCTAGCAAAGTACATCTCAAGTAGGACTGAGGCTGTGGTTCTGAGGTCTCAGAGGATGTGTCTGGTTCAGGCATCACAAACTGAGTACAAAGTGCACAGAGGTCTATCTACCATCATCCTCCAAATGATACTTATCTCTTAATCCTTCTAATATAAAAGTATGCCTTCTGCTTTCAATGTCCTCTTTATTTAATTGAGAAGAAGACAGTGTATACATATGGCTTGGAATCAACTTGTACCTGTCACAAGGTACAATTTTTTACCTGTCATGGAAAACTTATTCTCTAAGGCCTGAAGTCAGAGTGAAAGGGAATAAAAGCTCATGGCCACATGTAAATATGAATGGATGACAAAACAGTACTAACATTTAGATGTGGGGACTTGGGACATGTTCAACACCTTGAATGGATATTCTTCACAGATAATAAGGATTGATTAATTTTTCTATTATTTATTATTTAGAAGAACTTATTGTCCTTTGTCTTTTCTTTTTAAGAATATCTTTTATTTATTCATCAACAAATTCTTGCATGTAGTCAACATGCCTGGATCATATCTCCTGCCATCTCTCTCCTCCTGCTCCTCATGAGACTCTCAGCATATCTCAACATCTAATGGCATACCTTCTGCTCATTTTTTTCTTTTTATCTCAAAACTCCTTTCAGGTATACCTGCTGTAACATTACAGACTTAATTGGCTTGAGTTAGTTGCAAGTGACCATAGCTTCAGTGACTTCATGACTACAGTGTCCATGTCATGTTCAGAAGACAGAATTTCTCAACATTCCTCCCATCCTCTGGCTTTTACATTATTTTATCCTCCTCTTTCATGATATTCCCTGAACCTTCAGTAGAGGGAGAAATTGATGTAGATGTGCCATTTAGTCAACATTCACTTACCAGTTGTGAGTCTCTATATTAACTGATACACAAGGGGAAATTTCTTATTTAATTTCAAGGAATAAGTGAGAGGGAAGAAGCAGTGACAGGAGAATCTAGTGGCCATTTGGAAAATGGAGGAAACATAGTGAAAACATATAGAATAAATCTTAACTATAGAATATTAAGGTCTTATTCACCTTGAAGTGTGAAGAAATTTTCTTGACAGGCAAAAGCTAGATGCTCTTTTCACTTCCTTCAAATGTTTGGGTTCTATGAATGTTGTTAATCTTTTCTTGTCCCACCATGTCCCATCACCTTTCTCAGCCCCAAATAAACACATGAATTATTAAGCTGTTAGCCAATGGCTAGGGATTATTATTGGCTAGCTCTATCTTAATTATTAACACATTTCTATTAATCTATGTATTTCCATGTGGTATTACCTTACTGGAGAATGCCTGGTGCATCCTTTCTTCCTGGTCGTGAGTCCTTTTGATGGGCTAACTCTGCCTACCATTTTCAGAATTTTCCTCATCCTCATCCCACTTATCTTCCTGCATCATTGTCCAGATAATGCTTTATTCATAAACCAATATGAGAAACATATATACAGAAGGACATCCCCCATCATATGATTTTCCCTCTCCATAAATAAAGACACTTTTGACTTTCCAAGCCTATTTTTCTTCTCTAAGGACAGGTAGTGAAAATATATATGAATATATAAAGTTGGACACACTAAGTGTGGGCGTTCTACTTCAAAATGCCTTCTTTGTTACAAGTGAGAAACAATCTATAGAAAATATTAATAGAGGTCCCAGGTGGTTAGTTCTTTCCAGCATATCAAATTAGACAAAACTTGCATAAGAATTGATTTATAACTTTCAAGTATAAAGAAGCAAGTGACTCACAACAAATGGCTTAACTCACAGTTGGTCTGAGCTCAGAACTTTTAGCCCAGTTATTCTTGCTATGGCCTGAGTCTCAGAAACAAACCCCAGAGCATACTTTTTCCCAGTCATTGTGTGAAACCCAATCACAATTTTTAAAACATCATAATGACTACATGAGTATTTTAGTGGTGAAAAATTAGATATGTTGATTACATAAATTTAACTGTTTTGTTAACATAATTATGCTTGATTATAATTTTTAAACCATATTGTTGGAAGCTTCCACTGACAAAGGCTGCTGTAAATCAGGGTTCGTGTTCTAAAGGTTCAACTAAAAAATTCTTGCCAAAAGGCTGTATAGTTATGAAATGCTGTGATCTGGATGTCAAGCTTCCTTATACATTGATCGTTTTAGTTACAGTAGAGCCCATCATGGCTGTAATGTGAAAGAATCTGTTTGGAGTTTCTGAGAAAATTTCAAACTGCTCCCAGATCACAGCTTCAGATAGGACAAGGAGACCTCCCCGGTGCCAGAAAGATGGAACTTTCCCATTGTGGAGAGATGAATTCTGACACCTACTACTTAGGGAGAGTCAGGCAGAAAGGATACTGGCTGTACTCTGGCTCAGAGATAGAGCTGTGTAGACTGTCCAAGGAGAAACAGCAAAGATCATCTTGTCACTGTAAATAAAAATCACCTTCTTGCCCAAGGGACCAAGATTACAGTTACAGTCTTGTCAGACCCAGCCTTTCCATATTGATGACAATATTGAAAGTGGGTCATTCTCACTACTGAGGAGGAAAAATGTGGCTATGGTGCTAATGTCCAATTACATTAATGAACACAAGATTTGATTCTGTACAGCATTTCTGAACATTCTCAGAACTGAATTTTAGTAGATAAAAGAATATAATAAAAGTCTTTTATTTGGTGTCATTTTTCTTTGGTTGTAGCCATAGGGATATATTTAAATGAAACATAAAACTTCTCATTTATCACACAACCTATGTGTTTTAAGTCCAAGAACTAAAGGGAAAGGTCTATTATTAGGAAGAAAGGCAGGTCACTGTGATATCTGTCCATTTTAGGGCTTATATTCTCTAACTAGATCTTCAGAACATAAAATATCTACCCAACTGCAAGAGCCTTTGTGAGCAGCTGTCCAGAGGAGGCACAGACAGCAGAGGCTGTGTGTACAAGTGTGCATCTCTGCAGGACTAATCCTCTACCTTTTTTGAGCAACTTTTACATTCACTTCACTAGGGAAACAATTTTGCCCACAGAAGGAGCATTTCAAAGATCATGCATTTGTAAAGTTAGGGGCAACACTGACCAAGTCAGTTAAGAGTCATGTTCTAACAGAAAATGGATGACAGTGTGGGAGAATAAGTTTTCAAAGATGTTCACATATAGTTTCAGCTAACTAATCTTTGTCAAATCATAGTATGTAAAAGGTAGATAACCTGTGGTATGTCTGGGTATGTGGGAGAAACTGTGGCCAGTTCACCCAAACTGCAGTTTCCCTGCTCTTGGTGCCCAGGCCAGCCCCAGGCACTTCCTCCCTAAGACATGCTGACAAGCCTGCCTTAACTCCCAGAGATGCTAAAGGCAGGCCTAACTGCCTTAGTAAATGAGTCTGCAGCATGCTTTGCTGCTACTCACTGACTCCCGGTGCCTGAGTCATTGGTGCTGCATCTTCTCATTTCTGCCCCTAAAGGTGTCTGAGCAGGGTAACCCGCAACATCAGTAGGTTTTCTAACATAGAAAAATAGACTTTGTATTTGCAGGTAAGAAGAATTAATTAAGTATCTCGCGATGTCATCCTGGGTTATCTCATTAGTCATGTTACAATCACAAGGCTACCCATCATAGGAAAAGGAAGCAGGAGAGGTAGAAGAAGATGGTGGCAGAAAAAGATGTCAGGTTAATACAAATATCTCAGAGATGGAAGATGACCACTGAACCAGGAAGCTGGGGAACTTTAGAAGGTTGGATTGGCAATGCACATTTTTTTCCCAAAGCCTCCAGAAAGGAAGTGGCCATGCCCATATCCTGATTTTAGTTCAGTGTGTTCTGACTATCAAGACGGTAGAATAAGACTGGAATGGTTAAAATATTGTATTAATAGTTATGGGAAATGAATACAAATTTCCTCAAGTGTCTAACAGAAGCATCCTACCTTATGTTATTGTGATTCGACATCATCATCTACAATTGTGGTTGGGTGCATTCATAGATATCCTGAGATGCATGAGCCCTATGTTGAGAATACTTGGCCATAAGTTGATCATGTCTGGTCTAGAACATGTAGCTAGAACAAATGAACTACTTGGTCACCTTGCAGGGTGATTTAATTCTACAGCTCTATGTTAAGGCCTCCCTAAGAACCTGGCTTTCTTACTGTTAATTTGTATGCCTCTCTTTTCTATGACTGATTGAGAAACTATGAAAGGCAGAGGGGGAGAAGGTGCGACTATTTATCCTGACATTTTTCCAAAGTTCAATCTGTTTTAGTATTAGATGTATTGCAGATCAGTGTGTTTGGAATTGTGCTGGATCCTCCAAATATGGCAGACTAATCAAGGTGAAACATGAGAGACATAAGGGTTCTGCCATAGCCTAACTTAAATTCTATCTTGACTGCTGCTTAAACATATATAAACAAAAGACCAGCATTAACATGTACATTTTTATGTATACACAACCACATTGGCATCCATACACATATACATGCACCCATACAAACACACACTGGGATTTCTTGAGTGCTTATCATGCTTGTCAAATGCTGCATCATGCATGTTATCTTTTCACTCTTCACAACCATAATTTGTAGCTATTGTTTGTCTCTCCATGTCAAATTTGAAAATCATCTGGGATATGACCACAAGAATGCCATTGCCATGTCTACTTAGCTAATAAAAGTCAGGATGGGGTTTAGCCCCTTCCCTTTTCCATGCATCATAAGGTTGGATTGATGCCTTTTTCAGAAACACCTGGGTGATGTCTCACAAATGATTTAGAGCACTGGCATTATTTGTGACAAGAAAAATTAGCCTCAAAGACAAAGACACATTCTGGAGCTTGGCACATTTCAAGTAAGCTGTCATAATTATGAAGGGCAGAAAACTGGTTTCTTTTCTTTTGACAGTGTAGATGAATCTCAACCATTCTACAAACCTCTCCTCTTCTCCCCTCACTCCTCAGCTAATTGAGGAATAATTTCATGATTACTAGAGGAAGCAATTTTACACATCCTAAAGACCTGCAGGGGTTTGCCTTCCTCTCCACACAAGTCTCATTTGCAGCCATTACCGTATCTTTCTTGGTGCCTTCATATCCCCAGCACAGATGCTGCTCACTGCAGCCATGTAATAGAGATGACTAGCTCTTGAAGACTAATGCCTGGCAAAATCCCACAGGATCCATCTTTGTTTGCTTTGCCCTATTTAATGGCGAAACAAACCAACACCCTTCTTTTTCTGCAGGTAAGAACAGGTGTTTGACAAAAGGCAAGTTCCTTTGCTCTGTTATTGAGGACATAACTGCAATCATTGTCTTTTTCCAGATCTACATGTGCAATCTGCTTTGGTGCAATGTATCCACAAGATGCCTCCATTGAATTGTGTCCAGCTCATATGGCTGTTTGGAAAGTTACCTGCTCTACCTTATATTCCTTGAATACCCTCCATAGGCTAAAATTCCAGAGTTAGTCTCTCACTTTAAGTCTCTTAAAACTAATTGTGGCATCCATCACTTGTACATGTAAAAAGACCTTTGAGACTTGAGTTGTTTCTGACTTCAGGTAGTTGATTTCTCATGGAAAGGTCCATGTTTACTTCATCACCATAAATTGCCCTCAACATCTAATGGGTTATTGTATTTCAGATGATTAATATTTATTTGATGAATGAATATTTGTTTGATGTTGGTGTGAATACAGGCATAGTTCAAGTAGCTTGGTATATGTAAATGTGTATAACTAACATGAGGTGATGGATTTGAAGGTGTAGTTTATGAAAATCACATGAATGCATATCACACCACAGCAGTAAGAAGTTCATAATGCAATGCTACACATAACACAAGACTATATACATACATACAAGGATACATACAATGCAACCAAATGTATTCCCATGCCAGAGACAGCTTAATGTCATCAGTGTTATTGTCTCTTGCCTCTCCATAGCCTATAGTCTTTCTTATTGTTATGGTGATAGCTGCTAATGTGAAAAATACATGAACAGAACCATGGCTCCTCTATGGCTAACCTAGTCTATGTCGTCCAAAAGATTTTCTTGGTGGAGTTAGAGCTAGTAAACCTTATCCAACTTGGAACAACTAAATTATAAGTTGGAGAGAAGTAGATATACCCTCCCATGATATAAATCCCCTAGGAAATTAAGAGGGAAGACTGGCTGGACAACAACCGGGGAGGCTGGGAGTTTGTACTGATCTCTGGTCTACATTAGTTGCCTGAGTTGTTTTGTTTTGTTCTTTTTTGTTTTGTTTATTCTTCCATAATCAGCAAGATGGCAGCTTCTCTGCCTCAGCAGAAATAATTTTAGAAGATGAAATCTGCATCTAAGCCCTGTTTCTGATATTTTGCCATTGAGTAACCAGCAAACACTTCAAGTTTTGCAAGACATGGACTATTACTCATGTCTTCATATAATGTCCCAACTTAGTCAGGATGGCAATTCATTTTCATACCTATGTCTGGAAAGAAAAATGATTTTGATTTTTCTGACCACACATAGGTTCAACCTTGTATCAATTTATTTGTAAGTTCAATATTTGTATTCCTGATTTAAATGCAAACACAAAATCAGAGAAAAAGTATCCATGCAAAAGAGTGAGGTCCAGATAGAATAGAATAGAAAGTGTATACTGCAATCAGCTTGTTTTTAGATTTGTGCAAATAATATGAGATTTTATAATGAATAATTAAATGCTGATGGCTCTAACATTGATTGTTTTATTGATAGTTGTATATATTTTATTTTTACTGTTGTGCTTTCAAAAGTATTCATTCTCTCTTTTAAAGCAAATTTCAACTAAGTTAAGAGAAATCAAGAGACTCTTGAGGGAGCAAATTCAACATTGGAATGGTGGTCCCACATAGTAGACTAGAAGGTTGTGCCCTTCATTCTGCCTTCAAGAGAGATTAAAAAAATAAATGTAATTTTTTCAGATATCCCCTATCATTCAGTCAGTTTGCCCTAGTATTTACAGGCAGCCGCTTCACTTGTTTCCAAGTTCATGGTTGCACAACTAAATTAAATATTATAGAATAGTCATTCTAAAGTAAGTTTTATTTCATTTTTGTTGTTTGAGAATTGCATATGTGCATACAATACACTTATATCAACCCCCTACACACTTCACTCCCATCTAATTTCTCCTGTATCCATGTTCCAACCATGCTTCCCCAACCTCATGTACTCTTTTATAACGCCACTGAGCCTACTTAATGCTGCCAGTATGTGGATATGTGTAAGGCCAGGTACTGGAGCATGGGCAGTTTCTCAGGAGTCTTCCCTAAACATTACTGGCTTTTCCTTCCTCAGTAGACATCAGTTGCCAATGGTTTCTTAGAGTCCCAGTCTTAAGGCTGGGACTTTATGAGCCTCTCTTCCATGCTGGGACATTTTCTGGCTTGCTCTTGCGCAGGCCTTATGGATACAGTCACAGTTCTGAACTTTGAGAGCATGCATGCAACAGCAAGTCCTGGCTGGAAAACACCGTTTGCTGCAAATGCCCATTCCTCTTCGCTCTTAATATCTCTTAACCACTCTTCCTTGATCCTTCATCCTTTGATGGAGAAGGTGAGTCAGATGCCACATTTAGAACTGAGTAGTCTCATTCTTTGCATGTTTATTAGTGGTGTGTGGTGATATCTTGCTTGTACAAATAAAGCTTTTCTGAAGATTAGAGGCTGGAGCTTGCCACTAGCTAACCATAGAGGTCTGGTGGTCTGTAACAGACAGGAAGTGAAATGGCTGTCCAGAGATGGGACGTAAGACAGCTTGGTTGAGAGAGGATATAAGTGGGCAGAAACAGGAACTTGCTGTTATCTGCTGAGACACTAAGGAGGTAAGTTGCTTGCTCTTTCTTATCTCTGATCTCTCAGCATTTTCCTCTCATCTGACTACATGTTTTTATTATTTAGACCAATGAAGAACTCCATTTACAGTAGTGGATCTCCATATTAATCACTTCTTACGGCTGAAATAAGTCCCTTTGATGAGGGCTGAGAGGTGCACCAATCTACAGGTGTGAAGCTAAGCCATTAGGAATCAATGTAACACTGTTCTCATTTAGCTGAATGCTATTAGGTTTTTCTATAGGGCTTATGACCAAGTAAGATATGGATTTTGGCCCAGTTAACAGTACCAGACATGAATGAGTTCTACATTATATTGTTAATGATACTTCTTATCTTAAAGTCTAGTCTCACAGATATAAAGGAGACACAGCAGCTTTTCTGTGCTGACTGATGTTTTTATCTTGGTACTTTCACATTTTGGGTATATGCTTTTTTAAAAATCCACTGGGCAGTCTCAAACTCATTGGTGAAATACCAGCTCTGACTTAAAATCTTTCATTAATCCTTGATTATATCAAAATGAGTGTTTACCAAACTATCTACCACACAAAGAGTGGTTGGACTAGGAATACTAATGTTGGCAACCACCAAGTTGAGAAGTAAAACATGACAATTATGTTTTGAAAATTTTGTGCTATTGTGGAATATTTGTTTACACTTTTTGAAGATGTTGTCACTGTGATTAGTTTAATAAAGAGTGGAGTGGTCAATAGCTAGGCAGGGGAGAATAGGTGGGACTTCTGGAGAGAGAGAGAGAGAGAGAGAGAGAGAGAGAGAGAGAGAGAGAGAGAGAGAGAGAGAGAGAGAGAGAGAATACTGGGAAGAAGAGAGGCAGGGTACCAACAAGACTCTGAAGAAGTAGGACATACTATGGTGCAGAATGAGGTGACAGAGCCATGTGGCAGAATGTAGATTAATAGTAGCAGGTTAATTTAAGTTTTAAGAGCTAGTTGGGAGAAAGCCTAAGCTAATGTTAAGCTTTTGTAATTAATACTAAGTCTCCACATCATTATTGCAGGGCTCGAAACCCTTATGAGAAAGTACTGTTACAGTGTGCCTTTTTTGCTTTCGCCCAGCTGCTGTGAATATTGACTCTGTAGCTACTTCTCCTTCATTTTGTCTCTATGATTTACAGTTGTTATGGATATTCCTAAATATGTTATGTAATTACCTCATCTTTTACAATGGTAACAATATTGTTTACATTTCTATGATCTGATATTTAACAAAAGTGTCAAAAGTTCCATCCATGTTCTTATATTTATAGAGTTTTTCATTTATTATGGGTGCATGCTAACTGATAATCTATATGCTGTTGATTGGTACTTCCTAAGCACAGAGTTTTGCTTTCCTAGGTAGTTTTCCTATGAATATCCTGTTTGCTTTTTGACAATTTTCAACTAGGATTTAGTTAACATGAGGTAAGTTACATGTATAGAAAGTGATTAGATAAAATTTTAAATGTGTGAGCACCACCATCGAGATTAGGACAGTATCCATCATTCTCTATATTTCTTCATGTTTTCTACGGGCTTTTGCTCACACTCTTGTGAGCACCTCTCATGTTACCAGGCAACCACTAATTGGTTGTTAGTCACTATTGATTAATTTGTATTTTCTAGAAGTTTTATAAGTGAGGTACATAATCTGTACTCTTGTATGTGTCTTTCACTCTAATTATCTCAAGAGTCACCATAGTGGGTGCAGAGTATTTACTCCTTTTATCGTAGAGCAAGTTTGCCTAAAGAATTTGTTTTCACACTGCCCACTTCCCTGTCCATGTAGGTTTGAGTCATTTGCAAATTTTGGTTATCACAAATAAAACCATGGTAAGCACTCATGAGTAAGTATTTCTATGCACACTCTGCTTCTTTTCCTTGTGGGTAAGAACTGAGGTATGGAACAAGGAGGTAAGATAGTGCTATCTGACTGTATAGGAAATTAATAAAAGTTTGTATCATTTTGAAAATATAAACAATTATAAATTATCCCCTTTCCCACTATTGTTGCTGCTTGCAATGAATTCTAATAGGGTGCAGTAATACTCTTCATTATTGTCTCAAAATGTTCGTTAATGTCTGGTAAATTGAAACTCTTTTGTGAGGTCTTCTTTGCTGTTGTTAATATTTTTTAATTTTTAAATATTAATTTTTCTTTCTTACAGTGTGTGTCTATGTGTACATGTCAGGAATTCCACATTCCCTAAAGTAGAAGTTTACAGGTGCTTGTGAGCCACTGGATATGGATACTTGAAATCATGCAATGTGCTTTGTAAAACCAGTAAGTGCTCTTAACTACTGAGCCATCTGTCCAACACTAAATGTCCTTTTGCCTTATTTGGTGTTAATATTTGTTGAAATCACTTCTCTTCTTTGTTTGTTGTATGTTTTGTCAATGAGTTTTGAAAGTTTTTTTTTTTGTATTTTTTCTTCTGAGAATTTCAGAAATGAATAAAATGTGTTTTTGATAATATCCATTTCCATTTTCCTCCCCACCTCTTTCTAGATAGCCCTTAAGTTCACTTCCCAGTTTCTTATCTTCTTTTTTATATGAGTTGGAATTCAAATCTTTCATTAAATATGTTCAATATTTTCTCCCAATTTGTGGAAACACTTTGTCCCTGTGTGTCTATTCATTTCCTCTTTCTCTTTCTTTTTTCTTCCTTCCTTCCTTTCTTTTTTTTTTTGTGTTGGATGAATATTTGATTTTTTTCTTTTTTAAATTTTTTTTTCTCATTTTACATATTGATCCCAATTTCCTCTCTCTCCCACCCCCCATAACCTCCCCCCATCCCATTCCCTACCCACTCCACAGAGAGGGTGAGACCTTACAGGAGGGATCATCAAAATCTGTCAAGTCATTTGGGATTGGGCCTAGGCCCTCTCTCCTGTCTCTAGGTTAAGGGAATATCCCTCTATAGAGAATGTGCTTCCAAAGTCCTTTAGTGCTCCAATTCCACTGTCAGAAGTCCCATAGACTACCCAGGCAAGTCTTTTCATTTTCTTAATTGTATCTTTAGGAGAGAAGTTTTGAATTTTGATGAGATAGAATTAATACATTTTTCTTAGATATTCATAGTTAATGATACATGTAAAGAAATCTTCAACTAAATTAATCCTCCCCAATTTTTCTTTTTATGATAATTTTTAATTTAAATATGAAACAAGCTTGTTTTACATGTCAATCCCAGTTCCCTCACCTTTGCCTCCTCTCTTTACCCCCACCCAAACCCATCCCATCCCCTTTCTGCTTCCCAGGGAGGGTGAGGTCTTCCATGGTGGATCTGCAAAGTCTGTTATATCATTTGGAACAGGGCCTAGGCCCTCCCTGATGTGTCTAGGCTGATATACTATCCCTCTCTGTGGAATGGGCTCCGAAAGTTCATTCATACACTAGGGGTAAATACCGATCCACTACCAGAAGTACCATAGACTGCCCAGTCCTCCCAATCATCGCCCACATTTAGGGGGTCTGGGTCAGTCATATACTGGTTTCCAAGCTATCAGACGGGTCCACGAGCACCCCCCTTGTTCAGGTCAGCTGTTTCTGTGGGTTTATCCAGACTGGTCTTGACCTCTTTGCTCATCTCTCAGATGAGCAGGACCCTGGAAGGTGGGCCAGAAACAGGCCCACACTGACCCCTCCAGTGAGTGGAGGTGGAACCACGAAACTGGCAGATGCTAGATAGGCTGTTCTGCTGGCAAAGTCCCCTTGTGCATGCACAAGACCCAGGCCTCAGGTGGCTCTGACTCCAATTTTTCTCCTATATATTTTTCTAGTAGAAACATGAATTTTATGAATGTGTGTTGATATTTATTTATTCATTTAAATTTTCATATATTATAATAAAGATGATGGTGTTTATGGCGGTGATGTGTGTGTTTATGCAGGTACATGCTTGTCATGAAGCATGGTGGAGGTCAGAGCACAACTTTTGGAATTTGGTTCTATCCTCTCTTTTTCTACTCTCTTTTTCTACTCTCTTTTTCTACTCTCTTTTTCTAGCACCTTAAGTTAAATGTAAGTTAGATCTCTTCGTAGTAACTACATGGATCTTTCAGACTCCTGTTAAGAAATGTTCTGTGCTTTTTAGGTTTGGTAATGTTTTTTAATGTACCTTTATGTTTTCTGATCCTTCTTTGATCTTCAATGCACGGTTAAGCCCATATCAATAAGCCCTTATTGATTTTCCCATTGTTTGAAATTAATAGTCACTGCTATGTGGGTTATCAAAGGACTAATGTTATTTTTCCATAACAAAGTCCTGGGAAACAGCAAAGTCCTCAAGAAGACAATGGGTCTACTTATTTCAGCTTTCTATTTGTTCATTGCTGAATATTTTGTGATAATTGTTTTTGGATGTTATAAACCATATCTTTAAAAAATGATCTTAAAACTGATCTATATTTTCATAGAAATCAGCCCAACATTCTATGTGCAGGAAACTTTTTCAAAAACCATGTTCTAATTGTACCCTACACAACATACAGTTCCAAACCCAACAGTCAGCTAGCCATGGAGGGTCATCGATTTGGTAGCTTCTAGCTTTATAATTTATTTTAGTAGTTTCTCTTCTTTGTAGCAGATTGAGTATTTTTGAACCTCAGACAAGTTTATCCTAGACAAAAAAACAAGGGGTTGCCCATTGGCTTATGATATGACCCCAAAGTACTTGAATGACAGTCTATACAGAGAGCCATAGTTCTTGTGACTCAGAGTAGAAGACATTTACTCCCACTTGTTACAAGATATGTTACTTATGTACTACTCAGTTGTGTTGGGTATCTGATTTATCTTTGTTCCTAACAATCTTGAGGGAAAAAGACATGAGTTTTATTCCTTGTATCTAGAGAAAGAAATATCATACAAGTGACCACTGATTCTTTAGGGAAAATAATATTTGTTTCAAACATGAGAAAATCCCTTAAAGAAATGGAAAACAAAACAAACAAAAAATGGAAGACCAAGCAAACACTACAAGAAATGAACAAATCTCTTAAAAAAAAAAGTAAGGAAAGCCAAGAAAACCAATCAAGCAGATGAAGGAAACAATTCAAACAGTTCAAGACTTTAAAACTGAAATAGAGACAATAAAGAAAAACAAACTGAGGGAATGATGGAAATATAAAAACTGTACAAACAATCAGGAACTACAGATGCAAGCATAACATTGCTCTTCTTTTTACACAGTACCCTATGCATAGTAGATGCTCAAAATATTTAATGATTTAATTCATTATAATCTTAGGAAATTGTTTGGGATGGATATTGAATGTTTTATTCTGGCATAAGGCAGTTGGTAGGCAGATAAATAAGTAATGTCTAAATTGAAAAAATGCATTTTCTTTTGTAAAGTGGTGCAGTAAATATCAGGTAGGCAATAACATACTTTGCTTATACAAAGTCGCAGCCTCCTGATTACCATACAGACTCTATTATGCAGCCATCATTGTCCATAAGTGGTTACAATTGTTGATCTAAATACTAAGCCTAAAGAGGATTGCATTGATCCCTCCAATTTCAGGGGCCACTTTTGTAAGAACTACATGGGACCCTAGAGAGTAGTATGGTTGCTTTCCTGTTTGTGTACTGACCAAACGCAGACTGACCAGAGGAGAGGACATTCTGTCACTGTTGTCCAAGGCCAAGCATGGAAGGGATTGGATAGTAGAGGGCATAGTAACCTGAAATCAGAACTCCCCAAGAAATTCTTTTGCTGTGGTGATCAAGAGATAGTATCTTTAAATGTCCAAGCCAGTGGCTTCCTATCTAGACTTTAGAAAAAAAGGCATATGTACATTTTTTTTCCTGGAGAAAAGCAAGGTGATACTCATTCCAGAACTGTCCAAAACTAACTGAGAGATTTTTAGGGACTTTGGAGTGTCAGTCAGGGGGAAAAAGTTGTAAAAATATACAATTCTACAGGTGTGGCTATATGCCAGGGAAAATATTATCATTAATATTAATGTGACCTCATTTTACCCTCAAGCTGCTGAGACAGAAATTTGTGTTCCTCATGGTGCATCTTCCCAAGTATTTTCTTCTAGCATCATGTTCTTCTTCTAGAGTCATACTGGGGACACAAATCAACTCCAAATCTCCCTCACTTTTGTTCCCATTGTTTTTTAAAGAAATTAGATTAAGATAAGGCAGATATAAAACCCTAAGGAAAACTTTATGTGTAACAGGCATACTGTGGAAAAATAGGTAATTATTTGTACTTTTCTCTTGTTTGGGTATGTGAGCCACAGATGACTAAGTCTGGACATCAGGTCTGAGTTATTCCATGCTCAGAAGTGCTGCTTATAAGGGGAAAGCTATGATGTAAGGCCCCAAGATATCCACTTTTATAAATATTTGGAACCTGTTCTACCATAGAATATTAGTTCCACTTTGTGGATCAAATTTTGCCCTCCAATATCATAAAATCTCATTTAATATATCAGTGCTTGGGCTCTCTCTGTGTTTAGACAACCACCTTTACACAGGTAATTTTGCTAGAATGAGGCTGTGATACCATCTAGTATAATTGGTATCCTGGCAAAACCCAGGAATAAACATAGTGGAACATAGTCACAAAGAAGGAGGCCATGTGTGTGGCACTAGAAGTCATTACCTGAAAACCTAGTAGAGATATTTCATAGCAACTTAACATCATCAGCTCCTTTATGCCAGTCTTCCAGATGGCAGAGGTGTAGAACTACCTTCCTGTTGACTGAGCCACATAAATAGTGGGTTGTATGGGCATGAGAACTCTTTGCAGGGCAAATAAAAACTAACTGAGCATCTGATAACTCAGTAAACCAAGAAAATCATAATCTCAGGACAAGAGATTTGAATGGCTATGGCTTTCCTTTTCTTCTACCTGAAGTGGATGTTCACAGTACAACTTAAAAGTCTTACATGTAAAGGTGCCATGAATGACCCTCAAATATTATTGGTGACCAATTGCTCTCTAAATGGGCTTAAGGCACACTCAACAGAAGAGAAACCATGCCTGATACTGTAAACCTAGCCAACTTCCCAGAGCCATGGAGGTCACAGATCTTAGGAAAGAATCTACTACCACCACTTACTATGCCAGACCAGCATAATTCCTTACTATCATCTAAATGTTATCCTTATATCCACAGATAAGTGTAGCTAACACACTTAGTCAAAAAGACCTCTCTTTAAAGTAAATAAAGAACATCACAGGAAACCACAATTGGGTACAATACATATGTCGATATATCATGGGGAGCACAGTCCGATATATACTTCTATATCATATTCATGACTCAGGGAATATCATGGAAAAAGAAGAGGGACAATTACTAGAGATAAAATACAAAGAAGCCATCTTTAAAAACTGTCTCTTAGCTCCCTCTACACTCACTGCCCCCCACGTCCAATATGCTCAAGAGATCTTCTTCCTTTCCCCTTTTCGCTGATCTCTTCTGGAAGGCATCACCCTTCCTGTGGAGTAGTGGGGGGGGAATGGGATGGGAGGGTGGTCAGGGGGCATGCATGGGAGGGAGGGAGAGAGGGAAGGAATAAGGGAGGGAGAGAGAATTGGGATTGATGTGTAAAATAAGAGAAAAATAAATTAAAAAAAATAAAATAGGGACTAGGACTTCTCTCCTGTCTCTAGGTTAAGGGGTATCCCTCCATGGGGGATGTTTCTGCAACCTACAAGTAGAATGGGGGTGGGAGGATGGGAAGGGAGGGTGGCCAGGCTGCATGTCACAGGGGAAAGAGGGCAAGAGGAAGAGAGGGAGGGTTGGAGGAAGGGAGAGGAAACTGGGATCCACATGTAAAATTTTTAAATTATATTATTAATAAAAAATAAAATAAATAAATAAAATAAACGGTCTCTTTAAGAAATGACTGGATAAACAAGACCCCAAAAATAACAATAGAAAATATGTACACACACATATTACAATAATAATCAAAGAAATAGAGGCTATTGAATTGAGATTTGGGGGAATGTGGGAGTTATTTGAAGTAATAAATATGGGAGGGGTGATGGAAGAAAAGGAGGAAATGATGTAATTTTAGTTCAATTTGATAATAAAGACAGAATCTTCCATGACCTGAGTGTTTATACGAAGACCTTTAGGGTTCTCTGCCATAAGTCTTCTCTATGGCATGATCTGTGATCTATTTCCAGCACACATCATACCCATCCTAGCTCAGGCTGCTCTACTGTCCTCTAGTACCTTTCCTTTAGTTCCCCTGTCTCTCTTTGTATCATTTATTACTCTCTCATTTCTTCTCTAGAACCCTGTTGTATCTATTACCTGTATTATTCACCACAGAAATGACATCTGCTGCTTTTGTTAGTATTTCTTATAGCCCATAATATCAACTTCAAGTGTACAAAAGATCTGAAACAACAGTTTAAGAATGAAAATAGTAGTAGTAGGCTCTGCTGTACTAAGCATGATGGTCTTAACACAATACTCCAAGAATAAGAAACTAATAGGTTTAATTTTTGCTAAAGTATTCTTTTTGCTAACAAAAAAAGAACCAAGTGCTTCTGGTGCTGTGCTGAGCCATGATAGATTTACCTTGAGGGCAGCAAACCAGGTCAAAGCATTCTACCCCATCAATTTTTAGGCTTCTTACAAGAGCCAAACAACCTCCTTTCCCTTGGGAAGGCTTCTGAAAGAATGGAGTCAAAGGCTTAGTTTAGAAATGGACCTCTGCCTGGCACCAGACTAGCACTGAATATACAAACCAGAATTTGCAAGCTATTAGGATGATAATTGCTATGGAATTACTAGAGCATGGTGCCTTTTCAGACAAGTCTACCTGAGAAATTCAGCTTCAGCACACTTGAAGAGTGACTGAAATAAATTAGGAGATGGGTACGATTCAGACCTGCATCAAGCTCAAGGAAGTCAGGGGCAGTGAATCAGATACATACATTAACACACATGTACACACACACACACACAGAGAGAGAGAGAGAGAGAGAGAGAGAGAGAGAGAGAGAGAGAGAGAGAGAGAGAGAGAGAGAGAGAGAGAGAGAGAGAGAGAGAGAGAGACTCACATGCACATACAGTGACAGGTGAGGCAGATGACATTTTATGCTCCTTTGAACTGGCTGGTGAAGATCTGACAAATTAGAAAGAGCTGTGGACAAGTTCAAGAACATTTTTCTAGTGAGTATGGCAAAGGAATCTTAAAGTGCAGAGATGCAAAATCCCCCGTGGGCCACGGGAAAGCAGGTAATGACAGAATGTTGGAAGAAAATAATTATAAATGTCTTTGAGTAAGACATGGTATTTTTAAGGGCTCTAAGAGCATAAAAGAAATGTTGAAAACAAAGATTATTTCACCTTTAGATACTGAGTTATAATACAGAAACTGGCAGTTGTCATTTTCTGTTCTATTTTATCATGGGATAAGAATTTAGGAACCCGAGACATGGCTTAGACCTTGAAAACTCTACTATCGATATATTCACTCTCACCAGATCCATATTCAGTTCATACTTTTATCCTAGTTAAAGGTTATTAGGAGCCAGTATTTGAAGATAAATGCAGTATCTTTTATTCATTTAAATTTAGATTATGTTAGAGCATGGACAGTTCTGCCTGATTTGAAGCTTTTCCAACTGATAGAAGAGATAAGTTCATCAACTCTCAATTTCTGTAGACAGAAGCAAGTCCTTGTGTTTCTAATGGATTTTTGTTTAGTCTTATCTTGGAAGTATAGGAAGCTAAAGGATGAAATGGTGTGAAGAATAGTGAAAACATTGGACTAAGACTGTGTGGCTGGTGGCAGTTTACATACTGAAGGTATATTACTGTTTGGAAAACTAACGAGAAAAATCAGTGAAGGGGGGAAAAGCTACAAAGGATTGAGGTCATCAGCATGTCCTTGTCCATGTTCTGCTATGTTGAGACTGCCCAGCTCTGAGAGACTCACTATAGCAGGTATCAGCTGATGATCCTGCAGCTGGTGCATGCATGACGTCATGTGTCACTGCAAATGTACAATGCACAGCTAAAGCTGGGCAGAGTGGAAATTAGATCACTTCCACCATGTGCCAGAGGTCTGCATAAAACAAACAATACCATCTACCTATCTCTACATTCCCCACTTTACAAAATTGGCTTCCAGTTTAGTGAGACTGAATCTTGCCTCAAATTGTTCAAAACTCCCACTGCCAAAATAAATAAATAGATAGAAAAATAATAAGAGACTATAAGGCAGCACATCAGCGATGATCACCTTACTATATCTTCTAATGCTTGTAATCCATTTATTTACTTTCTGTGTGATCAACGTGGGTCTTTGTGCTTGGCATTCTAATATGAGACAATAATGAGAAATTATATTTCATCTGGACTCCAAGTGTCCTTGTTGTTTGGTTGTTGATTTATTTCTTGATGTGTGTTGTTTGTTTTACTATTGTACACAAGGCTATCCTCCAACACTCAATCCTCCTGCTTCTACCTAATGAGCATGGAGAGTACAGGCGCGTGCTACCATTTCAATTTTGAGATGTTCAGTATCATGGGTTTTGATTTTGTATCCTGTAGTTTGTTTACTCTAGGGCATATATCATATAAAAACAAATAATTGTTTAATGTTTTTCGATTTGAATGTAACTTTATGAAATCTGAGCTGAAAATTTTAATTTGATATTTATATTCAGGAAGACTTTTATTATGAGTATACCTTTGGCTGGCATGGCCAATACATTGCTCACTATGCAAGCATGACTACATGAGTTTGGATCTCCAGCACCCAAATGAGAAAGGCTGAGAATGTTGTAATATACACATGTAAAATTACAATTGTAAGATGAGAGACTTAGGGTCCTGTGATTTTCTGGATCTAATTGTGAGCTTAAAATTAAATGAGAGGCTCTGTATCAGAATATAAGGAGTTACAAAGACATGTTGCTTCCATTTTTTGGATACCCCATGCCCAGGCATTTATGTGCAGTGGTCTCACATAAGCACAAACATGTAAGTAAACATACCACATAGGTACACAAAACTACATCATAAAAATCAATTAAATTTACTTTCACTTTTAATATAGATGATTACAGTACTTCAGCCTTGTTAAATTTAAAAAAAAAAAAGGCTTTTAGTGTTGCTCATTGCAAACTTAGAATATTGTGTCTTCTCTATTCACTAATGAGCTAGAAATCAGGAGAAATTCCAGGTGTCACATACTTTCCTATTATTGTTACCCATGTTGAACTACCCTAGAGTATAGTGTACAATTGGAATTTACAAGGTATAATCCAACATGGCATGGATAAAAGAAATACTATGGTGAAAGTAGGGGTGAGGGCTTAAGGAACTGTGGATTATAAGATGCTATTAACTTATGACTTAGAAGGTAGGGTACCTTAAACATATAGCAGAGTGAGCAGGAGCCAGATTGAGAGAGTGAGAGCGAGGCCCATTACTCAGCAAGTCCTTTCCAACAAGCAATGGAGGGCATAAGAACAAGAGCCATATTATCAAGATCACCAGTGACTTTGCTGGATTTTTCTGACTCAGTGTGTTTGATCACCACACCAGTCACTACACACACACACACACACACACACACACACACACACACACACACACATCTATCTATCTATCTATCTATCTATCTATCTATCTATCATCTATCTATCTATCTATCTATATCTTCATAAGCTCAAGGACTCATGAACAGAATTGCATGATTGCATGTCCTCTAAAGAACTATTAATATGTGAAAATATGAGTAAAGGGGACATTGTTTTCAAATCATCTAGCTTGTTGAGTAAGTACTGAAGCCTATCTTGACTTTCCTTCATCAGAATCAGTTGAGAAGGAAGAGATTCTTCAAGCTTGAAGGACTGCAGAGACTAGGAAAATAATAGACTTTTAAATGCACTTGATGTTTATGTGTTAAAGATGGAGACAGGGTAGACTAAAGAACGAATAAAAGAGAAAAAAACCTAGCCACCCATAAACCTATTAATGAAAGAAATAATAAGCAAGTCACCCTCACTAGTTTCCCTGTAAAAAGGTTAAGTTTAAGTTCTTCAAAGCTATAGCTTCATTTTTTAGGTCAATGGAGAGATAAATAAAATTTAAGATATTAAACAACAAAGATATGGCAATTGGCTTTGAAATAAATAATTTAAAGCCTTATAATTATTTGCACTAAACCTTCCAGAACCTAAAGTAGGAGACTTTGTGTGTGGAGGGGTGCAGGGGATCCACTTTTTTGGAAAGTCAGTGGTGTCAGGGTGTAGCACTTACGACTTCAGAGGCTTTGAAAATCAACTGACCATGTAAATCTGATCCAGTGAGGAGGAACTGGAACCTGGCCTTGAAAAAAAAATCCAGAAGTGACTCTGCTTAGACATCTTATTAAATATCTGGCAACTCTAGCTAGGCATGGAGCAGATACTCTCTTTTGTGAACAATAGGCTTTTGACTCCTCAGAAAAGGAATGCATGGTTGCACGGTTGACTTGTGTGGATGGGTTGGGAACAGGCATAGCTCATCTGTCTACTGTGGCTTGTAGTTGTCTCCAATAGGGTTTGCTTATCTCTGGTAAGGTAGAAAGCACTGATACTATTATTTACCAGCTACTCGTGTTTAATGGAGAAAGAAACTATGATGCCTATCTAGCTCTAGTGCCTTAAAGAGAAATATTTTTACTTGGAAGTGATTTGTTTTGTAGGATGTGGAAATCAGTCAACAGAAACCCAGATTTCTGAGTGTTAATGATCAAAGGTCCCAGGCTAGCTTCACATTGCCTATGAGGTGGAAGGCTGAACAATCAAAGACAGGGACTGGGGACTTGCATATCTTAAACATTAAATTTTTCTCAGTTAGAAGGCCTGGGCCATCTAAGGAACCTCTGACAGTGGAACCAGGATGTATCCCTGGTGCATGAAAGGACTTTGGGAGCACATTTCCCATAAAGGGATACTCCTTAGCCTAGAGGCAGGAGGGAGGGCCTAGATCCTACTCCAAATGACTTGACAGATTTTGATGATCTCTCCTGGAAGACATCACCCTCCTTGTGGAAGTGGGGGATATGGGATGGGAGGAGGTTCAGGGGGTATGGGAGGGAGGGAGAGGAAACTGGGATCAATATGTAAAATAATAATAATAATAATTATATATATACATATATATATATATATATTTCAAAATTACCAATCTGATCTAAACAGAGCAAAACCAGGATTTAACTAGACATTAGTATAGGCCAGCTACTTGATAACTACAGCACCAGCTCCCGTCTTCCTCTCTGCTTCCCATCTATTTCTGTCTCTGTCCCTCAGCACTTCCCCTCACTGTCTCTGTCTCAGTACTTCCCCACTTTCTGTTTTTCCTTTCTCATTATAATTATAGTTACTATGCAAATTAATAGAAATAGCAATGCTGTAACAACTTTCTACAGAAGTATGTATGGATATCTTTCTGCCCTGTACACATAATTTCACTCATTCACTTCATTCTAGATTATACACTTTGCTTAATTAAAAGAAACTTAGCTACATGCCAACAAAATAATAGAAAGTAAATAATCAGAATCTGGTTTTAGTATTCTACTTTTCTTAATTTTCTTTATTTACTCAAAATTTATCTTTGAGACAATTTCCATTCATCACTTTAGGATTTATAGTTGACTGGGAATGCTTTCAATTGAGATTGGGCTCCATGTTTTACCTATTTGCAGATCAGTTGACGATTTGAGTAGCACATAAAACTTTCTCCTTATTGGTTAAAGCCAGACACACAAACATGTCTTTGGATGTCCTCAGTAAGTGTCACCATACTTGAACTGTTCATTTCAATCAGTACTGAAGTTTTATCCCTCAATGTATTTCCACAATCTATTGGAACCAACCAATACTACTTCATTATTACTATTGATATTGCAATTTAATTTTAATGTAGCTTGAAATTTACTTGGATAAAGAGTTCTTCTAGAGGGTATATATAACATCTCTCTCAATCATTCATTCATTCATTTATATTTTTTATTTGTGGTTTTTGAGACAGGGTTACTCTGTATAACCCTAGCAATCCTAGGACTAACTCTGCAGCGTAGACTGGCCTCAAACTCACAGATATCCACCAACCTGTGCTTCCCAACTGCTGGGATTAAAGAAATGTGCCACCACTGTCAAGTTTATCTGTTGTTTTTGAGATTATAATTTAATTATAATCTCAAAATTAATATCATATCTTTCTCCCTTTCACTCCTTTGTACTCTCCTCTCCTTGAGTTTTCAAATCCATAGCCTCATTTTTGTTTTTAGTATTTATGTATGTATGTATGTATGTATGTATGTATGTATGTATGTATATATGTATGTATATGTATATGTATATATATATATGTTCATATATATTTCTAAAATATAATCTACTCTTTCATGTAATCATTGGAACATATCCCCTTATCATCTTCTTGTATCTCCTGAGGAAACTGGAAGTCACAGATACACAAACACAGCTGTATACCTGAGATAATAGATGGGTTAGTGCTGGCAAGTTACTTTCATAGAACAATATTGTTTCTGTCTCAGTGTCTGTTATGTCTTTGTCTTTGTCCCTATCTCTGTCTCTCTCTCTGTCTCTGTCCCTGTCTCTGATGTCTGTCTCTGTCTCCCCCTCATATTTCCTTTCTTATTAAAATGCAGTTATATTTACATTTTCATGTAAACAATAAATGTTATAATTATTTGCAGAAATGGGTATAAGTGGGCTGGAGAGATGGCAGGAGACTACTATTCAATTCCCAGCACCTGTGTCAGGATGTTTACTATGACCTATAACTACAGCTCAATGAAATCATACATTCTTGGATACCCACATATGTGTAGCATACATTCAGACATATAGACATTAGTAAAAATAAGTTATCTTTGAAAATATAAATGAGTGAGCAGATACTTCTTTTGTCCTACACATACAACCTTCTAAAGCTGTCTGAGGAAGGCTTCCAAGTTGCCTCTATTTTATTTGAGGCTCTATCCATTGGATAATGATAAGTGATAACAGAGATAAAATCATCCCCCAAATGTTTCAACAGAAAAAAAATCAAAGAATAATTTGCTTTGGATTTCCATGGTAAAGCAGAAAAGTTTTCCACTGATCTCGCATTCAATGTATGTTGTCTTAAATCCATGTCATTGCTTCAGAAATGTCTTACTCTATTTAGTTTTCAGCTTTCTGCTTGAATTCAAACTGTCCATCAAGTATGATAATGGGCAGAAAGATATACCAAGGGAAGTTAGTGTACTTGTCTTTTACTGATTTCCCCAGATGTAATAATGTCCCCAATATTAATGAAACTATACATTTGACTCATAGGTTCTAATTTCCTTCTGGAAGGAAAATCTATGAGTACATTGTCCCAGATCATGGTCCCTAGTATCATTTTTATGCTTAGGCTCATTCTGAAGATGCAGAGCTAAGATAAAACCTCGTAGCCTCCTTATTTCCGAGAGCTGACTCTTTTATTTGCTATCTATGACTTCTTCTGTTGCTAAGTGGAGAGGCCTGTGGATGTTGGTGTTGTCAATGTGACAGGACATGGAACCACCTGGGAAATAGACCCCTGATGATGTCTGTAGGAGATGGTCTTGATATTACTTTAATTAATGCTAGGAGAGCCATTTCAATTATAGGCTAGAACATCCCTGAAACAAGAGGTCCCAGAACATCGAATAGAGAAGGTGAGCTCAGTACTAACATGAGTGCATTCATGGCTTTCTTCTTCTGAATACAGATGTAACATGACCATCTACCTCAGACAGCTACCACCATGACTTCCTGGCCAGAATGAATTATACCTAGAACTGCAAGCCAAAAACAATTCCTTTCTTCATTAAATTGATTATGCCAGGGCATCTTTTAAACTAGTAACAGAAAAGGAACTCTGACCATCAATGACCTCCTTCACTAAATATCAGCCTTGTTTCAATGCCTGGGAGGTAATGGGTCTTCTGACACTTCTCTCCTGCCACTGCCACAATCCACCTTCATTGCTCATGTCTATTTCCCTTTTCTGGAATGTCAAGCCTTCTTGAATGAGTAGGTCATCCAGAAATTGATGGACAACTTTGATATAATCACATACCTGGGCTCTCCTTGTAAGCACTGCTACAGACATCCTATTTGGCCTTGTGCAGGTCATTATGGATCTCTTCACTTCTGCTTTCCCATCTGTTAAAAAGTGGATAATAATATTTGCCTCACTGGGGTATATTTATGCTTAATTACTGTAATTGCTTGTAAACAATTTGCTATCCCGTGATAAAACATATGACTGGAGAGCAAAAATTAGAGGCGACAATTTAATATCTCTTTATTTATTTTTGAAATTTATTACATGATTGCCTTTGCCCAGCTAGTTTATTCCAGCAGTCTTTTGGGATAAATGACTGTGTGATATCATGAAAAACCACCTTGAGTTAAAAGTCAAGTTTCCTTTCTAGTTTCAACTCTGAAGTGATATGAGCTTTTTAAAGTTCCCTAGACTTCAGAAATTTATTTCAAAATGGTCAGTAATATCTGTTCAGGTTATTTTACAGAGTGAGAAGTAGGAGCATGATGTACAACTGATATTCAGAATAATTTTGGAACTTAATAAATGCAACACTAGGCACTTTCAACAGGTATCTTAGGAAAAAACAGTTGCCAGAACTAGGAATTGATAAGAAAACAGGATCTGAGCAAATGTTCAGAAAGATGATGCAAAACTGTTTTATGCTTCAGAAAGAATTTCTCTAAATTTAGAACTGTGTGTGGCACATGCAAAGTACTCAATGGGATCAACTATTTTTATTCATCATTGAGGCCTCATGTATCTTCCTTGGTTACCAAAGATTCGGGGACTGATATTATTGAAACCCGCTAATCATGTACAACTAACCATACATGCAGAAAGAAAGATGGATATTGACATCAAAAGATAGTAACATCCCTCAGACCTCTGAAATTCTCCCTACTCACCTTAAATTCTCAATACATTCTACCATTAGGGATTAGCCCTTTAGTCTTTTTACAAAAGGAAATATTTCATTGATGTTACTGCTGACTTCTAGTCTCTTTATTTCAAGGTACAGGAAAGTTCTATACGTGTGAACTATACAAGAAAAACCCTTGAGGAAGATGAAGTCATAGGGATCCCAATAAGGAGACAGAAGTTGGAACTCAGGAAAGTATTGTTAGAAGATATATTGTGATAAAAAAGAAACAGATTTTGTAGAGTAGACTGAAGCATCCTGTATAGAAGAGTAATCTATCTCTTGTCAGCTATGCTAACACATGCCTGTAATCCCTGCAGTCAGGATGTTGGAGAGTCGAGTGTGGGTAATGGGTTCTAATCCAGTGCAGACAATATATTAAAACACTGTATCAAAGGCAAGCAAGCAAGCAAAAAAAATTTAATTTAATTTAAAAATCCTGAAAATCTACTCTGGTATCATATCTTAGACAAAATATGAGTGTACATTCATATTTAATAGATACATAAACAGATAAAGAAACATGGATTGTTGTGCCACACTTACTAACCCATGTGGGATCTAATTCAGTTTGTTAGAAACAGCATCTGATAGACACTCATGGGAAAAGCTCTGTAAGGTCTGTGGGTGAGTACACTGCCATATTCTGACTCATCTCTCAGAAAACTGGGCCATGGAGGATTCTGAAGTTCTGCAGAACTATTTTAGAAAATTCACCAAAATCCCACTTGTTTCTTTCTCTTTTATTGAAAATAAATTCTTTTCTCATGAAATATATTCTGATTATAGGTTTCCCGCATCTCCTCTGGATTCATTCTTTCTGTCTTTCATTAGGAAAAAGAAAAGAAAAGGTCTCTAAGAGACAACAACCAAACAGGACAACATAAAACAAAATGATGCAACAATAACATAGTATCAAAATTGGGCATGGCCAGCCCAAAAGAAGGAAAAGGGTCCTAAGAGCAGGGGAAAGAGTCAGAGACTCAATGGTTCTCACAGTCGGGAGTCTCATAAAAAGCACTAAGCTAATAACAATTTATATACACAGAGGATGTAGGGCAGGCCCATATAGGTCCTGTACTTTCTGCTTATGTCTCTGTGAGCTTTTATGAGCCTTGCTGAGTTGATTCAGAGGGTGGTGTTCTCCTTATCCTCCATCCCCTCTGACTCTTACAATCTTTCCAGCTTAGGGATTCTCATACCTCTGAGAAGATGAATTTGATGGAGAACTTGCCTTTAGGCTCTCTTTCTGCATAAGGTTTGGCTGTGGGTCTCTGCCTCTCTTCCCATGTGCTGTCAAAGGAATCCTCTCTGATGATGACTAGATGAGAAAGGCACTCATGTATGAGTGCAGCAGAATATCATTAGGGATCATTTTATTGTGTGTGCATTTTGTTTTTGTTGTTTTGGTTTGGTTTTTGTTTTATTTTGCTTGTTTTGATCAGTTCTATTTGGTTTTACCCTATGTCTTTGGGGTATCTAGTCTCTGTTTCCTGGTTACCTAAGCAGTGTTATGTATGATTTCCTTCCTGTAGAGTGGGCCTTAAGTCAAATCAGATATTGACTGGCTACTCCCAAAGATTCTGTGCCACCATTTCCTTATCACATTTTTCAGGCAAGACAGATTGTAGATCAAAGGTTTTGTGGCTGGGTTGATGTTCACATTTGATGTCTCATGATATGTGTCTGTGGAGAGGGTTATATGCACTTGTTATGTGTTTTCCTCCAAATCAGAAACAGAGCCTAGAAAAACAGGAGTCCTCCAAAGATGATGTCTGACTATCAAGTGTGTTCCAATGTGTTTCCAGTGATTATCTTTTGATTTGGGACACATAAAATATTCAAACAACAGTATAATACTTCAGAGAGGAGAGAGGAGTGAGAAATGCTACTCTCCTTTGTACATTATGTGTTTTACTGTGTGACCTAGTCTCCAAATAAAACCAGAGAAATTCATATATCAATTCCCCAACTCATCTTCATGGTTTTGCATGCTCTGCCTGCGACCATTATTTGAAAAAAACTGCTTGCAATTAATCTTCAAGGCAGGATGCAATCAGCCAAGGGTTACAAGAATGGTTTCAAATGGTCCCAAATGCAGACAGTTGGGACATATGATGGGCAAGAAGAGAGAGAGAGAGTTGGCTAAATAGACAAGTTTTCTTGGGCAAAGTAGATTATTGCACATGATGAAATGGGGACCTGAGAATAGAAAAATAGAGGAAAAGAATGAATATATTTCTTTATGATCTCTGTCTCTGGAGGTAGGGGAGGGTAGCAGGAGGGGGATTGGAAGGTGAAAGCATCCAGATGCTGGAGTGCAGCAAAGCATTCCTGGCTGTTAGTTCCAGTAGGTCATTACTGCATTAATTTGGTGTTTAATTAAATGCCTGTGCAACAGACCATTTATTTGTTATCTAATATTAGCCTTAGTTCTTATCAATTAAATGCTAGCTGAGGGCTTAATTCACTTACATTTTATGTCCCTTTTATACTTTGTTCAGAAACAATAGCTAAACCCAACAAGGCCTCACTGTGTCTGCAAAGACCTACACAGAAAAATTCATTGTGGGAAATACAATATGCTGGTATAAATGGGTAAGAAGAAAGGAAATAAAAAGAAGAGTCCACTTCATTTTGGGAAAATATGAACCAAATATATGGTCTGTGGTCTCCCTACACTTTTCTGCTGGCCCTCACACAGGGAGACATATAAGGGGAAATGTTAGAAGGCTGTGTGTTCTATATCATGTATCTGTATGTCTTGCTCTGCTTGAATCAGCTTCCACTGCTAAAGGTAAAGGCTGCTGCCCATCCAACCCTATACCAAAGTGCTTATTCCTTTATATGACTCTAAGCTATCATTGAGACTAGCAGCAGCAGGATGAATTTGTGGATCCCCAAGGGTTGTATACATACTGTCATGCCAATCAAGGTGCACTGCAAATGAATGATTATTTTGGGCAAAAGGTGACAAAACAGCCAGTAAAAGTGAGAGAGGATTCTGAAGCCTATTGGAAATTCTGAAATTGTGACTAATTTAAGTCATATTTTGCAGCCAGGCATTTTCATATAGATACCCCATTTACCCATTTCTGTATCCTGTCTGCTGTCTTTTTTGTCCTCCTATTTATAAGATCTTGGTCTACATTTAGATGTCATCAGATCACTCTTTGTAACGCAGAAATTATTTTTTTGGAGTATTGTATAATAAGTCAACTAATTTTTAAAAATGTGCATAACTTCTAGCATGCATTTTTCTTGCCAGTAGAGAATAGCAAGTGCTGGAGAAATGGTAAAGTAGCACATTTCAAGACTGAGAATTTATCCTTCATGTCATCAGAAGGATCAGAAAGAAAAATGAAAAGGGAATCACTCTGTCACTATGAAATGCAATTTTATTTGGGGACTTGTGGAAGACATAAAATTATCTGCAGCCCTTCACAGTTGAGAAAATTCAGTTCTCAATCACTACAGTTTAGTGTTAAATTTATCAGAAGTTCCAAGAAACTCTCAAAGGTGGGATTGGAGAGATGGCTCATTAGGTAAAGTACTTGCCATGCAAGCATGAGGACCTGAGTTGAATTCCCAGCACCATGTAAGAGCCTGGTGTGCTTACACAAAAATATAACCCCATGTCTGGAGACATCTGGAACCCTGGAACTCATTGGCTATGCAGACTAGCTGAAGGTCAAAGTTCAATGAGAGACTGGATCAAAAACTAAATGTGGATAGCTAGTTAGGAATATACTTGATTTAGACTTGCTGCTGCTACAACACACATACACATCCATATAAATGTAACCAGACACATGTACACACATACCCATATGCATATGCACACACACATGTATAATTACACATACATCCATATAAATGTAACCACATATATATGCACACATATGCCTGTATGCACACACACACACACACACACACACACACACATCAATAATAATTTTGGATAGAACAGTGATCTGAATTCAGTAACTATACTTTCCTTTTGTTTCAGAAGCCAACTTATGTGAAATGTATCAAAGAATAAGGCTGATATTATTCCTGATGAGACTGTTTATAGTCCTTCAGGTATATATAGTTTTATATATACTTGATTTCTCTTACTCTTTGTCTTGCTCTATAAGGTGTGCAAAACCATGTATGCAATATTTTTCATCATCAGTTAGTGTTCATTGACTTGCAAATTGCTCCCTTCTAAAAGTCATCCCACTTAGGCACTTTTGATGGCAAGATCATACACATCTTTAGTATCAGGAGAATCACCATTATTCATGTTTTATTTTCTGCAGTGGATCACATAATATGTGGTAATAAAGATGGTGCCTTTTGTTGAAGGAAGATATTAACAACACAAACCAGAAGCCCAATGTACCTAGAGAAAATTGCCATCTCTCCATAGTTTGTATGAAGTCCTTGCTTCCAGGGAGATGGAATGAGGGGATGGAGATTTAGGGTGGTGTTTAGGTCACAATGTGATTATTGACTGTATAATGGAGACCTCACAAAACACAGAAGGTAGTCAAGTATGAACAAACAATGTAGTTGTTGATTCTTCTAGCAGTTTGATATTGGTCTTCCATCCAAAGAACTGAACCAACTAAATTTCTATTGTTCATAAGATGTTTATTCTGTGGTGTTATGATTTGACTGCACAAATATGCTAGGACATATGAGTGTGTTAACATGATTGGGATCAAAGCACCAGATTTAGCCCATCTTTGTTTGCAAGGTTCTCTTATCAAGGCTCCATGATAACAAACCCTTAATGGGTCTTTTCTCAAGTTTCTTCATTTCTCCCTCATACTCTAAATTGCCCTGCAGCATGCTCCTCTCTAAATATAACTGGGATATGAGTTATCTTGAAATCAACTCAACAGTGGTTTCTTTATCATATAAACAAGCTTAAGTGCAAAAAAGCTGAGAGGTCTAGAAAAGTGGAGGGCCATAAGGCAGATCCCTAGGTCTCATCTAGGTTCCATAAGTTTGAGAATGGTTTTCCTGTATGTTCTATGATGCTGAGTAAAAAATAGACAATAAAGAACATTGCAATCTAAGGAAGATATCCACCTCAGAGACCTGAAATGAACAGAGTTCTCTACTTAGTAAAAATCTTAGGTTGTAGAAATGTATGTGAAATGCAGTGGATGAGCTTATTCATAGATGGACTAGCCTAGGAACTCATTTTTAGTTATCAGTAGATCCTATGTACTCCAACAGGGTAGAGCCCCTTATCACCAGCTTAGGAGTAGTAAAAATTATCCTGAGATCATTCTTTTGGAATCAAAGGTGTGATCTTATGATCAAGATTGGCATACAGTGACCACACTGCAGTGTACAACTGGGAGTTAAAACTCAGTTTTTGCAATATCTAGATACTGAGCAGAACTGTGAAAGGGCAGAAGAGAGGGGGTGGTAAGTCTAAAGAAAAAAAGGCCAACACCATTCCTACTACACTTATGTTAATGTGGTCCCATTAAATTTTTTCTAAATGATAAGAGCCTTTAATCTGGAAGCTGTGAGCAAGGAAAAGCGACCTTCCAAATACAAAGGAAAAAGAGAAAGGCATACCCAAGTGAGCAGATTCCTCACGGAGGAATAAGATACTAGCGAAAAGCATTGTAGGACTGTGTGAAGCTACCAATGCCTCATTCTGTCCTCACAATTCCACAACCAAATGCTCCCCAGGTACTGTTCACATGATCCTTTTATCTGTCCCATGGTCCCTTGGTGAGTCACCCTGTCTTTTATTTTCTGAATGCTGAAACTTACCTACCTCTGTCCCTTTACTTGCTTCCTTCTGAAAACTTGGTTCACTGTGCCCTTCTTGCCTTGCTGCAGATGCTGCCTTTCTTTGCACACCTTTAGCTAGAGGACCTCAGCATTCACTGTACACACTATTCCTTCACTTATTCTTAGGGTCTGTCTGACTGCAAAGGGCCCTGCTGCCTTACAGGCTGCTACTAACCAAAGGTGAAAAGTGCTCCATCTGTGTGCTTGAAGTGCTTACTAATTCTAGGATTGCTTACCCCCACAAGAATTTTCTTTCTTTTTCACTGAGCATCTTCCTTTTGCTCTGCCTCTGTGGACATCACCATGAACTGCATTTGGTAAGGCTCACAGAGAGTACCCAGCTGCTCCCCCTATAACTACTGACAGCCCCAGCTGCAGTGGTGGTAGCAGGTGGTGTTCTGATAATGTCGGCTCCAGTTTAGGTACAGGAAAACAGAGCAGCTGAAGACTGGAATCAGAGAGATAACAGGAAATGAAAAACGAGGCAAAGTCATATCTTCTGTCTCCTCATAAAGGCTCTGTGACAAATGGAATCAGGGGCATCACACAAACTGCCTTACTGAGCTACTGGAGGCATGAGCTATCTTGACGGCAAAATCCGTCCTACAGTTATCTGTGGGGAAATAATAAGCAAGCAGTGTGTGAGAGAAAGGGGAAGGGAGAAAGGAAGAGATATCACAGCAAATCATCAAATATAGCTGCTATCTATGGCGTGGAAAAATAACAGTCCACCTCTAGACTGAAATTTAAGTATTTGTTTAACTAGCATCTATGGTCTTGATAAAATCATGTTACTAACCAATACTCAGGACAACATTTGCAAAGTTGGTTTTCTGGAAGAAATACAAAGTGTAGGAGTCTTGCTTTAACAATCAGTGTACTGGCAATATACTCTCATAGTCAAGGCAGACACTCTAAAACAAAGATGATAATGCTTAACCTTTTGAATAAATGTGTGAACACATACCCCATTCATAATTGTTGAAATCAAGACTTTATCATATGGATTAACACAAAAACCAAATAAGCAAATAACAGCCATAACAATATTATCTCTTTATCATTCAATTCATTTGAAGGTAAATACCAATGGGACCTTTTTCTGATAAAGTCCTGCTGGTCAATGTATATTGCTTTAAGGACATAGTCATAGGTAGTGGCACCCAAGTAGAATCCATATGCCCCTTTCCATCTCTGTATGGAAAATGAAATCAAACAAATATTTAAATGGAGGTCATGTTCTATAGCCAGGGATGTTCCTCAGGAGACTCCAGAGAAGGAAGTAGAGGAAGCCAGTCCACACTCTGCCAAGAGAGAAAGGGGTGGCTATCAAATCTCGAGGCACTGTTAAGTATGCCACTTACCCAGCTGCATGGTAGTTAAACTAACATATAGAAAATTTCATTTGGCATTCTTCCCAGACTGCTTATATGAGGAAGCTATTTACTGCTCCTCAGAGGTTCTGTCCTTTTGTGTACCAGAAACTTTATTTCTACCTAGGTATTCCACTTTGTGGTAATTTCTTATCAATCCAGGTGGCCAGAACATCAGTTCCTCAGTACTAGTGCCTTGGAACCTGGAAATAGACTGACCATAACAACCTGGAACAGTGAACTTTCAGTGTGTACATAATCTTGACATCTTTAGGAGGGGCTCAACATTGTGTATGAAACTCCTCTCTACCCTAGTGAGATGCTAATTTGTCTAAAGTTATTTTCATAGAAGTAAACTGGACACACATGTACACTCAAATTTCAATTTTCTTTCTTTTGTGGAAGTATATAGATAAAATACTTTGCAGGTGATAAACACTTATAAAATCAATACCATGCCTCTATTCTCTTTTTTTCATGGAAAAAGAATAGAACTTCAAGAAAAAGTATTAAAAGTATTAGAAATGTGTTTCCTGCGTTTGGTTCCACACGTAAGGTTTTTGAAGACATTTAGAGCCATACTGGGGAAAAAATATCTTAAAATTGATTATGTCAATTAGTATTGTGGGACCAAAGCAATAGAGTCCAGAAAAAAATAGCAAAGTAGAAAAATATGGAAAAGTACCAAAGGGCTATAGCAATCAGGTGCCAGGCAAAGGAGAGCCTAGAGAAAGAACTTTGAAGTAGTCACCCAGGAATCAGGAGGAAGACATGGAGGATGATATCCAGTGAGTCAGGAAAGAGCACAACCAGGGAAGACAGAGTTCAGTGCTGCAGCAATGAAGAACAGTTTTAGCTGAACACTGCAAGTCTGACAAAAACACATGACAAGAAGGAAAAGACCTGAAGACAGAAAGAGCATGGTAGACTAGTCAATGGAAATCCCGGATACAGTCACAGAAGACTGGCATCATACAAGTTGGCTTTATTTTTATCTTAAGATATAGGAGGCATTGTGCTTATATGAAATGGGATGAACTTGTTTAAAAAAAAAGAATTGATGGCTCAGGGCAAAAAGAAATAACATAAAGAGAAGCCCTTGAGTAGTTGATGAGACTTGTAATAGAATATACTGGATTGGGAGGCTTGCAAGAAGACAAATGTACCGTTACCAAGGCTGAGAGATGAAGAACCAGTTCATGTTGATTGACTAGGGATCTGACTGGAAAATGCACATTGGCATCTTCTGATGTTCTCAATTCAATATAGAGAAGAGGGGGGTTATTAGGGCAATGCGGTAAAGAGAGGACAAACAACAAAAGAGATACAAAGTCAAACCTGGTAAGACAGAAATTGTGTGGACTTGGGGGAGTGAGGGTAGTGGATGAAGCTTGGTGTGTTTAAAATTGTTACCATGATCTCACAGACATGGCACAGAAGAGATACTAAAAAGATGTCTTTTTCCCTGAAGAGACACCATCACCATGGCAACTCCTATAAAAGAAAGCATTTAGTTGGGGCTTGTTTACAGTTTCAGAGGTTTAGTCCATTTTCAGGATGGCGGGAAGTGCAGTGACATGCAACAGACATGGTGCTGGAGAAAAAGCCAATAGTTCTACATCCAGAACAGCAGTCAGCAGGAAGAGAGAGACACTGAACTCATCCTGGGCTTCAGAAACCTCAAACCCTGCTCCCAGTGACACATTTCCTCCAACAAGGCCATACCTTCTCCACACCCACTAACTCCCTAAAATAGTGCTACTCCCTGGTGACCAAGCCTTAAAATCTTTGATTGTATAGAACCCATTCTTATTCAAACCAGGAAAGCTAAATGACATGGCCTCACTTAGAGTTTAGGTTGCAGTACAAAGCTGAGAAAGATGGAAAACAAACAAACAAAAGAAAAGGATTTGGGGGTATATTCAAGAAAGAATGAAGAACTTTATAACACAGAAGAGTGTGTGAGGCAAGCGGACATAGAGAGAATGATAAATGAGAGGAAAGCCAATGGGTACATATTCAGTAGAATGGCTGCATTGTTTTTGAGCAGGTGTTCAGCAGGTGAACTCACTTTGAGAGCTGGATAATTCAGACAGTGCTTGGGAGACCACTGAAATTTTGAACTCTCACTTTCCCTAAGGTCCCATGACAACGCTGTAACCAATAGATGCTTTTAGATAAGTAAAAATTCACAGTGAAACCTCAGTTGGTGAATTGGAGAAGCTACACTACCTATTCTGGAAAATCCCTCATATTTGTTGTCTCTGGTTGGGCAAAGTGTACTGATAGAGAAGTAAACAGGGTAATAGTAACGACTTGAAGAAAAACAATGTCAAAGGCCGTTTCCCTAGGTGTAACTGAACATCTCTAATCATGAGGCATTCCATCCAGGAGTAAGTTATGGTGGCATACCTTCATGCTCTCTACTTCTGGTCCTTCCTTTGTTGGTATCATATTTCACATATGTCCCACACAAGACTTCTTCTATCACCATATCTGGCCTTTACTTCAGCTCTCTGGTCCTCAAACCATGCACTCCATATCAAAGTGTAATGAGCAGATGGTGGCCATTGTCAAATGATTGGATCGCTTTGTGCCATGTTCCCTTTTCACTCACCCCCAGCCTCATATTCAGACAAAATGTACAAGGAGGACAGCATGTCTGGTTATAGGGCTAGGATCTCATGGGGGAAAGCTATATGACAAATGTCTAGAACTGCTTTAAGGAGACTGGCTAGGGACAAAGCTTAAGAATCCCTTCCAGTTTCCACCATAAACATTACAGATATAACTAAAATAAAATAGCATGCAGGTCACTTAATGCTTTTGTCTTCTTTCTTCCTTCTTCCTTTCTTCCTTCCTTTCTTCCTTCTTTCTTTCTTTCTTTCTTTCTTTCTTTCTTTCTTTCTTTCTTTCTTTCTTTCTTTCTTTCTACAGCAGCTCCATAATGGAGAGAAAATCTGAATCCATTATTAAAACCTCCTTACCTCCCTCCTGCCCTCCATACACTGACTTATTCCTTGCCTTCTTTCTCCTGTTGCCCTCTGCTTCCTCTTTTCCTCCTTCTTTACTACCCTTCTCCGGTACACACCCAATCCTTCTTTGCTCTTCACTGGCAGCTACTGAATAAACAGCCTGCAGGCTCTGTAGGGAAAGCTGTTGCTGTGCCCCAGTGTCCCTTGAGTCTCCTTGTCCAATCCTCTTTCCCTGCTGACTGAAGTATGTGTTTTATCGGCCCTGCTATTCTTGGAAAAAAAGGCCAACAAAGTGGAGATAACAAGTCCCAAGCCACATTGTTCAGGGAAGCTTCATCTTGTCAATGACATTAAAAAATAATGGCTGGGTTTCAGCAGCACTGAGGCAGCCAACCCCAGAAACTCTGGGTTAGAAGTTCTGGTCTTTCCTTTCTCATTTCCAAACCTAGACCCCCTTGCTTTTCCTCTCATTTTCCAAAAGGCCTTGGATTTCCCTAATTCAGTTTTAGATTTTGAAAATGCCAGTGTGAAAGAAGACCTGACTCCAAAGTGTAATCAGTGACGTATCATTTCCTTTGATGTCCGCAGATTACAATCGGATGGTACTTCTTTTTTTATTATTATTTTTTCTTATTTCGCATATCGATTCTAGTTCTCTATCCCTCCCTCTGACCCTCCCTCCCTTCCTTTCTCTCTCCCATTCTCCCCGACCCCCCTCTCATCCCACCCATGCTCCACTGCACAGGGAGGGTGATTCCTTCTAGGAGGCATCATCAAACTCTGTCAAGTCATTTGGAGTAGGCTTTTTCATATGCAGGTCCTGGAATCTGGTACCCATTTTGTAGTGTCTTGTAGCACAACAAAGAAGTCCGCCCAGAGAGGTGGTCATGTCATGTTGTTGGAAAATACTTACTATCTAAGGCTTGGCCTATCAGGTGAAGCAGAGGAGGCTGCATGTAGGACAGACCCCACGTGATGGGAAGCACCTCACTATTCAACCAGAGGTGCAAGAGGGGTTTCAAGAAGAGTTTAAGCTTTGACAATCAGAAATTAGCTACTTAAATGGAATCATTTCCTTGGTTCTCAAAGAGATGACATTGGGGACAAAGCTCTGTGAGTCTCTTCACCTTATTCCATTTTCTGTGTATACCAAAACTTATAACCTACTGGCCAGAGAAACATGCAGGTCCACAGTTCTGGGATTGTGTTCTGAGACCTCCATTAGATGAAGTAGGAGTGTTGTATATTTGTGTGTGTCTGTGTGTTTGTGTTTCTCTGTGTTCTTCTAGTTTGTGGTCTCTATTTATGAATATATGTGTGTCTGAGTATATTTGTGCATATGTCTGTGTGTAGAAATATGTGTTTGTATCTCTGTTGTCTGTGTCAGTGTGTTTGCTTGTGTGCTATGTGTACAAATGTCTACATGCTTGCTTCTGTGCATGCAGAAGTGGAGGACAGAGAATGATGCTGGATGTCTTCTCGATGAACCTCCACTGTATTTTCTTGTCTTTCACTGAACAGGAGTCTCTTCATAGCCACTTCTCTCTGCTGTAAGTCTTTACTATGCTTGTTCATTAGCCAAACTCTAAAACTCTAAAGTTCCCATTTTTTATTTACACTCAATCCTAGATTATTTTCAATGTGACATTTCACTTTCCTGGATAATTTCAAAGCATAAAACAATGTCTTCACACAGTTTAACTGAATTTTCAGAGGGAACCTGAGTTCAGGGCTTAGAAGAGCTTCCCAATGGGAGTAGATATTCTAAGGTCTGCAGCATCTCTGATGCAGGAAAAGGTTCAGGGATAAGACCTATGGACCAAAACATCACGGCCAAAGAAAGTAACAGCATCTAGACTTCTGAACATCAGTGCATGGCTACATTTATAATTTATCAATTTTAAATTAAGGTCAAATCTAAAAGAAGTATGCCAAGTCATATCACAGCTCAGAATCCCAGAGGAGCAGCTCTATGTCCCCATTAGCAACACATTTCCCCTGATTCTGGGTATGATGGGACCACACAGAGTTACAGGGGAGTCACACATATCCAAAAAGTGCTGTTTGGCAATGGGGAGCCAGGTCAACTGCTCCCGAGACAACTGTATTCACTTTAGGAAACTGCTAGGCAACTGTTAGCTTATTAGGTGACAGCACCAAGTTCTTCCTTTTCCATTTTATAAGAATAAAATCTAAACTTTTATTTATTGCCTATAAAGCTGTGCATGATCGAGCTGTCTGGACTTCAGGGTCTTTCCTTGTCTTATTTCTTCCAAGATGATGTCATTTCCCAATTCTGAAGTATCCAGTCCCTTGCTGGCCCAGAGACTTGATGTGAGGTTCTATTGGGTTATCTTTGTTCTCTGTTGGAATATCTCAATGATTTAACATCCTTATCTTATAGAAAATTATTTTTATTTCCTTTCTTACTTCCATTATGTGAGCTCTGCAGCAATGAATACTCAGATTCTTTAGTGTATTCCTTTGCATCTTTCCTTATCACTTTACTGCAATACAAGCTCTATGGCCACAAGCCTAAGATCTGTCTTTTTTGCCATAGTAATTCGCAAGACCTAGCCTAGGTTTTAGTATTAAATATTTTATGAGAGAATAAATGAATGGATAATTTTCTTTTATCAGAACCCCAGAAATGAAGCCAGCCAGGAAGTACAGAGAAGCTGATCTGCTCCCAAACTTTTCTTCATTTCTCATGCTTCTGGCTGATCTGCCTGCAATACACAAAGACTTATCTGGGATGCCAGCTTTGTTTAAGAGAACACAGCTAAGCAAAGCAATAACAAAGTCTGTTTTCCATAGAAAAGAAATTAAAGATGGCTTTAAACTAAGATAAATATTTTTGAGGAAGTGGTAGCAAATTATCTCAATTTTCAACTTAAACACCCCAGTTCCCTGAAGATCTTCTCCTTTGCAAATGGATTAAGGCTAATGGCCCACTCTAATGTGAGAGTAGCAGACTTGTTGGGTGGTAAATATCCAACCTTCTTTTCTAAAAAACACCAGGGGGGGAAATTGTGCTTTGCACAGGAGCCTGCAGCCACTCTTGCTGGCTAAGACTTACAAGGGCCATCAGAATTCTTGCTTCAGGGCAGAAGCTAGGCACCAGCTGGGTATAGAAGAGATTGCTCCAAGCCCCCTGCCCCGGCATTGCACAATTAGGTGCATTTTAGTAGAAGTTCTGTTTCTTTTTGCACACTATTCCTCACTGGCTACTCTCAGAGGCAAGATCCTGCACAGGACGGACCATTGGTCTGGTTCCACTGGGGTAGCTCTTTGCTTTGATGGTCTTAAACAACCTTGCTGAGAGATAAATGCAGTCCTAAAAGGATTTGGAGATAAATTCCCACAGCTATGAAAATAACAATATTTGACTGTGGTTTTGATGTAAACAGCAGTCCAAATATTTAAAGTCGTCTGCTTCATTTACTTTGTCTTCTGCCTCAGCATGTCTAAGGGGACCTGGCATGCTTGGCTTGAAAGAGTTTTTTCACTGATTCCATAGGGAATTCTCCCCAGGGATCCTGAGGGCATAATCATCTCTAGAAGTGGCCAAAGTTGGGGTGTTTTCCTTTAAATACTTATTCATGAATTTGCTCTTTCTGTTAAACTGTTTTGTGTGTTTTTTTTTAGTTTGTTCATATCTCTCTATCAGAGAGTAATTATCAGTATGCACTATTTATTGTGAGAAGCTCACAACAGCAGCTTTTCCCTAGGGGATTTTTGTTAGGCAGTTGAAATGTAAATGACCCCAGAGTTTTAGATAGAATGTACATAATCAGCACTGATTAACACTGCTTTGGGATCTTATGTGAATTAACTGATGTAGGTCAATATCTGTCATGTGCTGGTCAGAAGTGTGTGCTACTATGGCTACTGTATGGCAGCCTGGTTTCAAGAGCCAGGTAACAACTGCTGGACCTATGCTCATGAGAAATAAAAAGAGACACCCATACAAAACACTAACTCAAATATTTATAGTAAAGTATGGAGAAGCACTGAGAGAGACAGAGATAATCCCAGTGTCCAGCAACTATTCATCAGGAGGACAACGTGTGTCACATCTGTATCATGGCATCCCACCTGTCAATGGGAGAGGAATATAGGTTGATATACACTACAATATGCTAAATATTAAAAATACTGCTATCCAAATTGTACTTTGAGGGACTAATTATATTCACTAACCTGATTATTCTTATCCATGGCAATGGAAAGTAAGCTATTTGCTGCCAGAGGCTGAGGGAAACTGATGGGAGCCAATTGCTCACTTAGAGGTACAGAGGGGCTTGGGATGTGGGATACCCCCCCCTTTAGTTTTCCAAGACAAAGTTTCTCTATGTAGCTCTGGTTGGCTGTTGTCCTGACCTCGATCTCCCTGAAAGCCACCTGCCTCTGCCTCCCAAGTGCTGGGATTACATGTGTAAGCCACCACTGCCCAGACCAAAATTTCTTGAATTAGATATTAGTACAGTAGAACCCAATAAATTTCACATGTATAGAGTAAACTTTGTGTTATGACGTATAAGTCACATGACAGTGAAATCTGAAGAATAGCTAGCTAGCAGGACAGACATTTGTTTTAGAGTATGGGGTAGTGGAATGACTTCTCTTTATTTGAATGGAGAGTCACATGAAGATGTTCTTTTAGACTGGAGGTCCAGGAAAGATCTTTATGTTGGTACTCCATTGTTAGGAACCCCGAATGAGAAAATGAAGCTTTGTAAAGATTCTGAGCAAGAAGCACTATCGGAAGAAGTCTGCACAAAGGATAGTTCAAAGAGGTATGCAGTGCCAGTTCCGATAAAACCCTGGGAGAAATGGAATATTCTATAATATCCCCTTTACTTTTAATGGAAATCCAATGGTGATTTTCATCAATGGTGATGGATGCCATTATGTTTTGAAAAGATAGCCATATCTTCTACATGTCACAGATTAAAGGTAGAGGTGGACTAGAATACACTGATATAGTTCACATCAGTGGTGATGGAAAAAAAAAAACAAGCTTGAGGACAGAGAAGATGGAAGTGGGCAGACTTGGAAAGATGTCACAATGAAGCTGACACACTGAAATGATTCAAAACACTTAGTGGTGGCACAGCAGAAATTTAAATGACTGATTAAATGTCACTTAGCTGAAATGACCAAAAGTGTTTGCAATTTGGGAGTTGAAAGTAGCTTGTGTAACTAGTGAGATATCTTGGGATGAAAAGCAGAAAACTCATTTATATTTTTAATGTATGTTTATGCATGTTGTCTGCAAAAAATGTTATATAATTTTTTAAAAGCAGAGTTATGTTCTGCCCAGGTAAAGTGTGGAGTGTCATGTGGTTGCTTAGGAGTTCTGGAGTCAAATGTGTTAGCTCTTGACCTGATATCACAATACTGGGGTGATAGAAGCAGTCCAATCATTAGTTCAAAACTGGCCTGGGTTCCATATAAACCAATAACATGAGGATGTAGAACAGTGATTAGATGTTCACAGAACCCCTTCAAGCCTCCAGATTTGATGGGTAGCACCACAAAAAGAAGTCCTGGAATTTTAAGAATTGAATTTAAAATTTCAGATTAGGGATGCTCACAGTTTTTATGAAGATGTGACAAGATATTCACAGTAGTATTAGCATTCAGAGCCTCAAGACACTGCCCAAATGTTCACAAATGGTGGAATGGATAAACAAACTACAGCCAAGTCACACTGTGGAAGGCCAGAACAGGAGTGACAGTGAACCAAGGGAAAGGGAGAAGGCTCCTGCATTATTTCAGTATTGTTGCACAGACACAGGGTTTAAAAACTGGCTGATGAAAGCCCTCGTACTTTATATGTGAGAAACTTTGGACAAAAATTTAGTGGGTTAACAATGATCATCAGACTCAGCCAGCAGTTACTCTCGAGGATTCACAGTGCTTGTTCTTCTACAAAGAACTCTGAGGTCTTTGAACTATTGCTCAGAACTCCATTGTCATTTGGGAATAAATATATGGAAAGAGGAAGAAAGGAGAGATGGGGGTAAGAGAAAAGGAGAGAAAAAGAGAGGAGGGGAAAGAAAAGGGGGAGCCAGCTGTTTGTTGTTGTCATCATTGTTGTTTTTTTCATTGTTTGACTGGAGATTTGTGCTGACAAAGGCCATGGCTTTTATATTTCATAAAGCCCCTTTTCTACGCTTATGACAGTCTATGCTCACGACATCCAGGAGTTCAGAGAACTTCCATATGTACCCTTGGGATCAATGCACTTGTGTTGTCCTTTACAGGAGGCAGATCAGAGTGGCAAGCATCATGTTCTAATGGTCTACACGTGACCTGAGATTCCTCTTTCATCATGTAGCAAAGAAATGACAAGTTGACAATTGATCTCAGTTTTAAGACTTAGGGGTGTGTGTGTGTGTGTGTGTATGTGTGTGTGTGTGTGTGTGTGTGTATAAATATATATATATATATATGTATATATATATATATTTGGATCATATTATTTCTGTTGGTAACCTTTTAATTTTATCATCAATAACAATGCTTTTAATATTTTTTCCAGGGAAGACAATCTTTTAGTGAACATATTATGGCGTGTTATTGCATCAACGGCTTAAGACTAAGCAGAGAGGCTTGTTTCAGGGGCCTGTGTGCTCACATTGGACAAGTGAGTGGCAAAAATCAGGTTCCAGAGGAACTTCTGGGGTTCACGGAGCTTGTACATAAAGCACTGCAAACCTGGTCTAACAGCATTAGGTTTTCTCAGGACACACTATTCCATACTCAGTAGTTGTTGTCAATGTTTAAGCTCTTCAATTCATTTTCAAATAATTTGTGCCATGAGCCTTTCACATAAACAGTTTATATACGTTTAATATGTTTCTAGCCTCAGCTGCTAGGGTAAGAGAGAAAAATAACTTTTTACCCCTTTCACTATAATCTAGGAGGCTCAGGCTGTCAGTTTTAGGTCTCACTATGACTGATTCTACTGTGTCACTGAGTGTTTCTTGTCCTAGACTTGAAGGTTATCTGGGGACCTTGGAAACTGACCTTCTTCCAGGCCCAGTGTGGCAGCTGAGATTTGGGACCTGCAAGCCAGTCCCTCATATTTCAGTGCCTTGACTTAGTTTTTGGGGAGAAGCCAGGAGATCAGGGTTAAACCCTGTTACTCCCCTGCCTCCCACAGTCTCTGTTTCTGACACACAACTTCTAATGTTGTTATTCTAAGTGTCTGAGAGCAGTTCTGCTGTTGCAGCTGCCTCCCCTTTTAGCCTCTACAGGCATTTTGTGTCCCTGAAGCTTTCTCTCTCTCTCTCTCTCTCTCTCTCTCTCTCTCTCTCTCTCTCTCTCTCTCTCTGTCTCTCTGTCTTCTCTCTCTCTCTCTCTCTCTCTCTCTGTCTGTCTCTCTGTCTTCTCTCTCTCTCTCTCTCTCTCTCTCACACACACACATACTGTGTGTATCTTTATGATTTTTTGTGTTATGATGTTACAGATGAAACCTTGGATCTTTCCCATATAAAACAAGTGCTCTACCACTGATTTGTTTACATAGCTTTCTTTTATTTTTGAGGCAAGGTCTAGGTTCTTTAGTCTGATCTGGATCCTTTCTGTAGCCAAGGCTTTATCCACTTGAAATGGAATTTGAGGTCTGAGCCACCAGGTTAACTGATTTATTTATTTTTTTTCCCAATGGATAGTATAGATCTAAGACAGGTATAGCAGCACATACCCATGAGTTCAAACCAGCTTTCATATCAGAGCAAGCAAAAAAGAAAAGTTTAACCTAGACTCATTCCTTTCACTGTGTAGGTGTCCTGGATAATAGAATATTCTTTGAAGGACAACAACTAGTATTACATAAGAGCCATTTCCTAAATCTGTTGACCCCTCTTTGCTTGTCAAAATTATTACTGTAAGACAGAACTCTAAAAGCCTTGTGAGTTCAGGGTCCCAATCATTCATTTCCACCTTCTCAGAATTCACCAGAAAGGATTGTTCTCTGTGAGTTTGGTTAGAATGACTCACTGTGCTAATAACATAGGGGGCTCAAAATTGCAAGCTTACACTGGTATTTACTGGTATGTTCTTTTGCTAGATGTTGGAAAGGCTGAAATTATGAAGAACTTAAATGGGACTATTTAACTATTTCATTCCTTGCAGATGGAATGTGCTGAAAGCATCTAAGACATCCATTAGTAATTTCCATAGAAAAGAAGCATCTTTCAAATAATGATTCAGGGATTGATAAGATTTAGGTACAGAAATTTTCATCACATTTTTCACCATCTTAGCCACATTGTACACATTTTTATAAATGTATCAGATTATATTGGCAGAACACCTGATAAGATCTTAAACACAGAAGCATTCTACACTTGTCTCTTAGAGAGCTGTATGTTTCTATGAAAAGCTTCTATGATGTAGGACTAATTTTTATATAACAATATTTAATGTCACTGAGTTATTTCAACAGAACAAAATTCAACCTCATATTTCTGCCATTTACTCCCTGTGTGACCTTGAGAAAGTAACTATTTGTTTCTTCACCTGTTAGAGGGAAATCATCCTGACTACTTCATAGTTGTGCATAAACAATTAAAATCAGTTAATTGGTACAATATGCTCACATGACAAACTTCCAGAGCAGTTAGTAATGAGTGAATATTGGCTTAGGGGTTCCCTATTCTTCTGATAGTGTCCTAATCTTCACAGTTTATATTAATAGCCTATGCTACATGCATATAGGCTTTGGAAACAATAAAACACACTACTAGTTTACATTTTTGCCTTATTTTCTTTATTTTTTATAAATGTGTAGGGATGCTTTGCTTGCATGAATATATGTACACCATGTGCGTGCCTGATGCCCAGAGCAACCAGATGAGGCCATCTGATTCTCTGGAACTGGAATTCCAGAGGATTGTGAGTTGCCATATGGGTTCTGGGAATTTATTCTCAATCCTGTAGAAAAGCAGCTATTCCTCTTATCTGCTGAGGTGTCTTTCAGCCTCTTTTTCCTATATGACCTCTCCTTTAAGCATTCACCTTGAACCAATTCACAGGAGTGAATTTGTTAGAGATACTGTGTGGCCCTAAAGGTGGACAGTTGCATTCCATTTGTGAGCATACTGCTATGAACTTCCTGAGAGTGGCATTTAAGGTAACATGATTTGCCTCTACTTTCTGAGGAATGCACAATGATCCAAAAAATATCAACTTTGTATTCCCAAAGAAAAGAAAGATGACAACAGTACACAAGACAGACAGGGACCATGAGAAATGACATGTTTCCTGCTTAGATTGTAAATATTGATTCTTGGGGTATCATGGAATCCTGCTAGCTAGACTCTCACACTGGGGCTGTAGTTTCCCTCCAATAGTTTCTTCTTTTATTCAGCTCCTCGAAACTTCCTAATTTGAGCCTCTTTGTGTGGAGGGGCTACCAGTACCTTCATAGGAATTAGTTTACTGTACTGGATGGTACCTGCAAATTAAGGAGTCTGAGTGATAAGTAGCAATGTCTGAGCTGCCCATACACCATTTTAAAGACAATGAATTCCAGCTAGGATAGTCATAGGTGTCTACTCAAAAATGTGTTCGTTATGTTAGTGCTCATCTTTCCTTGGGATAGAAAAGAAAATAAGAGTAGGATACTTTAGCACAAAGTAAGACTTTACTTTCAGGGCCTTTTCCTATTGCTCAGGAATAAGTAAGGTCAAAGTTACATAGTGAAAAAAAAAGATAAAATTCTCCTGTAACTCCTGAAAGCCTGAGACTCATTGCATTCGCCTTCAGTCTGAAGATGTTTTCTTCCAATACCTATGCATGATTTCAATTAAAAGAAGACGCTTACTTAATCTTTCTCACAAACTGATATGGTGTATTCGTGAGTGAATGGGACAATTTCCCTTATAAATTATGTATAAAATCCTCTACTGCCAAATCTCTTAGAGACTCAAACGAGAATTCAATTTCTCTTAGCTTATTTTTTCATGGTTCTTGGGATATTCATTTCAGATTTCCACTCATTTTTATAAATGTCTTATTTATTCAAGCTTCTCGTAGAAAAAAAAGTAATGCTGTGCTTCGCTGATTGTATTAACATGGACAGGTTAAAATATCTTCTCAGAAGCCAGCACACTAATTATTTTAAAGTCTCTGTAACTGTTGGGAAGTCTTTTGCCACAGACTTAAGAAGGTGTTCTTATGAACATTCTCTAGCCCCATTGAAACACAAGATGCTCTGATGTGTGTCCTTCCACCTTCTTTTACAACTGTTATGGGTATCTCTAGTGCTTAACTACAGTTTGACTGCACAGCTGAAAATGTAAAAGTTTCCTTCAACTTGGTCTAGCTTTTGTCCTTGAAAGTCCTTTAGTGGTTACTACAGTACTCTTAGTTGCCTGTCATGTTTCTACTCATAACTTTCTTTGACAGAAATGAGAAAAATGATGAAGTACTGTTTAGCCTGAGTGTGTGTATATATATATATATATATATATATATATATATATATATATATATCCTTAAATCAAAGTTTGAGACTTTAAGAGACTATGAAGCCAGATAGGAAGAGAAAAGGCAGGATTGTCAGAAGGATCCTTAGGTGACTATGAATCTAACCTTTCTTTACTTTGTTGCTGTATCTGACTTTCATTTCCTTAATTGAAATGTCATTGTCAAGAACATTAGAATAAAGAATCAATTGCTATGTTAAAGACTGCCTTTGTCTTCCTTTAACAAATGTGTATATGTACATATTAATTTCTGAGATTTCTATTTATATATGAATATGTGAGAATGTGTGATGTGGTTATTGTTAGATTCTTCAGATCCTGTAATATTGTTATCTTCATAGACTCTAGAAGGACCTGAGGTAAGGTTGGGTCAAACCTATGTCACGCTATCTTCTAGGCATGTTTATGAAAGAGTGTAAAGATTAGATTAATTGAGACTAGAAGATCCACCTCACCTTGCATGGCACTGTTCCACAACCTGTGGTCCTAGACTGAATACAAAATACGTGAGTGAGTTGAGCATAGGTATCATGTCTCCCTGCTTCCTGACTATGAATGCCATGTAAGCAGCTGCTTCACATTCCTGTTGCCATGACTGGCTTGTGCTGTCAAACCATGAGGAACAGGTCCTTCTTTCCTTAACTTGTTATGTTCAGGTGTTTTCACTCAGCAATAAGAAAAGTAATTGATGCAGTCCCCCTCAAAATCATACAGATCCACATATTCATTTCTTTAGGTACATTTATACTTTAACTGAGGTACATGTTGCATAATGCTTAGATTCATGCCCATTAGCAACATGTGTCACATATCTTTATGCTTTCTTGGTCTGCATGTACAAAAATTCTGACCTCTTCTTCTGTGATATTCCAATTATGATATCTTGCTCCCCTGTTCCCAGTACTCTGCAAATCCAAAAACAATTGCTGATTATTATGTCTATGAGTGTTTTCAGTGAGATAAAAAAGTGGTGAATTTGTTGGCTTGAAACTAAACTAAGTAAACATGATTCAAAAGAACTTAGATGCATCTCAAAGAACTGTAGGACTATGGTTCATGTTTCCTGGACATATCTGCTTCAGTCTGATTTAATGCTGGTGGCCCACAGTTGCCTTTGTATACTAGCTAAAGATCCTTGGTGAATGAAGGAGTAAAGGAACTCACTAGGATCAGAAAGTTTTACCTTACTCCATCACAAGAATTCTTCAGAGGGCAATGGCTGGTCATTTTATAGATCTCTCATACTTTTCACAGAAGAAGCTTTTCCTTAAAACAGACAGAAACAGGTTAAGGCAGAGCCTGTTTTCTTTTCAACACTGATGTTTTTCCTGTTTTTTTCTTCTGTCTTCTGTGTGACAATTCAGCTATTGTACCCTGTGAATACAGAAGTACTTTTCAATTCTGAGCTGTGTTCAAATAGTTCTGCAAGGAAGATAGGGTTTTCCATTTCGTCTGAATATAAAAATGAGAAGAAAAATTAAGGTTCAACATGCAGGAAGGTAAGGCACATTTTAGGGTATATTTTCCCAACAGTGGGGATTCTAAAGTATAAAGTCAGATTTGAAGAGGAAGGCAATAGCAACATGATGTATTTGCCCAGAGCAGTTCAGGGGGAACATCTGAGGGTGGGAAGGGGGAGGCCAATATCCAGGCACACTGTGAGCATTCCCAGTTGCAAGCAATATCCTCAGCAAACTCAGTCTCTGAATTGTGTCTTCAGTATGAGGTCACACTGTTTCCCAGTTTATGCATTTTAACATTTCTTTCTCCAATACTGGCACATACATAAAGTTTTCTCTCTCTCTCTCTCTCTCTCTCTCTCTCTCTCTCTATCTCTCATCTCTCTCTCTCTCTCTCTCTCTCTCTCTCGTGTGTGTGTGTGTGTGTTGTGTGTGTGTTTAATTACTAGATTTATGGTGCAGGGAATCATCTTCAGTGAGATCTCTCTTCTACCTTATTCTGCAAGTCAAGTCAGGGTTACTCCATAAAATTCACATGTCACCAATGTGACTAGCTTCATTATCCATCTTGCTCTGAGGATGCCCTCTCTCTGCCTTCTATGGCTGAAATTACATATGAACAGTCATTCTTACACATCATGTGTGTGGTTTTGGGGGTTGTAAACTCTGATCCCCAAGCTTGCATGGCAAGTGCTTTAACCACCAAACATTCTCTTCAGTAAAAGCAATTTTAAAAGATTTTCTGAATGCCTATGGTTAGTTTTCATTACATTAGACAAACCTACAAATGATATAGCCACTTTAACAAGCAATTGACACTTGTGGTAAGATGTAGTCCAATTTAAGTTATAGAGTTGCTGGAGGATGGCTTTTTAGCTTGCCATCTTCAAGGGATTTCCCCAAATCCCCAATTCTAGAATCTACAGTGTCTCCAAATAAGACATCCCGACTGGAGGCTCAGCAGTATAATGCTGCTAACATTTCCTCATTACTTTTGAATTATAGCTCAGTGGTCTTGTCCTTTCCTGTTTCAAAGATTTGCTTTCTCCATTTTTCCTTAGCTGATTAGAAAAAAATACTGGACCCAGAAGTCCCTAGTCCATAAACATCACCCAAGTTATATAGTATAAAGAGAACATTGCTATTAGCTTTGTCCACTGACTTTGGGATGTTTACAAATTAAAGGATTTGAAAGGATAAAATGCAACCATATTGTTAAATAAATTGTTAGGGTCAAGTTTCATTCTTGTGTTTTCATTTAGCATAGCACAACCAATGGTTTTCTGGGACATCCAAGGACAGGAATTAGCCTTCCATCAGTATATAGATGTCTCAATGTGGGAGATGAGCCTTGTTCCTGAGTGTATGGGCTTTTTTCTGCTTCAGAATCACCATGCTCTACTGTGCAACACGGTGTACAGAAGGAATTGCTCTTTTGATTGGTGCTTTGTCACATGCTTCCTTCTTGAAAGATAGTGTGCTTTTGAGATGCATTTTGTGGTGATATTTGGAATGGATGAAATTTAATAAGTGAAGTCTTACATGCTGTCTGTATTCTTACATGCTTTCTGAATTAGGTTTTTTGAAGATGAAAGAGTTTTCTCTCAGAAGGGAAGTTTAAATTCAGTTGGAAACGAAATCATACATATTAGAAGCCACAAAGAAGTTAGAAGTATTCACAGAAGTGCTTATCTACAGGCTTACAGAGCGGGAGGGGTCTCAGGGACCAAGACACATTCCTTCTGGATGGCAAGGGAAGCCACCCAGAAGGAAATTGTCAAATTTTACACATTTCTTTGAGCTGACTGATAGACCATATATTATCTAAAATAATGTTATCCAAAATCCTGTAAGCTGTTTCTAATTGCAGAATTGCAAATATAACCATTTAAATTTCTGTAGAAATGTTTTCTCTATAAAATCTTTTTCTGTGGAAATCCAAAGTGGTCAGCTTGACCTTCTCAGGGATATCATATATTTTTTTTTTTTGCTCTGAAAAATGTAGGCTGTCTTTCACACAATGATCTGTGTGAAGCATCATAGAATGCCTCCTCCATATTTCTCCTCTTGTCTTCACTGCTATGACTTATAGAAATTGGGGCATTAGTTGCCTGTGTTAATAAGTACTTATTCACTTTGTTTCAAGGAAAAGTACTTTTGATAAGGAAATACAAAACAAAACAAGGAGAAAGTGTTTTACTTCTGTCAAGGAGTATGATGCAAAGGGAAAATAATGAGTGTGACAAAACTGCTTAGTTGGATGGTGAGATGGTTCACTCTGTTAAGTGTTCGGAATAGAAGCATGAGGACCTAATTTTGATTCCCAAATCCCACATAAAAAGTGGATATGATGGTGTAAGCCTGTAGGGACACCACTGAGAAGAGAAACAAAGTGTATCCCTGGGGCCCATTGGCCAGCCAGCATGATCTACTAAGTGAGTTCTAGGCCAGTGTAACAACTTGTCTCAGAAACAAAGATGGGAATCTCCTAGGAAACCACAGTTTGACTTGAATTCTGGGCATTCACACACATTTAGTCCCCCCTCCCCAGTTTATATCTATTGGGTAAATACATTGCAATGACTCCTTAGAGATGAGGAAAGCCATCAAAATCTAGAATAATTATTGAATGAAAAAACACAGGAGCTGAGCAAAAGCTGACCTTAGGGATATAGGAATGATTTGGGTGAAGAAAATAGGCAGGGAGAGATCCAAGGCTTTAGAGAACAGTCAGACTTGGTGAAAGGAATCTTTAAATATCTAGCAGGTGCTTGGAGGGCCTGAAGAAAAGAAAAAACACACTAGAGAGCATGAAAGCTCTTCAAACATGTATTTTACAGTGGAGCACTAGAGGAGAACTTTCAATGGTGCAAAATAATCAAGAAAATTTTTGGGAGAACATTGGCAGGGGTGGTGACAATGCTAAATCTCCGCAGTCTCCAAATGTTGCTGAATCTCAACCTCCCACTACATGTGTGGGACTGATTCCTGGGACATTTTACATACCCTTCTAAACAAAGTCAAAGGTCATCTCTAATTCATGCAGGGATTTACTCTGTAGACAAAGAGAGAAAATGCAGATGTGGAAAACGGTCACTCAAGGTAGACTATTAGGATAGAACAGCGAGCATGAGCGACTCAGTGTCCCAGGTTGTGGAAACTGGGTCAAGCAGTGAGGTATGGTATGAATTTATATAATTTAGAACATGGTTAATTTTTCTTTGACTTCATACAAGTCTGGACTGGTGGCCAACATAGGGTGTTATTACTTGGCGATCTAAGTATGCTACAAGTAGCAGGTCTTTCCTTTCATTTCTGACCTCTCAGGAATGACTCTCAGCTTGAATCCAAACAAATAGGTTTAGGTGGTGTGGAAAAAAGTAGGAAGCTTAGAAAAAAATCCAGAAGTCTAAGATACAGAATCTGTAGACTATGTGTGTCTATCTAATCAGGTCTGACGACAGGAGAGAATACTGACGATAGAAATAAGCAGAGTAGGAAGTTTTATACCTTAGGTATTTATATCATCTATTAAAGACATTGCTATAGTCCCCTTTCAGTGATTTGCTGGACAGTTAAATTCAAACTTCAGTTCAGTTTAACACCCCATAGTGGTTGTTTTACATAATTTATGTTACCAGGATTTCTTTCAAACTATAGTTGGAGCTTCGCAGGTTGAGGAAGAAGATGAAAACTGGGCCCAAACATGGCCTGACAATACCTAGAGGAAGCTCCCTGGACCTGCCTCCTTCCATTTATTCTTTCAGACAGTATTCATTTAATGGTTTGTCTCAACGCTCTTTGTCAGACAGTGGCACTGAATATTTATGTGAATGAGTCGTAATTCTTAGAAATTGATGATGTGTATTGATTAAAACAGGAATAAAGTGGTGAGATTGTAAAAATATCTTGCATAGAAAACAAATGATAGGCTAGGGGAATAGCTCAGTGGCACAATACTTGCTTATTATGTATCCTCAGAGGAAGGGAGGGAGGGAGGAAGAGAAGGGAGAGAGAGCAGGGAGAGGCTGAGGAAGGAAGGAAAGGTAAAGAAAAAAAGACAGGAAGGAAGGAAAGTGAAGGAAAGAAGTCAGGCAGGTGAAAGAAAGTACAGAGAAGAAAGATGATAAGGAAGGGGAGGAGGGAAGAACAAATGAAAGGAGTTCAGCTAGATGTCTTTTGGTCAAGACCAGGTTGTTTCACTTAGCGACTGCTCTTGTGACCAGGACTGTTCTTGCTTTCTAGTGCACATGAAATAATGATAGCAAAAACCCCTCATATCATATGGTTTTTAGTGGAACAAGAGTGAATTTTGTGAAACTCAGTGTAGGAGGCATTCAGTGTACATAAACCACATTTGCTGTGAACAGGTGGGAGAAAATTTTGACTGTTTCTTACTGAACTAGAGATGGTCAGGGCACTGGCATATGCCTTTCCTGACATCACAAATGGCATCTTAGGAACCTTACTTTTTAAACAGAAAACGTTAGAAGACCCAGTATCATCTCAGACCAGTATTCATTCATTCATTCATTCATTCATTCATTCATTAATTCATTCATTCCCCCCATTCTTTATGGAGAAGCTATAGAGCAGTGGTTCTCAACTTTCCTAATGTTGTGATGTTTTAACACAGTTACTCACGTTGTGGTGACCCTCCAACCATAAAGTTATTATTTTTTTGTTACTTCATAAATGTAGTGTTTCTTTTGTTCTGGATTGTAATGCAAATACTTTTGGAGACAGGATATTGCCAGAGAGGTTGCAACACACAGGTTGAGAACCAGTGCTATAGAAGTCTGCTTCCATAGGGAGCAGATGCATTTCCCTCCACTCCAGTATGAGTCTCACTTACTTTATAGTAGCAGCTGTCTAAGTATTTCTTTTCAGGTCTCTGGGAAGTGTTTAGCCTGAGTCATGCTTTTTTTTTAGTGAGAGTCTGAATAATTGGAACAGTCTGTAATTTCTACCTCTACATTTGTCATAGAAAATGCAGATTTTCATTCATTTCTTGAGACTTGTGATCAGGAGCTCTGCTCTCAAGTTTCCCAGGTCCCAGTTTATTCCCAGGGAAATATCAAAAGAATTAATGGGGATGGTGAAACAAAAAGTCTGGAGGAATGACACTGGCTGTTTCAGCTCTTAAGAGCACCTGTCGCTCTTGTAGGGGACTGGAGTGCAATTTCCAGCACCCACGTCAGGGAGGCCACAAGTCTAAAACTATAGTTTTTTAAGGGGCCAAACTCTTCTTCTGACCTACAAAGAGAACCCCTACTCACATACATGTCCAATAAAAAATATTAGATATATAAATAGATAAAGGCCTGATGGCACCTATGAATTGTCCTTAACAACATCGCTCCACTTTGCCAATCCAAGAGCAGCACAGTTCTCACTCTTTTGATGCTCTGGCTTCTCACTGCTCTGCTCTTTCCAGCACCCAGGCTGGTACAGTCCTCATTCCAGTGCACATGCTACTGTGTTCTGTGCTCCAGACCCTGCTATCCTTCCCAAAGCCACCTGAATCTAGCCCGGAGGTGGATTTTATTGCTTGTCATTTCTACATCTCTTTTACAAAAGCTTGCTGTAGAAACCCTTTTTCTTCATCTCCAATCTTTATTTCAAAGCACCTTTTACCTTTCTAGGAATTACTCTCTAAACAGTTCCCATATATCAATGTTAAAAACTTAAGATTTTGAAAATGTTGATGTTGTGATGGCATGTGCATTATATTCGACTGACAAGGACCTAACAGAGTACTTGATTCAAGAGTTGATATACAGACTAAATGAGCAAATATATATATGAGATGTGCTGTTTGGTTCAAATATAGTATTCATACAAAACTTTTATGTTTTACATATTATATTCACAGTTCTTAATGTGCGTAGCCATATTTATACATATTTGCATACAGGTGTTGATTCACTTGTATTTTAGTATCTAATTCTTTACCCAAAATTTGTAGGGAAGGTAAAGACACATAAAACCCTGCTCCAACATTTTGGAGCTTACAGCTCAGCAGGCAAAAGAGAAATATCTGTAATATGTGAGGCAGATGTGAAGAGTCTCCATAAATGAGATATACACTCACCTATTTGCAACAAAGGAGAAAACTCTGTCTTGAGAGAAAATAAATCTGTCGTGGACCAATCCATCCAAATGCACTGCTGCTGTACAGATCACTCGAACATCTCCTCTAATTTCCTGCTATCTGGAGTGTCATCATGGAAGTAATAGGGATGCTAAAGCAAACTGTAGGTCTAATGAGATTAGAGATGAAATTATTCTACAGAGTAAAATAAATAAACCAAAATAAACCCGTCCCCCTATAAGAGAATGCCCCAGCAGGTAGCTCGCTAATGAAATCCATGATTTCCAAGTGGTTGTGCTTTCTGAAGTTTTTGGCAAAGTGCTAGTTTCTCAGAGGCTGTTCATCCGAAGAAGCAATTTGACGACTTCAGTCTTTCTTGCCTTCTTCATCTGAAACTGAAAGAAACCATGAGGACAATTACACCCTTCCCCAAAGTGAAAACTTGGTTGGAGAGTGGTATAAGCCTGACATAACTAATTGGGGCAAATATTCAGCACAAGGCACGGGAAATTAACCTCCAACGTCTCATTAGCATTAATGGGAATTGCACAGCTAATTCCCTCCCCATTGTGCACAATATTTACTTCATAATGTTTATCCTGACAGTCTACAACTTCCAGCAGGAAGCGATGATTTAGGCACATGGGGCTGAAAAGTCTTCTGGGTATTTTTTGAGTTACTTTCTACCCTTGCTCATATATTCAGAGGATGACCTCTGGGTGCCATGTATCCCTCCTAATGCCACAGTCTCAGCCCCTTCTCTTAGCCCTATGCTTTCGCACAGATGTATACAGAAAAGAGAAAAGTATTAACTTCGTCCTCATATTTTCTTACTCAGTATGTCAGAATTCTAAACTCAAGACACAAGTAGATTAGTGGCCAGCCTAAATACAAGAAAAGACATCTGCTGCAGCTGCAGCTGCCTCTGCCTTTCTCTCTTACTATTCAATACTGCACCCACTGTCACCAGAATCCCATATGGCCATAGGCTCTGGCCTGCAGAAGGTATCTATTTTATTGACTGGTGTTTAACTGATCTGTGGAGCTGCTTCCAAGCCATTTGCTTCTTATTGAAGGTGAAAAGTTTTTTTTTTTTAATGTAATTACATTTACTCCTTCCTGCCTTACAAAATTGTCACATATCTATGGAATTTTGGCTGCATCATGTAGTTTGTGGTCACACTGTGATTTACAGTGCATATCTGTTTTGGTGTATGTGTATGTGTGAGATGGGGGGAAAAAGAAGGGATGGGGGAAACGGAGGGAAGGGAAACCGCCTAGGGCCATGCCCTTATCAGTTTTATATCTAGAGATGCAAAATTGAGCTTCGCTGATTTTCATGACAAACGCTGGACATGCAGAACACAAGTTGGACACAAAGGAGTACCTACCATGTAATTCCACCGATATGGACTTTAAAATGAATATGAAGCCAATTGTGGTATTTACAGATGTTGCTTGGAGAAAAAAAAGTACAAAAATGGGTATTCAGTCCAGATCAAAACAAAGGTTTCTAGATACCAGGGTAGTCACTAGAGGTTTTTCTTTTTTCTTTTTTCTCTTTCTTTCTTTCTTTCTTTCTTTCTTTCTTTCTTTCTTTCTTTCTTTCTTTCCTTCTTTTTGACACTCAAGGTAGTCTTGTGCTCACTTATGATGAAACATTGTGATCTGAGCCAAACAGCATACTCTGTATGTTTATTTTACAGCAAAAATTAAATGTGCATGCTAGAAAGGATAGCTTCAAACTCTCCCTGTCAGATTGTTCTTTGCTGACAATGATAACATACAATGGTCAAATTCACCATGCTCGTTTTAATTTTATGTATCCCTTGCATGGAAAAAGCCTCTTAACTCTTTATTTCTTTGTGTTTCTATTAGTCTTCCCATATGTCAATGGTGATCAGATTTTTTTGTAATGGGTTGTCTTTTAAAATTTATCATTAGATAGGTAGATTGATAAATAAATGAATACTAACTTTAATTCCATTTTGGAACATTTGAAACACATCAAATGTCCTGCCAAAGAATGAGGTACATCTTCCAGACACAAATAACTTGTCTTTTCATGGTGATCTATGCTCCTCTTTCTCCTTCAGAGATCCCTTCAGTGAGACTTCCTGGCTGATGCCACCAGAAGACTTACAAAATTTCAACATGGGTAATTATGCCAATACCCCAGGAGTTTAGATGGGCAAGATTCATCTTATTAAAACCTCTTTCTCTCAGGCCTTGCTTGGGATTTTCTAATGAAAGCTATGACCTTTCATCTGTCAGACATATGCTAGGATGTCCAGAAGGAATTTGTGAGAAATCATGCCATCAACATGAGCCCCAGAATGATAGCAATGTTTGTGTCTTACCCTGATCAGCTGTGTCACCTAAACAATACCACAAGGCATTCTCAAGTCACCATGTCAACACTGTTACTCTGAACCATGAGAATACATGGTGTCTTCATATTTACATTTAAAATAAACAAAGGGTGGCTAGCAGGCTGTCCGACTGTTTTGAAGTTCACTTACTAGCCTACATCACACTGTCTTTTCAGATAACTGGTAACTCACTTCTTAATCATCCCTGAACATGCAGGTTTTATCCACGCTCCTATCCCCCAAACCATAAATATGGTCACTCCATGATTTGAAAATTAGATTATCAAACAATAAATTTCCCTTAGATGAATGAGAAAACTACTTTGTTTTAGAGATTCTCAAAGAGGTTAGAGCTATGTGTTTCCTGTAGGGAGTTCTTCGTGGGGAAAATAATTAGGTTTCTGACCTCAGGTTGAGAATCTCTCAGATAGCACTTAAGCTTCATTTAATCCAATGTAATTTCGTTCTTCCAGTTTTCACACAGAACATTAGATTTTATATTGAGAACCTGTAGATAGCAAAAGAGAAGGATCAGAAGATGAACTCAGTGTATAAAGCGTCCCAGTTTTCATTCTTTCTCCTCCAAACTTAGTGTTGAAAACTCTAGTTCTGATATTTGAGGCAATCAGACTCAACTGAATTCCTTTCTTCTGTTCTTTCTACAGCTCCTTCAGAACTGACATCTGCCTCCTTTGTCCTGGCCAAGATATGCACTACTTTATAAGTCACTGAAAGGATCAAAATGACCCCATACTCAGGGAAGATTTCTATTCTCCATGCACACACGTTATAAAAACTGGGACTTCATTTTTTTTCTATTCTAGCTTAACTGTTTTACTGAACACATTTGAATTGTGAGATAGTGAAGAAGAGCCTCATTGACCAATTCCTACCTGTCAGTCACTGTGATGTGTATGTAAGATTCATGCTCATCATCACCTCTTTTACATACTTGTTTCACACACTGCACTGATGTCCTTATTGAAAACATATAGAAGTCACTGTGCCTCAAGATCAAATCCAGCAGCCTCACTGTCAGCTGTGCAGCAGAAAACATATGGTGACCAGCTCCATCTCCTATGGATCTGACAGAGCTTCCCCTTCTAATCTTCCTTCCATATCTTGTTGCTTTGCTCCAGACCCCAACACCAATAGGCACCTCCTGCTAACCTAAGGGATGCTCCTTCCAGGACAATGTGTAGGCTAAAGGTAGAACCGCACCTCTTCTACTGCTCTCTCCATCCCCAAGCCTCATCTCCAGCTCTATAGCACAAAATTCAGTGAGGTCTCACTTCCTCTCTGATCCCGTCCCTCAATAAAGTATAGATATCTTCTCCTCCAACTTTTCTCCTCCCAACCCATCAGCTTACATTCACTGGGAACACAGCAGCTAAGCAAAGCAGGGAAACAGGAAGTCTAATCGAAGACCCTCAACATTCTCTCCTTCCCTCCGAATCCAATATTCCAGCCTAATCCCTAACATTGAAACAGAATACCAGCTGTCATCTTCCTTCACCCTGCCCACATCTCCTATGGATCCCACAGATCCTCCCCTTCTAACCTCCAAAAATATCTTGCTTTGTTCTAGACCCTAACCCAAACAGACATACCCTGTTAAGCTAAGGGCTGCTTCTCCCAGGATAGCAAGTAAGCTGAAGGCAGACCCACACCTCTTCTACTGCTCCTGAGATCCAGTCACCCTAGTCTCATTCCAAGCCCTATAGCAAGAAATATGCTCTGTGATCTCATTCTCAATAGATCACAAAAATCTTCTCTCCTCCAACTCATCCCAGTACCTCAGCCTCCCACACCATCAGGCCTTAACTGTGAACACAACAGCTGACCAGAACACAAAAACAGGTAACAACAATCAGGGACACAATGAAACAACCAAACCTAATAATTATAAGAATAGAGGAAGAGGAAAATCTCAAAACATTTTCAGAAAACCCTAGAAGAAAATTTCCTAACCCAAAGAAGGAGATGCCTATAAAGATGCAAGAAGTATACAGAACACTAATTAGACTGGATCAGAAAAGAAAGTCCCCTTGCATGTAATGATCAAAACACTAAACATACAGAATAAAGAAAGAATACTAAAAGCAAGTAACATCTAACAGCAGATGTTTTAAATTATACCTGACTTCTCAATGAATAGTCCAAATTCCAGAACGGCCTAGGCAGATGTTCTGCAGACTCTGAGATCACAGATTCCAGTGCAAACTACTGTACCCAACAAAACATCAGAAAGGTCATGAACTCATTGAAACTGAATAACTCAAATAGGCCAAGATAGAAATGAAGAAAGAAATTAAGATTTTCTAGAATTTAATGAAAATTACTGTATAACAAACCCAACTCACTAAACACAATAAAAGGAGTTCTAAAAAGCAAGTTGGTAACATTAAGTGCCTACATGAAAAACTAGAGAGATACCATACTAGCAAGTTAACAGCCTACTAGAAAGCTCTAGAACATGAAGAAGAAATTACAACCAGAAGAAGTAGACAATAAGAAATAATCAAAGTCAGGGCTGAAGTCAATAAAATAAAAACAGAAAACACTGCAAAGAGTCAATGAAACAAGGAATTGATTCTTTGAGAAAATCAACAAGATAGACAAACCATTATCCAAGCTAACAAGAAGATGGAGAGAGAATATCCAAATTATCAAAATTGGAAATGAAAAGGGGGACATAACAAAACACCAAGGAAATCTAGAGAATAATAATATGAGCATACTTTAAAAACTTGTACTTCACCAAATTGGAAAATCTAAAAGAAATTGATATATTCTTGATAGTACTACTTATCAAAGTTAAATCAATATCAAATAAACAGTTAAAAATAAATTTTTTAACCCCTAGTGAAATAGAAGCAATCATTAAAAGTATTGATGGGATTTTCTGTCCAGCCAGGACCTATCGCCCTTCAGTCCCAAATAAATACACAGAGGCTTATACTAATTGTAAACAGTTTGGCCAATGGCTCAGATTTCTTATTGTCCACCTCTCTCTTAATTATTAACTCATTTCTATTAATCTATGTATCTCCACATAGTCTTGATTTACCAGAGAATGTCCAGAACTCTTTCTTCTTCTGCAACTACATGGCATTTCCTTTGGAACTCCTCTCTGTGTTCCTTTTCCCAGAATTGTCCTACTCTGGCAGTCCTACCTATACTATACTTCTTACCTGTCCATTGGCCAAAACATCTTTATTCATCAACTAATAAGGGAAACATATATTCAAAGCATACAGAACACTTCCCCCATCATAAAAGACTTCCAACAAAGAAAAAAAAAACACCAAAAGCAACCAAACAAAAAACATGCCCAGACAGTTTTACTGCAGAATTCTACAAGACTTTCAGAGAAAAGTGAACACCAATACTCCTCAAATTATTCCAAAAAATAGAAAGGAAAGGAACATTGACCAATTCATTTTATAAGTCCATAATCAGGATGACAACTCAAACCACATGAAGACTCAACAAAGAAAGAGACAATAATTTTGTTTATGAATGGACATACAAAAATACACAATAAAATACTTGCAAATTGAATCTAAGAACACATTAAAAAGATTATCCACCAAGATCACACAGGTTTCATTCCAGAGATCATAGAACCCGATACACTCAACCTGATAGAAGAGAAACTGGGAAAGAGCCTTGAAACATTGTAACAAGAGATGACTTTTTGAATAGAAGTCCAATAGTGTAATCACTAAAATAATAAATAAATCAATAAACTGAACCTCATGAAACTGCAAAACTTCTGTAAGTCAAAGAGCACCATCAATACAACAAAATGGCAGCTTACAGACTAGGAAAAGATATTTTTACCAAGTACACATCAAATGGAAGACTAATGTCCAAAATATATAAAGATTCAAGAAACTAGAAACTAAAAACCCAAACCAATCAATTTAAAAAATTAAGGACACATCTAAATAGAGAATTTTCTGTAGAGGAAACTCAAATTGCTGAAAAATAGCATCCTCAGGCATCTGGGAAATACAGATAAAAATTACCCTGAGAATCCATCTAAAAACACAAGTGACAGCTCATGCTGTCAAGGATGTGGAGCAAGGGGCACAGTGATTATTTCTGGTGGCAATGCAAACTTGTATAGCCACTTTGGAAATCAATATGGTCATTCTTTAGAAAGTTGGGGTACAATCTACCTCAAGATCCAGATATACCACTTTGTGGCATAAACTCAAGAGACACTACCTCAAGAACACTTGCTCAACTATGTTCATAACAGTTTCATTCATAATAGCCAGAAACTGGAAACAACCTTCATGTCCCTTAGCACAAGAATGGATAAAGAAAACATACTATATTTACAGTATTACTTGTCTGTTAAAAACAAAGACTTTATGGAATTTGCAGGCAAATGGATGAAACTAGAGTGAGGCAACCCAGATCCAGAAATAAAACATCATATGCACTCACTTATTAGCAAATATTAGAGGTTAAGTATAGCCAAGTTACAATCTATAGATCCATAAAGAGTATGTAAAGAATAGGAGTCTGGGGGATGCATGTATTTCCCTGGGATGGGGAAATAGAATAGATTTTACAGGCAGACTGGAGGTGGGTAGAGATGGGAGTGGGGGTAATCAAATCAAGTGGGGGAGTACTTTGGAAGAGAGAGTGTAGGGAGAGATCACTGGACAATAGTAGAGGTGTGAAACCTAGTGAAGTGGAAACTTCCTGGAGTCTTGAAGGCGATCCTAATGAGAACTCTTAGTAATGGGTGTATGCATTATCAACAGTCCTTCTCATTGCCAGGTAAAGTTTCCAGTGTTGGTACTGGATTGCTTTCAATTAAGTTGGCCAAGGGAGCACCATGGAAATTCCCAAGCAACCCAGGCTTGCTAAGACAAAAGGTTGCTTTCTGCAAACCGACAGTATGGTCCCATTGCTGAAGACAACACCCACACAATCCATTAAACACGGAGAAGTTGAGCTTGTACCTGCATGGAGTCTTCACCCCTAAGTTCTAGTCTCTTTGATGAGGAAAGAAACTCAACTCAGTAACTGGCTGAAAAAGAATTGTGGATGTGAACTCACCTACAAAACCTTTGACCTTCAATTTGCCCTGCCTGCAAAATATGCTAGCTCAATGATGGAACAGAACTTGTTGTATTAATGAACCAATATCTGACTTGACATAAGGCCTACTTCCTAAGTAGGAACCCATACACAACCAGAGACTAGATAGTCTACAGACCTAAAGTAAAATCAAACACTATTTGACTTAAGCACAACACAGAAGTATCAGCACCATGACTACTAACAAGTTTATGCTATACTTAGAGGTCAGTGCCTTATCCTATAAGATAAAAAGAGAGGCTTTTTTCAGTGGCAGATGGAAACATATGCTGAGAACCACAGCCAGGCATTATCTGGAGAGAGAGTCTAAGTGGGAGGTCTCCATCAAATGCCTCCCCTCAGAGCTCAGGGAATCCTGTGGAAGAGAAGTCAGAAAGATTGAAAGAGCCAGAGCAGGTGGAAGACACCAGAGAGCAAGGCCCTCTGTATCAACTAAGACAGGCTTATATGGACTCACAGAGACTAGGGCAGCAAACATAAGGCCTGCTTGGGTCTTCACTGGATTCTCTGTGAATATAATATAGCTATTAGCTTAATATTTTAAAGGGACTCCTGGCTGTTAGTGGGTCTCTGACATATGTGCCTGCTCTTGGAGCTGTTTTCCTCCTGTTGGGTTGCTTAGTTCAACTTCATTATGATAGTTTTGGCTTAATCTCATTGTATTTTACTTTGACATGTTTAAAAATAAAATGTGTGGAGGCTCATGCAGGTATTTAAACAGCTATAAACTAAAACACTTGTTTATGAGTTACCAGGATCCACATTTTAGTATCTAGGGTCTAGAAGCTAAAAGACAAAACTTATTTAATTAAAATATATATTTTAATTGCCAATACTATAAACAGTCTCCTATTGTATAAAGGATATTACTTTCTTTATTGTGAGAGAGCTGCATAGAGGGTCTGATAAATTGGTCCTTGTCTAGGCACTCAGATGGCATTTTCCTGAGAACATTTGAACAAAAGACTTCTCAGCTGACTCAGATTTCCCCACTCTTGAATCACGATGAGGCGTTTGTTTGCTAGTACAACTGCACAGTGGTCTGCTTACTAATTTCTAATCCTTCCCACACCAGGAGCTGCATCTGCCAGCAATCCTCAGGTACCAAACTAATTGGGTAGAATTTTTTCCCCAGATCTCTCTTCTGGAATCCTTCTACCTTTTGTGTGAGTGGATATGCAGATCAGGGGCAGAACTTGGCCTCCATCAGCAAACCTCATAAAAGAGATCAGATAGCCAACTGGGAGGCTCTCTAATTGGAGGTTTATGGTAATAGGAATACTCCCCACCTGCAAGGCAGCTCTTAGCACTTGGAGCCTGCAGGAGTAATGAAAGCCAGGTTGATAGACAGCTAGTCCCTGTCCAGCCTCACCTGTGTTAGAGAGGCCCAAGGTCAGCAGACTGGTGATGCCAGGCTCCAAATCAATGTCTATTGCAATCAGCACTATTCCATGATGTTGCCAACTTACCTATGCTGCTGTATTCTTGGCACTTGGCTCAGGAGCTTTCTCCCAATAACGGTGCTGAAGACAAAAGGAAGAAAGGATAGAAAGGAAAAAAAAAAAAAAAGGTCTATACACGACATGAGGATGCAGCCTTTGAAATCACGTGGGGGGTTGAGTGTGGGTGGGGCTTCTTGGGCATAGAGATAGTAAAAGCTAGTGATCTTCAGACACTTAAAAGGAAGGATTTAAGTTAGAAATCTTAAACCATTTCTGTCAATCAATAGTTGTGAACCAGTAAGCGAGGTTGAGGCAACGTTCTGCTGAGGTGGAATACAAAGCAGTCTTTAGTTTTCAAATATTAATACTTCTTTCAACCCCTCTGTCTCTACTTCTTTTCTACTGGGTAGCAAATTCCACAACTTCACAATCACTTCAAGTTATTAAAAATCAGTCTGCTCTGCTCCATAGCTCCATTGCTATTACTGCTTGCCTTGCTGTAAGCTTTTAAGTGATGTCCCAAGAAATAATATTCTCATTTCACTGAAGGCACAGTTTCAAATCCAATTGTTGTTACCCAACACTGCTGTCCTCATGTGTACCTTGGTTAGAGAAACAGTGTGAAGGGATTAGAGGGGACCAAAAGATCTCAGGAGTCTCTCTATAAGTTGTTCTTTGTTTCTTAAAGGTTGCAGATCACTGCCATTAGATGGCAGATTTAGGCATAGATGGTCATTTATATAGAGATGATAAATGTGGCTTCCATGGGCCAGAAAACAACCCTAACCATGAACTTCCCATGATAGAATACAGATGTTCTTTGTGCAATCTGACTGTTGTCCATGCCCTAAGAACTGTTATGTTGGATCTTAGCTTTCATTTCCTTAGATCTCTCTATGCAACTCTAACAATCCCATCATATTTGTTTTTCCTAGTGAGTTAATTCCCTATTAGTGCTCTTCTAAATGCCAGTTTTTAAAGGCTAGATCTTTTGAGTATTGTGGAAAGACAAGACAGTCTCTGAGTGGCAGAGCCAAAAACAGGTCCTCAAGTCACTGGGGAGATGGTTCTTAAAGGGAAAGTAAGATTCCCCATTTTTCTCTGTTTCCTTTCTATTTCTGTCTGTATTTCTGTTTTTTTCTACCTTTCTTTATTCATCTTGCTCTGTGTTTCCATCTTCACTATCCTTCTATTTTCTTCTTTTTCACAATTACTTCTGTTTCTTATGCTCTCTTTCCCAATCTTTTTAACTCTACCATATCCTTTTCTTCTCTTCCTCTTCCTGTCCTCTGTGTTTTATCTGTGTTGTGATCTTGTCTTCTTTCTCTTTGTATTTCTTATCTCTCCTCTCTGCTTCTCTCTTGAGCTCTGTTCTTTTCTTCTCTATCTCCATTTCATTTTTTAAATATGTACCTCACTCTCTCCTTAATGGCTGATGAGATAGGCAGTTTGTTCTGCCCCTTTCCCCACCACTACTATCACCCACTATAAGAGGCAATGAACTTATCTGATTTGGGTCTAAAATCTACACATTATACATCTCTTTCTCTCTCTAAAACAGGACCCCAGTTGCACAATGACCATAATCACATTAAGTAGCCTTGGACCCACAAAGTTGGCCTCAACTCACAGACACCATCCTTGCCTATGCCTCCCATGTGGCTAGAGCATGAACTACCACACATGACTTTTTTTTATGAGTTAATGGTCTCACATGTATTGTTGTAGTAACTGGAATCTTACTGACAGGATTCCTTGAAGCATCAGATTCATAAAACACAGAGAAATTTATTTTTAATACTTCAGGGTCAAAAGTAGAATGATACACTCTACCTCTTTAATCTCACTCCTCTTTTGATTTTGTCAGAATTAGAGAGGGTACAGGTATCTGTACTCACATTTGAATTCTGTTACCAGCTTCAAAGTATAACACTGCAAATATCCACTTTCCTAATCAGCATTGCCAGGGTGACCAAATCATGAAAAACATAGAGGATGGTTTTTATTCACCTTCATTTCTGTCCCAATACTAGTGCAGTAAACATTGCCTGAAGAATGATAAATGACTCAATAGCTCATCAGAATTTCTTTCTTAATGTGATGTTAAAGAATTCCCCTATAGACTCCTAGGATAGACTGACCTAAGCACACTACATATATGTTACATTTAAGTAGCTTGGTCATCTTAGGGGACCCATAAAAGTGGAAACAGGGGCTGTCTTTGATACTTTTACTTGTTTTTGTGAACTGACTTCTCATACTGGGTCTTTTTATCTAGCATTACTACACGAAGAGGTGCTTAGTCTTACTGAAATTGATAAACCATGCTTTATTGATACTCGTAGGAGACCTGCCCTTTTCTGGTAGGAGAGAGATGAGAAGGAGATTGGGGGTAGGAGGGACTAAAGGGGAGAAGGACTTGGAGTGTAAGCTACAGCCTGGATGTAAAATAAATAGATGAATAAAAAGAGAGAGAAAATTCCCCTATATTATTTTTTAAATGACAGGAAGATACTAGTTAATAATATATATTTCTTTAGAGTGAAGGAAAGCTGCTACTATTTAAGTTTGAGATCAATAGGCCAAATGTGAGGTATGCAGAAGTGTGGACAAAAGTTATTCCTAATACGAGGAGGGAAAACAAATCAAATGAGAAACTATATACATTCATAAGAGTTTTGAGATGTCACACCTAGGCAAGCAATGCCATATAAAATATTTAACAGTCCTAATGCTGGCTGAGGAAATTTATGGAGTCTGAAGTACCTGTCTTAAATCACATTCACTCTTTAGCCAGGTTTCCATGAGGACTTAGCTATGCTTCTTTATTTCTTTGAGTTTTGTGCAATGGCTAAAACTATAAAGAAATGAGGATTACCTGGGGTGGAAAGATATTAAACATGTGGAAGATTGTGGCCCTAAGCAGATGTGTGTGAACTGCTGTCAGCTGGAGGTGCTTGTTTTTGCCAAGCTTGTTTTATGGAAAGAAATATATAGTATTGTTTTAGTCATTTATATTCTATTTTCCCATTTATCTTTTCAATGAATATTTTCTCAACAGTTCTTTGAGTGCAAGGAAGAGGCTGGAAGCCATGTCGGATGACAGTTATATGAACAATATTTTTCAGCCTTCAAAAACCTCTCTTTGCATTTGGGAAAATGTCTTTTATGTATGTACAACTAATATTCTAGAATAATTTGATATAGATGCTTAATTAATTGAATTAAAGATACTTGTTAAAAGAGTAAGTTCTATTTCAATTAAGATGAACACATTTATTTTTCATACGTACAACAACAACAACAACAAAACTATTTAGCCCATTTCCACCCTGTTCTCATCTGGGCTCTGAGAATATGGCCTAACACATGCCCAGTGTGTGTGTGTGTGTGTGTGTGTGTGTGTGTGTGTGTGTGTGTGTGTGTGTGTGCATGGGTAGAGAGAATAATAGGTATGTACTTAGAAATAGATAGGTAGATAGGTAGATAGATAGATAGATAGATAGATAGATAGATAGATAGATGATTGATAGATAGATAGATAGATAGGTATTTTTTTCCAGACAAGGGTCTCACATGTAACACAGCCTAGTCTATAAATTATTTTGTGGCATAGAATACCTATTATTAACACCTGCTACACTACCTCATGTTGCCATTAAGATATTCACCAACATACCCATTTTATATGGCTTTTGGGATGTAACCCATAGTTTCAAAAAGACAAGGCAAGCACTGTACTTATATCTAGTTCTTGGTTATTATTCTATTTAAACTAATTATTATGAAGCAGCCTTTTTTTAGGCAATGAGAATTTGTGATTTTCAGAAATTGGTTTCTAGGAAAAATAGGTTATTAATGATCTGATGGTTGATCTTAATTTTCCAGTAGATAAGACTTAGAATCACAAGGAAAATGGAACACTGAGTATGCCTGTGGAGTATTATTTTGATTGGATTAACTGATATCGGAAGATATGCCCACTGTATGGAGAATTTTATTCCCTGGAATAGTATCATGACATGACCTATATCAAGAGGTCATGAGAGCTGCATGTCTCTCAATGCTCTGTGGTCAGCAGCCTCAAGCTCCTGCTGCTTTGACTTTCCTGCAATGATGGGCTGTAACTTTGAATTATAAACTAAGGTAAACCTTTTTTTCCTAAGTTACTCTTTTATTATTTTATTATTATTATTATTTATTTTTCTTATTTTACATATTGATCCTGGTTCCCTTTCCTTCCCTCCCTTCCTCTCTTCCTCCCTCCCTTCCATGCTCCCTGACTACCCTCCAATCCTACCCCCTCACTCCACAGGGAGGACTCTTTCAGGATTGGGCAACAAAATCTGTCAAGACATTTGGAGTAGGGACTAGGCCCTCCCTCCTGCCTCTAGGTTAAGGTTAAAGGAGTATTCCTGCATGGGGAATGTACTCCCAAATTTTTTTCATGCACCAGGGATACATCCTGGTTCCACTGTCAGAGGTCCCTTAGACTGCCCAGGCCTTCTAACTGAGATCCATTTTCAGGGGGTCTGAGTCCGTCCAATGCTGGTTTCCCAGCTATCAGTCTGGGGAACCATTATCTCCTCCTCCTTGCTCAGGTCAGCTGTCTCTGTGGGTTTATGTAGCCTAGTCTTGTCCTCCCTCTCTGTTACCAGATTCCAGTTCATCTCAGTGTTTAGCTTTGGGTGTCTGCTTCTGTTTCCATTGGCTACTAGATGAGGGCTCTATGATGGTGGATAAATTAGTCATCAATTTCCTATCAGCAAACTAGGAAGATTAAGTCAGGGGAGGAATAGATGAGAGAGAGAGAGAGAGAGGAGAGAGAGAGAGAGAGAGAGAGAGAGAGAGAGAGAGAAAGAGAGAGAGAGCATAAGAGAAGGAGCCATTATATGTTTGAAGGGAAAACTGACTCTAGATAAATGTCCAGAGATCTACAAGACTGATCCCAACTAATAATTTGAGGGACAGATTTTGTTGAACCCTCCTGGAAGGCATCACACTTCATGTGAAGTCACTTTTTTTTTTTCTGGAATCTTTTGTCATAGCAATGGAAATGTAGCAAAGACAAACAGATAAGAGCTAATGCAGTTTAAATTCTGACAAAGTGTTCCAGGAGGAGAACAACACAGAAGATGAACAAGGAATTGGCTTGAGATTTATTTTATGTGAAGACACTAGGAAACTCCACTCAGAAGGTACCTCATTCAAGAGAAGCAGTCCTCACATAGGTGTTTCAGAACGACAGGGAGATGGAAAGAGTCTCAGGCAGGAGCTAGATAAGGAGGTCGTCCACTGGTGGAGCAAAGTCTGTGGCAGGTAAGGCAATGTTTGGTCCAAAGTTGCCTCTAGAGTAGAGGAATAAATTGTATTTGATTTCAGTGGAATATGACTTCAGGACTGGATAGGCAGCCATAAACCCACATTCTCCAAGAAAGTCAGAGGGTGTTTAAAGAAAACAAAGAAACAGAAAACCTTCTTGTAGGTTTTTGAGGGACATTGGCTGTTTGGGTAGATGAGACTGTGAAGCTTCCAGAACAGGAACACTCATAGTTTGTATTGATTTATCACAGGTGTTCCTTAAAGTGAAGGGAAGATGGTGAACAAGGTGGTTGTTGAAAGGCTAGTTAGGATTCAGGGAGATCTTTTCTACTGAATCAGATGGGTTTGTTGGTGCTGGAAAAGATACACACACACACACACACACACACACACACACACGGAAAATATTTTGATTTCTTTCACTTCATATTGAATCCTCTAGGTGCCAGATGAGTCCATACTCAGGTAGCATGAGCTTCTCAGCTACAAATATAAGTTCAGATTTGGCAGCAAGACTCAATCAGTACCTTTTTTAAAAGATTCATTTTACATACCAACCTCAGTTCTCTCTCCCTCTCTTCCTCCCCTTCCCCTCCCTCTCCTTAACCTACCCCATCCATTCCTCAGAAAGGATAAGTGTACTGTCCTATGCAGAAGGCCATAATCACTTGGTGACCCAGACCCTAGGCAGCATTGGATACTCCAAGGAGTCCCTAGGAGAGAAATAAGAACAAACATAGGATGTATTCACTTTTCTTTTCTTGTAAACTGGAGGGACTTTAGCTAATGCTCTACAAAAACTGTCTTAATATACAGTTACTACAAGCTTCACATTCCTGACAGACTAAGTGCTATTAAATCACCTTCCCGTCAGAGTGCTGACAGAACACAAGATGAATTAGTTCAGACCATCTTCTTCTGGTCTTCAGCTCCCCTCAGATCTGCCTTCTCCCACCGAGGGAGAGAAAGCAAAATAAAAGAAACAGGAACTGGAAATTATGACCCTGTAAATGTCTACAGGATGGAGGACATAAGAGATAGTGTTGCCTTGCTGTGAGAAGCAGACAGGGTTTTATCTGCTTGAAGAGTGAGTTTTTGCATTATTTTCCCACTTAGGTGGACTGTGATCCATAATACTGCATTTTGCCCTTCAGGAAGAATTTTCTAGATGACAGACTCAGCAGCCATACATATCCTGTCTGTCCCAGCCCAGGAAAGAGAAAGAATCTGGACTCAGCATTTCTACATAGAGGAACATGTGGTTGTGAGAATTTCTGTTCTGAGTGTTTTGGTGGAGGAAGTGAATTTCTTCTTTATACAGCATATTGCTATGCTCATAAATTTAAGTTGTAAGATTCTGATAAAAAGTCTACCTATACCCTACACCATCAATCTTATACATTGAGGGTGTTTGACATAGAGTTCTTTTTTGTGTGACCCTGCAGGTGAAGTGTAGTAGGGCAGGACTGATAATGTAATTTGGAAAGAGTGTTGGCATTTATTTTTCTGGTTTTTTTACGTTGCATGAATAACACATAGCAAAATCTCACACAGGAAAAGATGAAAAGTAGTGCGAGAAAATGGGAACATTATCTTTTACAATGATAAGTCTGGACTTTTTTCCCCTACACAGGTAAAAATAACACACAATTCTAGTTTTGTCTGTATCAGAAGATTAATTTTGTGTGAGTCTGGGAGGGGCTATGCTGACACCCACCAGCTTGGATAATAGTTTAGTGGTAGCTGTACCAAATAGATGGTAATCCCAAACCCACTTCAGCTTAGCAGATGTGGCCCCTCATTGGCCATCCTTCTTTCTGGTCATTGTCCATCTTTAAGAAAAATACATGAATATATTTGAAAATATTAAAACCCACTTACGAGTAAACATTTGAAACAGGCTTCTGTGGCTCATATTTGTTCTTTTATCTTTTTCTTGAGTACTAAAGTATCAGGAACTGTGCTTTACTGTTTGTAAGCTAGTTTAACACTAGACTTATGCAGGATGAGTTGAACAGCCTGGCCTTGTACTCACATTTCCAATATATAACTCTGCAGCAGAGAGATGATAGAAGGTTTTGGATGACCAGTGTTAAAGCCAAAGGACAGGAACTATATATTTCATACACCCCTCCTCTACCCTATGCTGGCCAGAATTAGCTGTTCCCATGAAAGAGTTTTCAGAATCTCACAACCTACCCCAGAAATACACCACCAGTGGCAGGTGTTTCCAAACTCTGACCTCCCAAAGGTGACATCTATTTTATCAGACACAGAGCAACTATAGAGCCATTATTCATTTCTTGGATATGTTCTTGTGCATTCTATAACTGCACATGCATGGCACTAGGTGATCACATCTAATCCTTTCCAGTAGGTCACAACCCAATGAGACAGAGAGCAGACAGATATATGCAGTAGTTGGACGAGTTGCCAGAAGTAGTTAGCTGCTGGAAGAGCAAAATTACTTGATTATCATGGCTGAAAGTAGCAATCTAGGGCCTGAGTCCTTTCCTTCTCATTCTTCAATCACATTCAGCTCAACAGTTGATTCACTTTCTTGGTTTTCAGTTTTCTTCTCCAAAGCTTCCCTGTGATGGCTGTTTCTCTGGCATTACAGCAAGACATTATTAAAACTGTCACAATTATTTGGTCAACTTTTTTCTTAATTCTAGAAGTTTTATCAAGATAATAAGAGATGAGTTTATTTTCAGATATTTCTTCAAGGAAAGACAAGTAATTGTCCACAAAGTTTAACTATGACTTTAAACCATATTTCTTTTTGTAAAGCATGGCTTTAGGTTCTCAGGGGAAGATAATCAAGAATGGTGCGCCACATATACTTTTACTTTAAACAGAAAAGCAAAAGCATATTTACTTACCCATAGTCATGTTAACCAACCTTTAGATATATCTCAGATCCGTTAAATAAACTGGACGTAAAATAGATGAAGAATACAAAAGGATAAAGAGGCAGGCTGTAACTGAGAAAGTCTAGGTCATGGTAGTCAGTTAATAGAGATTTCTTGACTTTTTACATTGACCTCCAGTGGGCTTTGGACCATCTCTTCTGAACCCAAGAGCATGTGATTAAATGCATGTTCTAGAGTACATGTAAGATCAGTCTTCCTGGGATTCTCATTGGGGAAAGATTTCTAAGGATCTTCCGACTCTACTTCCAGCTTCAAGGTCCACAAGCATTTTGTCTCAAGTCCCCTTGTTATGACACACCTCCAGGAACCTAATGCTTTCCTTAGGATCCCTAAAGTACTCACTCTTGTGACAGTGCTTCATAGATTTCTATTTTAATCATCCTAAGGCAGAACAGCAGATCACTGCTATGTTTGGGGAAGGTTTTCTACAAAGAGGGGCTTCTGCTTTATACATACACACCTATCTTCTTCAATTTCTCAGTTTCTTCTATCAAAAATACTGTTTTCAGTTCATCAGTGGTGGCACATGCTTTAAACCCAGCACTCTGGAAGCAGAAGCATGAGGAGCTCTATGAGTTTGGGGAACCTGTACTGAGTTCCAGTACAGGTGCCAAAGCTATGGAGAAACCTTGTCTTGAAAAATAAAACCAAAAGCATGCAAACAAACAAATAAATACTCTGTTCTTCGACATTTTCACAGCTCCTTCAGAGGCTTAACATCTGAAACTCTCTCAGAAGCATCAGCATCAAATTATTTTTCAGGACTAGTTCCTGATGTCCACCTCATTAAGAGATGTGTGTCTCCCATTTTATCATCTTCTCTCCATATCCTGCCCCCAATCTCTCTCTCTCCTTTCTCTCCTCTCTTTCTCAATCTTTCTCCTTGACTTTTTCCTTTCATTTTTTTTCTTTAGTGTTGGAGGTTGAATCCTGGGCATTTTGTGTGTTATAGGCAGGTATGCCATCACTGACATTCTTGGGAGAAGTGTTCCATCTTTTATAGGTAAGCAGCAGGCAGGTTATATTTTTTACTTGATTATAATATATAATGATTTAAGGTCTAATTGATCAGATTTTTTCATCTGTGAGATCTCACATTATTCTCTAAGCAAAAAATACTTTCTCACATGAAAACTCATATAGCGTTTTATTTTTATAACTCCTGTTCCTTTAATACTGCCTTAAAGTGCAACCTTTCTTTAAATCCTATTCATTTACCTTCTCTGAAACACTGCTATCATCATATGCCCATTTATTCATTAAGTATTTACATATAGCATTCACTTAAAATTATTCTTTTATTGAAATATTGTTTTTCTTCATTTTTACTCTAAAAAACTGTGGAGTGATGCGTTTTAGCCGTGAAATACACTGATGTTTCATTTTTGTACTAGGACTAAAATCAATGTTTGTTTTGTCTAGGGAGCTATTTTTATGTCAGGTACATATCTGATGCTCAATCTCTGATATTTTCTTTGAAAGGGACAACACCCACCCATTTTCACCTGCAGCCACTCTCTGTAAGGTGCTTGATTACTCTAATAATATTTAGTGTTTTGTCCAAATGCCCCAGACCTAGTAGCTAATAATATTTTCACATTATGTTTTTATTTCTTGTGTCAAACAACACAATTTTTGTGAAATCAGTATACAACTATAACACAGAAATTGAAAATGTCTGGGGTTAATACTGATTTCGTGGGTCCAGTCTCTGGTCCACTTGGAACCTGATGTAACTATTTGAACCTTGTAGGTCAACAGGAAACAGATCATTCTTAGATTCACTTTCCTTGAAAGGCAAAGGATCCTAGCTTACAATCTCATGTTTCCTGGTCAACAAATGTACACTACCGCCTGAGTGTGTGCCATGCTCTTGGATTCTACACATCTGAATATTTAGCAGGATTACTTTATTTGCCTTTTTGCCAATGTTGCTGATATATGAGTTGGTTTTTGCCCAGTGAATCCCTGGCTTTTCATCATTTGATATATATATATATATATATATATATATATATATATATATATATCAATTGTCCGCAGAGCACCTGGGCAGCAAGAATAGTGGGGTTGCTGAGGCATCGAATGCAATCTGAATGCTATTTAGAATAGTTGGCTGAGCAATTGCACCTTACACATATCTCTTATTAAACTCTATGGTTGTGATACTTTATTTTTGCTTCACTAGGTCACCTAACCCTGAGTGGGGCTTGTAGTTTATTGATAGCACAGCTGAGCTGAGTGATGGCCTTTTCAGGGGTTAGGATTGGCTTTAAAGGATGAGTCTCCAAAAGTCCAGGTGGCCAAGTTTGAGTCCTGGCATCCTTCTGTGCTCTTTTGATCTTTCCTGGTGTGTGGAGTCAGTATGCAGTGGAAGTCAGAACAAGCAGTTAAGTCAGTTAGAACATTCAATGGATAATTTTACCAAAGTTTCTTTCTATAATCATAGAAATGAGGTTGGAGAGAAGGTCCTAGGGAGGTAATGTTCACTACTAATTATGTAATAAATGTGTCCATATTCTTGACCATAAAAAGGGTTTTTTCTTGTGTCTGGTCTATGCTCTTCTGATTGGTTTCCCCCCTGGCTGGTTCCTTCATATATACAAAATCCCACTGAAACAGTTGCATATTCTTGGTGCTTGATCCTCAATAGGAAAGGAACATGATTATTTATTAATAAATTAGAAACAATCTTATTTTATATAACAATCTCAGTTCCCTCCCCCTGCCATCCTCCCATGGCCCCTCCCAACCCCTTATCCCCTCTTCCACCCACGCCCCAGGAAGGGTGAGGTTTTCCATGAGGGATCATTAAAACCTGTTAAGACATTTCAGGTAGGGCCTAGGCCCTCCCCCATGTCTCTAGGTTAAGGGAGTATCCCTCCATGGGAAATGAGCTCCCAAAGTCCATTCATGCACTAGGGATACACCCTGGTTCACTGCTAGAGGCCCAATAGACTGTCCAGTCATCCTAGCTGACACCCACGGTCAGGGGGCCTGGTTTGGTCCTATGTTGGTTCCCTGGCTGTCAGATTGGGGTTCATGAGTTCCCACTTACTCAGGTCAGCTGTTTCTGTGGGTTTTCCCAGAGTGGTTTTGATCTTTTTGTTGGTCACTCCTCCTTCGCTGAAACTGTATTCCAGAAGTTTGAGTCAGTGCTTAGTTGTGGATCTCTGCTTCTGCTTCCATCAGCTACTGGGTGAAGGCTTTAGGATGGCATTTAAGATAGTCATCATTCTCACTGTAACTGAAGGGCATTTAAAGTAGCCTCTGCACTCTTGCTTATATTCCTAATTGGGGTCATCCTTGTGGATCACTTTATCTAGTGCCAGATTTTTCTTTAAACCTGTAATGGCTTCCACTATTGATGTGTCTCTTGTCTTGCTCTCCTCTATTCATCTCAACATTCAATCTTCCCGATCCCTCATGTTCTCCTCCCTCTCCTCTTCTCCTTTTCCTACATCCCTCCCCCCTTTCCCATTGTTCCCAATTTGATTAGGGGTTCTTGTCCATTTCCCCTTTACAGGGGGACCATGAATGTCTCTCTTACAGCCCTCCTTGTTTCTTAGCTCCTTTGGAGGTGTGGATTGTAGTCTGATAAACCTTTGCTCTATATCTAATATCCATATATGAATACATACCATGTTTGCTTTTCTGTGACTGTGTTACCTCTTTTAGGATGGTTTCTTCTAATTCCATCTATTTGCCTGCCAATTTCAAGATTCCAGTGTTTTTTTCCACTGTGTAGTACTCCATTGCAAAAATGTAAATTTTTTGTTTCCATTCTTCAGGTGAGAGACATTTAGGTTGTTTCCAGGATCTGGCTATTACAAATAATGCTGCTATGAACATAGTTGAACAGATGTCCTAGTTGTATGAATGTACATTCTTTGGGTATATTCCCAAGAGTGGAATTGTTAGATCTTGAGGTAGAATAGTTTCTATTTTCCTGAGGACCTGCCATAGTAATTTCCAAAGTAGCTGTACTAGTTTGCACTCTTCTCCAGCATAAACAGTCACTGGAATTTTTCTTTTAGCCATTCTGACAGATATAACATGATATCTCAGAGTTGATTTAATTTGCCGTTTCCTGATGGCTAAGGATGTTGAGCAATTTTTAAGTGCCTTTCAGCCATTTTTGATTCCTCTATTGAGAATTCTGTTTAGTTCTGTACCCTACTTTTTAATTAGACTATTTGTTGTTTTGGTAACTAGCTTCTTGAGTTCTTTGTATATATTGGAAATCAACCTTCTGTCAGATGTAGGGTTGGTGGTTGTGGATTATTGTTAAGTTGTTTAACCCGGTTCTTTTCTGACCAATTCACCCTACTTTTGTTTATCCAATTCTACTATGCCACAGGTACCAATTTTAGTTTCTAATAGGAAGTCTTTCCTGGGTACACAAGCACACAGAATTCGGTAGATAAATAAATGTGGAACATGGTGTGAAGTCATGAAGGATGTTGTGATCCAAACTACATTACAAATTGAGGACAATTTAGGTTGAAGTGGTTGAGGAGAATGCCTTTCATGGAACACGGAACTGAAACCTGAGTAAAACAGTGAAGGCCAGGAGAGAGAGGCACATCAAAAGGCTGAAGCCAAGTGAGCTTGGTCTGCTTGTAAAAGTTGGAGAACACTGGATGGGGTATGGTATGAGACCCTGTACAGCTTTCCAGAGTAGGATCTGCCCACATGAAGCAGAAATTCCTGAGGGAATTTAGATATGTAGATGGCACACTGATACAAATTACTTAAAACATGACTGGGCTGGCAAAATGGCGCATTAAGTGAAAGACCTTGCTGATGATCTGAGTTCAAATCCCCAAATCTACATGATGGAAGGGTAGAATTGATACAACCAACTAGTTGTTTTCTGACCTCCACTTGTGGGTCATGGGGTGTGTGCATCCACATTCACACACACATTCACACAAACACACACATACACACACTCAAATATGCTCACACTCATGCTTGTACACGCACTAAATGATAATGCAAATTTAATGTAAGAGTCACTTATATTAATTCTTCTCTCAATATTCCATCTGTCTCCTCATAAGTATATAATAAATATAGCTTATTTGAGCTTGAGTGAATGGAACTCAATCTTCCCACTGTGTTCAACTTTAGCTTTTTGAGGGAGAGAAGGAGATGAAATGCTCCATAGGTCAGGTTGAAATTTAAATTTGTCAGAGGAAAAAAAAAAGAGTGAAAGGAGAGATTTTAAGATTCTTGGAAAGATTTCTTTCTTAACTAGAATGGGGGGTTTGTCTTAAGCACTTTTCATTTTTAAGTACTGTCTTAAATCAATGTTTTAGTGTTGTAAAAAGACACCGTGACCATGGCAAGTCTTATAAAAAGAAAGTATTTAATTGGGGGATGTCTCACAGTTTCAGAAGCTTAGTCCATTATTATCTTGGCAGGAAGCATGGTATCATGCAGACAACTTGGTGCTGGAGAAGTTAAGAGTTCTAAGTTAGATCCACAGGTCACAAAGAGAGAGCAAGGCACTAGTCCTAGCTTGAACTTCTAAAAACCTAAGCCCCACCCCCACTGATATTCCTCCAATAATTCCATACCTACTCTATCAACTCTACACCTCCTAATCTGTTAAGAAATGTCACTTTCTAATAACCAGGACTTCAGTAGATGAGCCTATGAGGCCTTCCCTTTTCAACCACCACATTCCACTCTCTGGACAACATAGATTCATAGTGGTATCACTGTGGAAAAATGCATTCAGTCAAGCTTGAAAAGTCCCCAGAGTCTACCATAGTTTTAACACTGTTTAAAAGTCCAAAGTTCAAAGTTTCTTAAGAGATTCATGGCAATACCTTTACTATAATATCTAGTGAAGTCAAAAAGAAAAAGCAGATCACATACTTGCAACATACAATGGTACAGAATATGCATTGCCATTTAAAAGGGAGAAAGGGGGCAGAGTGAGATAATTCTGGACCAAAGCAAGACTGAAGCCCAGCAGGGTGAATGCCAAATTCTCCACCTCTATGTCTGATGTCAAAGAGTTTTTCAGATCTCCATATCCTTTCAGCTTTGTTGACTGTAATACACCTCTCTCTCTTTGGCTGGTTTTCCATTCTGTTAGTATCTCTCCTTAGCAGGAATCCTATGACTCTGGTATCTTCAACATCTTAGGGTCTCCAAGGCAATACGGATTTCACCTTCACAGCTTCATACAATGGCTGCTTCAGGCCTCCATACAGAGGACACTTCTGGCACACATCTGGCCCTGGCACCTTGCCTTAGAGGCAGGAGATTCCACATTATCTTTCTTGTATCTTTGACTCTAAAGACAGAACCATGTGGGCAAAGCTGCCAAGTTTTTCTTCTTGCTAGGGCTGGAACTTGTCCCCATCATTCAAATACAATTCCACCAACTTTCTTGATTTGATGGTTTCCTTTGCTGCCTAAGCTTACCTCTTCTAGAACTTGGTTTGTAGACCAGGCTGTCCATGACCTCAGATCTATCTGCCTCTGTCTCCTGAGTGCTGAAATTAAAAGGAGAGGCCAAAATACCCATCCTTAAGCTTTTCCTTAATTCTTTTTCACAAATTGGAAGCTTAGCTGGGTGGGGCCTTGCCCTGAGATCACCAATCTTTTTATTCTATTTAGGATAAGGCTTTTCTTTGATTTTTGTTTTCTCCTTGAGCACAGATTTATCTCCATTATTATTATCATTTTGATGTCCATTTCCTCCTCAAACGGTACATTTAACTTTTTGTTGTTGTTGTTGTTGTTGTTGTTGCTCAATCAGCTCTTTTTTATTATAGATCTGCATAAGGTTGGTCATTAATAACCATGTGATACAGACAACAACAGGCTGCTTTGAAATCTTCTCTGGCAATGCTGTTAATCCAAAACTATTAAATTTGGCCATAGGAAGATTTTTCTGGACAAAGGTAGAAAATAGCAACACTTCTCACCAAAATGTCTCTAAGCCAAGGAAAGTCTCTAGGCTAATTAGTAATATTTTTCTCCTTTGAAACCTCCTCAGTCAGGCCATCATCATCTACATTGCTCCCAGAACCACTGTCTTCCATGCTCCTACTGATATGGCCCATTAAACCACACTTAAATCATTCAACTGCCTTCCTAATTCATTCAAAGTCCCAAAGTCTAAATTCCACCAACAAGTAGCATGATTGGGCCTGTCAACAACACTCCAGCTTTCTGGTACCACTATGTATGATTAACATTTATTACATTGTTTTTATTTTGATAGCTGTGTGTGTGTGTGTGTGTGTGTGTGTGTGTGTGTGTGTGTGTGTTTGTGTGTAGTGTCCTTGGAGGAACTGTATCGCCGGGGGGGAGTTTTAGGTTTTCAAGCTAGGCGCAGTAGCTCACTCTCTTCCTGCTACCTGTGCATCCAAATGTAGAAATACCAACATCTGCAGTATCATGTCTGCCTGCATGCCACCATGCTTCCTGCTATGACAAAACAGGACTACACCTCTGAATTGTAAGCTAGCTCCAATGAAGTATTTTCCCTTATGAGAGTTACCAAGATCATGGTATCTCTTCATAGCAAGTACTAAAAATGAGCAGAAACACCGATGAATATCACTGAATTTATTCCCCAAATAAAAATTCTGAAAAGCAGCACATTTAGTTTTTCAAAACAAACAATTGTTCAGGAGAGGTCAATCATCCTTAAAGCAGTTTCCTTAAGAACAAAACCAAAAATGAATGTAGTACATTCCTAGCAGGGTAATTTGTATCACAGGAACAAAGCTGGGTACCTGTAGACATTTGTACTGAGAATAAAGGAGAACTTGGCCTTGGTCTTAGTTCATTTTATTCTGGCTGAGTCTTCAATGAACCCTATCTGAACTCAGAGCTTAACTTCAGCTTTTGAGCATAAAGACAGTCTGCCACACTGCTTGGCAAGTGCTTGGAATTCAATACACATGACTAGCTTGATATTTTGATTCTCATTGACCCTTTTACTAACCTGCATCCAGCATCCTTTTTCTACAGAGTTTTCCAACCACCCTCTTATCTGGAAAAGTCTCCTATAGAGAATCGTGTTTGTACCTAAAGAAAAAGTCTCCATAATCTGATGGTACAAACCTACAATGTCTCAAAGGCCAAGACAGGCATCCATGCTTTCTCAGCATATGAATTTTTATTCAAGCCTTTTTTTAAAAAGGTGAGAATTCTATTATGTCAACTCAAAAAGAATAAATGTTTTGAGTATATTTTTTCACACATATGGATTCAGCATCCTTTAGAGGCAAAGAAAAGTAAGTAAAAATCTTGGCTCTGGAGGCATATGAGTGACAAGCTCAACTTTTTGTGTTTATCTTTTCTCAGTTGTATAGATAGGGTGTTAGCAGTTTCTTAGAGCTTTGGGACAATTAATGAATGCAACCTAGCTGAAGGCACACAGTGGCACCACCATACACTTATTCTTTTCCAGTTCTATTTTTCCAAACATCTCCTCAAATCAAATCAGGAGTTAAGAGTTGAACTATGCAAGCATCTTTACTGGCAAGCCATTTTCATCAGCAGTTTCATTGTGATAAACCAAATATTATTTGCACTGTGGTGCCTGGTACATAGAGAGGGTTAGTATACAAGAGTAAAATAGTTTTATCTTCAATTTGAACAAAAATTTGGTTGTTTTTTTTTTACTCAATTATTGGCACTAGGTTGAAAAAAGAACAGTCTGTTTTTCCCCCAAATATTTTTTTTGTTCTGATCAAGTTGGTGCATTCTATCAGGCAGAGCAGTTGTTGACAGCTAGTTGAAAAAGAGGAATTTTGCAGGCATGTGGCAGTGTGGGTGTTAGAAACCCAGCTCTACGTGTATCAGAAGTAATTTCAGTTAGCAGTATTCAGAAGTGAAATGACATCTTCTGATAACTGTTATGCTAATGGTGGGGTGGAGAGTATCTCTGGACCCAGAGGGAGGAGCATGGAAGAGGCTTCTGGGCTCAGATCTTACTGACATCTAAGTCTTCCACTGTGGTCTGGGGCATATTGATGAAGTTCACTGCACTTTAGTTCTATCTCTCCACCTACAACCCCAGGAAAATAATAGTCACCTCACTGTGGGGGAGGTAGAAAGATTAATGAGTTAAGGAGTAGAGTGTGCAGTGTGAGAAGGCAGTCTGAGGGAACACAACTACTTCCCCAAATCTCTGGTTTACACTGTGGAGCCTGCTATAGAAGCTTGTTTGACTGTACTACTCACTGCCCTTTTCTTTCTCGATAAAGAACTGCCCATCCAGTTTCTGCTTCTTTGAGATATGGATGCTCTTCTCCTAGAAGTGATGAGTTCTTCCATGCCCACCTCCATCCCCAAGCCAGGGTTTAGTGCTACAGATGATAAAGGGAAAGACTCTGTCACAGAATATTGGGAGAGACTCCTCAGAACCTAATCTTACAAGGAGACCACATTAATGATTTCACATCTCTGAGAGCATTAAATGGGGAGAAGTGGGAATATCACTACATATGAAACGATACCATCAAATGTGCACTAATTTAAATAAAAACTTTAAAATTAATTAATGATATAACATCAATCAGTATCTTGTCATGTGTAGTACGAAGTGGTGTAAAGCACTACAGTGTTCTGCCTGCCTTTCTGCGTCCAGATCAGACATAAGGAACGAAAAACAAATTAACAGAATACTTAATAACATGTGCAGACAAAACTATAAATGTATCTATCTAATATGATTAAAGTCTAGAAAATCATAAACAAAACTAAGTGACCATCAAACAACAATATAGTTTTAAGATCATAACAAGAAGGAAATTTATTGAACAACTGGAAAATAATACATAATTTATTACATTTATATATACCATCTCATGTGTTTGTCTGCAGGTTGAAGAGTCAAAGAATGGGTCTGGACATTGTGAGGAGCATAGATATATATTAAATATTTGCTGTGGAGCCTGAAGCTAGGAGCAGTGATCTGCAGTAGAACCAAGTCTCAGCCATATCATGATTTATATGTCAATTGCTTCTTAAATTCTAGATAAATAAGATTTACTTGGAGAAAAAAAAATCCCATCCAATAGCCATTGTTCATGTCCCCAGCATCAAAATACACACCTCTTTGTGTTATTATCAACTAAATATTTTACAAATACTGATATCACAATATGAATGACTGAAGGTCTGTTGGGTCTAGCAGAAACAGTGAGTAGAATGTCTTAAACAGGTAAAGTTGAACTTTGACCCTATAACTGTGGGCATTTACCTTTTTCTTGGGCTCTTTATATGTTGTCTATGACCAGAGGCTTTGATCCCACACAGATGACTATTTCAGTGAAACTCATTCATACCTATAGATACAAAGATACTATTGAAGATAGAGTATACCATTTGTAATCTATTTCATTTGTTATCATTTTTATCAATCCAGTGAAAACATGTATAGCTATATAATTTACTCATATTCTAAATCCAAAGCACACTGGTTGTATTTGTATTCTTATTTATCAACACTGACATAACTTATACCCAAAGCCATTTGCTTCTGGACTAGGAAATAAGCCAATCCAAGAGGTAATTACTATGCACATTTTTTTTTCTAAACCCACTTGGTAGCAGGATATATTTGGGTCTGGTGAAATAAAGGGAATGGTGTATTGTAGCTCTATGATACTTGGGGTTGAATAAAGGTCAAGAGATACAAGCAGCCCTGACCCCCTACAGTGATGAATACAGCTAACAGGATAAAATTCCTTTCTAGGCATGATGGCAAATACCTGCAGTTCTAGCATTTGAGAGGAATGAGACAGGAGGACTTCTGTGAGTTGAAGATCAGCCTGAGTTAGGTAGTGACTTTAAGCCTACCACATAGTAAGACCTTTTCTCATTCTTAAAAGATACCAGTGTGCATTCTTGAAAGATACTAGTGTGGAGCAGTTGGCAGCACCCCCTTATATGTTGAATCATAACATGTCGTAGCTATTCTACTTAGCTTGGAACAGAATTGGCTATGCTATATATGTTTGAGGTATGGACAGTTCATCAACACAAGGTAAACGTTAAAATTAACCAGGTTCAGAGGGACCTGGATCATGACCTATGCAACCATGGAGTAAAATCTCTGAAACTACGGGTGAAATGAAACCTTTGTCCTTTAATCTGATTTTCCTGAGGTATATTTTAGCAGAAACAAAAATTTGCATATCACAGAAAATTGGGACCAGCAAGGATTGCTGTGTCCATGAGGATATTGAATCTTGTGATTCACCAGCTTTCAGAACTGGCTTGCTGGAGGACCTTGGAAAATTTTGGAGAAGCAGCTAGAGGAAGTTTAGAGCACACAAGAAACTCAATGGGTGGTCTTGGCTGAGGGAGCTCAAAGCACCATGCTGCCTTGGGCATGTGAATTGTAAGGGCACTGCTCAGAATACTTCTTTCAGTTGAAAATGAAAATTCTGTTGGACTTGAACAAAACACTGGACATGTGGCAGTCTGGCAAAGAACCAAAGAGTGTGTCTTACTTTCTGATTGCCCTGAGACTTTGAAGATGAGTTTAAAATGGTTGAACTAATTAGATTGTTTGAAGTAATTTTAAGACCAGACAGTAATCAAGCTGTGACATGACTCTTTCCACTGGCAGACACCTGGCTAACACAGAGCCTTTCCTTGTTGATATTGGAATTTTGAGTGTTCTCCCAATCACTGCACTGTAATGCAACTTATTGTACATTTATATTATATAACGAAGCAAGTTATGTAAATTTTATATTTTATATTGTGTGTTGTATGTTTCTGTTCCCCTTCATTTCCACCTATTATATGCTTCTAGTGGGTAAAAAGCCTTTGAAACAGTAACACATTAATTTCATGCCATTGACACTTCTCTCTGGTATTGAGGAGTGGCATCATGTGAAATTTTGGTGTTGTATGGTATGTATTAGTGTGGTTTTTTTCCCACATAATTCTTCCACCATAGTTCTAGTTGCCAAAGTGTTAAAACGTGGTCATAACTGAAGTCAACTATGAACAGAATTTGTATACTCTGTTTAGCATTTACAGTCAAATTTATAGAGATATGTTTATTCACTTATTAATTTATCCATTCATAAGCAAATTATTTAGTTCATCCTGTAATGTACAAGATTACTGCTGTTTAGAAAGACAGAGAGTGAGATTAAAAGCTCTATCAGGAAGAGAAACATTGAGTTTTGATGCTCTAATAGAGTTGATGAGGTATATTCCAGCAACAGGTGCTAGTACAAAACAAGAGAATGTACAACAGTGGAAGATGTCTGAGGGAGAACCAAGAAGGTTCATTAATCTGAGACTTGAAGGACAAAGGATGCATCCAAGGGAAATCAAATGCTTGCATTCCAAAAGCTAAGGAGCAAAGGGCAGATGTCCCAAGCCATATTTCCAAAGGGCATATTATCACAGAATTAGTTGGCCCTAGCCAGGAGGAATTGAGAAATGTGTGTCTTAAGGATATGGGAAAGCATTTCAAAGTAGAAGTAGGAGAAAGCCTGTAGAAAGATAAACCTAAAGAAAAGAAAGGGCTTTTATCTTGAAAGGACGTTTTTGGCTGCTGTTTCAGTGGGTCATTCATTCTAAACTACGTTATAATAACTAATGGATACACAGAAAAATTTTCTAGAAGATCATGCTTACTAGTGGGCTCTTTGCAAAATGTAAGAGATTCTTGTCAAAGCCATCATCACCAAGCTCACAAAAGCCTGTATTACACACAGAGAGGTTGTGTGGATTTCTGTATTCTACACATGGCAATGTTTGACTTTTAACCTGCTATGCACTTTCTGGGCCTTAGCGATGAGAAAGTTTGAAGGGGATAATTTCTAAAATATTTTTTAGTTCCAATATTTTATGAGTGTGAAATTAGCGAATTAGAAATTGATTAAATCTAAGATGCTATGAAATAACACTGCTTCTCCATCTTGTGAATGAAATGAATCCATTTTGCCATCATTCTTGACAATCAACAGTGTGCTACACTTTATTGTCTACCCAGGACACACCACTAAACCCACTGAAATCATGTAATACTGAAAAGTGAATGCTTATGCTGTTTTCATCTTTACTAAATACAGCTGTGGTATTTGGTGAAATTTGTGCCATAAAGAATATCTTGTTCCTAGATCATGGAGCAAAAAGAACATATAAATTTTCTGTATGGTTAAAGTGAGAAAATTTAATTTTTTGTTGTCTATATTGCTTTTGATGGCTGTATAAGCGTTTTAAAAAATTACTCTTCAACTTCTTCAGCACTTACACCTGTTTTACTTCTTTGTTATTTAAGAATAACTATTTTGAAGGGTATTTATGTCAGAAGTTCTGCATTTTGTTAACAGCTGAAAATCAGAGAGTTAAGGGCAGAGTAGTTTAATCTACATCAAATATGGAGGTTGTATACACATTGAGGAAATTATATAATAATGGGTTTTCTCTGAAGGCAAGTAACGTTTACTTTAGGAAACACATGCATTTGTATTTTGTTTTGTTTGCTTTTGATTTTCCATGCTACCTGCATTCTATTTGCTCATGTTGTATGCTTATACCTATACACAGACACACCTCTCCACCTTTACAGACATTGCCAGCCTGGGTGCTGAAGGACACTGATGTCTATTTTCTCTATGAAAGAGACTATGAGATGGTGAAAGATTTTAAAATATCTTCTTATCCTATCTTTCCACTTCTTTCTTCCAGGTATGCATTTTAAACTTAACTGGGTTTCTTATGTGCTTTTTGTCTACTAATACTTGCTAGTGGATATTAAAAATAGATGGAAAAATGTTTTAGTAATATATATATATATATATATATATATATATATATATATATATATATGTTTGATGGATTCAAACTTTTATAAGCCAAGCAGCCGCATAGAAAGATTGAGTCCAAATTCTCTTATAATCACACAGCAAAGATTGGCAGTAGCAATGTTTCAAAGACAAACCTGTAGGAATGGCTTAATTCTGACAGCCTTCCTGGAGCTCCAGCAGTTTCTCCCCCTCCCAGTCACTACTCTCTTCCTTTGTGTCAGGAAGTTCCATGTTTAAAATTCCGGAGCCTACCATGCATGTGTTGTCTTTGTGCATGCATGAATCTCTCTGGAGGAAAGATTTCAACCTCGTGGCAAAACTGAAGAACGCATGTCAGGATGCTGGTGGAGAGAGACCCTTCTTTTCTACAACTGTTTTTGGAAACCAGCCAAAATTTCCCTTTCTGGCTTTTACTCTTGACACTACCTCCCTGTGGAATAGGAGGGATATTTTAGCAACTGGCAGGATTTAACTATGCCCTTCAATGCTGCATGAGCACGGCTGGATTCAGGGCACTACCCTGTCTTCGTGTCGATATTAAATGAGAATGTCGTTTTAAGACAACGCAGGGCAACTTTTCTTTTGAGGCTATCTGGGGAGATTTTTTTTTTTATTTTATAAAAGGTTTTATATAAGACATCAAATAGTTATGAGGAACGTGGCTGTGCTTTTTATAACACGAGAAAGGTTAAGAGCAGAAATTTTTATAGACACTATAAGAACTTTCAAGGGACTAAAAAGCTCAGAGGAATCTGAAGACAGACTTCACCTTCAGGAAGATGATTCAAGTTCACCCAAGGAATGAATAAGTACAAGGGTTGAGACACAAGGCGAGGTCCCTAATGTCTGGTGAGCATTCCCACTGAAATCTGCTTTGCAGCTAATTGAAAGAGGATTGCTTCCTGTGAAAAAAAAAATTGTACCAACATAACATGCAGGAAGCTTGTGTTTGGAAATGGTCAAACTGTTCAGATTCTCTGGAAACAATACTCCTTTTGTTTTGGCTTTTCCAGGGCCCTAAGCCAAGGGATGCTGTGCTGGTATATGAATGGAGAACATACTTTGCTGAAGGTGTTTCCCACATCCAGATCATTTCATACTAGCAGATAAAATTCCCTGAGCCCATGGAAGACATGGGTGAAAAGGGGAAACTGTTTCCAGAGAGAAAGTCTCAATTAAGAATAAAAGGTGTTATGAATTGAAAGACAAGGAAATGGAAATAAAGAAATGTAACATGAAACAAAAGGCTATAGGGATAGTTCAAATGAATCAAATAGTATATGGCTAGGTGAAAGGCTATCTTTAATATCCAATATTTTTTGGGGTCTCGGATTTTCTTTTGCAGCAAGAGTTGAGTCAGAAATGCTAGTTAGTCTTGGTCTTTGATTAAACGGATGGTATGGTTTTGTTCAAAACCCATGCAAAGTGTGAGTTAAATTCCCAAGAGGAAATGATTTCTTACTCTGTCACCAGAACTGTTATTCCAGAGGATAATCTAGTTAATTTCTAGGAAACAAAGCCCAGAAATTCAACTTGTATAGTTAGGTCCTTACAATGCTAACAAAACATAATTTGTTACTGAATGTAGTACTGGAAAAAATTTATAGTTTTGATGGGGAATCATTTGATTACTTTCATGTGTCCATAAAGACAGGCCTAGAAATTTCTGTGGGAAGTCACAACTCTCTTCTGCTCCTTATCAAGCATGTATCCATTTTATTATAAAACATGTGCCTAATATTTAAAATCTGTTAATCAACAGTAGTTTAATGATAAAATAATATACAATAAGGTTAGATCTATTGAAAAACATAGAAATTATGAGGAAAATAGTAATCCATAACTCAATTTTCTATAAAAAATATGTTAAAATTATTGTGTACAAAAAATTTTCATTATTGATGCTTCTATATCTTGTACATGTACTTACTCATTAAACATTTTTAATATAATTTATTTACATAATCTATTAAAAGACAAATATATACCTTTTCTTTTATTCAATGCACATGTGTGTGTAACTGTACATGTGTATGTATGTACATGAATGAAAAGCCTGTGGAAGTCAGAAGAGGATTTTGGATTCCTGGGACTGGAATTAATGAGGGTTGTGAGTAATCTCTAAACTGGAAATGTGTGCTCTTAACTTTCCTGCTAGTCATCTCCCCACTCCTAAATATGTATGTTTTACAGACACATATTTTTATAATTTTAGATGACTCTGTAGTCCAGTCTTGTAAATTTAGAACTAAATAAATACTTGTTAACTTTGGCTTATTTTTCAATTCATCACACATTGAAAACAAGTCAGTAAACACTGAAGGAGTTTGGGCTTATGTATTTATTTTCCTCTCTTTAGTAGATAGGTTAGACATTTTGCTTCTTTTTCCTTAAATATACAATTTATAATACTAGGTAACTGTCTTGTAGATGGTTGCTCTGTATGGGACAGGTGCACTCAGTTTTATTTTATAAGACTAAATGTTATAATTTAGTTTATTAAATCTTGCTTGACCACTGTCTACTGATGCCCTTCACCTGCTGTTCTCATATATTACTTGATAAAATATCTGTACAGGTTTTTATTCATTTTTTTAAAAAATGCTAACATAATTATGTCATTTATTACTTATTTTGTTCATTTTACTCATGACATACTAAAAACCAGAAATATCTTTTTTTTATAGAAACATGATGATTATTTCTCAACTCTCACACTCACCCAGTGACTTTCTTTTATAAATTTTATGTTTAGAAAACAAATGATTCTTAACCTGAAACTTTTTGCTTTCCTTTAGACTCCTGCTTTGTTATTAAGAGGATCAACCTTATATTATATGTAGTTTTCACCCCATTTTCTCAAAGGCATTTGTCAGAACAATTTGTTCTTATTGCAATTAATTTACAGTATTAGTTTAATAAATTCTTTTTCAGTTATTGCTACCTTTTGTTTTGTCTGTGCAGTTTTGTTGCTGTTATTGGTTCATTTCATTTTGGTTTGTGAACCAGACTAGTTTGCAATGAAAGCTATGGCTTTGCCATTGGTCTTGCTCTGCCAGCTCTAGCAGGGACCAGGAACACTTCTGGATCCACAGTTCAACTTCTGCATGTGGACTCCATTGTTGTTTCACCTCTCTCAGAGACATGTTTTCATCCAAGGTTTTTGTTCTTTCTACCTGCCTGTGTCATTGGTCATTGCAGGTATAAAGTGCACAAGTAGCTCTGGTTCCAAGACTTCTCATCTTTTTATTAAGAAACTGTTCTTTGATGTGTTTGTGTATATCTATGTCAATACGTGGAGGAGTATATATTGCCATAGGGCTTGGTTGGAGGGCAGAAAGGGCAGAGAGGTCAGAGGACAACCGCAGGGGCAGGTTCTCTCTCCACCTTGCTTGAATCGAGGTCTCCTGATTTGTTGTTGTGAGAATCAACCTTAGTAGCCCATGATTTCTGGAGATTCTCCTGTCTTACTACAGGAGGGCTGGGCTGGCTAATGTGTACTACAAGCCTGGATTTATGTGAGCTCTGGGAATTCAAACTCAATTCTTCACACTTGAACAGCAAATGCTTTATCCATAGAGCCATCTCCTCAGACCAAAGCATCATTTTCTCCCTTAAGCTAACTCATCCACAATATTTGTTTTTCCTGCAAGTCATCTGATTGCTGTCCTTTTGAATGCCATTTACTCGGGTTCGTACACATCCTTACAACTTGTACTGAGACCCCACTGGTCTCCCTTGAAATATATCTCTGCTTAATTTAAGTCTTTTTGCTAACAACAAAGGCAATACTAGTAACAAAGGTCCTTCTAAAGGTACTCACTGTGGCTTTTCTCTTGTACTTCATGGTATCCATTTGCTCACTGTGGCTGTTGGAATGTGTCCAATCTGCAATGAGATATGCTTTGAGTCTTAAATGCCTGCTATATTTCTGTAAAATGCAAAATATCTCATTAAATTATTATATTTTGAAATGATTGTGTTTGGCTGTGCAATCTTAATAAAAGTATATATTTAAAATTAGTGTTACTTATTTCTTTTTACTTTTAGTATGTTGACTGGAAAATTTTAAATTTCATATGTGACTCACATTTTGAATGCCAGTCTCTCTCTCTCTCTCTCTCTCTCTCTCTCTCTCTCTCTCTCTCTCTCTCTCTCTCTCTCTCTCTCTCTCTCTCTCTCTCTCTCTCTGGAAAGCAATGTGTAGAAGTTTCACAACATTCATTTTTAGTACCATGACTGTGTCCTTGCGATTAGAAAAACATCTTTATATGTTCTGAAAACAGGTTGTCTGTTAATTTTCAGCTCCCTCATATGAACATATGTCCTGAATCTTTATAAACTGATGCTCACAATAAACTTGGCTTTTCTCAAATATGTCATCCATGGTGATAATTTCTGTTTCTTTGGTTAATTAAAGTGATTATTTGGTGCCTCAGTTTTTAACCCAGGGCTTAACTCTGTTTGCACGTATTTGTGTGTGTGTGTGTGTGTGTGTGTGTGTGTGTGTGTGTGTGTGTGTGCGCGTGCGTGCGTGCGTGCGTGCGTGCATGCATGCGTCTTTCTTCATTCTTTCAACTTAACTTGGCAGTGGATGTAGAAATGTGTTAGAATCCTTTCAATTGGATATCAACCATTTTTGTACGGATGTTGATCTCTCCACCTGACATCATTTACTCTGAAAAATAAGTACTTTTGCTTTCTACATCCTTCAGATAAAATGTCTCTGTTCTTGCGTCTGGTGAGTCCTGATCCCAGTCGTGGCACATTCGAGCTTTGTGGTCACTGTAAAAATTTATTTGCTTTGTTTTACCATCAGTTAACAGACCTCACACCAGTAATGGTGATTTTATTAAAGAGGTCTATCACATCTTTGCGTTCCTCTATTTTCCATTAATTTCTTGTTAATTTAAATCCACTGGCATATGACAAGTTGTCACCAAGTAGGATTAGGAATATGATGCAGACAGGAAGGACAGAGGGGGGCAACTTGCTAAGCATGAATACACTAATGCCTTTTAAAACAGGACCTGATTCCAAATGCGACTGTCAGAATTTCATATATTCCAAATGCAATAGATTACAGAGAATAACAACTGAGCCTGCCAACCTTGGCATCAGGATGCCTTCTGCCTTGAGGGTGATGCAATCCCTTTAGGAGATACTAGGGATGGATTTGCCTTAAGCCTCTCTCTTGAAAGAGGCCAAGAAATTTCAAAGCCTTAAATTTTTGCCAAGTAGAGAAGTGATGCTGAGTTTCTTACATACCCACACGGAAAATAAGATTTCAGCATGGCGTTTGACAAATTATCATAAATGTGAGAGCAATAACTGCTTTAAACAGGAACTGCAGATTGGTTGCCAAGGGTACAATGTGTAAGGGCCTGATTGTGGGCAGTTTGTGGCTGCTGTCAAGTTAGGCAGCCTTTCTGGACAGAGTAAGGACTTAGGAATGTAAAATGCTGTGATGGGGGCAGGACCCCATAACGTATAACATTCTTCTTGTCTGTCTGAAGCTCTGTACTTTGCATCTTGCCAAGTATGTCTGCAAAGCTGGAGCTGACCATTTGGGGCTGTCTATTAATGTTCGTAAAGTTATAGAAGGTGAAAAAGTAGAAAGAGTGGAATATAAGGGAGCAGTGTTTTTAATTTTTTCTTGGACTGAGCGGCTAAATCCTCTGTTTTGACTTTTCAAATCCTCCCTGCCTCTAAATACTGGGTGATGGCAGACAGGCAAAGAGGACAGTTACCTTACTTTAGAACAGTGGTTCTCAGCCTTCCTAATGCTGAAACTCTTTAATATCATTCCTTCTGTTGTGGTGACCCTCAACCATAAAATTACTTCTGTGTAAAAATGGTAATTTTACTACTGTTATGAATTGTAATGTAAATATCTGATATGGAGGATATCTGATATGCTAACCCCAAAGGAGTTGAAACAAGCAGTTTGAGAAACACTGAATTAGAACATTGCTGCATATTTCTTGCACAACATGTTTATATTTATGTTTACTTAGTTACTATCTCTTTGCTCTGTGTGTGTGTTAGCTCTGTGCTTTCAGGATTAAATTATACAGAGTCTAAAGTTCAGTCATTTGCATAGGAAGGTAAGACATCTTGACAGCCCAGGACATTTATATACATAGGAATGCCACAGTGTAGAAGGATCAGAGAAGAGGAATTTCCATGGTTTGGGGACCTTGATTATAAGACTGCCTCTAGATGTTTCAAAATGGGTGGATTATCAAATTTAATACATGTAGCATACTAGTGGACTTGTGATATTTACATGCACACAAATGCCCACAAATATGGCCATGTTTAAGAAGTCCCTACCATCTTTCTAGTCCTAGGTATATACTTCCTTAATCTATCTATACAAACATGTTCATTTATATACATACATATATACATGTGAGAGAGGACATTTAACTTTTGTCATTCTAAGTCTGAGTTATCTAGATTAATATAATTCATTGGAGATTCATTAATATTCAGTGAATTTTATTCTTTTTTTAAACAGCTGAACAAAATTCCATTACATATATATGCCCTTTTAAATTTTTTTTTTTTATTCCTCCATTGAGTGATATCAAAACTGCATCAATTTCCTTTCTGCAAAAGAGACTAAGGCAGGGGAAACATATGTTGAGTAAAGGGATGGAGGGCAACAGAATATATGAGATGCTGAAGAGGAAGGGAGGCTATGGAAGAAGGCTCTACAGAGAACAGGAGAATGGGGAGGGGTCTAAGGAAACAAATTTTGCTGGAAAATGTAGTGCTGTGTGTTGTGAGTCTCTTAAAAGTGTAATAAGATAATAAAATAACACATGCAATTGCAATTGCCAATTCTCTTTGAATAGAAGGCCCCTGAGCTGGATTTCTCTTCTCAAATGCTATCTTCTGTGAGTCTAGCAGAGATCATGCTTTGATTATACAGCACCAGCTTTTCAGTGCCTCTACTGCCAGGTTGATAGTGAGCCTCAGTTACCTCTCTTAGGAAATGGGAAAAACAACCAACCTGGAGAGTTCTAGTTTAAACAAATATTGGAGTGTGCTGTGCCTAACATATGGTACCAGATTAAAAAAAAAGAAAGAAAGAAAGTAGTTTATGAGCTATTTACACTGATAAATTGTAAACAGCTCCAAACGGGCCCATTGAGCCCTGCCAGTCATTTGCCATATGTGACTAGATACATTTGGTTCCTTTTGCCTTCTGTGTTGCTGTGCCTGAGTGTGGCCATGTGAAAAGAAGGACAAAGGACATCAGCACACACATCCTGTGAGATCAGGCCTACAAAGTTTGCACAGAACTGAACAATGACTCTGGTCTCAGTGTGACAACCTTCCAACAGTTGCCAAATTTCAGTGTGTGATATCACTCATGTCAGAAACAGTTTGCTTTTCATGTGACTGATATAGTATCAGCTTGGAAGGAGATAATGACTCCTTCATTCTTTGTCCTGTACCTATCCAATTGTGTTCATACTGTTAATGTTCAAATCCCAGGACTGTAGACATATTTGAGCCTTATGCAAATTGTCTTCATCCACACTAATCCATTTCCTTAAAATACAATTAAAACATCTCTTCCAAGGTTTCTAAAAATTACATCTTAAAAGCAATTTTCATCTAAGATATACATTTATACATTTCAAAAGTTAGTTTTAAAACAATGCTTGAGAGCATCACTCATCTCTAGATCTCTATTACTCAGTGTTATATCTTTTTAAATTCACTCAACTTGTTTCTTTCTTCTTTATATTTAGAGACACTACATTTATTCTGTTATTTCTAAAGTAGAATTCTAGATAGATGGATGACAGTCCCTTCCTGGCATCGGTTTGATTTTCATGGTTTCAATTATCTATGGTCAACTGTGACCTGAAAATATTATATGGAAAATTGCAAAGATGATGAATCCATTTTAAGTTGAATGTTGCTCAGAGTAGCATAGTAAGAGGCTCAACCTGCCCAGCTGCCCTTGCCCAGCTTCAGTCACATGGTAGCTGTCTCACTTTTACCACTGATTGCTTATGTTCAAGCTTTTCTTATTTTAGTTGACAATGGCTTCAATATGCAAGAGTGGTGATGCTAGCAATACAGATGCAAAACAGAATCAAATTGTGCATTAACTGAGAAGTGAAAGTTCTCAGTGATGACAGAAGAAAGAGTCTATACTGAAGCTACTGAGATTTTTTTAGGGACAACTCTTTTACCCATAAAATTGGGAATAAGGACAGAGAAATTGTTTCTAGTTTTGCTGTCATGCCTCAAATCACACGAGTTAGAGTCAGGGCTTGATAAGTGCTTGGTTAAGATGAAAAGGGATTGAACTTTAGAACGCTTGGAAAAGTTATGTACGTATATGTACATTTCACTATTACTATGGTTTGGTATCCCCAAAGCCAAGGAATATATATCCCAACTTAGAAGAGAAGGACGATCTTGTAATGTTTAATGTTGGTAGTTGGCTTGACAAAATCTACAATCATGCAGAGGGTGGGAGGCTCCAAGTGTACCTGTAGATGATTAGCTTGATTGCATTAATTAAGGTAGAATAAAAGGGGAAAAAAGAAATAAAGAATACCTATTTCTATGAAATAATAGCTGAGACCCTGAGCTTTGTAAGGGGAGAGGGGAGGCAAAGTAGCAGCCACACTCATTGTTCCTCTTCTTGAGGATAATTGCAAATGTGACAAAGGTGTCTCAGCATCTACTGCCTTGGCAGCCCTACTATAGTAGACTGTACCTTGAATTGAAAGGCAGAATAAACTCTTTGATCCCTACATAGTTTTTAATCAGAGTATTTTATCATTGGTAAATCTCTTCTTATACTTGTTACATGCCTACACAAAGTAAGCCACCAGCTCTCCTTTCCTGTTGTCTCTACATAATTATGTTATAGTTTTGAGTTCACAATGCAATGTTCAGTTTATTATGCAATCATTGCTCTTAGCAGAACTATGTGAGATAATGCTTTTTCCTTTTTCTTCAATGTTTTCTTTACAAATTATTTGGATCACATGATTTTTTATATGTATGGCTATGACCTTTTTGTGAACTAATCAAAGAGACATAATATTAATCTCACCATTATAAAAAAAAATCTCCCCAGTTTGATTCAAATAAATCAGCTAGTCTTTCTCGTGTTTCTCCTTCCTAACTTCCAGAACACTCTACTGAACCATTGTACCCTTTGAACACACAATAATCTTTGCTTACAGCCATCCTAGTCTTCTGACTCATGGGAACTCATAAGTTTGGATCCATTCCTCTTTCCCTTCTCATATTTGATCAATAATTTGTCTTGGAAGCAGAATCATCCACCTCTTGGTTTAGCAAAAATATTATTGTGGAGATGAATGGTGTCCTGACTCCTGATAGGACATCTGTGTTACTGTAGAGTCAGCTAAGACCATCACTGCTCTCACTACTGTGAGATCTGAACATACACTTTGCTCTACCTTTACTTTCTTCACTCATTTTTTTAAGCATCATTTTGAGCATTGGGTGGATCCTTTTTGTTATTTTCTAGAAACAAGTACTTTATTATTTCTGCTGTAATTAAAAATGTTTTAATAATGATAATTATCTTCAGAATTTTGGTTTGTTTTTACATTTGTGCTTTGAATTAACTGAATTCTGAGTTTGTTATTAAACTTAGAATTTTAAGGGCTCTTTTTTGATTGTTCTATAATCCCTTTCAATAAGCTGCTCATTGTATTTCATACGTACACAAAGTTCCAGTGTTCTATATTTGATGCCATTAGGAAATCATCCATGGAAAAGCTAAACTGTAAGCAAAGTCTTCATAGAAGGACATGAACCAACAGAGGAAGTAAAATGCCAGTGATTCAGAGGTAAGTGTATTGGATGTGGCCTGGGGTAACTGTACAAGTTCTTCCATTCAAATAATCAAGTGCTCTGGTAAAGTTGTTCTTAAATATGTGAGAGAGTAGTTAAACTTTTTTATTCTTGTGTGTTTTATACAAGAATATAATAAAATATAATCAATTACTCCCTTATTTCTTAAAAACAAAAAAGATCCCTCCTCTCCTTTCCTTCCTTCCTCCCTTCCTTCCTTTCTTCATACTTTTCTTTCCACACTTGTCTGTCTGTCTTAGTGTTCTAGCTATGAAGAGACACCATAAACACAGCAACTCTTATAGAAGAAAGCATTTAATTGGGCTACTTCACAGTTTCTGAAGTCTAGTCTACTATCAGTATGGCAGCAATGATGCTGAAAATGTAGCTGAGAGTTCTGCATCCAGCATAGGAAAAACAAAACGGTGAAACCCACCTGGGCTTTTGAATCCTCAATCCCCTCCCCCCGCATGATACCCATCCTCCAAGAAGGCCACATACCCTAAGCATTTTAAATAGTGCCACTCTCTGTTGATTAAGCATTAAAATATATGAGCCTATGAGGGTCATTTTTATTCAGATCACCACACTTTCTATTTACTGTCTTAATAATGAACTAAGTCCAGTTAGTGTTACCTTTGAACCCGGATGTGAGGTCATCCACTGTGGTGTGGAATCTCACTGGGAACCACATTCTCAAAGAAGAATGATTCTGCCTTCCCCAGCAATTCTCCATGACCAGTAGCTCCTCAATAAAGGGTGTAACCTAGAGATCACCTACCCATCTGTCCTTGAATCGGGGCTAAGTTGATCTTGTGATACATCCACAGTTATTGTGAGATTGTGAGTGTTCATTGACTTGCCATGTCCAGGAGATAGAATTTCACAATATTCTCTCCTGTTCTCCACATTTTACAATTTTTTTTTGCACCTCAGCTTCTGCCATGTTTTCCTAACCTTGATAGTGATACATGAGGTAATAGTGCTTTCCCATTTAGGGCTGAACACTCAGTCAACAATCTCAACACTTTGAGCACTTATACACCTCTCCATGGACCACTGCTAACTGGAACTTTCTCTGAACAGGGTTGAGAGTGCCCCAACTATAGCTTAGGGAGATGTATCAGTGGTTAAGAGCACTGGCTGCTCTTCCAGAGGTCCTGAGTTCAATCCTCCGCAACCACATGGTGGCTTACTACCATCTCTAATGAGATCAGGTGCCTTCTTCTGGGCTGCAGGCTACACGCATGCAGAAAACTGTACAGATAATAAATAAATCTAAAAAAAGAAGAAGAGAAAAGAAAAGGGAGTGTCCTAACACTATGGGTATAAACACAAATATTAAGAAAGTAATGTGACAGGAAAACAATATCATATTCTACTCGGGATCTTATGGCCATCCTAGCCACAAGCTTTATTTTTGATTAGGATTATAGTACCAATAACAGCATTTACTCCTGTAGAACAAGCCTTGAATAAAAACCAGAAGTATTTAGTCATCCCCATAATAGTTATGCACTATTGTACCAATGGGCATATGTTTCTTTGAAGGTCAGTACTGATACATACATTGAGAAATTAACACAAGGGAATAGAAGTATCATCAAAATATCATCTCATCATGTGTACACACAAAGAAACCAAATGGTTTCGACAAATAAAACAATCCAAATATTAGAATGGAAATGTATATAGGAAGAACTTGGAATATCTCATGTTAAATGTCCAAGGCACTTCCAACAGCTCTCAGCAAGTGTCAAAAAGGGCTAAAGGTATAATCATCCTGAAGACCTTTCAGTATCAATAACAGTGACAATGGAAAAACCCTGCAATGCATCTTTGACATGCAAAATTTTGAATTTTAATTATATTTAGAGAAAAATAACCTTATTTATTTTTATTTGGAGGGTACTAGAGAACTAATGCATTAAAAAATCGATTGATGAAGGTAAAATTGAAGCTTTATCATCCTTCTTTATATAAATGTAATGCAAAGAGATTGAATATGTGATAAAAAGGAAATTTTATCCATGTACTACAGATAATGAAAGTAAGGGAAACAATGGAATTTGACAATTTTGTAAACTTTGGATAAGCAAACAATGTTGTCCACAACACAAAACATTCTAAATGGTGTCAACTAGGCAGTACATCCCTCCTGATTTGAGCACATATCAAAAAGTGATTTAATTAAAATGCATGTGGAACAGAATTGTTAACTGAAAGAATTAGCAAAGATTGTAAGACACACATTGAGATATCTAATAAAAGGTACAAAACACAAACTGAATAAATTAATGAAAGCAGTAAAAGAAGACAGGCTGACAGACAAACAGACAGACAGAGAGAGAAAGAGAGAGAGAGAGAGCACATAAATTAAGAGGTTTAGCAGGCTCATGATTGAAAAAAAGTATCACTATTTGAATTACTATGTAAATGAACACAAATGACAATAAGTCAGAAAAACAATGAGCAGGATGTGAATCTCAAATCTTCAGTGATTTCTAATGTGACACAACAGTGGTTTCTGGAATGATGACAGTATTATAGTCATACAAGAAAATCTGTATCTGAAATAAATAAACATATATGAAATTCATACAGATGACATAGTATCTAGCTCTGCAATCTGAGATGCAGAATGAGAATTGAATTCAATGTAAAATAATTGAAGTTAAGTTGATAATTTTTAAGCAGATAGCTAGTGACACACAAGCTAATGATATTTTTTTCTTGCTTCATATATCTTCAGTTTTAAAATTCCTATTTTGCTTCAAAGAAGAGTTTTTACAATTCTACTAATATTTGGATATGCTAATTATAAGAAGGTTTAAATATTTTTTTCTCCCCAGAAGATTTTTCCATGATTGTAGTGTCATTTTGTGTTTTTTTTTTTTTTTTTTTGGAGTATTAGCTTTGGTCTTTGCTTTTGTGTTGGAGGACATTCTCTGTGGTTTTTGTTAACAGTTCAATCTGAGATTTTGTGTGTCGATGGGACTCACCAGTGGATATTCTTCTCTCAGGTCTCATTCACCATAATTACTCTCTCTCTATGCCTATTTTTACCCTTAGTGCCTCTATTCATCTGCCCATCTGTCTGTCATTCATCAATCATCTATCTATCTATCATCTATCTATCTATCTATCTATCTATCCTATATTTATCATCTTTTCCCTATGACTTACCTTGAAAGAAATAATGTCAAAGTGCAAAAATTTAGAGGTTGTAAGCCTGGATCCAGAGCTCTGGAGGATGACATAAGGAATTCAGGTATTATTATATTATTACATAGATTTAAGCCACATTTTCTTGAGTACATAGTGAACATATTTTACCTGTCCAACAGTTGGGAACATGGGGAAAAAGTCTCCTAATGTTATTTTAGCATAGAAAATGCTCTTATGATTCCAGTGAATGAGTCCAGAAAGAGTTACAGAAATCAAGGATTTCATCATGTTTCTTTCCTAAGGATCTAGAACTTTTGCTATCTCCTGGACTCTGTAAGTGAGCATTACATGGCTGATCCTCATGTGTCTAGCCTTCTTTACACTTTTACCAGGCCATAGTTGTTCAATGTTTCCTTCTTTTGTCACTTTAAAAAGAGAACACATAAACTTGAGTTGATAGCAGATGTACTGAGACTTAATTAATAATTATGTTTGGACTTGATGCTGTTTTCTGAAATATTTGTTTCTTTCATCAGTTGCAAGGACCTTCCAAAAGCCTGGCTTGTCCATATTCTCTGTACTATAGATCTTCTGGTCCTGGGGAGGGAGGAATGTTTATTAAATTTTTACCTTTTAAGCTTACCTTAAAGCTTAGACTTTTCAGGGAGCCTCTGTTTTCTCTCACTTCTCTGTGACAGTGACTTTTGTGTGTTTGTTAATCTGAAATGCTCATGATGCTATTGATTGTATATTGCCATAGTTTCTGCAGTTTACTAAGCACAGGATTCACCTCCTGCATACCAGCATGTACTTCTCTCTTGTGTCAGATACCTGTTTTTGTTTGAGGATTGGATGGTGCCTAGAAGATAGAATGCCAGCTTTTATAATATCCTTTGATAGCAGCCCTCCCCATACATCTCTTATCTTCTCAAATATGTAATTCAATAATGCATTTCTTTTCTATCTGGTCATCAAAATGATACCTTTAGAACACATGTACTGCCCCGAGTATGTATAGTGCCTCACACCCTTCAAAGAAGAAGTGCATATTTTATTGTCCCTCTTTTTATTTTCTGTCCAATGCAGGTGAGCAGGTAGAACAGGCTCTTGATGTTCAGAGTTGCAAGAGTTAAAGCAGAAACACCATATGTGAGTGGTGAGCCTGGGAAGAAAGCCCTCCTGTTTTGACTACAGCACTACCCTGTTATTTATCTGTCTTTTCTGTCCCACTGAATACTTTCTCTCCCTCACCATTTGGAGTCTGTCCTGAGGCTGAGGGGTCCAGCTGTCACCACCCTGAGCCACTATCTCATTGCTTTGCTGTTATTTCTTCATTTATCATCCCATGGTGGACCCACAGTAACTTCACACCTACATGTGGGAAGAGACCTTTTAAACCTTCCATAAATCAGACACATTCTTACTTGGCTGTTGTCTGTGCTCTTTGAAAAATCTATTTTTTAGTAAAGACATTTTTCTTAGGTAAGTACAAGTCTCCTTTCACTTTAATGATAACTTTAAGCTCTATATGATGTCATCTGACTTTGGCTCTGTGGTGAGCTCCATCTGTGGGAGTAAGTGCCTCACTCCTGATAGACTTGCATCTACCCATGTCCTTCCTTCAGTCTAGACTCCACTCTTTCATACGCTAAATTGTTGCATTTCTAGAAAAGCATGGAATCAGTTGGGATCAGCAATACAATACTGCATAGATTCATCACTTTCCCTCTGTGTTGTCTTCATCTGTCTTTGTTCCACTTACCTGGAAGGAAAACAAGAGTCAACACACTGATTATGCCATCAACTAGAGAAAACAACCATATTTCTCAAGAGACAGTCACATTGGCAGAAAGATAAATGCCCATGGTTGTGAAAGACTATAGTACCATCAGAGAACCATTTCTGACCTCAGGCAGGTCACACCTCTTTCCCTAATGGTGTTCCATTTGAGCATTTTGATGTTTAAGCTGAGTGGCAGTTGTAGTATCTGGTTGCAAAGAGCAGCCAGAGCATAAACCAATGCTTTCCAAAGATATCAGTTTTAATTATGTGATAGACACTGGTCCAGGTAATTTAAACCCAAGCACTGCTCTGGACTAATGTCACATAATCAAATCAGGAAGTTCTCACTGGATCACTTTTGTATATGGGTCTTTGTGCTCATATGCCCAGCAGGGTACGCAAGAAACCACTTTAAAATGGTACAAGTGAGAGGAGAATCAAGTGTTGTGGAAAAATACTGGCCAAACTAACAGACCAGTGAACAAGTTATTTTAGGGTTGAGGGTTCGAGTATGGATACAGGAAGTCTGTCTGGCTGAAGCAATCAAGGCTTGTTACAAGCAGGTTTTTCTCTGCCGCTGGTCTGGTCCCACTCTTTGTTCCTCCCCACTGGCCTCCCGGTCCCACCGCCACACAAGCCCCAAATAACACTCAGAGACTCTGTATTTGATACAGTTCTGTTGGCCAGTTACTATAATTGTTTATGGACTAGTTCTGTCTTAATGATTAACCCATTTCTACTTATCTAAGTATTTCCACGTGGTCATCTTATCCGAGTGGGGCAGGCCGGCATCTTGCTTCCTCTAGGCTCTACATGCTGACTCCTCCTTACTACTTCCTCTTTCCTCCTCCTAGTCTCCTAGCCCCACCTATCTTGCTTCCCCATTGGCCACAGTGCTTTATTCATTAACTAGTATGAGAAACATATTTACACAATAACATCTCCTATCAAAGGCTCCTTTATAGAAGTTTGTTATTGTTTTCTTTGAAGGACTATCACATTTTGAAGGCAGAGAGCAAGAAATGTTGGTGGCCTTGGGAACAACAGAAAAAAAAGTCTGGATGCTAGAGGGACTGTGAGCTGCAGACCACCAAGGAAATAGCTTGTCTGAGCAAGTACGAAACTCTCATAGGACCTTAAGAACCTGTAGAAATGAGGTCTTCAGGGTCCTTTTTGTTGATCTTTCTTTTAACTCACACTGGATGATAACCAATTTTCAGAGAGCCCATTTATTTGAGTGTGAGGCTTGGAGAATGACATTCAGTTGACATTTAATAGTTTTCACACGTTTTACAAGGCCTTTCTTTTCCATATGTGAAACCAAAATAGGTGAAGACAAAACAGGATTGTATTACAATTGGTGTGAGCTTTAATACAAGCACTCTTTTACACAAAGAATTCCTTCTTTAAATTGTGTGGTCCTGAGCAATGAACTCTGATCTACTTGAGAGCCAAGGAACATGTCCTTTGGGTCCTGGTGTGGAATAGAGAGACTTTAAATCTCAGTTGTTATCAGGAAGAACCCATAGATTTTTAAGCTCTGTGGAAAAAGGCTGTCTGTTGAATGTAAGAAACATCAGAGTTCTTCCAGAAAAAAAGACCAAAACACTTTTAATCACTAGTGGTAGACAATTGTGTTTTTGTGTATTTTCATAGAATCAAAGGGTTTATAAACCAAAAGGGATAATAGACATCATGCTTTTCATCATGCCAGTCATAGAAGTATCAGCCACTCCCTGTCTGCCTATAAAAAATAAGGTGTTCCAAAGTTGAGTGTTTGTATTGTAACTCAACCTTCAGAATGTACAGACATGACCTCATAGTTATTAGTTGCCTGAAAAGACCCATGATGATTTGTTGCTGTTTGCTGAAATTTATCAAATAATAAAGAAATAAAAGTATAAGTCTTCAGAAAAGAAAAATTACTTTTTCTCTTTACATCATGTTATATAGATGTCATTTTGTACTCGTCATTTGCTGGCTGTGATTATTTTTCTAGTGTGGTTTATTTTCTTTTTCCTTAATTTAACCTGAAAAAAATCAGTATCTGCATCCTAATTCATAGTAAGTGCTGATTTGAATATACAAACATAACAGATGAAAACTATTCAGAAAGTTCTGGCTCACTTATTGAGGGTTGTTTAACAGTGTCATTTGAGACTGGAGAATGGCTCCATGTATAAGAGCACTTATAACATTACCAGCCTGAACCTATGTTTTGATCCCAACTTCCATGTAAAATGTGAGCCTAACTGCATGTGCCTATAACCACAGTTCCACTTGTAGACAGAAGGATCACTGGATTTTGCTGACTATTGGCCTAGCTCCAGCTTTGGTAAAAGACCTTGTTTAAAAGGAGTAAGTCAGAGAAGAGTAGAATGCAACATCTGACATCTTTCTCTGGCCTCCTCGTATGTGCACAAATGTGCAAGTACACAACACAACACACACACACACACACACAATAACATATGTATAAGAAATTGAACTAAAATAAAATAGCAGTTTCATGGAGACTACATTGCTCCCATACACTATTACTTCACTTTAATGGTGTTTGTCTCGTTTAACAAAATGACTTTTTCCATATGTTTCAGTGATTCCAGAATGTGCTAGGTCAGGAAAGGTAAGGTCCTGTTAGTGCGAACACACCTTTGAATTCATACTTGTTGGCTTGCACCTACTGGACTTACTGACTATTCAGTAAGTTGACTACAACTCCATTCATTCCTTTAAGAATTTATGGTTTGCTGGGGGAAAGACACATATTTAGAGTTATCTTCATAACAGGTGGGAAGCAGAGAGATTAACTCAGTGAACTTCAAGCTGCACCTTGACCACTGTGGAACCATTTTCTGCATGTGCATTACTGCCTCAAGAAGTCTTATATCTTTATGGAGTCATCTCTACTCTACCATTTCGTATATATGGCTGTTCTACCGGAATTGGCAAGATTTTCATGTGCTGGGAGATAGGGAGATATTTCAGAGTACTACAGATAAGTCAAATACAAGGGAGTGTGAATGTTGGGGTGGTTTCTCAGACCCAGAAGTAGAAGGGCCCAAGGATGAGCATATTGCCTGCTGAGCTCCAAGTTCCTACAGGATGGGAAGGAGGCTGGAGCTATAAACAACAGGATGGGGTCACAGAGGGTCACATTCAGGGGCACAGGTGGAAGAGGTACATATACTTGTGACATACCTTTGCTGGGCTGTTGATTTTAATAGGTAGTTATGACAATAAATATTTCTTAATAATACACATTTTGTTGGTTCAAGATGTTGACAAAATGATAGTGGTCCAGAATGAAGGAAAATAAACATGAGGTTTTGTTTATGTTTTGTTTTTTTCCTGCTAGGACACTTCGAAGGATATACTTTGCAGCCTGATTCCCCTGCCCTGTTACAAGCTATGAAGGAAGAAGATTCAATATGAGTATTGCAAGATGCTTTTGATTATAATCTGCAACACTAAGCCCTTGTTTTATATGCATGTTTGTGATACAACTTTAACAATTTGTGCTGCTTAAGGCTGGAATGGGAGTTGTCATTTTTTTTAATCGACCTTCATGGGTTCTGAGTTTAGAGCAGAGTTCCAGCCTGTGTGTGTTTCAGTCCAATTATGCCACCGAAACGTGATTTCATTGTTCAAAAGGAAATAGCTTCCTTTTTAAAGACCCTTAGACATTGAATAATTCCTTTAAAAATAAATTGAAAATGAGTCAAAGCAATACAGAATTAACTCACCCTGAAATAAATGAGTTCCACAATTAAAGAGAAAAATTACTGAAGAAATTATGCAAAGGGCTTGTCAGTCAATAACACAGAAAACATGGAGTGTCTGCTGTGACCTGCCTCACTATTACACTGGGGATGCAAAAGAAGTAAAAAATGGCAGTCACTGCTGAACCATCTGTTGACACTCGTGGTTGACCTAAAGAAACTCCTGAGAGCCAGTCACATCCCTAGAGCACAGCTCTCCACCAGACAGAAAATGATGTATTCTCAGTCTCAGCTGGAACATGTTAGTCCCAGAGCAGGATGATTTGATATATTCCTAGGATTAGCACTATGGGCCTGGGTGAAGAAAGAGGAGACCTGCCTTCCACCTGCAGGAGGTGGGAAGCTGAGGATTGGAGAAGATTGTGGCCAGAGGTCCTGACATGTGCCCAAGATGAGGAAACTAGCCAAGAGCAAGCGTGGCCTGAGGTGAGGTCAGTTAGCAGCCAGATCCACTCATTGTGTCCTGAACAGGTTAGGTATGAAAAGGCAGAAAAAGTTGTAGGGAACAGAAAATGCACTGGCATCCACCATCTTCATGCCCTTCTTATTTCAGATACCTGTCTTCTAAATCTCATGGTCAGCTAACTACTCTGTATATGGGTTATGTTTTAATTAATGGAGAAAGAAAAAATATACATTGCTTGGTGGTGGTGACCACACCTTTAGTCCCAGCACTCTGGAGGCAGAAGCAGGCAGATCTGTGATTTAGAGGCCAAGATGGTCTGTGGAGAGAGTTTCAGGAGAGGCTCCAAAGTTACAGAGAAAACTTGTCTCAAAAAAAAAAAAAAAAAAAAAACGAAGAAAGAAAGAAAACATACATTATTTGAGTTTCAGGGGTTGGCTTGATATGATGATCTCAGTTGTATCCATTTTCCTAGAAATGACATAATTTCATTCTTCTGTATTGCTAGAAAATATTCCATCCTGCTTGAAGGTTGTAATGACTTCACTAAACCAAAGATAAATGATAAATGGGTGTTTATTAGGGAACAATTACACAAGTACAAAGAACTACAGGAACATTTCCCTCATTTCCCTGCCTTTCCTACCTAATCTGGTGACCCACCAGAAAGACTAGGCCAAGGAAAGCCACACCTCTTTTTACTTCTGTCTGTCTGAGGCTACGCCGAGGTTGTGGCCACCATTATAAGTTCACTGCAAGACCACTATACCTGCTTCCAAACTTCATTTTCTGTATTCATTGCTCTGTGGATAAACTCCAAGGCTGAATCCACAATTCAGTTCTTGTGCATAAAGCAACAGTAAACAAGGATATGCGGGAGCCTCTCTGTTCTGAGTGATATTGAAGTCCTTTGGGTTAATACCCAAATATAGCAGAAACTAGGTAGGTGGGTTCTGGAATAGAAATTGTGAAACTTAAACTATGGGTGTACACTAATGTTCTGACCTCAAAGCTTTCATTTGACTGACCTTTAGAGGCTGGATACAATTTGCCTTAGAGGAGGGCTGACAGTGCATGATGGGGATAGCAGCTGCTCCTGACACACAATGAGTGCTGAGGCTGCTGGGTATTGTTACTGGAGTAGTAGACCCAGAGATGGAATGTGAAAAAAACACCCTAATTACTTACAGACTCTACCCTATAAAGTTATCTGCCATTGTAATTTATGATATGCTGTGGATAATGTTTGTTTCTGGGTCTACTTTGATAAATAGCTGAATATATGTGAGAGAGGGGGCTACAGTTGAAGGGTAACCATGAAGAGAGCAATTCCATGGAGACAGCTGTGTGGCGAGCTGGAGGCAGTAAGTGAGTCCTATTCACCTTGTGATTTAGCCACAAGGCAGACTGAACCTAGATATGAACATTAATAACACAGTAACACATAAAAAGGAAAGGGTTTGTGGAAATGAAGGCTGCAAATGTTGCAAAATAAATTGTTTTCTCCTTTATATCCCTCTTTAAGTCTTCAGTTTCAAAATGTGTTTGGTCATATTTCCTCTCTCGGATGCTACTGTTACTTTATATCTGCTAGTAGTTTGTGCCTGTACTGAATATTTATAGAGAAACTTAATACACCATAGATCTTGGAAGTACCTTGAGGGCAGGACCTCAGTTAATAAAGTCATAAAATTATTGATAACCATTCTGGGGGAGAACCACATAGTATCACAAAACTACGTGAATGTTAATAACAGACACAGAAAGAGACTTAAATTGCAGATCACTGAAGCAAAATGGCAGCCATAGGTTTTACTGCCCAAGTCAACCTGCTATCTTATTTCAGAAAATACTATAGTTTCATAAACTACTTGGATCAGGTTTTCCTGTGAGAAGCAAAAATCTTAGCTGCTTAAAGCCCATGTAACTTTTCAATTGCATTAAATGTCTATTAGGGGTCAACTAAGAGCTCTGTTTCTGCCATTTTTGCTCTGTGGCCCAAGCTATTGAGCAATGGCCACAGGAATCTCTGCCATTTGACAGATCAGAGTGAAAAAAAGAAAGGAAGTCCTGTGCCAGATTTTAAAGTCAGCACCTCAAAGTGGCATCTTTGACTTGGGCTCAGTACCCCTTAAGCAAGTTTCTTGGACATGCTTAACTTAACCTGGCTCAACAGCAGAGATGTTGCAGGTGTGAACAACATAGCTTAACATTACTGATGTTGAAAATCAATATTTCAGTGCTGGATTATCTATGATGGCTTGGGGGTCTCACAAAAGTAATGACACCTGAGCTGGCCAGATTTTAGGCCTTCTTGGAGAATGTAACACTATACAAAGAATATTCACATTTAGTTGTTCAGCATCAACCCCATACTGGGAGGTAAAAGTGGCAGGCTCCATTGGTTAAGCAAGACACATAAGACACTTTGTACAGACTATGCTCTCACAGCACAGGTTCAATATAATATGCTCTCACTCAAGTAGCCCAAATCAGCCACGTGTAACTTCTTTCACGCTATGGGAAGACTGGAGAGCCATATTTCCTAGCATTGGTTGTGCTGTCATGTCTGGCATAGAGGATGTATAAGCTACATTTTCTGCACATTGGAACCCTAAACAGGCTGGCCATTTTCCTTCACACTCTTTGGCTCTGGGCCATAGCTGTTCATTGAAGTTCAGTGCATGTTTTCCTGGCTATAAAAATGAAGAGAGGCCGATGCAGTATTAGCTGTGCTTATCATTTTAATAACAATCAGAAGACTTCCAGAAGGCATCCATTTTTTTTAACCCTGATAGTCCATTGAACATAAAGAACCCCAGTTTCCAGTAAGTGGGGAAAACAATATGTACAGAATAGGGTTTCTTTTATAATTTTCGGTACCAGGTAAAATATTAAGAACTAAAAATTCCATGCAAAGTTTTGTCAGCAAAGAAAAGAGGAGTCACAGAATGAATGCTAATGATGGACAGTGGATAGATACTGTACAACTACAGGTAGGAATCCAAGATCAGCCAGTGTGAGCATCAAAGACTTTCACAGGGTGGTACTTGTGTGGTGGTTCATTGCTGGTATGGCATGGTTGGCTAGGCCCATTGTAAGGAAGTGTAGCTGGATAAGCAGCTTGAACAATAGAAATTGGTTTTCTCCAAGTTCTGGTGATTAAAAGAGATGAAGTTCTTTTATGTTTTTTCCAAGACAGGGTTTCTCTGTATTACTTTGGAGCCTGTCCTGGAACTCACTCTGTTGACCAGGCTAGCCTCTCACTCACAGAGATCTGCCTGCCTCTGCCTCCTGAGTGCTGGGCTTAAAGGTGTGCACCATCAACACCCAGCTGAAAGTTGAAGTTTTTGAGAGTGGTAGTTTTCTTTGAAGCATGTAAAGCCAGGCATGATGGCTTGGACCTTTTCCCAGCACTTATGAAGCTACACAGAAGGATTGCTGCAAGTTTCAGACACCTTGAGTGACAAAGTAAGGCTCTGTCAGAGAAAGAAAGGAAGAAAGAAAGAAAGAAAGAAAGAAAGAAAGAAAGAAAGAAGAAATAAAGAAAGAAAGAGAGGGGGAAGGGAGGGAAGGAGGAAGAAAGAAAAAGAAAAGAGGGAGGAAAAGATGGAGGAGGGAGGGAGGAAAGAAAGAAAGCAGAAAGGGATGGAAGGAGAGAAAAGGAAAGAGAAGAAAGGAAGAAAAAAAGGAAGGAAGGAAGGAAGGAAGGAAGAAAGGAAGAAAGGAAGGAAGGAAGGAAGGAAGGAAGGAAGGAAGGAAGGAAGGAAGGAAGGAAGGAAGGAAGGAATCTTCCTGGTTTCTGATTCTTTGTCTGTGTGCTCTTGGGAGCTTGGTGTTCATGGGTTCATAGGCTGCACTCCTGTACCAGCATCTCTCTAAACTTCTGTTTGAATATGACCTCTTCTCCTGGATTAAAATCCATCCTAACTGCTTCACTTTATCTCAGTTTCATCTCTGAAGATTCCCTCTTTAAATATGGGTTTACTTAGAACTGCTAGGATTTAGAATATCAGTGTGAATTAAGGTGAGGGTTAGAATCAGTTCTTACTTTTTATTGATTCTTTGTGTATTTCACATCATAATCCCAATCCCATTCATCTCCCTGTCCCTTCATATCTTCCCTCCGCCCTGCAACACTGCCCCCTGCAAAATAAAATATAATTTAAAAGAAAAACAAACAAACAAACAATTCTCAGCATGGAAGCTGCAATGTGATACAGTGGGTCACACAGTATATCCTTTAGTTCATACATCTTTAGTTACAAGTGTCCATTGCAATGAGTCATTAGCCTCTGTCTTCTGTTCTATCCTCTATGCTGGGCTCTTAGTGGGACTCCTTTTGGATATACTGCTGCTGCTGCTGCTGCTGCTGCTGCTGCTGCTGCTGCTGCTGCTGCTGCTGCTGTCATAGAGATCCTGTAGCTTTGGATCTGCAGGTTAGGTTTCTTGACATGCACTAGCTTCACATAGATAAGGTAGATGTTGGGTAGGGCAGCTCTCAGCCCTGGTTCTGAGCAAGGGTTGGTCAGCCTGCCAGGCCCCTCATCACCATCACCAGGGCAAATTTTCCAGCACTGCCCAGGCTAGCTCATCCACTGCAGCACACAAGAAGGGGAGGGGCCAATTCTCCTGCTTTCATGACCTCTAGCCTGCGCACTGGTACCCACACCAGAAGGGCCAGATCTAGTGATTTGCCCAGGCAGGGCACAGGGTAGAATATGTTCTTTACAGGAAGGAACAGCATAGACAAATCAGGAAGAAAAGCCTACTTCTTATAAAATCATCACCTATGTGGCATAATATTGATTGAGGTGAAAAAGAAATTCAGGGAAGATTTCACATAGTCTTGAGACAAAAGCTGACTGTTTTGCTTACTCAATGATAAAACACTAAAACATTGGAGGGACTGGTTAAAAGTACTAGGTAAACCTCTGGACCTGTGGACCTGTGTTTGAGCCTGAGCAACTCCAAGGTGGCTTCAGTTTCGGGGAATCTGATATTCTCTTCTGACATTGGAGTAGGCACACACAGGTGGTTCAGAGACATATATGCAAGTGAAACACTACATTATAAAAATAAAACAAATAAGTTGAAATAAATGTTTAAACTACATAGGAGAATATTTTGTGAGAAGAAGAAAAGTGAGAAAACAGAGGTATGTGCAAAATGTAGAAATGAAAACAACAAAAGTCCTAAGATGAAAGTAGTATATGGGAATACTAACAACAGACATGGGAGGCATTGCCAATGTGCATGCATTAGAATTTAGTGATATAGTGCATGCACTGAAATCATGTAAAGAAAAAAAAGACAGCAAAGAAAACACTGGGAGTCAGAGGAAGGTGAGAAGGCAGAACTTTTCATCTTATTTCATACATTCTTTACTATTTAAAGCAAAACAGACAAACGAGGAGTGAGCATGCTATTTTGAGTTTCAGGAATCTTTTCTTTATCTGATGATGTTTTTCATGACATGGATTAAATTGAGATAATTATAAGACATCTGAGAGGGAGTGCTTGATTGGAGATAAAAGCCTTGAAGTCACACAGGAATCGTTCAGGTAGAAGTGATGGATACAGTAAAACATTAATAGCTGAGTGCTGATTGTTATTTAGATGCTTGAATAATAATAGTAATTACCCAACACCCACCAGGTGCCAGGACTGTTAGGCACGTTGTTTCATCAAATCTTCACAAGGACTCTGTAAAGTAGGTGTATTATTTCTGCTTTACAGATGAGAAGCCTGAATCTTTGAGACATTAAGCAATTTTCCAGGGATCATATAGCATGCAAGGGTTGTGGGAGTGAGCCTTCAAACCCTTCCCTGTCAAACTTAAACTTTATGTGCTTCAACTCCACTATACTTGAAGATAATTACTTTATGTGTGGATAATGAATTCCTTTCTTGGGGCAGCATATTAGGAATTGCATAGGAAATAAAACTTAACTCTTTTCTACAGGTGGGTGGAAAATTACATTCCCTTGTCTTGATGTGACATGGGCCAGATAAGGGGCATACAGAATATGAGATGTCTGACAGGAGGAAATTATCACCTATTAAGCTACAGAAGTTCTACTCAAACCAAAGATGAAATTGTTCTTGAGTGGTTAGAGGGACTGTGCTGGCAGAAGTAGTAAAATTACTGGGCACAACCTCTGAATTCCCTACACTGAATGTGTTAATTCAGCAAATCCTGATTTGGGGAGATATCTTGTATCATATTATGCCAAAACTATTTTGAGCAAGAATTAGCACTTTGAAATGGGCATGCAAATTTCTCATTTCAATAAAAATGCCATTGCTCTATAAAGAGAGATGGAGGGCTAGGATAAATTTGCTCAGTTTTTGGAATGGACATGGGTGAAAGAAACTAAAGACTTTATTCTATTTGAATCTCTACTGAATAAAATAGAATAGAAATGTGACATGATCTCAACAACTGAACAGGTCTTGGCAACAAAACTGGAAAAGAAAAAGGGACCTTAAACTCTCTGTAATCATGCTGTCGAACCTTGCCTGATTATGTGGTTAAAACCTTAAATGGTAATTGTTTTGAAAAAAAGAAAACTTTAATCTATTCTTGAAGACATTGACCAAATTACTTGGAATTTCTTTATGTAGCACATTTGTGTTCCCTAAGGAGATATCAGCCCTGATCTAATCACAAAGTTAGCAAAGGACAATGGAGGAGGACTTCATGGCCCATACCTAAATATTAAAATAATTATCAGTTAATAAATGAAAGTGTTTAATATATTGAAGACACAGAGTGTCAGTTTGAATAGAGAATATAATGTCATAGGAACAGGCCATAGCCCCTTGACGACTTTTAACCCTCATTTTCTTATTTCCCATCCTAGGCCTGTTTACTTCTGCAGAGTCCTTTGCTTTTGTATAGACATCCCATTCAGAATTTGTAGACCCCAATATAGCAGTGGGCCATCTTGGGGGAGGAAGGAGAAGTGCAGTCTACCAGATTATGACTGATTCCTGGGAGGAGAGAGTTAAAGGAAAGAAGAAAGACTTGCAGACCTTGAACATTGGTTTAGGGAAAAGTAGGGAAGTCATTTTTTGGAGGATTCTGGGAGGAAGGTTTATATGGAAAGAGAAAATAGAGCCCTCACTTAGCTTCATTCAGAAATCCTTAGCTGATCCCCTTTTATCCTGTAGCCAAGAGGAGTATACAGAATTATGGGCCCATCAGACTAGTGGTATAAATAAGGGAGAGTAAAATGTACAAAACTGTCCTTGATAGATCACAATAGATGATGTTTTGTAATATTTGTGAGAAAGAGTCTTTTCATAGTGTCTTGATGATAAACAGTTACCCCAATATCCAACCTTCAGTTACAGGCTCATTGGAAATGACTTTTCTTTAATTAGCTTTTTAAATAAAATATTCTTCTTTCCAAACTTAGTTTTCTTGAAAATCATGTATTCATACAAGCTTATTTCTGGTTTTCCTAGCCACACTTGTCTATGAAGCAAAAATGCATTTCTATTCTGTTTTAGTAAACACATACTGTGCCACTGTGTGTAGACAAATTCTTTAAAGATGGGTGTGCTGAGTCAAGTCTCCATTTCCATTTTCTTCTGACATTAATTTGCTGTGTGGTTTGGCCAAGATGATTTTTCTTATGTGCGTGTCTCTGAATTTTAACTGGAGACTATGTATCTTGAATTTTCTTAGTGGTGGAGTGGTGGTGTCATGAGCATATTAAACCCAAGGGGAACTTGGGACTGACTATGACTACATGCAGGAGAGTCACTATCCCTGATGACTTTGGGTCATAGGGCCCAAAAAAACACGGTGGAGTTTTTCGTTTTCTTTTTTTCTGTTTCTATGCTGTAATTAATGCCATGTTTATTATGGCATCTCCTTTCATGATACCAGAGAATTGGAAAAGATGATATTCAATAACTAGAAGACTATAAACATGAAAGAAGGATGGTATGAGCTACCTGTAATGTGACCAAGAAAGAGTATAACAAGTTCAAGATGGAAGCCCTCCTGGATATATTCAGTATAAGTCAATAAATAAATATGTTTTCAATACCATTGATATTAATCATTTACCATCAAATGCCACATTTACTGTTTGTACACAAAACAGAAGTCAGTAGAGTTGGACATTAAACAATAATTTAGAATTAGTTAAATTTAATATTTAACACTTAGAACCATGTTACAAAGTTTAATCTGAAAAGATCAAGAGTTGTCTACAGGCTAGTAGACAACCCTGTGTATGACTCTAAAGACTTAGAAAGAATACTTGATACTTCTAAAAACGACATGAAATTGCTTTTGAAGGTCTTGTGATGTTGTTCAGCCTTGATTTGAGTCCTGTTGAATATGAGCCAGATGGGACAAACTGATAGGAGCTAAACAGCAGATGTCAGTGGATATCTTGGCAGCTGTTTGATATCCAGCCACATGAATTATCAAAATAAAGCCTTATCTTCAGGGATTCTGACAAGAATGGAAATGTTGTGGAATAATGCTGCCGCGGTTGAGTCTGCTGTGAAGACAGATCTAAATGAAAGTTTCCTCGGGCAAAACAGAGTTTATTTGGTGGGAAATGGAAAAAAAATAAATAAAAAGATTCCTCATGTTCCCAGTGTGATACTGAATACAACAACTGCAAAAAATTTAATTTGGCTTGGCTAAAGAGAGACTTAAACTTTCTTTCCCCAGAGTCGTGCTGCAGAGTTGAAATTCCCTGTGACATAAAGAAGCATTCTCAGCCATTCCCACCTTGAAAAACTGACATTGTTTTGAACATCAAAATTGTTTTTCAACACAATAGTTTTAGAACTTGTGACTAGTTTTTATTATTTTTTCACCATACACAAAGAGATCATTTACATCTTTGGAAAAACACACCTGTAAAACAGTTCAAATGCCAGATAGCTCTTCCCTATTCTATGAGATGATGTTCAGCAAATGTCCTAGTCCTCTAGTGTGCATCTTTATCCCTCAAGTATTTGTAAATCACTGAACCCTGAAAGAAAGGTTGCTTTTAAAATCCCTTTCAAGACCTGCATGAGTAGCAGCTCTTCACCATTCATTCAGTGGTCTTTCAGATTTGAAAGAACCACTGTGTGAGGCATGCTCTATAACTTTAGACTTAGTTTTCTTCAGTAGATATAACTCCTGAAGGAATTCTGGGATCACCTGGAACTGTCTTATCAAAGCATGGTGTGTATACCTTTCCCTAGCTCTGTGTTTAGTGACCTCATGTTTCCAGCTAAACTTGACCATAGTAGGAAGCTTCTATTCATGCAAATAAGTGACTGACACAGAAATGAATATTTTTACCCTACAAAATCATTGGTTTAATGTCTACCAGTACACCACTGGACAATGAGCATAGGGACCTATCGACTGCAATGCATTGCTTTGGTTTGCTAAACAATTATGGGTCTCCACTCTGTGTCCCAGCAGGTTGGTCTATCCTTGGCTGATGGAAGATCTTGGTTGCATTTTTTTCTAAGCATGTTTTCTACAGGTTTCAGAACACTGGATAATTTCTTAATGGTTATTAACTAATGAAACACTCTCAACTTCAATATGGCAACTTATTTTCTTTTTAGTAGCACTAGAATTAACTTGGCAAATATGTTTAGAAAACATATTTTGACTTCTTAAACAAATACAATTACCAGTGAGCAAACTCTTCACATAATCATAAATAGATGGGCCAAACAATTCAATCATAGGCAAACAGCACCAGGAAATGATCTCAACAACTGTCAATGTAAATTTCTGTGTATTGGAATTATAGGCATATGGCATGGAACTGGGGTGAGAAGATGCTCTTAATTATTAGATCTAGAAAATGATCAATTATATGTACTAAGGTAGAAGAATATGTGCAGGTGTACCTTCTGATTCCCAGTGTGGAAGTATGCAGAACTGAAGGCAATTTTTTTACTTGTCCCTTCAATAGTTTCTCTTTTACCCTTACGTAAAGCTCTGCTTTTGCTACTTTATTCACACAGTAGAATGCTTTATGTTACATGGATGGACCTTTTTTTTCTTTTGCATTATAATGGCATAATTTTAGTGTTGTCGCTAGACATGAGAAGCAAACGTTTTTATTTTTTTCCAAAAGAATGGCAAATTATGCTAGTTTTATTTAGAATGGAGGACATCATTTCTAACAAGGAATCTTGAGTTTTAGGCTCTATCCCTCATTCTAAGTTTGAACAGATCATCACATACACAAAATCCACAAAATCTAGCCTTCTTTATGCTTGAAGATGATTATAATGATGAGCTTTGAAGTTATATGCACAATTTCTTTGAGAAGTCAGAATGCATAAAGAATATGAGAAAATTTAAAAGAAATCTGGTATTAACCAACATTTATGATTTATTTTTTACACATCTGCTTTGAAGTACAATCTGTGATTAAATAATAAACTTAAAAATTATTTCTAAGGCTGTACCATGAATTACAACTTGTGTTAGAAAGAAGATAGGTAGTCATTTGCCTTAATATTTCTGCTGTATCAATTTGAAGTCAAAAAACAATGAGAACACTAAGGAAAATAAATTAAACTACAAAAAATACAGTGATGACTTTAAAAAGTAGAGGAATTTAAAGAAAAAGGAGGAAAGGTTGCTATCAAAGGAGATGAAATACACCTCCCTGAATTAGTAAGAGTAGAAAAAGAACCCAAAGGCCATTCACATTTTAAAATGTGGCAGAAGCAAAAGTGGTTGCCTTCTCAGATAAATCCTCCCAAGAGGTTTCCACTTAGAACCCAAATTCTGTATTGAAAGAGTGTTCCTGCTCTTGTGAAATCAATTGGCTTCTATGGTCCTATAGAAAGATTTCACTTATTCCTGAACTCCACCTTTCAGTGTGTCCTGACTCCAGATGCATCAGACTGGAATAAATAGTGGAAAGAAGGGTCCTCACCCTTAGTTAATTCCTTGGCTAAAAAATGATGGCATTGGAATCTTGGTGGAATGATCTTGCTCATCCTGAAATAGCAGAGGTGGCCAAAGCAAACCAAGATTGAAAAACCAAAGGGCACATCAACATAGAAAAAACAAAGGGCACATCAACATAATGTACATATTGTGGGGATTGTTGAAGGTCAGAACATGATCTTTTGCTTCTTAGTGACATATCATGCCAATATTTGTCAGCTCTTACTGAAGGCTAGAGCTCAAGCAGTGAAAAAATGCATGGCATGGCATTTGTTTTCTGTCCTCCTGCTTTGAATATCCTATTGTTAGAAGTGCACCAGTTTGGTGATTAAATAGTTGAGGTTAAAGCATTTTCATGCATCACTGTCCAAAACACTTTTATAATGAATTACAGGAAGTCAGCCCAATGGAATACAATGAATCATGTTTTCAAACTACCATTAAAGAATTAGATGAACATAAATGTTACATTTACTTGTCTTAAATTAAAAAAAGAAATAAATAAAAGATGTTTCTCACCTGAAGTAGATTATTTCCAAGTTTGGGAGGATGTGTTCTTAAGGTCTCACACACATTCAAGTAATGAATTCTGAGCTGCACTGGGCAGAAAGATGTCTGCAGTAATTATTTACTAGGGCCTTGTCTACAGTTGTGTGTCCAGTGACAATCTTTTTGTTGAAAAACTATATGCAGAATTAGAGGGTTAATTAGGTTTTGTGGTGGTGTGTCTATTAAAAAAATTCAAAATGTGGGTAAAACTAGACTAGGAATTCACAGACATGAAGTTTATTCATGGAAAAAAATTTGTGATTTTTTTATGTCTACCGATTTTACAACAAAATCTGGAATATCAGTTAATGACTGCCAAGGACAGTCTCATTTGCTGACAGAAGTTTACAGAAGATGGGTATGATCTATTATTATTTACTCTGACAAGTGCTAGAAAACAGGAGTTCACAACCAGGAATAAAGATGGACTTCTTGGCTAGTATGATGGTCCATCTGGCAAAGAATATGACCTGAGTTCATTTCACAGAATCCACATGGTAGAAAGAAAGAACTTACTGATGCTCTATCTTCTGACTTCTACATGTGCACCATGTACCATGGAGTTTGGGAACCAATATATAGAAAGATGGATAGATAGATAGATAGATGAGTGGGTGGATGGATAGATGATAGATAGATAGATAGATAGATAGATAGATAGATAGATAGATAATAGGCTTTTTCTTATTATTGTTTACATGTAAAATTGAGGCCTAGTACAACAGGGTCTTCCAGCAAAGAAAATTCTTCATAGCAGCTAGCAGCCTTGGTGACAATTTTGAGCCTGAATGTGATAAAGCATACACACATACACACACACACACACACACACACACACACACACACACACACACACACACGCACACGCACGCACGCACGCACACTTTTCAAGTCATTTCTTTGGCATTGTTTTCTTAGCTGAAGGCATCTCTCTCTCTCTCTCTCTCTCTCTCTCTCTCTCTCTCTCTCTCTCTAAGAAAAGGGTTTTAAAAATTAAATTAAAAACAATCTTATTTTACATATCAATTCCAGTTCCCTCTCCCTCCCATCCTCACATTCCCCTCACCAACCTGCCCCATGTCATCCCCTTTCTGCTCTCCAGGACATTTGGGGCAGGGCCTAGGCCCTTCACTATGTGTCTAGATTGAGAAAATATCATTACATACATACATACATACATACATACATACATACATATATTCTTACTTTACATATCGATCCAAGTTCCTTCTGCCTCCCTCCCTCCCACGCCCCTTGAACCCCTCCCATCCCACCCACCCCCCTCCACAGAAAGGGTGATGCCTTCCAGGAGAGATCACCAAAATTTGTCAAGTCATTTGGAGTAGGGTCTAGGCCCTCCCTCCCACCTCAATGCTAAGGGAGTATCCCTCCATGGGGAATGTGCTCCTATAGCTCTTTTGTGTACCAGGGATACATCCTGGTTCTACTGTCAGAGGTCCCTTAGACTGGCCTAGTCCCACATGTTTCCCTTTCCTCCCCTTCTCTTTCTCCTATCTCCCTCTCCACTCACTACCCTAACACCCATTCCCAATATGCACAGGATATCTTGTTCCTTTCCCCTTCTGTGAGATATCTTGTGTGAATCTCTTAGGTTCCTCTTTGTAGCCTAGTTACTCTGGATGTATGTATTATAAGCTGGTGATCCTTTGCTCTATGTCTAAAATCCATATATGATTGAGCACATACCATGTTACTCTTTTTGTGACTGGGTTACCTCACTCAGGATGGTTTTTTCAAGTTCCCTACATTTACCTTCGAATTTCAAGATTCTATTGTTTTTTCTTCCACTGAGTAGTATTCCATTATGTTAATGTGCCACATCTTTATCTGTTCTTCAGTTGAAGGGCATCTAGGTTGCTTCCATTTTCTTGCTACTACAAATAATGCTGCTATGAACATAGTTGAACAGATGTCTTTGTTGCATGGATGTGGATCATTTGTGTATATTACCAGATCCTGTGGTAGACTGATTCCCATTTTCCTGAGGAACCACCATACTGGTCTCCAAAATGGCTGTACAAGCGTGCACTCTCACCAGCAGTGGAGGAGTGTTGACCTTTCTCCATACCCTCTTCAGAATAAGCTGTCATTGGTGTTTCTAGTTTTAGCTATTCTGGCAGGAGTAAGTTGGTATCACAGAGTTGTTTTGATTAGCTTTTCTCTGATAGCTATGGATGTTGAGCACTTTCTTAAGTGTCTTTCAGCCATTTTGGATTCCTCTATTGAGAATTCTTTATTCAGTTCTATACCCCACTTTTTAATAGGGTTATATGGTGTTTTAGTGACTAGAGTATCCTTCTATGTGGAATGGGCTCCCAAAGTCTATGTGTACACTAGGAAAATACACAATACATTGGTCTAAATATTTTGATAATAAGGCCTTCAAATAAGAATATAACAACCAATCCAAAACACCTACTCCTTCCCCAATGACTTGTGCTCCTCTTGATCCTGGCTGCCCATCTGAGTCTAGGAAACTCTTTTTACAGAAATTGTGACTTTGTTTTCTTATAGTCAAACTCAGTCTCTCCAAAGAGTCTGCAGTGGCATGCTGCTTAGAAATGGGCAAGGGCACAGGTTCCACCAGGAGGAAAACCTTTAGCCCCATATTCCCAGAGAGCTGACTAGAAGATGTGCAAAGGCTAATGTCTTGATCCCATTTTTGTTCCTAAGTTCCATACAATTCTTTCATTCTGGCCATGTGCTATTTTCAAGTCCTAATGGACCTTGTTTAAATTAAATACAGGTTTCAATAGGCCTTAAAAGGCAATGTAGGAGAACAGAGAGGAGAACTAGGAAGTTAAGGAACACAACAACAACAACAGCAAAATTTCAAGAAGAAACTAAACCTCCAAGTTTAGTTTATGCTTTACTTTCTGATTTGTCCTGGCAAGGATTGAGTCCTACATTGGCCTAATTGTCTGAACTTCATTAGCATCATGGTACTTTCAATCAAGAAAGTTAGCTGATGACAGTGATCAGGACACCATCTAGAAATAATGTGTGATTAACATACATTCAGCCCAGAAAATAGTGAAGAATTATTCAAGTATGCACTGAGCTCTTACCCGTAATCCGATAAGCAGTTTAAAATAATTTTCATGCAGGACTCGGATTCTACTTCCTCAGCAGAATTTTCCTATCCTCCTAAGTGTGGGCTGCTGGAGAATCATTTCTAAATTCTTATGCATGAGTAATCTTGCCATATTCAGTAATATATTCTTTTTGTAAGAATGCGATCAAGTACAATGCAATTGGTGACTTTCCTGATTCATTATCTGCAATTTGTGATCAATTTTACCACATGGCGACTGCCTGGAGTAGAGTTTTTGCTAATGTGTTTGATGGTTTCATTTACTTGAAGCTAGACAGTTAAGCAGAATGGGGTGAGTGCTGAAGAACACCCCTCCCCCATGAGGCACTGCACCAGCCTTGTGGTGTTACTAAGAGGAAAATTGAAAAAGTTTCCAGGAGATTAAGCAGAAAGCTTACAACTTGCATGAGACTCTCAATTTTGCAGTGGCTCTGACAGGAGGATAAATCTTCAGCTATTTTAACTAAAATGTAAGCAAAGCCAGTGTCTAACTAGGGTAAACAAAATTTATTATGATTCGGACACGGCAATGGTGTTTACATCTGGGTTGACAAAATTGCCAATGTGTGAGACCCTTAGTTAAGAAAAATGTAGCTGTGTGTTTCTTCTCATCTGTCAGGAAAAGGAATATGGTGACTTTTTTTGAGAGTTGTGGACAAAGTGACTTTGAGCACTAGACTTTTATATTCTCCACATTTGAAATTTGGATCAGTGCTAAGGACAAGGGAAGTATCTGCATATAGTATAGTTTGTACCTACCTCAATTTAAAAATGAAATTCCATATAAAGTACAACTAACATATACAATGAATCTATTCTCAGGGTATGGTTTATGAATCTGGTGTTGCTCATAATACTTTTTCTGTAAAGATCTTTCTATTTCTCTCTCACCCAAAGAACTTTGTGAAAGTATTCCTGAGAAGATTAATGAGGAAAATTTCATGATCTCTAGAGATCCAGGCTGTCCTGGATGTCCATTACACAGTGGGAGATCCCTGTGCAAAGATGACAAACTTGAGAATTCCTTAGGTCAGTATTTACTGACCCTTCAGGCCTTGTGATTCTGTTTTGTCCTGTGCTGGGCACACTGAGGATGGTCTAAAGCAGTGGTTCTTAAACAGTGATTGCAACCACTTTGTGGAATCTAATGTCCCATCACAGGGGTCACCTAAGGCCATAGGAAAATACACATATTTACATTACAATTCATCACAGTAGCAAAATTATAGTTATAAAGTTGCAATGAAAATAATTTTACATATGAGGGTCAGCACAACATGAGGAACTCTATTAAAGTGTCACAGCATTAGGGAGATTGAGAACCACTGTTGTAAAGGAGCTCCATACTGCCCATCACATAGGAAGATCCAGGAAATTACCAAACCTTCATCGTGCTTGAGCTGGTGACTGAGTACCTTTCCCAGGTGAATTTTATTTTACAACTATAAAATTATTAAATTCCACTTTAAGAATTTTAACATGGAACTTTCAAGAGAAAATGGTAATCTTTATTTTTTTTTCTCTAGACTTCAAACCAGCATCACTGGCTGGCTATATTTCACTTTTTTACATGAATCTGCTTTAAATTGGACCATAAAACCGCAGGTTGATGTCAGATAAAACAAACAAGCATAGGCTGTTGAGCCTTGGGCTCCCTAACATGTCCTGTCTTGGATTCGGAATTGGTTGTACTTGTAACCAGAAGCGACTCTATGAAACAGAGTAGAGGGTATATCACAGGAGGAGAAAAAGAAAAGACTGTTATTTATTATCATGCATGGTTGCATGAGGCCATTTTCATGCGTGCATATAGCTTGTTTTGAGTGTATCTATCCATAACACACTAACCTCCCCTCTCTTCCTTCCCACCTTCCAATTAGTTCACTTTGTGCCTCAGGCAACAACACTTCTACTTTTATGTTACCTGTTTGTGATGGGGAATGTTGTTCTGTATTATGTTTTATATTATTGGTTAATGAATAAAACACTGCTTTTGGATTGTCCAGACAGGAAGTGGTATAGGTAGGCAGAAAACTTGCCACTAGCTCACTATAAAGGTCTGCAGGTCTGTACTGACAAGCAACAAGTGATGTACCTGGGGAGAATCAGGATATATGCAAGGAAAAACAGGAAATCGTGATCTTCTCTGTGGAGACACTGAGCAGTGATCATGTAGCAGGCAAAGGAGTTGCTGGTTTTGCAAACCCCGGTAAGATAATTCACACTACCAGAGGAACTAGGATACAAGATATATTCTAAGAGATTCATATATGGTCCCTTACAAAAGGGGGAAGGGACAAGTCCCCCAGAGCACATGAGAAGTGGGGGAGCAGTGAATGGAGAGAAAACTAGGAAAAAGAGAAGAGGAGGAGAGGAGAAGCCCATGTGACTAGGAATAGAATACGAGAGAGAGAGAGAGAGAGAGAGAGAGAGAGAGAGAGAGAGAGAGAGAGAGAGAGAGAGAAAAGAGGGATCCATTATTGGTTTGAAGAGAAAACTGAACCTAAAGAAAGGTCTAGAGACCTACAAGACTGACTCCAACTAACAATTTGAGCAACAGGGGAAAGGCTACCATAAATACACTTCCCTGATAATAAGATCAACTACTACCTTATCCACCATCATGGAGCCCTCATCTAGTATCTGTTGGAAATAGAAGCAAACACCCATAACTAAACACTGAGTCGAACTAGAATCCAGATGCAGAGAGAAAGGACAAGATCAGGTTGCAGAAACACACAAGAACAGCTGACCTGAACAAGGAGGAGCTAGTGGGAGGCCCAGGCTGATAGCTGAGAATACAGCATGGGACTGACTCAGACCCAGTGAATATGGGTCTCAGCTAGAAGGACTGAGCAGTCTAAGGGACCTCAGACTGTAGAACCAGGAAGCATTCCTGGTACACAAATGGACCTTGTGGACACATCCCCCATGGAGGGATACCCCCTTAACCTAGAGACAGGAGAGAAGTTCTAGTCCCTACTTCAAATGACTTGACATATTTACATGACCCCACCTGGATAGCATAGCCCTACATGTAGAATGGGGGTGGGAGGATGGGAGGGGAGGGTGGTCAGGATGCATGTAAGGGGGGAAAGAGGGTAACAGGGAGGGAGAGGAAACTGGGATGGACATGTAAAATTTTTAAATTATGTTATTAATAAAAAGTATAAAAAAAGTAAGGCCACATGGAATACATGGATTAGTAGAAACAGGTTAATAATCAAGACAGAGCTAGCCAATAAGAAACCATAGCCAATGGCCAACAGCTTTATAACAAATACAGTGTCTGAGTGTTCATTTTTGGGCTCAAGGGCTACGGGACCTGCAGGGCCAGAAATATTTATGTTATGTGTTTACATTTGATTTTATACAAATTAAAAACTGGAACATGCAAATGAGAGAAAAAGGTGACATCTGTACTTCAGAGAAGACTTAAGTCAATTAATATGATTGCCACTGTTAAATCTGATTTCTAACAACAAAACTTCATTCTTTTTTATGGCTAAAGAAAATTTCATCAAGTAATATAAGCCCCATTCTTCATTTGTATTCTCTTGTTATGAAACATGGATGTGGGTTCCATAATGTAGCTGTATGAACATGACTACAGTAAATGCTAATGTGTCAATAGGATGTGTTAGTGATTTGTCATGGGCACCACACTCCCCAGAGCTTTCCCTCCCTGTGAGACCAAAATTGCGGTCTTGGTGTTGGGCTTCCCATGCATCAAACTACCTTGTTCTGTATTCATCAATATGTACACTGTCAAATTCAGCTTCCATACCCTTTATGAGGCCAATCCCACACACCATCTTGCTTAATTTTAAAACACATGCTCTAAAGTCTAATACCTGATACTAGAACCTTATTTATCAGAAATTTCTACAGAAGAGTCTGTTTTCAATACAAAATCAATTAGTTTCATCCTGATTTATTTTTTTCCACAATGTATCATTTACATGTACAAACTCTGTTTTGTTCTGTCTAGTTATGAAGTTTGACAAGATTTATCTTAGCACACTGTTTGGGCTGGGCAAATATGTTGTTTTAATTTGAAATTAACAAGTACTTGACACTTGACATTCATTCTTTCTTTCATTTGTTCTTTCTTTTTTTTTTTTTTTTTTTTTTTGGCATAGCAGTTTCCTACTTTGGATTCTTGTCCTGTCTGGGCTTCCAATTCAAGTGTTGGTATCTTCACAGGCTATAGACTCGTTCTGATGCCAGCAATTATTTTTCAGTATTTTATGTACTAGTTATTCCAGAATTGTGGTTTCATTTTATTATGGAAATAAAAATTTCTCATTCAAACACCTTAAAGATTTAATAGCTTCAGCCTTTTCTCCTTGACTTCTCTCTGTCAGGGTGGTTAGTGTCTGTTCTTTGAAGTTGCCACTTTCAGAGCTTATATGTTGACATCCTAAATTTAAATTTTCTAGAATCTTAGATTCATGTCTTACCATGTTGGTCCATTGGCAACTATTTATATTGTTCATTTCTGTAACTATTGCCAAAGAAAATTTACATATTCATAGGTTTTCCATCAATGAGCAAGATTTAAAACTAACAACTTAAAAACGTTGACCAAATTTCTTCAAACAATTTGTCACTGATCATGAAATATATACTGGTAATACTTTTCCCATCTAATACTTTCCCACTCTTTTATGTATATATTCACACATATAGGATATTACAAATGTATATTATCTGGAAGTGTGTACATGATTCTATAAAATCATTTCTTTACCATCTTGATCAAAGTCTAAGCCTGATTTACATTCTAATAAATATTTTTCAGAAGCTCTTTTAGCCAATGCCAGTTTTACCATCCATATAAGATACTAATTTTCAAAATGCAGACTTAAAATCTTAACCTTATTATCACACTTAAGGCATCTCAAATGCTTGAATACACATTTACTATTTAACATATTTAAATGTTCACTTTCAATTTCCTCTAATTAAGATAATTTAGCTTGAAGTTAAATAGCTGCTCTTAACTACCAACTGATAGTTTTTGATTGATAGATGGTTGCTGCCTCTGGAGGGCTCTTTAAAGTACTCTTGTCAGTCACAGTAACCTTTTCTAAGTTGTGAAAAAAGTCTCTGGTTGAAATTGAATAATTTGGAAATTTCTATTTCAAGGAGTTGAATTAAGTATCATATTCTATGCACTAATTTTTCATTTTAGTATTATGATACTATTAATTCAGTAAAAATGTATTGAATTGTGAACAATTTCACATGGTATAACTCATTCAACCAAGGCAAACAGTTGATTCACATTATAAAAAGAGTCTTGATTTCATGTGTTCTCACTAAAAGGACAGGACAGGCAGTACCTGGGCAGAGCATGAAGAGAGGAACTGGAGGAAACTAGTCAGGTGACTTGCTTCTCTGCCTTTATCCTGCAGATACAGAACATGGCGCCTCTGAGTCCTGCTCTCCGTGAAGACAAACAGAAGAGTGTCATGGTGAGCACAGTCACTGTACAGCCTGGCATGTCAACACAAATGTTCTGTATTCACAATTTCTCATGTGAATCACTAAAATGCAGTGAAGAAATAGGAAAATAATTACATGAAAATAAAGGTATTATGGGTACCAGACTTAAAAAATGTTTCTCTGAATTATCCAGCAACACCTTGTTAGATGCCTATTCCATGTAAGGTTTCTTGCTTAGTAAAAAATATAAACATATAAATACCCAAGTCATAATTAATCCACTCAATATATATTTGAGTGATGACTCTGTTCAGGTCTTGGTTGGTTCTGGGGATCATGAGAAGAGGTATATTCTTTTTGAATATTGCATAAATAATGTACTTACGAAAAATGGAAGGTGGGTGTTCATTTTGCGTGTTAGAAGACCACAGCTTGGAATGGTCATGTTAAATTAAATCCTCTAAACAGTAAGTGGGAATGTCAAAAATTAAACTCAGTTCAGTCCAAGACCAAATATAGTATGCTTGATATTTAATCACGTATATATGTTTCTGCTTTGTTCAATCTTCAAGTTCCTTAGAGGCCAGCGCAAGGTTCACACTCAAAGTTTTGTGTTCTTTTCCACTACTACCACAGTATAAAATGCATCCGCCTAATCAGTTTCGCTTACTGACTACAGTTTCTCCCATTAACTATAGTACATTTGGTTATTTACTCCATAATACTCTTATGTAAGAGTTTCTTGAGCCTTCTTTATGTCAGGAACTGTTTGAGGTGATATGGTGAACACTACCTACACATGGAAGAACTTCTGGTAGTGGACAGAACAAGGGTAATCTGGCCTCTTCCATGGGATGTCCGATAGTCTAGGAAATATAGGAGCTAAATAAGACAGTGTATATGATTTTTACAACTTCTTTGATTGAAGATTATCCTTCTTTGGATGCATGTCCTGAATATTACAGGCTACTATAAAGACATGATTTCTAGAACTTTGTACAATGTTCACATCTAAAGATCCTGTGGAGGTTTCGTGGAAGGTCCCATATGGAACACATACCTAAGGAGTTCAGTGAGATATTCATCCCCAACTCTCTTCTAATGGCTGCCTCTAGAACACAGCATGGTGTTTTTAATCTCAGGTATACACAGAAATAATATCACAACCAGTTGGGGGGGTGGTTAAGAAGTTCTTTCAGCTAATAATATAATAGTCTCTACCCTAAGTATGGGGAAACCTTCCAAATTCCAAAATAATATATAAACAATAAACTTCATAAGTTTTGCTTACATATAAGTTTTGCACTGTATGTGTGCCTGGTGTCAACAAAAGACAAAAGGTGTCATGCAAATAACTGGAATTGGAATTATAGACATTGTAAGTCACCATGTGCATGCTGGAAGCAGAACCTGGGTCCTCTGAAAGAAGTCCCTGTAATCACAGAGCCATCACTCTAACCCCCAACTTAATGTACATTCAGTAAATAATATTGGGGAACCTGAAACCAAATTGTAGTCTAATGTCCTAATGGTAGATGTTTTGTGCAAGCCAGTCCTCTTGACAGATCACACAATGCATCAAAGAACAGGAGACAGCAGAATATAGGTGATGTGTTGCTTCTTGGCAAATGTTCCTTGCTGTGAATACATTCCACATCACCATGGAGCAGAGCTTCAGGCTTGCTGCTTAGGATCCATACCAGAGACCCTAACCTCTGACTGGCTACAAGACCATCGCAAGAGCCTCAGTTTCACTTAATCACATTAACTAAAGTCATTTGTGGAAGATAAGATTGTGGGAGGAATGTTATTTTCCAGAGACATGTTATGATTGCTATAGTAAGTGAAAGATAAGGGATTCAGAGTCTCTGCATCAGGCATGCTATATTTATATAAATGTCAAATGTAAAATAATCTAGGTAACAGCACAGAGACACTGTCCTAAATGCATTGCTATTTGTTAAGAAATATTAATTGCAGTCATTATATGCAGATTTTCTCTCATACACCCTCACACAGATTCAAGTGATACATAATGTATCTGTGATATATGGGATGTTCTGTTTATACACACATGTGGATATTGATGTCATGTGATGTGTGTTTTGTGATTATCCCCATTAGGAACATGAAGAAAGATCTTGTCTGGTGTCACAGCTAGCAAGTGGAAGAACCAAGATGGAATACTGTTTCTTTCCTTCAAAGTACATGAATGATACTGTCTTCACATTGCTTCCATGTTGGCTAACATCTGAGCCCTCCTTTACCTCAGTTTCTTCCTTTGTTAAAGAAAAAACTAGATTAATTCCAGCATGTCCCTTTCAGTTCAAATTATCTTTTAAGAGAAGTATAATTCCCTTTAGCCACAAAATCTCCTGTGAGGCAAGAAGAAAAAAATGTATTTATATCATCTATCAATTCTCTCTCCCGACTTTTATTAGGTTTTTTTTTTTTTTCTTATTCTGTATGCCTCGGCCTCCTGGGTCCAGCATCCCTGTCTTCCTGTCAACTTCTCAAGTAAAGTAATGTGTTTCATTACATTTTGGATGCCACACCAGCTTAATCCCATTGATAGAAGGCTATGCAATCAAGCTGACAGTTGGATGATGATTCGAATCGTCCCCGACTCATTACTTTGTGAAGGATTTGGCATGCCAATCAATGGGGAATGATGTGGCGTGCCTTGAAGAATGACAGTAATCCATTTTCCACCAATTGACGTGATGAGTCTTTGACAGACTCACAAGTTATGGGGCCAAAGCCAAACACGATTTGGCACACACCTCCCAGCACTGCCATTTTGCAGACCCTGAGGGTATTTGTCAAAGCTGTAGTCTTCTTGTCTTCCACAGTCTTCAGCCCAGGGTCTCAGGAGGCAGACAGCATTAATAGACTTTTGCAGGTTAGTAATGCAGCAATGTCCATGACCCCACCTGGTGTACTAGTCCAAGGTGAGGAAGTAAAGAAATAAATTAGACTTCCTAATTATACTTATCCATGCAGACACCCCTAAATTTATACACCCCAGTGAGAACTGTCTTTCAAAGCCATCATTTGGGGAGTGCATTCATTTATTCTAATGAGGCTGTCAACCTTTAAAATACATTTGCAATAACCTTTAAATTTTTTCTTCAGAATTAATATTTAAGCCAGGCTATTTTCCTGTCTTAACATCAGAAACATAGCCTCAGCTTGATCATGTTCCAAATTAATCTAATTTTCTCTTTGTCTATTTCTCTAAACAATTCACTCTAAAGTCATGTAAAATATTCTTAAGAAGTGCTGTTGCTTCCAATGGAAATGCAGCAGGTGATTGGAAGTGTTTCTAGCATATTATCTATGGACATAGGGTCTGAATCCCTTAAGCAATTGCTCTGGAAACATTGACATGAGAGATATCAAGGCAAAATTTCCACATATTTTTAATGTTAGTGACAAATTTCTGATATAAGATATAGAGTACCATCAAACTTGCCTAATAATTTAAACCCTACATTCTGATATGGCTAGGAGATACGATGGAATGAGAGAAGTCCTCTTACCCAGAGAGAAACACACAAATTGGATGTCCAGTGCCTAATGGTCAGTACTGAAGACATATACAAGTAACATTATATGAACTTAACAGATCATTTTTAAGAATGTATAAGTATATGCATATATACATGACAATAACAATTAATTTAGAAAGAGGCCAGGAATTTGAAGGAGAGTAGGGAAGAACATATGGGGAGACTTGGAAGGAGAAATGTCAAAATTATATTAATCTAAAGAAATAAAAAAAAGGAAGGAAAAAGCTACTCTCTTCTCTATCCTGTGGCCTCATTTGCAATCCTGGATTGTATGTTCCTACCAGAAAACCTTAGAACCTACATTTTCCTTACTACATATCTAAAATATTGACACTACTACTACTATCCTTCCACTATAATCATAACTCACAAGTGTTGTCTTTTAAACATATTGGCCTAAGAAGAAATTGTTCTCCTTCCACACGAGAAAGATTCATTATAAAAGCAAATAAAATCATAAATAACCAAGCAAATTAACAAACTATGGTAGGATGTCCAAGGGAAAAGCTTAAAGAAAAATTCATGATTTCTTAATCTGTATATATACACTATAAGATTTAAAGTAAAGCTTCTGTGCCTTCCTCATAAATATGTGCAGGTAAAAACCACTAATATTATAAGGAATATCTAATTGCTAAGAGCATCTTAGCCATTGTCTCTATGATCCCAGCATTCGAATATCCCTTGGTGGTCTGTGATTTCTTTTAATCTTAATGTGCTGTGTTTTGTCATATTTGAATAGGTGTAAAAATTCTTTTGAAATCCCTTTTCTCATTTCTGAAATTTTCAATATTTACCTCCTGTGTTTTCCTGATATTTGTGTCCAGAAGTGAAATGTTTTGCTGCTCATAAAAGAAAAAGGAATCAACATATTTCATTTATTTGTCTACAACTTTCTTGTGTGTTTTTTGCTCTTGTCTTTGTTGCTGCTTCTATTCTGCTTGACTTTTTCTTTGTTCTTCCTGTGGATGAGGGTTGAGGTTAATGTGGGACAACTCTCTTCTCTCACACACATGCTCTGGTTGCTGGTATCTTCCTTAATACTCTTCCCCCTGCACTATACCAGGAGTGCCAGTGAATTCTTTTCATTCTTCTCCCAGGGCTTTCTGGCTCCCTTTGGAGTTGTCTTGACACATGGGTTATTTTTGTAATGTGGAAATTCATTTTAAGATATTTCTTGTCACTACTTTATGATTTAATTGTAATTTTATTTCATTGTAATCTCAGAAAACAGTTTGTGTTACTTAAATTCTCTAAAAATTTATTGACTTGTTTGAATGCCCAGATATTATTTCATAACTTAGTGAATGTTATATGTCCTTGAAAATTAAAGCCTGCTCAACAAAGCACTTCTCAAAACCCCCTTGGTTATGCAAGATGGCACATATTCTCTCACTAAAAATGCAAGAACCATCAGGGTTCTTGCCGTGGACTTGGGAAGAATGAACAAGGAATATCAGTGCTCCAGAAAATCCACTTGAATAAGAATTGTTCAAAATGTGGAACTCTAAATCAACTCTAAACAACAACAGCAACAACCAGACTGGACAAGAAAAGGGAACAGGAGCAGTGTCATCTGACCTTCGTTTCCAATAATCAGAGAAAATCAGGCCAGGAAAGGAAGGTATTGCTATAGCATATGAGCAGCAGCCACAGGCACTGTTTACTCCCAGTGGCTACCTCAATGGGGTGGGTCATACCAACCACAGCTGTAGAGTTTCATTTTAAGAAATGCTACTCTCCAGTGGAGTAGCTAGGAAAAGCATGAAAATTAGCACTGGACTCTGCCATCATTAAAAACAAACCAACCAAAATAAAACAAACAAGCTAGTACAATCTGAAAAATTAATTTCATAAACTTGCACTGAGTGAAATAATGCCAAAATAAATGGATGTTCTGTATAAGTCTTCATTTAAAGGAAAATAAAATTCAAAGCCAGGAAAACTTAAGCTATTTTTTTAAACAGTTTGTGGCTTTCTTTGGTAATGAGGAAACATATAGTGACTGGAAAAGAGGTAGCAGGGATGGTTCAAATATTGTTTGGTAATGATCTCATCTTTACCAGGTTACAAGGAACTAATCTATCTCAGTTTTTTTTTTTTCACTTTCTGGATGTATATGATTTTTCCAATAAAACATTTACTGTCCCTGTCCGAAAAGTGGGAAAAAGAAAAAAAGAAAAGAAAAGAAAAAGAAAAAACAGAAAGTTGGTTAAAGATCACAACATTTCTGGATCATGTACGACTTTTTATTTTCATGTAGCTGTCTAGTACATTTCTCTCTAGTTCTTTTAATCTGTGTGTGCAACTACATACTCATTTTGGATTGCAGTGTATCTTAATGACTTAATGCATTTTTTTGTTTATACAACCCTCATCTAATTATTTACTGTGATATGTTAGTTTTTGAATAGTAACAGGGCACTCTAGTTTTGTTGTTTTAGTTGTTTGTGTGTTTTTTGATTAGTGTTAGTGTATGCCTTTTTAAAATTATATATATATATATATACATATGTATATATATATATATATATACTATTTTTTCTTATTTTACATATCAATACCAGTTCCCTCTCCCTCTCCTGACCCCAACTCCACTCCCATCCGACCCCTCCCAATCCACAGGCAGGGTGATGACTTCCAGGAGGGATCATCAAAATTCTTCAAGTCAGTTGGAGTAGGGACTAAGCCCCCCTGCCTCTATGCTAAGGGAGTATCTCTCCTCGGAAAATGTACTCTCAAAGTTCTTTTGCGCACCAGGGATACATCCTGGTCCTGCTGTCAGAAGTCCCTGAGACTGCCCAGACCTTCTAACTGAGACCCAAGTTCAGGGGGTCTGAGTTGGTCCCATGCTAGTTTCCCAGTATCAGCCTGGGGGCCCAAGAGCTCTTCCTTGTTCAGGTCAGCTGTCTCTGTGGATTTCTGTAGTCTGGTCTTGACCCCTTTTCTTATCAGTCTTTTCTCTCTGAAACTGGATTCCAGGAGTTCAGCTCAGTGTTTAGCTGAGGGTGTCTGCTTATGTTTCCATTAGCTACTATATGAGAGCTCTATGATGGCATATAAGTTAGTTATCAATCTCATTCAGGGAAGGACATATAAGGTAGCTTCTCTACTATTGCTCAGATTGTTAGTTGGGGTCATCCTTGTAGGTCTCTGGACATTTTTCTAGAGTTAGTTTTTTCTTCAAACCTATAATGGCTCCCTCTATTATGGTATCTGTTTTTGTTTTTTGTTTGTTTGTTTGTTTGTTTTTTGTTTGTTTGTTTGTTTCTTTGTTTTTTGCTCTTGTCTATTCAGCCCCTGACTCAATCTTCCTCATCCCACATGTTCTTCTATCCTCTCCTATACTTTCTCCTAACTTTCTCTCCAGTCACTGCCATCTCAATCACTCCCAATATGCCCAGAAGATCTTATTTCTTTCCTCTTCTGTGAGGGACCTTGTATGAATCTCTTAGGTTCCTCCTTGTATCCTAGTTTCTCTGGCAGTTTGAATTATAGACTGGTGATCTTTTGCTCTATGTCTAAAATCTACGTAAGAGTGAGTACATACCATGTTCCTCTTTTGTGACTGAGTTACCTCACTCAGGATGGTTTCTGCAAGTTCCCTCCATTTGCCTTTGAATTACAAGATTCCATTGTTTTGTTTGTTTTTTTCTTGATGGGTAATATTCCATTGTGTAAATGTGCCACATCTTCTTTATCCATTCTTCAATTGAGGAGTATCTAGGTTGCTTCCATGTACTTGCTATTACAAATAATGCTGCTATAAACATAGTTGAATACATGTCTTTGTTGCATGGATGTGGATCATTTTGGTATATACCTAAGAGGGAGAGTGCCAGGTCCTGTGGTAGACTGATTTCCATTTTTCTGAAGAACTTCCATACTGATCTCCAAAATGGCTATACAAGTTTGCACTCCCACCAGAAGTGGAAGAGTGTTGACCTTTCTCCACATCCTCTCCAGCATAAGCTGTCATTGGTGTTTCCAATTTTAGCCATTCTGACAGGAATAAGATAGTATCTCAAAGTTGTTTTGATTTGCATTTCCCTGATGGCTAAGGATGTTGAACACTTTCTTAAGTGTCTTTCAGCCATTTTGGATTCCTCTATTGAGAATTCTTTATTCAGTTCTGTACCCCACTTTTTGATAGGGTTATTTGGTGTTTTGGTGACTAGTTTCTTGAGTTCTTTGTATATTTTGGAGATCAGCCCTCTGTCAGATGTGGGGTTGGTGAAAATCTTTTCCCAGTCTGTGGGCTACTGTTTGGTCTTGTCCACTGTGTCTTTTGTCTTACAGAAGTTTCTCAGTTTCAGGATGTCCCACTTATTAATTGTCAATCTCAGTATCTGTGCTACTGGTGTTATGTTAAGGATGCAGTCTTTTTTACCATTTTGTTTAAGGGTACCTCCCACTTTCTCTTCTAAGAAGTGCAGTGTGGCTGGATTTATGTTGAGGTCTTTGATCTATTTGGACTTAAGTGTTATGCATGGCAAATTAGATAGTTAGGATAAACATATTAAAATGGCAATCTTCCCAAAAGCAGTCTACAGATTCAATGTAATCCCCATAAAAATTCCAGCAAAATTTTTTTACTGACCTTGAAAGGATAATACTCAACTTTACATGGAAAAACAAAAGACCCAGAATAGCCAATACAACCCTGTACAATAAAGGAACTTCAGGAGGCATAACCATCTCGACTTCAAGCTCTACTACAGAGCTATAATCCTGAAACCAGCTTGGTATTGACAGAAAAATAGACAGTGAAATTGAATCGAAAATCCTAATATTAACCCACACACCCACTAACACCTGATTTTTGACAAAACTGCTAAAATTGTACAATGGAAGGCAGAAAGCATCTTCACCAAATGATTCTGGCACAACTGAATGATGGTATGTAGAAGACTGCAGATAAACCTATGTCTATCTCCATGCACATACCTCAAGTCCAAATGGATCAAAGACCTCAACATAAATCCAGCCACACTGAATCTCCTAGAAGAGAAAGTGGGAGGTACCCTTAAACTAATTGGTACAAACCACTTTTTGAACATAACACCAGTAGCACAGACACTGATCAACAATTAATAAATGGGACGTCCTCAAACTGAGAAACATCTGTAAGGCAGAGGACACAGTGAAGACCAAACGGCAGCCCAAGACTGGGAAAAGATCTTCACTTGTTCTTATTTTTTTATTTTAACCTTTGTATAAGTTTTATTTACAATTAAGTCTTTTCAAGCAGTATATAGATAGATCCTCTTTAAAAATTTTATGACACAATATGCCTTTTATGCCAACTGAAGCATTTAGAGTATTCACATGTCATGTGATTCTGAACTTTTCTTTTTCTTTTTTTTTTTTGAGCCAAATTTGATGCAAACTTTATTAAATACTGACCATCCAGTATCCATGGATGGATACTGACCAGGTCCAAACCCAATACTCACACTCAGAATATGGCACTGAATTACATTAGTCAGAGGCTTACAAAGACAAAACACATAAGGATACATATCTCATGTCTTTGTCCAATCAGAGGCAAGCATATACCCTGACATAATTCCTGCATTTTTGTTTTATAGGCCTCTTTAACACAGTAGTTTAAACTTAAAACATAAAATTAGCTAGAACTTTCTGAATTTATCTTTTTGGTCTTAATCTGCTTGCTGTTTTGCTTCTTTAGTTGACTTCTCTCAAATTAACTAAATTTTAAAATTAAAATTATGATTTATTTTGTTATCTTTGATGGTCTCTAGTTATCTCTTTGCTGTTATTGTGATGGTTGTTTTCGAGGTAATTGCCCATATTTTTAGATAATTACAGTCCCTCTTCCATTGATACTGCACTAATTCATGGAGGGTTAGAAGTTGCCAATAATCTCTTTCCTTTTCAGATTTGGTGCATGTTGTTTTATTTAAGGTTATACACATTTCAGTTCTTCCATGGTTGAGGATTTTACATAAGTACATTATTATTATTATTTTCACACAAAATATGAACTATCTTCTAAAGACATTTAAATAATGGGAAAGAGCATTAAAGAACATACAGACGTTCTCTTATAAGTTCTAATGTTGTTCACTGTCATGTATGGATTAGTACTTCTGGATGCTAGGTTTCTCATACCTTATTAATTCTTTAGGATTGCTTAAAATAAAATCTATAAACAAAACTTATGTCAGCAAGGAGATTTAAATTAGGTTAATTAGAATTTTGTTAGAACAAAAGGGTATTGCGGTTTAATAAGGGTCAGGATAAACAAATAGGCCAAATAGATGTTTATTCATGGAGAAACAACTTATAACACAGACAGATGAACACAGATGAACTGGATGGTCCTCTCTTCTTGTCCCGCCAGAAAAGTGTTCTCCTCCTCCTCCCAAGACCAACCCCTCAATGGGTGTGGTCAGTACCACAGAAGCAGACAGTGTGAATATCCCACTACAATCACCTTTTTAGTCTAAAGAAAAGATTTAAGCTTGATACAAAACTATATACAAAACAGTGAATAACAAGTATGCTCTAAGAAAAGGAAAATCGAGAACAAAACCACAAACATACCTAGTCGTAGGGTGAAGGCATAAGGGAGTTTACAGTAGAGTTGCCTAAGCTGGAAAGCTTAAGTCTAGTACCTAATATATCAAACTAGGAAGAGAGAATGATACTTGTGATAGTTTAATCTACAACCTCATCAAGCCCTGAGAAGAAAAATACTGATACTAGGGTAGACAGTAAGTGTGGATGGGAAACTTCCAAAAGGTGCAGTGAGGACAGAAACAGCAAGCTACCTGGACAGTCACCCAAGGTCTCACAGAAATGTTGGTACAGCCGGTTTTGGCTAAGGCCAGGAGTATTTGACAGACCACAACAAAAGCAGGGAAGTAGAAAGGCTGTCTTACCCTGACTTGGCAAGATTGCTGTTGAGAACTGTTATATTCCTTGTGGAAACTTAAATATCAATATCAAGGTAAAATTTTTAATTTTTACAGTATGCATTAGGGAAAGGCAACAATAAGCATTAAAATGTATATGAGAAAATTAGGATTTCAGAGAGAAAATTGCAAATAAGTGAATGAGTCCTTAGATTTTGTTTTCTTCTGCCTTACAACAATTGGCTTCTTGATATAAGGTAGAACATGGAGGAAGCAAGATGCCGGGCCCGCCGATCTGGCCAGTAAGATGAGCTACATGAAAATACTTAGATAAGTAGAAATGGGTTAATAATTAAGACAGAGCTAGCCCATAAACAATAATGGTAACTGGCCAACAGGATTGTATCAAATACAGAGTCTCATTGTGTTATTTAGGGCTAGTGCAGCTGAGAGCCCAGACCTGTGGCGGGCAGGCTGGGGGAAAACATACAAGCTACAGGTGGCGCCCAAAGTGGCTATAAGAACTTTCACATAAAACTTGATAAAAACTTAAAAAGAGATTTTAGAAACAAAGGAACAGAGACTAGCAAGACTTCTTGGTAGCAGCATTTTCTTGGTTGGATTTGTTTTGCTGTAGACAGATTTGTGCGGCTCCTTTAAGGGATGTTTCCAAAATTAGCATAAGCGGCAAAAATACCACCTTGCTTTTAAAGAGCTTTGCTAACAATTCATTGGTGTGTACGAGAACTGCAATGAAGGTTTACACTGTGTTTTAAAAAATACGCTGGCTTGGGAGAGAAAAAGAAACAGGATACAATGGTTTAAAAAAGAAAAAAGGAAGCATAATGTGGCTGGGTATGGTGGCACATGCCTTTAATCCCAGCACTCGGGAGACAGAGGCAAACAGATCTCTGTGGTTTCAAAGTAAACCTGGTATACAGAGGGAATTCCAGGACAGATAAAAGTTACACAGAGAAACCCTGTCTCAAAATATGTAAAAATAGAAGTAGAAGAAATAGAGTAATAAAAAAGCCACGTAAAGATGAAAAACACTATACGCGACTCTACTGTCTTTAAATTATTCAATTGCTGAGAAAATAACAACTACTGATAAAAGAAATGCCACTGGATTAATTCAATTTATATATTTTAAAAATGCTTTGACTCCAAAATTTAAGTTCAAGAACAAGTTACTTGGGAAAAGGATTTCTATTTTTGTTTCCACAGAAAATGAAAAGCTGTGGATTCTTTCCAGACTAATGTGGTTTGATCAAGCAAGAACCCCTGAAGCAATGTCGACAGCCAAGATTTGTGCAACTTCTTAGGATCCCCCATGACAGCGCCCCATACCAACAGGAAGTAGTTTGGAAAGAATGACACCCAAATTCCTAAATATTGTTTATAAATGTTTGTTTTCATTTAAATGGGCTTGGTTATAAATGGCTATAACCACAAGCAATCTTTTTAAAGGTAAAAAGGGAATTATGGTATAGATATGAATGCTTTGTTTTGGAATGGATTTTCATTTATTGATATTAAGGTCAATTTTGTGATATGTATATTTCTCCTCTTGTTTAGGTATTGTGTTTATATAGCTCATTGAAAAATGTAATGTATGATTTAGTACAGATTAGAGAGTTACCTATGATAGTCAAAACTTGGAGTTAAGTTAGGATTTCTTAACTAGATATACAGAGATGTATTTGAGATGAATAGGCATTCTTCAAACCTTTCAAAGACCTACAGAATATGGCATTTAGAATGGTTTAGGGTTTTTCTTGACAGTGAAGCACAACTGTTCCTGGTAACAACACCTGCATCAGAAAGGAAGATGGACATCGAAGGAACACATTATGGAGTTTGCTTCTAATATGGCAAGACTAGCCATTTGGGCAAGGTACTGCTCTTCTGGACTGTTTGACTTTATGTTGTTGAAACTGGACATGCAGGACCCACAAAACGGTGACTGCTGATGCAAGATGGACATTACTACAGGATTCCTGCTTCATGGAAGAGGCTGTCTGCCAGTCTACAGGATACAAAGAAAAATGACTGACAAACTGCCAATACAGGTGGACAGTTTAAAGTTTCCTGTTTTGTTGAGGAGTCTGGAGACATACTATGGTCTATGGACTGAAGATAGAACATTACAGAAGAATTTCGGGTGACTGACCAGGTAATGAGTTGTCTCTGTCATTTCTAGAGTTTATATATTTTCCTTCTGTGGTCTTTGAAGGAGTTGAAGACAGATAGTTATGGTTATAGTTTTCCTTAGTCCTTAGTTAGGGTTAAAGATAAGTTACATATAGGACTTTGAACTCACAAAGATAGGATAGATGATATTTTCTTTAACACTTACAAAATGTAAATGGACTTAATATTGCTAACTGTGATTCTTATTTGATAACTGTTGTATGATCTATTTTTCTATGTTAAGGTTAAACCCCTTCTTTTTATTATAGACAGAAAAGAGAAGATGATGGGAGATGTTATTCTCTAATTATGTTTCTCATACTGGTTATTAAATAAAGCACTGTTGGGCCAATAGGAAACTAGATAGGCAGACTAGGAGACTAGGAGGAGGAAAGAGGAAGTAGTTAGAAGTCAGCATGGAGAGCTTGGAGAAAGAAGATGCTGGCGGCGGCTCCCCGATAAGATGACCACGTGGAAATACTTAGATAAGTAGAAATGGGTTAATAATTAAGACAGGGCTAGCCCATAAACAATAATGGTAACTGGCCAACAGGATTGTATCATATACAGAGTCTCTGTGTGTTATTTGGGGCCTGCACGCCAGACCAGCGGTGGGCGGGCTGGCAGAAAACATACAAGCTACAAAGGGGGAAGCTTTAAAGGAAGGATAGGTTCAGGAAACTGTTTGGGTTTAAATTCAGTATATTCCTCAAGTGCCACAGGATTATTGAGAGAATATTCAAGATGTTTTTAGACTTCAGAGATGAGCAAGACCATTTAAAAAATGACCAGGAATTAGAACACTGCAGGTTAAATGTTTCATCTGCAAGGTGAGGACAAAATAGTAAGATTACACTTACAATAAATGCTAGAAGAGGGAGAAATCACAGGGTATGCCTGCTCTTCCATATCTTTTTCCTGGGAAGCTATTGATTAATGTACTCATGAGAACTAGTAGATACAAATGAGAAAAAAAAGAAAGAAAAGAAAAGAATCATTCAAATTGGAGATGTTAATACAAAAGAGAAACAGATGTGATTCCCAGGGTAACTATGAGTGTTGGCAGGAAAACAATTGCTCATTTCCCATTGTAGGAAGAGTTGCCAGACTGGAAGACTTTGGAAAAACTCTGAGAGGAAACCTAGAGAATACCTTGAGTGTATAACTGAATGGGAAGAATTCAATTTCCTTGGAAGAGTTCAGGTGAATTAGTGAAAGGTGCATAGAACACTAAGCAATTGGAAATAACGAGTCAAATATTTACTCACAACTAGATACAAAACTTCACCCCAGAATCTACTCATATACTAAGTGAATTACCTGTGACTCTTAAATATTAAGTGAGCAATTCCAAATTGTGTTAATTAAAAAAGTGGCAAAAATAAAAGAGTGAAGAATGCAGACCTATGTATGTGGGAATATTCAGATTCTTAGAAATTCAAACAAGAGCAAAAACCTCTGGATGAAATTAGAAGAGAGATGTTATTTGACTTTGTGTAAAGATTAATATAGGATGCAGTAGATATTTCTGGGAACAGAAATTTAGGGCTCAGGGACATAACAGTTTCTTTTAAGAAGAACACTGGTTGATCAAACTTTGTACAAAACCAAAATCTACAAATAAAATCTTAAATATTTGTGGAAGAACATGAAACTCTAAAGAGATAATTCCATTGGAATGATTGGACAATTAATTCTAACGTTGTTATTCTCACAGCTGATACAGTAAGGAAAACATTTGCTTTGATAATTCCAAATGTGCTTTCAAGTGTCTTATTGAGTGGTGTTCTACAGCACCTTCACAGCTTGCTTTATGTGAATTATGTTATTTTTTTCTTCACTAAAATTTCTGTTGCTGCATAAGCAATATGATGGTACAGAAGATAATTAAGTGTCTTTAGGGCAAGGAGTCAAATACTCCAGGGGCAGGCCTCTCAGGAGGCCTTTCTATTCCCATAGTACAAGCCTAAACTTGGAAGCCAGTTATCTTTAATTTATTAGCTATAATTACTATGTGAAGTGAAAGGTTCATAGTGGCCTTGTCCTTTGAGTGTATTATGTTCTTTGGCCATATTCACCCTAATGTCTTCTCCTGCCTCCTCTTACCAATACCATTCTTCTTGTGAAATAGTCCTCCTTCTAGACTCATGTACTATACATGCATACATATTTAAAACGTTTGGTTTCATTCATTCATGAAGATTGTGCTAGAAGCTTAAAACCAGTTGTCTATCTTTGCTACACTAAGAGGCTTCTTTGTAAAAACCCCACTAACATGTCTATACTTTTTCCGATTGATGCTCTAGTTCATTCCACATCATTATTTTTCCTCAAGTTTGCTTGATTGAATTGATTTCATTTACAACTTTATAAAAGTAGGTTAAATGGATTGCTTTCCAGTGTCTCAGAAAACCCATTATCCTACATTTTCCTTTCTTCCTCTTTCTTTTTTCTTTCTTTCTTTCATTCTGTTCATTCACTAATTCTTTCTTTGTATATTTATTTTCATTTTTAGAAATAAGAAAATAATGAGGTCTTATGAGGGACAAAGGAAAAGTACCTACTGATGTACAGGTTTGGAAAGGGGTTGGCAGGATTAAAAGAAATAGCACAAAGCACAGAGATGAGAGAGAAGAAGGGATAGGGATAGGGATAAGGAGAGAGGGAGACAGAGAGACAGAGAGAGAGAGAGAGAGAGAGAGAGAGAGAGAGAGAGAGAGAGAGAGAGAGAGAGAGAGAGAGAGAAACAGAAGAGACAAAACAAGTCTAAGACACATAGAGGTGTTAAAGGAGAGCTGATTATATTTTGAACGTTTAGCCAAATAGTGCTATGTGCTATATTGCTTTATTTAGCACTTATGCCAAATCTTTTAAATTGCTTAATACTGTATTCTGAAGTATGAAAACAATTATGTGTGTCCATAGTTCTCATTTGGAATCAATTATAAAACATTGTCTTTATAATACATTGAAAACATCAGTCACTTAAAAATATTCTGTTCTGCAAAGCAAATATACTAGTGTCCTCCTTTGTGTCATTTAAGTGCAATAAAATTCTTATGAATAAGAATTGTGATATGACAGAAAAATCTACTAGGAGTTTTGCATAACCAGCTAACCAGGCAAAGATCTGTCACTTGTCAAATTTTAGAGATTTATTACTCCTGTTTTTTTTTTTTTTGTTTTTTTTTTTTGTTTTGTTTTTTTTGTTCCATATCCTTCTCCTCCCTACTCAAGGTCTGCATTACAAAGTCTCATCTTGTGCTAGAATCTTCAAGGACAGGGGCTGCAAACTTCAATCCCTTTATTAAAAAATCTTGGTGTTGTATTTTAACTGAATTTCATTTCCTAGGGATGGAACTCTCAGACTCTTTTATTGCTTTGCTGATCTCTTGTATTATATTCTGTCTTCAAAAAAGGCTCCGTGGCCCAAACTCTACTGCTTTCAACCACTTAGATACTGCATCAGAGACAACTCAAGGTGTCTGATTTTATATAAAAGATAATAAATGGGCACAAATAGATGGCAAGGCTATAAACCAAACAGGATTTTAAGATATACTGGCCCTGGGTTTATTACCAAGGTTTCATGTAATCAGCATGTGTACGGAGTCACGAAACTTCTAGTCTATTGAGAATTCAAATGTTATGTTGTTATGCCTGAGGCCTCATGAGATCACAAAATAACTTTATAGGAATTCTAGCGATGGCGTACATAAATATATCATCTATTGTCACTCTCACATGCACAATCTGTCCACATTGCCAGCTTTGCTTTTAAAACCCCATGTTCAACTCAATTCTGTTTAATGAAATACCTTTTGCATTTCCTTTATTTCTAAAAATAACTAATGTTTCAGTATTTCTTCAATTTCACTTACCTGTCACCTACTTTTCTTACCCTACATTAAAGTTCTTTGAAAAGGTTGAAAGATTTTTCATTTATACTTCCAGCCCAAATTTCACAGTGTTATCTAAACAGCCTCCACCTGGAGCAGAAACAAAGCTTTTTCATACGGTACATTTGTTCAGATTGCCATGTCTTTTTACCTGGCATCATTCACCACCCTCTGCTTACACAAGGGGTATCACTTCAAATACACATGACTCCCCTATATAAAAGTAGTGTATAGGTGAGTTTTATAGCCAATGGGATGACATGGCCAGTTTATTTCTTTTTTCAATCAGAAGACGGCATTAGGTCCTGGGCAATGGAAACAAGAAATGGTACAAGGAAGTATCTGATTCCCAGTGAGCATTGGAATTCATTTTCATAACTATAGAAGAATTCTCACGCATCGCTGCCCACAGTTCACAACACACTTTCCTTCCTTGGCCTTTCACTCAGCTGCTGTCAGATGCATTCATTTGTCAACTTTTTGTAACTTGGTCGATGTGATTCATGCCAAACTGTGTTGCTATTTTAGATATCTGATGGCATTAGTTTCATCTAGATTTTAAACAACTTGAGAGCCCAGGCTGTATTGATTACCTTGCAGCTTACTGATTCCATTTTGATGTCAGGTGCATATCAAAAGAGCCAGAATACCCATAAGTCCATTGTGAAACCATTTCTCTAATGAATGGCTTCATAAGTAAGACCAGAACAATGACAGAATCAGTGACATATTAATGTGGAAAGGGGAAAATGTCAAAGGGTCATCCCATCCTGTTGGAAGGAGAATTAACCTCTCCCAGAGATGACCACCTTTATTGGTTATCCAATGCAGGGTCGTTGGCCCTGAAACCATATACACACAAATAGCAAAAAGTGACCTAGCAGGTTATAAATAAATATATTTGTGCATACTCATATGTACTTATATGTAACAGTAATAAACAAAAATGTGGTTATAAACCTGAGAGTTGAGGGAAACAAGATGGGTTGAAGAGAGGATATGGAGACATCTGGTTGAAGGAAGCTAGGGGAATATATAGTTTTATTTTGATTAAAAGCATATTAAAAATTAGAGCCAGCTATTATAATAGTCAGTAGCCTGGGATTTGGATAAAGAATAATTTATTTAGAGAGGCTGTGGTTTAAAAATAGTATCAGAGACATCCTGGGCTTAGAAGCAAGCAGTGATTGAGAGGAGGAGGTGGTCATATGTACATATCACATGCAGGGTAAATTAGAATTTTCAAATGTTCTACTTTCACACCTGGCTTGGATAAGTAGAAATGATGAAAATACTGCTAGTGACAATAGCTGTCCTTAGAACATGACCTAACCCCTCTAAACTACTCAAGTCAACATCTCCTTCCTCTAAGATGAGCATTAATAGCTGAAATCTGATGGTCAATATGACCTTCGAGATGCAGCCACTCTTCTGCCACATCCATAGTTAAGTGTCCATTACTTTGAATTACATCAGTATTCCACTTGAATGGTGTGGTACTTCATACGTAGTTAATCCATTTTGGAGTCATTCATACTCCGTTTTTAAGCTGGTAAAGAAGGTGCCAGGAACTGTGGGAGTAATTAAGGAACCCTAATGGAGCAATTGTAAGGTCATTAGGAAATCGAGGATGGGCAACTGTGTGTTCATAATGAGCATGGGCTGCCTTTCTATTTCTCTCACTTTAGTTGGGGAATGCATGTTCTCCCTCGCTCTCTAAACTCAAGATTTCTTTAATTTCTGAGTATTTTTCTGTGAATATATATATTTTGATCTATTTCCTGTTCAGGTAAATCTTTGTCTGACTGGAAGATTGAGGTACCACCTTGTTTCCTTTGGAGGCTGCAAGGTATAGTATCTAGATAGAAGATAGAGGTACCTACCATCTTGAAATACAAGATCTGAAGACCTAAGCTTGGAGATTTCAGATTCATTAGACTGTAGCTAATGATCCTGTTGAGAAACTGATAGCCCTAAAAATCAGGTGAGGGTGGTTGCCATACAGGAGATTCCTAGGGGATTAAGCACAGTCATTTGTTTCATCAGCCTCTGTGCTATATGGTACCTTTGCACAAACTTGGGCCTTTTCTTTGCTTCATTAGGCTAGATGAGTAGGCAATGATTGGCAGAAAATAGAAACATATTCTTTCTGCTTTTTGTCACCCCTGGTGCAGAGCAAGGCTGGTATTCCCTTAGCACCTTGGCCGTCAGCTTCATTGATGCAAAATCATTCATGGCAACATGACTTCTTAGCTGATGGTCATTGTCCATTAGTCATCAACTTAATTTGTTACTATATAAAATATGTATACCTTAATTTATATAACCTCATGTATTACTTAATCATGAATAAGTTCATTTTGTTAATATGCATCCCCACACTTGTAGGAATATTCCTAACAATTGTTAGGATTGGTAGCTCTAACCAATGGTATATAGCACTATGGAACAATTAGCCATTGATATTCCATTGAGGAAGGTAAGATAAAGCTGCAAACCAATACAAAACTGGAGACACATGCGTACACATCTATTTGGTGTCTAATGTATATTATCTGCTTCACCAGCAGCCATCTCAGGTGGAGGAAATGGTTCAGTGGTGACAAAACATGCTAAGTATGAATGAAGCTCTGGATTCTTTCCTCAGCACCACTTTAAGTCAGGGCACTAAATTTCAAAGCTAGCATAAATGATGTGTTCTGGCATAAGTCAACCAACAGTGTCACATGTTTTAGCACCCATAATCACTAAATACTGTACTTTAAGATTTGTCTCAGGTTTGTTTGGTGTGTGTGTGTGTGTGTGTGTGTGTGTGTGTGTGTGTGTGTGTGCATGTGTATGCATGTGTGTGTCTTACAGACTAGTAGAACATAGTAGCTTTTCCTTGAAAACTCTGAATCTGATTAGATATAAGACCGCGTAAGACCTACTACAGTGTAGTTAAGTTGCCCCTTTATTCTGATAGCCTTGTGACCCATTCCAAACCTTGTGGGTGTTCTCATGGAATACCTGTGCTACTTTTCTGTCAAACTAAAAGGATATTTAAATGATTAATTTATTTTATTATTATAGGTTGCTAATCACAGAGGGCATCTGGTAGGGTTTTATCACAGGAATAAAGCAAGAACCAAAGGCAAGTTCTCCCAGCCTGTGCTGTCTTGGTTCTGATGGGGACAGGTACATTGTGTAGTAGGAAAGAATATTGGACTTTCAGAGTTGGAAAGTTACCTCAGAGACTGCCATGCCACATGCCACCATTTTAGAGAAAAAGACTCTAGGATTTCAAGTGACTGAATTTTTTGCCCATAGTATTCACACATTGTAGTCTTCAAATCATGAAATGTATTGTCACTCTTGGCAAAACACAACTGAGTACTACTGCAAAGAGCTAGAGTTGTGCCCCAACTCCTTCTCCTTTTCCAGAGTCCTTGTGATCAGCCACTTTGCTGTGAAGCCCCAGGTAGAAGCAAGGGAGTCATGAAATCCACTCAGCTCTCCAGATTAAACTGGCAGGTTAATCGAAAACAATTTTTTATAGCACAATAAAGGGCTTGAGAACAGGGGAACGTTAATATTTGTTTCCCAAAGAGTGGACCCTGAGTGAATAAAGCTGCTTGCAATTGAACTATGGTGCTCAGGTGTGGGGGATGCACTTTGCTTTGCTCCATCTTATCACCATTAATCAGTCAGTGATGAGCACAGGCTGCCAGACACATCTTTGCCAGGGTACCCCAAGAGGCTTGTCACCCCACCCTGGGCAAGGGGAGCAGCTTGCCCAAGTCCCTTATGTGACTATAATATAGTTTTCATGGTGCATTCTCAATAAAACAAAAGGTGGCCCTCTGACAAAAATATCATCTGGTTTTTCTAATGTAAAATGCAGCAATTTTATCAGCATTTGCCCTGATTGGCTGTCATTAGACCCTTGCCTTCTAATAAAATTTATGATACTGTTCAGGAGTCCAATTTGACAGAAAGTGAGGTGATTGCGCCCTGCTTAGATATCTTTCTGGCATCTATTCCAACAATAATGCGGTAATTTTATGCATGAAATAGCACAATTGGCATAAATAGTTATAATACCGAGTGCTGTCTAAGGAAGCTGGCTGCTGGAAAATTAGAAAGCGCTTCACACTTTTGAAACAGGTAATTAGGATTTTTCTTCATGCTCATACAAGGCAGACTGGAGTTTCATTTTATGTTTCATGTTTCATTAAAATGTAGGTGTTAAAAATAAATGTTGAATTTAAAACTGCATATATTATGGAAATAAAGGTATAGTGCACAATCGGGTGCATGGTGGGCTCTTGGGGTGTTTGTATTTAGTGGTAGTGGGAGTATTCCATAAAATCGTTTGAACAGGTAGTGCACCCTTGTTTCAAGCATGGTACATTGAAAAGGATTGTTTAAGAACTAAGTGACATTCAATCATCATGGCTTTGGACCCAGAGCCAGAACACTACTTTCATATACACTAGATAACTGAAAATATCTCTTTATTTTAATTGGTAGGTGACGGTAGGCTGAAGGTCATATGGGATTCACTCAGAATTTTTGAACTTTGTGTTGGGCTCAAAATTTCCATTTTTAACTTGGCTGCCTGCTCAGACATTTCTGATGCTCTTGAAGATCACTATGCTTTGGAGAAAGTGGAAAATGATACCTACAACCAAGCAGATAGCAGGCTTTTATATTTTCCCAGCTTTGTTATTAAATTTGCTACTCTTACCCCTGACATGACACCCTCACAGTTTCAGCTGGAGACTGTGATGCTGACCTCTGCTCTCAAGGAAGCTCCTATAGAGTTGAGTACATTGGGGCTGTGTGTGTGTGTGTGTGTGTGTGTGTGTGTGTGTGTGTGTGTGGGTGTGTGTGTGTGTGTGTGTGCGCACGCATGCAGAGGACAGCTCTGGCTTATTTATCATTTTGTGCTTTGGTTTTCTCATCTGTGAGAACTGCACCCTCATTCCATCCTTCTTATAGATACTGCAAAATACAATTTATAAAGAAAGTGGTAGAAAAAATGAAGAAACCTAATTTTTTTATAAAAGTAATATTTCATTTTCATGAATAGTAAAAGCAGTGTTTATTGAAAACTATAGTTTGGTCAAAGATATTTTGGATTCTTAGTAGCAAATGGGTTCCACAAAAGATAGGCCGCTCGGGGATCATGTGGGAATAATATTATTTGTTGGCTGCACAGATTTTTCTTTAAAAAGATATTTTGTCAGGCATGAAGAAAACCCAGCATTAAGCTTTAGCCTCAGGACCAAGACATCCCATTCCCTTCTTCAAGGCTGCACTTTTATCCTGAGACTTCAGCTTGTCTGTGTTTAGGAGAACAACCCTGCCAGCTTGTTTATCAAGAGGTGAAACAAATATCTTAAATTCACTCCTCCAACCTGTGCAGAGTGGATAGCTTGACTAGAGTGAGATGAAAGAAAAGTAGACTTGAAGATAGATAAGCGACATCGAAAGATGTCTGCAGATCACTAAATCTAACTTGTTTTAGATCTCAAAAAAATTTTTTTTGAAAGAAAGAGTGTATGAAGGGAGAAAGGTAATAAAGGAAGAAGAAATAAAAGTCAGAATAATTATGTGTGTGGGTATATATGTATATGGTGAAGAGGGCATGAAGGATGTTTAGACAAGGCACAGACCTTGAAGTATATCAGTCTTTGGCATGGAGGGAGTTGGTGAGTAAGGTATAGTTCAGCTGCACACAGTGTAATAATGAAACAGAAAGAAGCACCTCCATACACAGGACAGGGCACACATGGACATGACATGTTCAATCAGCTGGCATAGCTCTTGTGATGGAAAAACACTTTACAAAATTTAAGCCCTCCTTTTGTGAGCCTGAGAAGTGCATGAGGTGAACCAAATTAGTGAACAACATATCCAGGGGTTGCGGTTGGGCAAAAACACTAAATGAACACAAATGTAGCAACTAACCTCCCATGATATCTAAGTCTTGAGAATAATCAAAATGGATAAAGAAACTGAAATCATTAGGTGATGTGATGCAATTTAAGGTAAAAAGAAAGAGCTAAGTCACAAAAGGTCATTGAAACTGATAGAAAACTGCTGTATATTATACAATCCAAATCTAGGATACTCAAGGAGAGATAAAATTAGAGAAACTGGAAAAGTCCTGGCTTCAAGGATTGAGAGGGAATGAGGAAAGATACACAAGTAGACTAAACTCTGATGTAAGGTAGAAATAATTAAGATACTACCATGGTGAACTTACAACGTTATACATCCGTCAGATCCATAGAATGCACAGCATAAAGAGGAAACCTATGTAAACTAAACTTAATATCAATTTGTCAAAATTTAATTATCAACTGCTACAAATGAAGCACATTGATGTATGCTGTTAATAACTGGAGAGTCATGATATAGTAGAGTCTGACAGAGCTTTCTGTTTTCTGTTCAATTATTCTTTAAAGAATGAAGAGTTAAAAAATTAGTTTATTATTTCATAGCAAAAGCAAAATATGTAGAATGACAGTGTATGTAATAAAATGTTTCTTAGAATTTTGTACTTATGAATGTAAACCATGCAAGGAATTTGTAAAATGATACAAATGTGACTTGATACAATGTAAAATGGAGAAGAAAGTCAACATTACTACTAATCCCACTGAAAACCCTTCATTACAGCCATCATACTTTCTAGTGCTTAAGAAATCATGCTAATGCAATAATAACTATTTTCTAATAATTATTAAAATATATAGGTTATAATAAAAATGATTCCAGGGGCAACTGATTTTTGTCATGACAGCAAGTCTGTTCACATTGTGATCTTGTTTATTTATAACTAAGACAACTTCCCCAGCTATTTCAACAAAATCATTGAGATAAACACATTTCTATTCTCTGTACCCTCCATTCTGTCACTAGAATAAACCACAAATGTTGGGAAGGGACTTTTTTTTTTCTAAGAGTAGGAGAAGATGCTAGGAGACACCATGATAGCGTTCTCCACATACTCTTTTCAACTAGCCATTTTTCCCTTGGATGTAATACACATCCTGTTATTTACTTGATCCCTTTTTTTCATTTGATTGAAAACTTGGAGAAGAAAGGACTGTCATGCAGCTTTATTCCCAAATAACATCATATATCCTTTGCTTCAAAATATATAATTTCAATTTGTTTAGAGTATACACCCCAAAATTTCAAGCTGAGCACCAAGGTCTTTCTTAACATGTCTAAAATCACTCTAAAAATATAAAAACAGTGAAGTTGGCTAGTGTTAAGACACAAAGATAAGGACAGGAGCATGGAAATCTAGCAAAAAGTCAAGAACAACAGAGTTAACAACAGAGTTCCCTTCTGAGGGAACCCAAGTGATAAACCTCTGAAAACTTTGATAGGATAAGTTATTCACAGAAGAGATTGATTGTATGTACATTTATAAAGGCATATTTTAAACAAACTATTCACCTTTTGTAAATTTAAAGTATCATTATGTCTGTTTTATTTTTCATTTTCAAAATGGGCTAGTGCAATGGATCAGCATGTTAAAATATACTTGCTACACAGGGTTAATATCCTGAGCTAAATACCTGAAAATAGAAGGTCAAATCTTTGATATATATATATATATATATATATATATATATATATATATATATATACACACACACACACACACATACACACACATACACACACACACAGACCTCACACACTCACACACACACACACAGAGCGAGACTCACACACTCACACACAATAAAAGTAATAGTAATAATTTTAAAACAACAAAATGGTTAGTTTAACCGGAACACGGGGTAACTCCTCTGCACAGTTTAATGAGTAAACAGTACTCACAAAGAAAAACATAGTCTCACAATCATAATAAACTGTCACAGAATATACTTTTTGAAAGAAGGAACCAAGGAACCAATATAGATGATTCCTTTAGTTAGTTTTAATCTAGGAAGCTACAGCACCCTCAATAAATTTTGAGTTACAAGTTATAGTACTTACAAAAGTAGCCTGTTTACAGCATCCAGATGGAGTCATCATATTGGTTTACTCTGAGAATTAGCAATGTGTCTTGTGTTCTAAAGAAATAAGAACCAGTCAACAGATGAAAGTGCTCACACAGATATGAATCAGAATCCGTTGTTGTTAAATTTCACAGAGCAGAAAAATACAATGATAACCATCATTGGTTTATTTGGAATACTCTTTACTTTTTCTCAGCATACAGTTTCTGTATAATAATGGCTTTATTGCTGTGCTGCAAATATGAAGTAGTACAGAAAAACTCATGTGGAACATCCGCAGAAAACCATTATAGCTTATATCTTCCCCCCATTCATCAATCCCCATCTTTATATTAAGTACTGCAGAATCAGAGATAATATAGACATTTGATTGTTTGTTATTTAACAGTACAGTTTAGAAGTTGGGTAATTCAAGTCAAGAAGCACTCAACAAGATGGCAGATGCATGGGTAGGGATCTTATAAACAAACCTTTCTGAACATCAGGCTTCTAGAGGAGATATATCAGGATCAATGCTATGAATTATAAGACAAAATTATACTAAAATTTAACTTGCTCAGCAGAATAATCCATAACCAGGAAGAAACTTCTCAATATTCACTGCTCATTGGGAATACCAATATATATTACCAAGTGACATTGTTCTATACATTGGAACAAACTGATGAATGAGTTAGAAAGTTTATACTTATTAATAAGAGTTATAGACCAGAAAAGAGATATCTTTTGGGATAATTATGGAAAGTAAGGATGAAAGTCAAGAAAGACTCTGTACTGGCTATTTTTCTTTTAATGTGTCAACTTGTCACAAGCTATAGTCATCAATGGAAGGAGCCTTATTTGAGGAAATGTTTCTATGAGGTCCAGCTGTAAGGCTTTTTCTCACTCAGTGGTCAATGTGGGATGGCCCAGTCCATTGTGGGTGGTGCCATATTTTGGCTGGTGGTCATGGATTCTATAAGACGATAGACTAAGCACGCCATGGGAAGCAAGCCAGTAAGAAACTCTCCTCCATGGCCTCTGTATCAGCTCCTACCTCTGGAATCCGGCCCTGTTTGATTTCCTATATCATTTCCTTCAGTGATCAACAACAATGTTGAAGTGTAAGCCTAATAAGCCCTATCCTCCCCATCTTGCTTTTTGGCCATGGTGTTTCTTGGTAGTAATAAAAACCCTGAGACAGTCCCTGAGGGTTGGAGCTCACTAAATCATAGGAGCTTTCCGGAAACTAGGAAGGACCAAGTTTAAGTTAGTGTGTGGAGTCTCTGCAGCTACCCCAGCCCCCAATAACACACTGAGACTCTGTATTTGATGCAATGCTGTTGGCCTGTTACTTGTTTCTTATTGGCTAGCTCTTTCTTAACAATTAACGCATTTCTACTATTCTAAGTATTTCCATGTGTCTTTTCTTACCTGAGAGCAGGCCAGGTGTGCTGCTCTCTCCAGGCTCTCCATGCTGACTCCTCCTTCCTACTTCCTCTTTCCTCCTTGTCTCCTAGCCATGCCCATCTTGCTTTCCCATTGGTCCAACAGTGCTTTATTCATTAACCAGTATGAGAAACATATTTACAGAATAACATCTCCCATCAGGTAGGTTTGGGAGAGACAATTCTGGATTGATCTTTCATCTTCTTGGTACTCGTGAAGGGATGAGTTCTGGGAATGTGTACTTACTTTATAAGTTCTGAGTTTATCAGAGCAGGTTGGGGATGAAGAGGAGATGAGTTGGGTCTAAATGTTGGAAGGTGTAGGTGGAATGTAGTCAGGTGTACAGAGCAAACTGGGCTGGTATACAGGAAATGCTTCCTGTTGCAAGTCTGGGAAATGTGGGTAGATATTTCTAGGTGGGAAGGTTGGATATGACATGGGAGAGTCCCATGTTTGTGGGGATAGGTAGAGATGATCCTTGCCTAAGCCTAGAGTTTCTTTGCAATGACAACAAAGAAGGCATAATTAGGCCCATGTAGTGGTTGGGAGATCCAGGCTAAACCTGTGGGTTATAAAAATTGTGTCAGGGGCACTCACCAGGCAGAAAGATTTTAAATCCCAGAGGATCAAGAAGTTTGCTATACCAATAAAGTTCAAAAACATTACTCCCCAAACTTAGCTGACCAAGGACAATACCAATGGACTTCTCACATAATGAGAAGTTCTTAATCATACACAAAGAAATATATATATATATGCAACCTGGAAAAGTTGGAAGTAGGAGAGATGATCTTCTCCTGGGAAGAACACATCAACTGGTTGTCTATTGCCAAACACTCAACCATGAATACATGCCAATGACTGTATACATTCTATTTAGGAAATATGGTAGGGGTTTATGGGAGGATGTAGAAGAAAGAAATTGAAAAAAGAAATGCTATAATTATATTTTAATCTGAAAAATAAAGTTGTAAAAACACCATTTATCAAGGAAATAGGAAGAAAAGATATAAAGAATTTTAGTTTATGGGATTTTTTCCTAAAATGAGAAGCAGATACTTTGAGGGGAGTAGAAGACTGAGGAAACTGCTAAAATGAGAGACACCCATCCAATTAGAGACAAGTGAGGACAAAGAATACACAGATGTGAGCCATGTTCATGAACTCAGGTTTAGACCAGTCAGACCCACTGTGGAAAGAGAATGTTTGGTTTTAAATGTTTGTCTAGAAATTGTGTCCAGTGCTACAAAGACTAAGTTGTGAAAGAGAATGTTGACACTTTAGTGGTAGGAGGTGAGAATGTCTAGCCTCTGATTTTTCTTTCATTTTTCCCCCTTTCATGAAAATAAAAAAAATGATACTAACAGAACAGGGAGACTGAGGGAATGTTAAAAACTGAGGGAGAACTGGAAAGTTTTTGAAGGTGTTCTTAGGGAATTGTTGGGTGTAGAACTAGGTACATAGAGTACAGGTAGTTCAAGAGTGGAGTTCATGCCAGTGGGGAAGTGAGATTTGCCAAGGAAATGAGGGAGGGAAGGGAAATGAGTGTCACAAGGGAATGACTAAAATAGTAAGGCCTGGACTCTAAGCAGCAGTAGAAGTGATGAGAAGTTCAAAACTTGATCTTGGATAAGGGAAAATTGATGAGCTTGGGGTGAAAGAGAAGTTATTGGATTGCTGACACTCATTCAATGGACATATAGGTGAAATTCCTGATGAAATGCTATTAGGAAAAGGTCAAAATCCAGGGTGCAACATGGAAGTAGGGACTTTCTTGACATGGGTGATGAGAGTTGACTTAACTGTGTGATTCTAGAATGTTTGTAATTTAAAAACGTAGATATGACCAGCCTAATCTACAAGAGCTAGTTCCAGGACAACCTCCAAAGCCACAGAGAAATCCTTTCTCAAAAAAAAACCCCAAAATAATAATAATAATAATAATAATAATAATAATAATAATAATAATAATAATAATAATAAATAAAAGGTAGATATGGTGGTGCATGCCTTTAATCCCAGCAATCAGGAGACAGAGGCAGGTACATCTCTGTGAATTTGAGGCCATCCTGATCTACAAGTGAGCTCCAGGATAATCAGAGCTGTTATATAGAGATACTCTACCTCAAAAAAAAAGTAGATGTGAAAACATGCATACTAGTTTTATCCAAATATTTATTTGTTAAAAAGGAATATCTTTTATGAAGCACAGTTCAATTTTATCTTGACACTTCAGTAGCAATCCTGTTAAAATCAGGTGTTATTTCTGTTTTCAGTCTCTTAAGAAAACAAACAAAATTCTCTTGAATAGTTTCTTATTTTCCCCAGAATTTCTAGTCTAAGATCATTCTGGCAAAGCATGTTTTGTTTGTTTTTTTGTTTTGTTTTGTTTTGTTTTGTTTGTTTTGCTTTTTTTGTGGTTGTTGTTGTTTGTTTTTTTTTCCTTATTACTATGAGTGAACACATACAATATATTTGCTTACAAGCTTATAGCTGCGTGGTGTCCATGGGTGATTAACTCCAGGCACCCCTAATATAATTGCTAATAATGAATACCAACCTGACACCTTTGAGAACACTATGGAAACAAGAAAGGGAAGACACTCAGACTGTCAGGTCTAGTTAGGGGGAGAAAAAGAGTCGAGAACCAGCTCTTTTCTCTGTTTTCTGCATGGAAAGGCAATGTGACCAGCTGCTTCATACACCTGCTGCAATGATTTCTCTGTCATGATGGACTGTACCTCCAAACCATGAGCCAGAATAACCTATTCCTTCCTTAAAACGATTTTTGCATGGTATTTTTGACATTACCAAAAATAAAATCAAATACATCTACACATACTCAGTACAGATGCCTGTTATCCAGGTATATTCCAGGTGCAGTTGATTGAATCCAAAGTTTTGGAGTCACAAATATGGAGGTGTGATCCTCATCAGTGTGAAATTAAAATTATCACTATCACACAGTTGTCATAAAAATATGGCTATTATCCTCCCAATCTCTATAAAAATATACACAAATAAATAGTGATTGAAAGTGCTTCAGGATTCCTTAAGAAAGATACTATGATTTACATTTATTATTTTAAGATATTCTTAAACTTTTGACATTGATTTTTATTATTGAATAATTCTGTTATATTCCAGCCTCAAGGGACTGTTTCCATTAGTGACAATTCACATACTGGCCCACAAATAGTTGTTTTGTAAATAGAAATCTTCTATTTATAAAAATAAATTAATTTTATGCTTTGAGACTTCATAATGAAACTTAAAGTGCTAGTTTGGCTCTCAGGATAAATACGTATGCTTTACAAGGCTCCTTCTGAAAGTTGTCTAGTGACCTGCTGTGGACAAGGTCTGCTGATCTCTTCTGAGATGCTACTCTCCAAGTGAGGACACTGATGATATAGGACATTTATCTGTTTCCTACTCACTGGCCAAGAGCCTCATGTTCCAGGGATGTCTACAAATGTGTTCCAACATAAGATGAAAACTTACATTAAATTTTGTGATGTGGTGTGTGTTTTCACTTACATGGTTCTTAAGCTTGAAACATCTAGATGACAACATGTGTCATTGTCAAAATTTAGATATGCTTTTGAATTTGTCACACTTGTTGAGTTTGAAAAATTAGACTGGCTTACTGAAGGAAATGAGTCCTCAGAAGCTCCTCAGCTTTGTTTTATGGAAAAGGAAATAAATACATGCTATATTTCCCTCACTATCTGGTCAGTTTTTCTTATCAGTAAGGTAAGAGTGAGGCAACTTTTCATTGTAGGTAATGCATATGTTTTAACTTGGATATCTAAATATAATTTTATGTTATAAGGGGGAGCTCATGGACTCCAGTCTGATAGCTGGCAAACCAGCATAGGACTGACCCAGATATCTTGAATGTGGGTATGTACTAGTTAGGATAACTAGGCAGTCTATGGGGTCTCTGGTAGTGGATTAGTATTTATCCCTAGTATACGAATGGATTTGTGGAGCCCATCCCATGCAGAGGGATAGTCTCTTAGCCTAGAAACGTGGGGGAAGGCCTGGGCCCTGCTCCAAATTATATGAGAGACTTTGAAAACTCCCCATGGAAGGCATTACCCTCCCTGAGGAGCAGAAAGGGGATGGGGTGGGGGTTGGTGGTGATAGGGGACAGGGAAGGAAGGAAAGGTGTGGGAACTGGGATTGACAGGTAAAACATGATTGTTTCAAATTTAAATAAAAATATCAAAAAATGAATTTTAAGTAAAAGGATAGCTCAGGATAGGTAAATTGCTCATACATATGTAATTATGTGTGTGTGTACTTGTGTTTGTTCAAAACATTTTATGTGCCAGCTACTCACAGGAAAGAGTTTTATAATATCATTAAAGTATAATTTTTATATATAATCTGTGATTGAAATAAATAGAAGTATTGACTACAATATGACTTAGCTTCATTTCACTGAGGAACTTGTACTTTTGACAGGATATAAGACATAAGCACATTAGGTAATGAACAGTGTATTGGGTATACTCAAATAGTAGGCTCATCTACAGATGCTAGGCTACACATGCATGGTAAATTACACAGAGAAGAACATGTGACTGAGTTAGAACTTGTTGGCACTCACATAAGGAGAAAAATAAATCTTAGAGAAGATAATTTTATACATCAAGACATTGCTGGATAGATGTTTGGAATAAAGTCAAAACTCAAGGCAAAGAGTGAATATGGTACAAGAAAAACTATGGATTTATACTTTCAAGTTTGGAGAGGGTTAGGAAGAATATCTGTCATTGTAGTTCTGTAATCAATAGAAGCTAAAATTGTTCTAGAAGAGTCCACAGACTTATTAAGGTGACAGATCTATAAAAACAAGGTCTCCTATCACGGGAATGAATTGCCATGTGATTATTTTTCATCTTGAAGTTTTGCTTTATTGTAAACAGTCCTAGGAGGAGATCAATTATGCTTGCCTCAAAGTTAATTTGGCTTCTGAAAATCAGTTTTGAAGAAGAGTAGCTGTAGATGGCCATTGGGACATCTGTAAAAGGTGCAGAAGCAAAGCACAGGACTAGGGGACATGGCTCACCCTGCAGCACAGTTTTTCCACTCTTCTAGCTTTGCTTCTCTAAGCAAAACTGTGAGCAACTTTCTACATTACTTCCTTGAGTCTCTGAAATCATCATAAACATAATAAGGAAGCAACCTCAAGGTGTCATAGTGAGGATCAAAGTAAAAATAAAACATATTATCATACTTCATGACTCATAAGTAATCTATAAATATTTGCTACTATCATTTTATTGTTAATCAAAGTTGAGTGCTAGAGAAAGCATCATGAAGGCATGAGTACATAGGAATTATTTATGCCACAAGGATATGAGTCAAAATAAAAGATAAAGAAACAAGACATTTTGTTTATTTACTGGGTTGACCCTGCAAGCAATTCAAATAATTATTTTCCAAATGGACTCAGAGAAATTGCTTCCAATATGACTTTTGCACAAGTTAGTTACTATATTGATAATTTTTGTTTGCTTGCTTGTTTGTTTGATTGTAGCTTTTTTGTCAACTAACACAGGCTCGAGTCATTTGAAAAGAGGGAACCTCAACTGAGAAAATGCCTTCAACAGACTGGACCGTGGGAAGAAATATGGAGTATTTCTTGATTAATAATTGATTTGAATGGGCCCATTTCATGCTGCAGCAGTGTAACCCTTGAGCATGTAGTCCTGAGTTATATAAGGAACAGGCACAATAAGCCACAGAAAAACAGTCCAGTCAGCATCATTTCTCTATAGTGTCTGTTTCAGTTCCTTCCTGTAGTTCCTGCTTGACCTCCCTCAGTGATAGATTTTGACCTGAGAGATGTAACTTAAAATAGTCTCTTTTACCCCTAAGTTGATCATGATGGTAGAGCACAACAATAGAATCCATAATTGAAACACTGAGTGATAAGGGGATTTCCATATTCGTCAGGGTATCTTCTTCTTAATCTCTCCTGACCAGCTGAGGAGTTACTAAATTGCTTCTGTTGTCAGTGACTACTTGTCAGATGGCTCCACCATTGTTAAGGAAACACATACAGTGTCATTAGAGAATAGAATGGAGATGAGCATGGCTAATGATGGGAGCATTTGCTTTATACAAAATTTCAGTGCATCTAGGATCAGAAGCAAAGTCAACAGTGCCTTTTGAGGCCAGCTTCCTCATTGGTATCCCCAGAAAAGTTTTCCTGAATGTGTGTAATATGTCTGCTGTTCTCCCTGTCTCTTTTTTTTTTATTATTCAATCATAGATAGTACATCTTCTTGTTTTCTTTACAGAGAACAAGGTCACTCTACTGAAGTGGAAGTATTTATTTAAAAATCAATGATATTTTATGGAAATGTTATTGACTCACCATTTTTCCATTAATTTATAATAAAACAATGCTTGAAGATTATGCTATTAAGAATATTACATATCTTTAACAGAAAACAAGATTTAATTATTAAGAATTACTTTGAAGAATCTGGAAAGATGGTAGAGTTGTTAAGAGTGCATAATTATCTTGAAACATACCCCAGTTTGGTTCCCAGAATTCATATCGAAATCTAACAGATACCTTTTATTTCAGCTCCAATGCCTCCTATGTTATCTAATATGCAAAGAACTTTACACACATGTCATATGCATATACACAAAATTAAAATCTTAAATGTCCTTCCCCGATAATGAGATCAATGGCTACTTTTTATGATATCATAGCGCTTTATCCAATTGCTGATAGAAACAGAAGCAGAGACCTACAGCTAAGCACTGAGCTGAATTCCTGGAATCCAGTTATAGAGAGGGAGGAGAGATGAGCAAACAGGTCAAAACCATGCTGGGAAAACCCGTAGGAACAACTGATCTGGACAATGGGGAGCTAATGGACTCCTGACTGACAGCTTGGAAACCAGCATAGGACAGAACCAGGTCTCTTGAACGTTGAGTGTCAGTTAGGAGATCTAGGCAGTCTATGGGGCCCATGGTAATGAAACAGCATTTATATCTAGTATAGGAATGGACATTGGGAGCCCATTCCCCATAGAGGGATATTCTCTCATCCTAGTCACGTGGGAGAGGACCTAGACCCTGTCCTAAATGATGTGACAGACTTTGATGATCTCCTATAGAAGGCTCAACCTTTCTATGGAGCAGAAGAGGGATGGGAAAAGGGGTTAGTGGGAGGCATTAGAGAATGGGATGGAGAGGGAACTGGGATTGATATAAAATATATAAAATAAGACTTTTTTCTAATTTTATAAAAAGAAAAAAATAAAGAAATAAAATCTTCAAATATAAAACGAATATATTTGAGATAATAATTTTGAATTGGAATTGTGGATGAGTTACTTGACCTGTTATTGGATGATGTCATGTTGTTTTCAAATGATATTAATTTAGACATAATTTTATTTTTTAATTTATTTTTGAGATTATAATATAATTGCATCATTTCTACCATCTCTTTTATCTCTCCAACCCCTTTGACATATCCATCCTTGTTCTCTTTCAAATTCCTTGTTTATTTTCTTATTGTTGCTACTGCCATATTTATACACATATGCATATACAATATATAGGGCTATTTATGTATATTCTTAAATATAACCTGCTTGTTCTATATTATATTACTTACATGTATGTTTTCAGGGTTGACTATTTGTTGTGATCTTTACCAGATAAGACAATTGCTGTCACTGTCAGCACTCCTTAGTTGCTAGTAGTTCTTTCTTGTGGTTTTTCCCCATTCAATTAATCTCATGGTTAGGCAGTCATGTCATTAAGACTTTATGGATGCAACTTCTACCATCATTAGGAGACACAATCTCATAGCTGGGAGTTCTACACCTTGATCAGCAGACAAGGTGTAGAACTCAAAGCTCCTTCTCCAGCACTGTGTCAGCTTGCATGCCCCCATTCTTTTTACCATGATGATAATGGACTAAACCTCTGAAACTGTTAGGTAGCCCAAATTACATATTTTACTTTATAGGATTAGTTATAGTCATGGTGTCTCTTCACAGCAATAGAAATCCTAAGACAGAGACCATTGCAGAAAATTATAATGAATTGAAATTTAGGGTTGTGGAGCCCAGTCCAAGTGGGTACATCTACAAAATGTTTTTATACCTAAGGCTTAGAGAATATTGTGGAGGAGAAGACAGAAAAATTCTAAGAGCCAAGTAATCTGGGAGGAAAAACTGTCCTCTAAGATAAGAAATTTTCTCTTAAAATACGTATGTATATTTATTCACAGAAATATGTATATTATAGGTCTGTAAATAGATGGTTAATAGTATGGATCCTTATTAATTTTTCAGGTATTCTTACTGTTATTTTGCCTTCTTCTTTTCTAGACACACACACAACACACACTATGGGAGATGTCATTATATATATATATGTTTATATATATATATGTCATTATATATATATATATATATATGTTTCGCTTATTGTTGGCCAAGGAAAGCAAGATAGGTGGGACTAGGAGACAAGGAGGAGAGAGGAAGTAGTAAGAAGGAGATCCAAGATAGAGTTTGTAGAGAGAAGAATGCCAACCTCTCTCTCCGGTAAGATAAGACCACGTGGAAATACTTAGATTAATAGAAATGGGTTAATAATTAAGACAGGGCTAGCTGATAAGAAACTAGTAACAGCCCAACAGCTTTATATCTAATACAGTATCTCTCTGTGTTATTTGGGGATGGCCTGATGGTGGGACCAGCCTGACTGGCTGGGAAAACAATTCATAACACACACACACACACACACACACACACACACACACACACACACCCCTTCCAAATTAGAGCTCTGCCCATCCCATTTCCTCATCAGATAACTTTTACCTTGCTATCTCCCTGTCTTTTGCTCTCCATCACACCACCACAGCAATGATTCCTTTTTCACTTCACTGGTTGTTGAAGTTACTCCATGATATTTACTCATATCTGAAGATTTGGAGATGGAAGCATCTGATGAAAGACAACATGCAACATTTGACTTGATTTGTCTTGTTGGGTCTAGGTAACTTCAGTAAATATCAGATTTATTTTAAGCTAAATTATGTTTAGGAGATTTGGGGCTTGATGGATTTTTGCATCTGGGTTGGGAAAGGATGACAAAAAGAAAATAGAGAGCAAAAAAATAAAAAGAAAGACAAGTTATAATGTGGTGTCAATTTGTATGTTACAGAGAGGATAATTAGGCTAGGGTGATGCAGGTGTGAAGGGTTGCTCTCAATCAAGTATCCAGTTATAATTTCACAGAGGGTGTGAAATTAAACTGGGCTTTGCCAGATAGATTGATGTGGAGAACATAGAAAAAGAATAAACTTAGACATGGTAGTGTTTCAAAGACAAAACATTGTGAAGGAACAGAAAAGATTAATAATAGCATTTGCATGCCATAAAACAATATTGTTGAAACAACATTTAGAACCAGGAAGTGGTGGTTCACCAACTCTAACTCAGTATTTTTCATGTACTTTACACAGTATTTTTTTTAAATAAAGTGAGGATTTTGGATAAATTGGTGTAAGACTCCAGTCAAAATTGACTTAATCATTAAATTCCACTTATGCTATTTATTAACTGAGTAAGCCTGATGAAGTGTATAAACCCATGTACATTATTCTACTCTACCCATTTCTGCAATAATGTGTGTTGATCTAATGAAAGAGAGTAAGAACACCAGTGCTAGCAAGAAATAGTACCTGTTATACAAAAGAGCCCCTTTGTGCCTGTCAGTTTTAACTTGCCATGGCTGTTAGTATTGTAGTAGTTACCCTAGAATTCTAACATTTAGGATAAAATTAGATTGGCAGGTAGCATGGGAATATTCTCAAAGTCTCAAAGAACAAGGAGCTTATATCTAAGGTGACTGCACACTTTTCCTTACTTGGGATATTTTTCCATTTGTTGTAATAAAATAAATCTTAAATGTGCCTTCTTTTGTTTCTGAAATATATCTATTATCTCTTGATGAAGATAAAGTGATGGAGAAAAGTAAAGTATTGCAGTATTTTTGAGCAAGAGTAACAATGAGATGAAAGTGGTGTATTCAGAAGATATAGATGGCCATATCAAGCAAGCATCTTAGGCTAGGAAAAGTAGAGGTAACATCAGAGAAACATGCTGCTTCTGAATGCAAGGCAACATGGGCCACTATAATAGTCATTGATGAAGAACCAAAAAACTAGGGCATGACTCAAGAAGAAATGATACCCCCTTCCTTCTAAGCTTCATCCATGATCTTTTACCTTTCCCTATCTAGTACTCAGAACATTCCTACCACAATTCCTGGACATAATCACAATGTCCTCATTAGAGAAGTTAGGCTCACACTGATTCCCATTGACCTAAGCTAAATGCAATCAGTCAAACCAGACCAAATCGTGTTTTCATGGGTGTAATTGTTCCCTGTCCAAACATTATGTTTCAAACTTTGTCATTTCTCTTTGATGGTTCAGAGTATCCTAGATTCAAAGACAGTAAACTTTGCTGTGGAAACAGGGAAGTTCATTTTATACCAGGAAATCTATTAATGTAAAAGGAGGCAAGTGGTATAAAATATACAGGGAAGGTAATCTGATAGCCTGATAGCAGGATGTAGCCTGTATATTTTCTGCCAACCTACCTGGACCCACTCTTTGTTCCTCCCTGCTGGCCGCCTGGTCCCACCACCGTGCTAGCCCCAAATAACACACTGAGACTCTGTATTTGATACAATCTTGTTGGCCAGTTAATGTCATTGTTTATGGGCTAGCTCTGTCTTGATGATTAACCCATTTCTACTATTCTAAGTATTTCCATGTGGCTCATCTTACCGGAGAGTGGCAGGCCCACATCTGGTCTCTCCATGCTCTACATGCTCCTCCTCACTATTTCCTCTTTCCTCCTAGTCTCCTAGCCCCACCTATCTTGCTTTCCCATTGGCCACAGTGCTTTATTCATTAACCAGTATGAAAAACATATTTACACAATAACATCTCCCATCAGCAGGAGGCTCTTTTTCCTAGAATACTTGATGGTAACACTAGGTAGGATGATGCAGACACAGTTCTCTGCATCACTGAGGTTGATGCCTTGGAAATAGACTGGAGGAAAAGAGCGAGCAGAGTCCAGCAGTTAGGTATTGAGTTGTGAAGAACAGACTGAAAATGAGCTGGAATCCTAGAAGGGAGAAGTTAGAAAAGACATAGACAATACATGGGATGTATCTGTCTATGTGCTATGGAGTTTGTAGTGTTAAACCTTCCTCTGGTTTTGTAATGTGATTATTGCAAGAGAATATTCTCAAAGTTGTGTGTTCCTTTGCTACCTGGACACTTTGTCTGGCATAGTGGAGAGAATCACACCACATATCTGCATACATGATGGGGAAAGGGACAAGAGTCCCTGAAAAATTTCAAATTGGAAGTAGGGTAGGGAAGGGAGATAGGAGGAAATGGAGGGAATTAGAGGACAGGGAGGAGATCATGAGGGATCAGGAAGAGGGAGATGAATAGAGGAGAACAAGAAAAGAGACACATCAATAGAGGCAGCCATTATAGGTATAAAGAGAAATCTCACACTAGGGAATTGTACCAAGATTCACAAGGATGACACCATCTAGGAATATAAACAATAGTGGAGAGGCTACCTTAAATGCCCTTTCCCTATAATGAGACTGATGACTATCTTAAATGACATCCTAGAGCCTTCATCCAGTAGCTGATGGAAGCAGAAGCAGACACCCACAGCTAAACACTGGAACAAACTCCTGGAATCCAGTTTCATGGAGGGAAAAGTGATGAACAAAGAGGTCAAGACCACTGAAACAGCTGACCTGAATAAGTGGGAGGTCATGGAACCCAGTCTAACAGCTGGGGAACCAACATAGGACCAAACCAGGCTTCCTGAATATGGGTGTCAGCTAGGAGGACTGGAGAGTCTACGGAACCTCTGGCAGTGGAATCATGATGTATCTCTAGTGCATGAACAGACTTTGGGAGCCCATTCCCCATGCAGGGATACTTCCTTAACCTAGAGACATGGAAAAGGGCTTGAGCCCTGCCCATGTCTTGACAGATTTTTATGATCTTTCATGGAAGGTTTTACCCTCCCTGGGGAGTGGATGGGGAATGGAATGGGGGGTTCATTGGGGGCCATGTGAGGATGGGAGGGAGAGGGAACAGGTATTGATACATAGAATAAGATTGTTTCTAATTTAAACATAATTTTTAAAAAAGAGTACAAGCATCAGATAAGGTTGTACTTGTGTCTCCTAAACTGAGATGAAACCTGAACAAGGAGAAAATCTGAAGAAAAACGTGTGTTCTGGAGATGTTGTGTTTTCAATTATTTTATTTTATGCATATACTGACTACTCTTGTGTCTAAAGGAGGTCAATCCCACTGTGATGTCTGAACTGGCTAGAACTTTGGGGAGAAAATATTTTACAGAAAGCCTGGAGCACATTAACCCTATAAACTTGCAGATAGCAAAGAGAAGCTCTTAATTTAAAGTATATCTGAAGTGAACCTTCTGGTAAAGCAAGGGTTCCTTTTGTAATGTAAATTGACTTTCCTTTATACTATTATCTTTTCTTGTGAGTTTCTGAATTGGGAAAATGCATGGCCACCTGTGCTTCATTCACCACATACCCAGAAAGCAGAACATAATAGATGGGGAGCCCTAGGAATATTTCAGTCCTAGCAGCATGGTTCACTGCTGTCTATGACATGTTGTTAAATTATTGATACCAAGCCAGATTTGGGGACACAGGCTTTGTTGTTCAGAGCTAACAAAGCCACTAGAGAGAAACCTTAATGAGAGAGCAGGGACTTAACAGTGATGGGGTGAAGCTTCTGGGCTACCGTCCTTCCCATAATGGGAGAAGGCTACAAATTACTTGGACTGACCACTCTTGCAAAGAAAACAAGAAAATAGGTGCATTAATGAAATTCTTAGAACAGATGGCAAACTGTCCTTGGATTCTCTAGTGGGAGAAAGGGGGAAAATCTTCCAAAGAATATTTTATATGAGTGTCTCACACAGAACCACTTACTCTAAGGACTCACAGAGAGCTATCTAAGAGACATCCACTAAATTATTTAATAGAAGATGACAGAAAAGAATTAGAGAAAGAAATTTTCCCACTTCACTTTAAAACCACAATGTACTCTCTATTCACGGGTAAATCTCTGGGTCCAGATGGTTGCCCAACAGAATTTCAGCAAACATTTGGAGAGATAATAAGGCCTATAACAGTAGATAATTACTCACTTATATATGGCTCAGTGCCCCCTCAGCTACATGGGTTTCTATAGCAGTTTTTTGTTTTGTTTTGTTTTGTGTTTTTGTTTTTTGTTTTGCCAAAAGAAAACAAGCAGACCCCTGTTCTAAATTCTCATTTGTAGCATTTCCCTGCTTTGCTCTGGACAGGCATCAGGTACCTCCTTTCCTTTTCCACTGTTCTTAGGAAGGACTTTGACCAGAATGACAAGGTTGAGAAAAAGGAAATATCACATAATATAGTCGCACCCATGAGGAATACTTCCAGAAAAAAAAATGGGAAAGGGTGCAATTTAATTAAGAAACAACATGAAAATAGGAGGGCGCCAAAAGAAGATGTTCAAGAGCAAAGGGAGAGGAACAACAGAGAGCAACATAGAGAAATATGGTTATGATGTCTTATGTACTTGGATGCAATTGTCTAAACAACTCCACCTTCCACATATGCATGAATCTTAAAAAAATAAATTATAAAACAGAACTGATGTAGCAACACAGACACTATACCACATGTGGTATCGGTTCACAGTAAAATGAGGTATTTGAAGTGGCTCATTAATGTTCTAAGTGGCTATGGGGAAAAAAGAAGAAACAGCAACAACAACAACCAAACATCCAATAGATTTGGGCAGAGGAAGGCCCCTCCCTACACTTCTCACTCACTTTCCCAGGCAGAGCTGTGAAAGGTGGCATTTTGGAAATATCTACCCAGAGCATAAAAAGCAAAGGTCATGGATATTTTCTTCAGGAACTAATTTATAGTCATTTTACCTGTAGCTTAATGAAGCCAATGATCTCAGCACTGATGTGTGCTCCTCCAGGGTTTAGGAGCAAGGATGAGGCTGCATTGCAGGCTTCACTGACCAGACTGGCTGTAAATGTCTCCAGCCAGTTACAGATGTTCCAAGGAGAAGCTAGTCTTCAGCTATTCCAGACATTTGCAGACATGAACTTACCTATCCTCTCACCTGCAAAGTGGGTTTCCCATCTAGTAGATAGAGAAACAAGAGTGTCAAGAGTCTTGCCTTTTAGCTGTCAGTACTTTGAAGAGACCAAGTCCACATGAAATAATTACTAAGACATTTTAACTATAGCCAGCCCAAGATGTCTCCTTGTTTTCTTTAGTTTGTGTCTTCCATGTACCAAACTCGATTGATGTCCACTGATTTATTTGGAGACAATAGCTACCATTTAGTGAGTGCTTGTAAGCTCCTAGGCTGATTTTAAGCTACTGATCCTCCTACTTCAAACCTGCTAACTATGGGAATGATAGGTATGAGCTAGGTTGTCCAATGAGGATTAGACTCTGCCCTACCACTCTTGGGAACAGTGGCTCTTCCATGGCTTTATTAGAATCCCTATAAACCAACTTTTGCAAATAACCAGAACACTCTATAAGATCAATTATGTCTAATGCTCTTTGAGGCTAGAAGTGGTCACTAGTATATGCAAAGTCTCTTGGGTGAATGCAACATGCATCCAAACTTAAGAATGTTTGGATTAAGAAGAGAAGTCTGGAAATGGTAGAATATGCAAAATCAAGGGCAGGCTTTTCTTTCTTCCTTTTTAAAACTGGACTTAATGAAGATAAGAGGTGAATATCTCAGGATTCATACAGAGGGGAAGAAAAGCAAAGATACAGAGGGGTCATTCACAATGAACCAGTTTCCAGTGAAATGAAAGAACTATGTTTGGGTCTCTCCTTTCTCTCTCTTTCATTAACACACTTGTCTATTTTCACGCAGTCTATAAATTATTTGAGGTATAGCTGAGCCATTTCTTATGCCAAGTACCTTGAGATATGTCTGTGATATAACAGGTTTCTAGATTTGCGGTCCATAAAAGAATGGACTTTTAAATAGACTCCCTAATTATATCTCACACTGAGCTTGGAACTCACAACTTCATCATTTTTTAGACTGAAGCTCTGGGATTCTGAGATAAGAAATGTCTTCCTGGCATTACAATGTGTCCAATGTTTCTTGAAACCCTTCATAATGTGGCTGCATAAATTTTATTGACTGATTAGTCAATTAATTACCAATAGTACATGAAGAGCATAATCTACTAGGTCATTACGGTCTGGAAGATTCAAGCAAGATGTAGCTTAGAGAACTGAGGTCTGCTCATAGCTGTTTGGAAGATAACAAGAAGACAGCCATAATTCCAAGACTGTGGTGTGTGTGTGTGTGTGTGTGTGTGTGTGTGTGTGTGTGTGTGTGTGTAGCTGTAGCCAAGATCCAGGAAATGTTTACTATCACTGGAAGTTCTATGCAACCAAGGCAACCCTTGTACCAGACTTAGAGCATGTGATCACTAAATTGTATGAAGACATCGTTTGGTCCCTGGCTGCTCTCTGTGTGTAGACCACTCAGCATATCCATGGATGAAAATACAACAGTTCTCAGATCATTCTGAGCAAGGCCTCACCTATGTTGCAGTTCTGAATGAAGCCAACAGGAATTCTCCTTTCCTAGCATCTCCCCCTTAATTTCTGCACTTGGCCAATGCCCATCTTGAGCTCACACTGTCTTGCAACTGAGCTAACTTGTTGAAGGCTATTTCACTGTCTTGCTTCCAGACCTAGGTGATAATTCCTTCTCTAGAATATTTATAATTAACATTATTTATATGTCATCTTAAATTCTTTGTTGCATATATTTTCTGGCTCTTTACCTTAATCTTAAAATTATTTTTACATTCAAATCACAAGTTTAAAGTTTACCCTCTAGATGGGAGATGTCGTTATGTAAATATGTTTCTCTTATTGGTTAATGAATAAAGCCTTGTTGGCCAATAGGAATGCAAGGTAGATGGGACTAGGAGACAAGGAGAATTTTGTGAGATGTAGTAGAGAGAAGTCAAGTTGTAAGACATAAGAGAAGAGATCTGGATCCTCACTCCAGCAAGATAAGACCATGTGGAAACACTTAGATTGATAAAATGGGTTAATCTTTAAGACAGAGCTAGCCAATAAGAAATGCTATGGGTCAAGAGATTCATAATTAATACACTGTCTCTGTGTGTTATTTTGGGCTGACATGGCTGTGGGACCAGGCTAGCAGGAAATAGCTGGTAAAACCCTTTGGCCCCAGTTTTTCATCTTTCCAGCTTTTTGCTCTAGTAACTTTATTAACCTCAGCATGTTTTTCTATCTCTGGATTATCTTGCTTTTCCTCTTCTTCCCCTTCAGTCAAGTCTTGATATGTTATCATAATTCATCCTATTCAAAGCCCCTATACTGTGCCTCTTGGGCCTTAATTCACAAAGCTGGAACAACTCTAGAACTTTACTGAAATGATTGCTAGGAAATACCACAGTCTCCTGAGAAAATATTCTCACAGTGAGATGGTACCAGGTCTGAGTGGATGACCTCTTCTTTCATTATTTATAGGAAATAAGTGATATTACAGAAGAGTCCAATTCTTCCCCTTCCATCAACAGTTGTAGCCTTCTATGCAGATATTTCTACAGGCAGGCACTGACACATCTCAGAGTCTGAGTCTCTACTGCATTTCCAACTGCAAGCAGCATAGTCTTCACAACAAATCACTTTGCAACAACTTACACAAGATCCTTTATCTAATTAGCCCAGGCATTACTTCAGAACAGCTGTCCCCCATGCCTTCAATTTCACATCCAGGCAAAATTACCCTCACCTGTCCTTCCAGCATTCAGAGGACGAGGCTGGAAGATAGGCTTCTTGAAACAAGCCTGAGCCACATCTAAGGCCTGGTCTCCAAAAATCAAACACAATTTTTAACTCCATTCACATCGCATTGCTACATTCTACCCTATGATTATTGTCACCTTAAAACTAGAATTTCAAGAGCTTTTTATGTTTCAAGTTCACCTGTTTCCCAGGAACTTGAAGGTATTTTATTTGGTTTGAATGCAGCATGAGATCAATTTCCTGTTGAAGTGTGCATTGCTATTGAGTACAGGTAACACCTAATACAAGATCTCTGAAGATTACTCATCTGGTTTGACAGAAACTTCATGTCCATTTCTCTTCCATACATCCATGCCTTGGCAACTGCCATGTTACTTTGATTCTATGGATTTGACAAGTTTAGGTATTCCGCAACAGTGGAATTATGCAGTATTTTCATACTCGTACCTGGTTTCTTTCAACCAACATAATGTCAAGGTTCACACTTGGATGGGTATCCTTCTTTTATAAGACTGAAGGTCATTAAAGTGTATTAATGTAGTTTATTTAGTTAATGGTAGTATAATTTAATATTTATATGATGTATTATTTATAGTAATATTAATTTTTTCATGCGAATATCAATAGGTAGTCAAGGTTGACCTTGAAGAGGAGAGTTCTGCTTGAGCTTCTTGAGAGCTGGGATCAAAACTTGTTCCATAATGCCTGGCTATAGTTATACCTTCTTAATGTATCATCTACTCTATAAGAACTAAAATTATTTCCACTTATGTTTCTATGATTCTAGAGACTACTCTGCTCAGGGTCAGGAAGACCACTGCTCCACTCACATCTTTTCTAAAGTCTACAACATTGTATTTTTTTTCTTTTAAACATTTTTTTTTACTTCTAAACAAACTCTTCTACTTTCTTCCCTGGAGCCTTCCTGCTGTCGTTTACCTTACTTACTTCTAGGTAATTACCATAAATAGTCAGTGTTCAATCCTGTATCCCTTCCCTTTAGACTTTATAGCCTGTTCTTGGCAACCATGTCCAGATATAGAGGTGACCACAAAGAGGTGAAATCTGCCTCATATGTTCCATAACAACTTGGAATTCTACTCCTAACCTGAGCATTCTTCTGGGACTTATCCATAGTTGTCAGCTGTTATGACATTTTTAAATGGGTGCTTCACAGATACTATAAAGCTCATTGGCTAACACCTCTACCTTTTCTTTAATCTTGAGTGAACTGCTTCTGAGACCTCAACATTGAGTTATCCAGTAGCAGAGGATGCCAGCTGCTATTGAAGAAGTTGTGATTTTCTTCACATTTTACAGATTTTTAAAAATGCAGACATGGGCCCACATTAAAAAGTTAATTTTACTTTTTCAGATCTATTGTGGCTATAAGTCCAGCTCTAGATAATGACACAGAAAGCTCAGGATCCAAATAATGAGTTTCATATACCACATAGGTGCTGTTCTTCCATCTCCCACTTTCTTCTTCCTTACTAGGATGGCAGGATGCCTGTGTGAAGAGCATCATTTAGTGCCTCTGAGACTAAATAATAAGTTGAGCTAAATGGTGCCATCTCTGTATTCCCAAAGTGTCCTGTACTGGGGCTTTATACAACCCTGAACTTATTACTATTTATGTGTTATTTTGTTAAAGTGCTTTGTTTTGTAGGGTATAGCAGCACACTTTTAGTCCTTGTACTATGGAGACAAAGACAGATGAATCCCAGTCAGTTAAAGACTGTCTGGTCTATATAGTGAATACCAGTACAGCAGGAGTACATAGTGAGACCCTGTCTCACAAATGATTTTTAAATATGTCCCTGTGTGTGTGTATGGGTGGGTATGCCACATGTGTGCAGGTGACTATGAGGAGATCAGATCCCCTGGAGCTGGAATTATGGAAGATTGTGAGCTGGCCAATACATATTCTAGGAACTGAACTTGGATCATCTACAAGAGCAACATTAATATGATCTTGACTACAGTCCCTCATATGACAATTTCCTTACAGTGCTTGACTTACCATGTCATTATAACTAAAAAAAAATCTCTACTGGTGTATTTTCCTCTTTGGTATAGGTTTTCTGAAGTGTGCCTTCATATTTTATCAACAGAAAACACAAGTGCTCTTCCACTGAGCCACGTTTCTGGCCCTCAAAGAATGGTATTTTAATAAACATATACCTGAAACTGAATTTGTATTTATGCTGTAAGATGAGAAATTCAGACCATGTAACTTCACAGGTACTTTTACTTAATTTTACTTAATACCTGTTGGCAGATCTGTCCATTAGTTTGCTGGGTACTTTGTCTTGTATTCATTAGTCAATTTGGTAGTATTCCATTTCTAGTTTGAAATCTGCTTCTGTCTACTCTGGTGCTTTTTGAACTTAATTTGTGTAGGTTTGAATGAGGTTTGACATCTAGAAAGACCTGAGTTATCTTCTCATTTATATGTATTGCAAGAACTTTAGGAACTCGTGATATATATATATATATATATATATATATATATATATATATATATATGTGTGTGTGTGTGTGTGTGTGTGTGTGTGTGTGTGTGTGTGTGTCTTAAACTTAACTTTTATAGATAAATTATAAAAATGAAAGCTTCATATCAGCCAGATGGCTTTTAGGGTAAATGTGCTCACTGCCAAGAGGTAAGTGGGCCTGGGGGAAAAGGGAGGTGCAGAAGGAGCTGGAAGTTGTGGAATGAGGGGAAATATGTCTGGGATGTATTGTATGAGAGAAGAATCCATTTTCAAAAAAACAACTATATAAATAAAATTACTTAACTTTTCTTAGTACAACTTTTGCCTGTCTTTTGCTAACTTTATTCCTAGTTACTTAGTATCTTCTATGGTGTTTTCATTTTTAATTACGTCTGTGGAGTATGAAAGTGCAACTTGCTTTTATTTATTTTCCATTCATCTGTCTTGCTAAATTCCCTCATGAGTCTGATTATTTATAGTTCCCTAAAATGTGTATATATGCATCCTCATATCACCTTCGGTAATGAGGTCTTGATTATTGCTTTATAAACTCTCAAGCTTACATTTCAATCACACGAGGTTGGGAATCTAATCAAATCAAGGAGCAAAGGGCCTGAGAGTTGTCCAAGGTGTACAAAGTGTGGACTGTTGTAACACCTAAGTTTGATTCCCTGAATCCCTATACTGAGTGACTCCCTACTGCCTGTTACTCCAGCTCTCAGGGATTCAACACTCTTCTAGCCTTTGCAGGCACCTAGAGTCACATTCATACACATTCAGGATGCACTTACATGCAAATGATAAACCAAGTCTTTCAAAAAGTAAAGCAAATCAACAAGTTGAACTGGTAAAAAAAAATAGATTTTCTTATCTATAACAAAGCTTGAAAAGCAGTAATGTGTGTATTTGTGTGTGTGCATGTGTATTTGTGTGTGTGTGTGTGTGTGTGTGTGTGTGTGCATGTGTGTGTATCTCAAACATTTATATGAGATTTTCTTTCTTACAACATACATTCATAGAATAAAACTTAACTGCTCAGTGTGTTTTCTATGAATGGATTCTCATGGATTTGAGGATTTGCCATCTGAATTGCTGAGTGAAATACCTTGTTGCCCAATAGTCCCCCTCTTAGGCATATACCCAAATGAGCCACATCTATGCAACAACTATGTTCACAGCAGCATTATTTGTAATAGCAAGAACCTGGAAGCAACCTAGATGCCCCTCAACTGAAGAATGGATAAAGAAGATATGGCGCATTTACACAATGAAATACTACTCTGCGGTAAAAAATAATGGAGTCTTTAAATTTGCAGGCAAGTGGATGGAACTTGAAGAAACCATCCTGAATGAGGTAACCCGGTCACAAAAAGAGGAACATGGTATGTACTCACTCATATATGGATTTTAGACCTAGAACAAAGGATCACTAGCCTATAATTCTCACCACCAGAGGAACTAGGATACAAGGTGTGTTCTAAGAGATTCATATATGGTCCCTCACAAAAGGGGGAAGGGACAAGTACCCCAGAGCACATAGGAAGTGGGGAGCAGTGAAAGGAGAGAGAACTATGAGAAAGAGTTGAACTAGAATCCAGATGCAGAGAGAGAAAGAGGACAAGACCAGGTTGCAGAAACACACAAGAACAGCTGACCTGAACAAGGAGGAGCTAATGGGAGCCCCCAGACTGATAGCTGGGAACCCATCATGGGACTGACTCAGACCCCCTGAATATGGGTCTCAGCTAGAAGGACTGAGCAGTCTAAGGGACCCCAGACAGTGGAACAGGATGTATTCCTGGTGCACAAAAGGACCTTGCGGACATATCCCACATGGAGGGACACTGCCTTAACTTAGAAAAAGGAGAGAAGTCCTAGTCCCTACTTCAAATGACTTGACAGATTTACATGACCCCACCTGGATAGCATAGCCCTACATGTGGAATGGGGATGGGGGGATGGGATGGGAGGGTGGTCAGGGTGCATGTGAGGGGGGAAAGAAGGTAAGAAGGAGGGAGGGAGGATTGGGTGGAGAGGAAACTGGGATCGACAGGTAAAATAAAAAATAATAATAAAATAAAATAAAAAAGAAATACCATGTTGCCTTGTTTTTGATATCTTAGTTGACCTTCATCCTGAGCTTCACTTAGAGATGATTTGGCCTGATTTTCTTGGTTGCTCTAAGCATCAATGTGATCATGATTTGTTTTGTTTTGTGGCATCAACATATTAAGTGGATAGTAATATTTACATTTTAAAAGCTTTCCAAAATACAAGTTTTATCTCTACAAACTTCAAAGATAAAACATGAAATACTCAAAATTATGTTATCCACAACCATCTGAAGTGCTATAATTTTTAGTTGTTTGACTTCTCTATATTAATTTTACGTGGGGAAACAGTAATGTCAGAAACTGCCTTTGTGTTATATTTTGCTATCATCTTTCTCTCCCTCCCTTCTTCCTTCTTGTTTTCTTATGCTGTGCTACCTCATCCTTCCTTTTCTCATCCTGTTTCTTCCCTTCCTCCCTTTGTTATTTTTCTTTTTGCCTTCTCCTCTCTTTTCCTGCTCACTGTCATATTCTGTTTCTGTGCTCTCTTCTTTCCCCTTCCTTCATTCTTCCTCTAACTTTTCATCCTTCCAGTAACTCTGTAGTTTTTTTGTTTGTTTGGTTGGTCGGTTGGTTGGTTTGTTTGGTTTTTTTTTTTTTTTTTTTTTTTTTGGTCTTTTCTTCTTTTGTCCTTCCTTGGTATCTATTATTTGCACTTTTGGATAGTTAGCATGTACTTTGTGAAACCTTAAAGTTTTTTGGTGTTCATACTGTCTATCTATCTCTACATGCCTAGATATTTTTCAATTAGGTATTCTGTCCTTCCAAATCTAGATCTTATTAGGCTGAAGAAAATGTCAAGTTCTTGAATGACTCACTAGGGTTATGAGGGTTTCTATAAAAGAATCTGCATGTGTTTTTCAGCACACAATTGTGAGACTTCAACACTTATTTGTTTTTATTATATTTATCTTTTAATACAACTTATAGTACAGTTCACTATTTTTTATGTATAGGCAACATTTAAACAATTACTTGAAATCCAGCAATCTCTACAATAAGACAATTTATTTCTATTATAACTCACCCAGGCAGGATAAAGATTACTTCTCATGTTTTCTACCCATTTGAGAATATTTGAATTGATTCTGTTTTTATTTTGGTGATTATTTGTAAATATATCCTAAAAGTCTTTTTCATATAAGCATATTTATTTGCATTTATATGGCTAGAAATCATTTTAAAGACCTGTACTTTATTTGCATAACCTATTTATGACAGTGGGAGTCTCCTTTGGATAAAGGAGCATAAACCTTGCTAACCCAATATGCTTTTTATCCACGGTTAAGACTGTCTGAAATTTAACCCTGTGCTTGTTTTGAGTTTCTGTTTCCTTTTTGTTTCATGAATATATATCTTTTATTCTTCCTATTATATAATTTTGGCTTGCCCACTACATGTTTTATGCATAATTAGTATATGGCAACTCAGAAGGGATGGAATTATCTTGAACAAGAAAGACTGAATATCCCCACTCACTCCCTGGGCAATAGAAACTTTATCATCCAAATCTCTGGGTACTTCAGGGAGGAAAGCTTCCTCCTAATCCTCTTCAGCCTTGGCTTCTAGATGCAACCCTATGCAACAGCTTGTGGATTTTACCAGGAAACCATTCAAATTTATTCTCCTCTTTTTCTGTGGGTTCCACTCTGGCCTAAGCTCTGAGCAGTAATTTCTTGTTTAGATCCTCTTGGTATGTGCCACTAATCATGCTGAAGCTGTGGTGTTCAGTAATACAGTAAGAGTAACTCCCTCACATAGAATGGTCTAATTAAATTTTCCACTTGCCATCTTTGGCCATACTGAATAGTGAAATTAAGGTAGGAAGCTCTGACATTCTTCCTTATGAATCTCTTGCCAAGACTCTTTTCTTTGCTATGTGGTCTGTTCAAGTTCATTTCCTACATCTTTTACTTAGTATTCATGTGTGTTAGCCTATATTTTTAAATTTTTTTTCCATAATTTAGTCTATCTTCTTTTCATAAACAATTTCTTCTAGAGTTTGGTAGGGATATTTTTTGAACAGTTCAAAATCCTTCAAGTTGTGATTATATGCTATTATCATACTTCCCCTCAAAATGTTGTTGATCTCTTCCTTGCCTTGTTAGTTGAACAGCACTTCTAAATTGCACTGTTAGCTCTCAACAAGAACTGTTTCTATAATAAATAACTGTCTATGAATCACTGAGTACTGATACACACACACACACACACACACACACACACACACACACACACACGTGGCACGCACCTCGACCAGCGAGGAAGAACGACCACAACTTGAGGATTCTTCTCAAATCATGCTTTATTGGAGAGCCTCTTGGTTGAAGGGAGAGCAGGAAGCGAGGGGCCCCGAAAACCCAAATGCAGCTGCTTATATAGGGAAAAAGGACATGGGTCGTACCCTGATTGGTCACAGCTGAACTGCAGACACCCAAGGCCTCGGGATTGGCCAGAGACACCGTTCCTACTGCGCATGCGGGAAGTGCGGGACACGCAGTCCGAGGAGGCATTGCCTAATATGGAGTTGTTTACTGCATCCTGTAGGGGAGCGGTTGCCATCCTGCAATGGCGGCAGCTCGAGGCTCCCCCCCCCCCACACACACACACATTTTATTGTTGTCATGTGACTGGAATGATATATCATGATATCCTACATATAAATATTTCTTGCTCATATACCAGCCAAGTCTCAACTGTTTTTGACTAATCTTGTATCTGTCTGGATTCTTCAATTAAAAGACTATTTCTCACAGCAACATTTATGTGTAGTGCCATTAAAACCTTAGTGTAGCAATATTATCACTTTATTTTAATTTCCCAAGGGGCAAATGTGTCAGAGAATATATACATGAGAATTTTTCAGGTAAAGATCTTAAAGGAAACTACACAGCCTAATTCTGTCCCAAAATGTGTGCACTTTATAACTTTATGAAGTAACTTGCTTGAACTATAATGGTTTTATTTATATTCTAACATGGTCAACAGTTTAGGTCAGATAAAAAGAATGGCTGTTGTAAGGTTTAAATAATAAGGGGCTTGTTCATATCGCCTTAACTTCATGCTCAAATTCCAGTATCCATCTTAGAGTTCTTTCCGTTGACATAGTTCTTGAGGTTGAACACATTTTTATCCTTCAAATTAGAGGAAAATTCCATTGTATTTGCTATAGTCACTGGCAAGTTTGTGTGTGTTGTACTAATGCCAGATTAAATAGGTCAAAACAAGTTTTACATTTTTACTTACTAATGCATTTGTTTTAATAAAAAGCAGATGTTGGAGCAAAGAACTCTTGAAGATGTTTATAATTCTCTAGAAAGAGGAGGTATCTACTCCTATTTATGGGAGGCAAAGGGTCTTTTGACGGGGAACAAAGGCGAAATTTGGATTGTATTAAAACTAACATTGGTTGAATAATGGAGGATTCCTTCTGTATATGTTTCTCATATTGGATGATGAATAAAACACTGATTGTCCAGTAGCCAGGCAGAAAGTACAGGTGGGGCTATCAGCCAAGGAGAATTCTGGGGAGAGGACACAGACAGGGACAGCCAGAGAGATGCCATTTAGCAAAGGGGTAACAGGTCCAGACATTCTTTGAGTAAACCAAGACCACATGAAAATATATTGATTAATAGAAATGGGTTAATAATTAAGAGAGAGCTAGCAAATAAGAAGCCTGAGCCATCAGCCCAACAGTGTATAATTAATATAAGTGTCAGTGTGTTTAACTGGAGCTAAATCTGTGGGATCAGGAAAAACAGTTAATTGCATTTGCAGTTGAGGATTTGGGTATTTATGGGACTGTAGGTGTCATGGGAGAACTCTTCATGTGTCATTTTTATACTTATGTCAACTTTATGGATTCAAGACTATTATTGCCTCTATGTATAAATGAATAAATTGTGTCTCACAAAGTCTGCATAATTTACTCAAGGTCAAATTGCCAAATCAACATGAAAATTTCCAGAGCAATTGTCTGAATGATCAGTAGAGTTTTCAAGGTTGGGCTCTTTGGCCAACCTCTGAAGATCCCAACATGACTGGCTTTACAGTCAAGTTTGCTACAATAGAAACCATTGACACACAATTTCAAGAAATCTTCCTAAACCGAGGATCTGTGTTATGTGAGACTGAGAAGTGAGGAGGGAGCAAAACCAAAACTCAGATAAAAAAACAAACAAACAAACAAAAAAAACCCTTAGGATTAAATACTTCCTACATTTCCAAGTATAGCCTTTGCAGAGGTTCAGCTGGCTAGGGTTTCTAGACTAGAGTACGAGGTGGAGGACATCAAACCCTTTCTTCTGCTTTCCAGAAACCTTTCTTTCAGATTGTAACAATATTTCAAAATAATACACAAAGTGATAAGAAGTACTTTAGTTTTTAGCAATACAATGGAACATAGTTAAGAATCTGAATTTAACCCATGTATTAAGATTAGGCTCCATACTGTGTCACTGCCATTTTTTTTAAATTTAAAACAATATTCCAGACTTTCATGCTCCTTACCCCCCAAACTTACTTACAGTCAAAACTATATTCCTTTTGTTTCCTCCCATACCTGGTAATCACTTTTATCCAAAACCTTCCTTTTTAAAGCTAGTAGATAAGAGATTTTTTTTAACCCCTAATATCTAAATAATTCATCTTCTGTATTCCATTGTGGTAAAATTTGTATTTATCAAGTGTTTCACTACTTTTGTGTGCATTAGATAGGCAAATTTTAGTAAATAAGTAGTGAAAAGTGGACAAGAAACATCCTATTAAAGGGAATTATTCCTGGGTTTGTCTGAGAGAGGGTTAAAAAACAGTGAGAATGTGGAGAGAGGATGGGAAAACACGCTCAGGATTCTCAAACCATCACAGACCATCTGCTACCAACACAGCTATAGGAGACATGTACAGGTTTGTTAGGTGGATTCCACTTTTTTTTGATCATCTGTAAGCCACTTGAAATATTGTATCAGGCACTTCACACTGACCTCATAGGTAAACAAGTTGACAGACAGAATCACTTTGACTTTGGAGGTAAAAAGAATAAATTTAAATATTTTCAGCATTGATTTGCTCACCAATAAGAAGTGTATAAGGAAGTTTTTCTAAGAAGTCTTTTTAATATAAGGTAGTATGGTAGTATTACATGTGGATAACAATAAATAAATGGTAGTATTTTTCTTTCTTTCTATTGAAGATCAGTTTAGATAATCTATAAAGTCTTTGACAGACCCGATTCTTCCTTCCTCAGTTCCATTCCTGCCCTCATCTGTTTCTGCATCCTCATGTTGCAATCCTGAGGGTGGATGCCTGTCTTTTAGGGCATCCCACTGTAATCTATGCATCTAGGATCATATTGGCTGGAATTTGGAAATGTCTTCACTTCAAAGAAGGTCAAAACTGAAGTAGAAATTGTGCCAACATACTGTTAATTAAAAATCAAGCTAATGTCTGACGCTGTGTTTCCTAGAAATACAAATTACCAAAAGTAGAGTTGCCATTTTATAATACAGTGAAACATGAGACATAGGCCAAACATTTTGACATAGGTCAAAATGGACTTTGGGACAGTTTGTCCCTATCATCATGGTTCTAAAATGCAAACCTGATTCTTGTTTGGGTTGTTAGAAATGTAGGGGAAGATTATTAATGACTTTGTGTACCGCACCTACCTCGCCAGCAAGGAAGATGCGACTCCGGGAAGATCTTCTTCATGCAGTTTTAATCAGGATCCTTGAACATGCTTCCTCTGACCCATGGGACCCTGGGGGACCCCCACACAAGCTTAAATGCCATTGGGCTAACCAACCCCAGTGAGCTATGTGGACCCTGCAGATAGGCTACTCTAATGCAGAAGCAGACAGGCTGAACAGACTTAACCAAATAAGGGCTTGTTTACCCCAGAGAGCACTCACCCTCAGGGAGGTGGAAGGCAGAAGCCTCTCTACACCTTTGAGGTGAGTGCTGTGTGCATGGTACTGGAAACCCAATCATGGGATGTTAGGGAGAAAGGGGTGATGGAAGATGTCTTTCTGTAAATATGTTTCTCATATTGGTTTATGAGTAAAGCACTGTTGGCCAATAGAAAAGCAAGATAGGTAAGACTAGGAGACAAGGAGAATTCAGGAAGTAGGAGGGAGGAGATTCAAGATGGAGGATTGGAGAGTAGAACGCCGGGCTCTCTCTCTGGTAAGATAAAACCATGTGGGAATACTTAGATTAATAGAAATGGGTTAATACTTAAGACAGAGCTAGTTGATAAGAAACTAGTAACTGGCCAACAGCTTTGTATTTAATGCAGCATCTCTGTGTGTTATTTGGGGTTAGCACAGGGGTGGGACCAGACCAGCAGGAAAAACCTGCTTATTACAAAGGGGCTCAGGGAAAAGAGACAACAAGACTAGAGGAAAACCAAGAGGCCATCCTATAACATGCCCTGCTCTCCACATGAACTAAGATTTTTCCCTCAGGCCTTCAGAAATGACATGTAGTCTACCATCCTTTCTTTTTCTTTTCTTCTCAACCAGACACTGTTTCCTCTTTTTCTTTTTCTGCAATCCATGTTTTCAATTTATTCTTAATAGTATTTAGGCTCAGGCAGATATTTTCAATTATTTACTTTAAGGTAGAATCAGAGAGATTGCTTCCCTATTGTTAACTTATTTCAAGTTCTCATTTTGACCTATTCATCTTTCTCTACAGTAGTTCATTTAGAGATTAGAATTGGAAGGTACAGACATGAATTTCAATCTCAGCTTTCCCACTGTAGAGCCATAGAGCTTGAGCAAAGTGAGCAACTAGTTCTTCAAATATGGTTGATATAAAAAGTATTTCACATCTTACAAGTGTAGATGTAGCTCTTTTGGTAAAGGACTTGCTTACCATGCATGGGGTCAATCTCCAACATGATATATATAATATAATGTATAGCACATGCCTACAAAGTTAACATTTTAGAGTTGGTGGAAGAGAGTCAGAAGTTCAAGATCGTCTTCAGCTATTTTGTGAATATGCTGCCAAACTGTGGTATATATAACTCATCTCAAATAGAAAACAAACAAAAATCATAATTGCAGTTCTAGTAATAATCACAAAAGCAAAGAATAACCCATTCATCTAACAAACAAACTACATTGAACCATAAAGTTGTCTGATGCAACTCTACTAAATAGGTCTGAGGAAAGTATCTCAGATCGGGGAAATCTGCATACCAGTGGACCTGGAGATATGTAAGATTGTGTACTGCATTCTTCTGCATTCTTTCTGATCCTTAACTATAAAGAGAAAAGGCTGAAATTTTATGGTATATATGTGTGTGTGTCTCCTGTTTGTTCTTTGTTTGTATGTTTTGATTTATTTCTTTTATTTGCCTGGTTTGTTTGAGAGAGAGAGAGAGAGAGAGAGAGAGAGAGAGAGAGAGAGAGAGAAGGTATAACACTAAAAGGGAAGGAAGCTAGAGACTATTTGAGAGGATTTGGGGGAGGAAAAACTGTTATCAAAATATGCTACATAAAGATATGTTAAATTAAAAAAAAACTACAGAGTTACAGAAGAGAACATGGTATTGCAAAGGAAATAAGAAGGCAGATCAGATTACAATTGTGTTTCCTACAAACAAAGCCCAGCCTCGAAAGCCATCATTTAAGTTATTAACTCCAAGCCTGGGTACCAAGACTTAATCAGTCCTGAGGATAATAATTACATAGGAGGGAAAGTTGTGGGGAGTGGAAGCGTACCAGGCTGGGCAATGCTTTTGTCTGAAGAAGAGGAAAGTCAGTGGGAACTTTGACTCAATGGACAACAAATAACAGCAAATGAACAAAGAACAGCATCAACAACAGAAATACCCTGCTTTTATCTTTGTCTGATGAAGTAAAAGTGTGGCATTTTATTGCAGAAAGCGCACTCTGCATTCATGTTCCTCTGTCTCCACTGTTGACTTCTAGATGACTCGGGCCAGGGTTTAGTGGCCTTCCCAGAGCCGTGCAGGACAGACTGAAAAATTTGGTTTGATTCCCTTTGGCACTGCTCTCTAGATCATGAAAACTTATTTCCCTTGTTCTACCGTGGGTCCTCCTGAGAGAGTTTGAAGGCTTGGAGAGATGAGATTTGGGCCTGCCTTCCTTCATTAAAAGTTTGACTAGAGAGCTTCAAGAGCAGGGAGGGGTAATTTTCATCATAATAATATTAGCTTTATTGGTTCACTTGTAATAAGAAAAAAGAATGTAAATAACAGGCTATGAATCTCTCATGCACATCCCTCCCCAAGTGACTACTCATCCACTGTAATGAGAATACATCCTTAGCCCCTCTTGTCAGGATTCAGGAAAAGAATAGCTCTGACATTTATGTGACAGAGGAGACTGAGAAAACTGGCAGATGCGAAAGCACATTTAGGCCTTGAACATTTCTGTGCTGTGATGTGGGAAGGAGAGGAGAGGTGGAGGAAGAAGAAAGTGTAGTGTGGAGATCTGCACACAGCAAAGACAGGTGGAGCTCAGAAGTAGCAGTGTGAACCTGTATCCCAGACACAATCACAAGGATCCCTGGAGACTTATAGAGCCAGGTGCTCCTCATTTCTCTAATTTCTTTGTTTTTATTTCAGTGGCTTTGAAATAGTTATTCTTAATTCCAGACGATAGCAATACTTTCAGATAACTCAAAACTATATTTTAAAAGTCAAGGTTATTATTATTATTATTATTATTTGCTAAGTGTAGAGAAGTGAGACACTAATATTCATAGTATCTAATAGAGTGATTCAGTATTTTTACAGAAGGTTTGCTAGCAAAATGAACTGATTTAAGCAATGATCAAATGTCAGTGATCAAAACCAAGTCAGGCTCAGCCAAGCTGACAATTACCAGACTTCTTCTCATGGTTCTCCTTCCTTTTTAAAGTTGTGGAACACAGAACTACATACTTTTTTCAACAACCATGGCCCCAAAGTGTGACACGCTAAAATTGTAGAAGACACTGGTTTTGAAAATGGAATGGAAGAGCCATGTTGATGAGGAACTGGATCCAGTAACTGTTTCCAATTAAGCCTTGTGTTGCTTGGCTCTCCATCCTGTGCACTCACTATTCTGTATGTTGTTGACTGTGTTGGCTGTTCTTAGTTATCAACCACGCGTTTTGGGAAGGAACTGCTAATTGCCTGTTGACTCTGTAGCAGGGAAATATGTCTGCAAAGCTAACAGGGAGCTTGTGTGTCCATCAGATGGGAGATTTCAATCACTGGTATTGTCAGAGAATGAGGAAGAAGGGGAACATGGAGTCTTGGGAGAAATGAAGCTGCTTAAAGACATCACCCAAAACAAAGCTTCTAACAAGCAACCTTGCCAAGGAGGTGCAGGGCTGGTTGTGAGCCATTGCAGGTGCAGGGCTGCCTGGAAGCTGGCCTATTTCCTCCATGGAAGGGAAACCCTCCTGCAGGGCCAGGCAGGCTACCGCAGTGCCATTGCTCAGAAGCAGGAGGTTAATTAGCCCTGACCTTAATAAGAGTGTCTGAGGGAACTGTTAAGGAAACACTAAAAAATTAATGAGATGGAGGAAGGACAGAGGGAAGGGAGGAATCTGATCAGAAATGACTAGAAAAGCAAGTGGCTCTGGAGAATTGAAAATGAATGGTTGAGCAGTCCAACATTATCACTGCTGAAGATACTAGCCTGGTGAGAAGTGGTGTGGAGATGGCAGGCATGGGGAAGCTTGACAGCCATGGGGTGTGCATGTGGGCCAGTTGGGAGTGTCAGAGTTATCACCAAGTGATTCAGGCATGGAGGAACTAGAAAAGCTCACTGGCCATGAAACATGCCTGTGAAATGAGAAAGAGGCTTTGCTTCCATTGAAGAACATGTGAGTTAAAATTTCTTAGGCAAAACAGCTATTGGTTTCTTTCTCTAGGGTTCTTTTGATAGCCTTCTCATTAGGCTTGGCATTTAGTCACAGGGTTAGATATTTATAAAATAGATGCGTAGGTAGACAATTAAAAGAGGTTTGAGTTTCATTGTTGTTTTGTTTTTGGGTGTGTGTGTGTGTGTGTGTGTGTGTGTGTGTGTGTGTGTGTGTGTGTGTGTGTACATGAACATGTATGTACTAGTGTAGATATGTGTGGTGGCTAGGGGTTCCAACAAGCTGTCATTGTTCACGTGGTCTCCAATATGTTCTTTGAAACAGCATCTCTCCTAGTATGTAAAGTCCAGAGATCTGTTTGTGTCTTTTTTTATAAAGGCTGGGAGATGAACTAGGTCCCTGTGCTTATGAGGTAAACTGTTATCTCATTAACTTCTCACTATAGCCCACTAAATAAGTTTCTAAGTCAGTTCCATGGTTTTAGAAAAATTGCATTCAGAGTAGAAAAAGTATGAAACTTCCATTATGTTAGATTTGAAAACTTCATGAACTCCTGGATAATTTTTTTTGAATTAGTGTCTGGCATTTTGCAGAAGTGCTTTCACCTCCATGCAATTCACAAGAGATGCAAGGTGTCATATCACAGACTTTGTTCACAGAGATATATGGTAGTTGAGCCACAGATTAAAATAAGACCCTTTCACCTTCAACTTTAATATTGTTCTTGGTGTATTTTTGTTAAGGCTATAAAGTAAACTAAGACATTCATACACAATTTCTAATGCCTTGAAACGTGCAGGAAGGAAAAAATGTGGGAAGACCATATGAAAATTGAACCAAGCTCTCAAGAGAATGTAGAGAGAAGGTAACATCTTGATTTTTCAGTCAGAGGGTACCGTCTCTATGAGAATGTGAAATGAAGGCACCATCTCTGTGAGAATGCAATGAGAAAATACCATCTTCATCTTCACCTTCATGAAGAAGAATTAAGGTAGCATCTTTGCAAATGTGCAGAGAAAATAGCAAATTTCAAGAAGAACAAGAATCACAAAACAGGAAATCTGCAGTCCCCTTGATCTTAGACTTCAGAGGCTCCAAAATGTCAGGAGCCCATTGTTGTGCATTTGATTTTTGTTTGTGAATTTGCTGGACTTGGGTATTTTTTTATGGTCTCCATGACTTGAAACAATCATCTCACAGATAAGAAAAGTGAGTCTTGAATTAATAAAGCGGCTTGACCAAGATTGCAGTGCTGAGACATGGCAGAGAACATCAAACTCAAAACTTATTGGCTACCCAGTATTTGACACTACTAAGGATAAGAATGAATAAAATCTACAGTAACTAACGTGATTCTGAGATAAAAGTGCACAATAGTGAGTGAGTACTGCTAAGAATTCTGGAGAGCATTCATGTCTTCACTCAAACTGGGGATTCAGCAGAAAGAATAATTAACTGTTCTGTTTCATTCTTTGTCACATTGAATTTTTTATATTTGCTGGTATGACTTTATTGTTTAATAGTGTCCTGCTAAGACATGCATTATTATTGGGAGGTGTATCTCTTTCTTCCTCAGTGTGTGTGTGTGTGTGTGTGTGTGTGTGTGTGTGTGTGTGTGTGATGTATACTTTATGTGCACATGTGTGTGGAAGTGTGTTAACTCATGTGTGTATATTGGAAGGCACGTTTAAAATCAGAATGTCTTCTCTCAACTGTTTCTCCAACTTATGCTTTGGAACAGTCAAGACTTGAAGCTCACCATTTTGGCTAAACAGAGCTACCAGGAAGGGCCCTGTGATCTGACTTAAAGCAAATGATTTTGAATTATTTTCTAGTAATCTTTTTAATTAGCTGCTACTGCCTCCTAAATTATCAAAAAGTTGAACAGTGTTACTATTCCAATGCTTGCCTTGAACATATTATTATATATTTATTTATATTTATATATAAAAATTAAATACATGAAATTATCTGAATATGTTATGTATTTATATTATTATGTATTTAGTACATATATCTGTCTGTTATCAGCAAACCCTATGCCAAGCCAAAATGGTACTAATTTCCAGTAATATACCTTAGCTCCCTAGCTTGTCATGGCCCACTGTTTACCCTCAGACCAACCATATTTCTACATTATCCACAGGACCTACTTTAAAGTTCAATGTGCCCTCTGGGTGTCAGACATTTTCTGTGTTGATTTCTGAATAGCAGCTCTCTATGTGTTTTGCTTATAGCTATGAATCTGTGGGTCATACATAGATCTTGGTTTCTCTTACCTTGAATTCCTTTTGTTGTGCTGAAGGGATCTCTGATCAGCATGTACACACATGTGTATATGTGTATTGTCCGTATATGGCTTGATTAGAGATCCACAGATAGAGTGTCAGAGTCTTCATTGTCAGGAATCAACATGCCATAGTTGATCAACATCCAATGAGAAAAAAAATGTGTTTTTGAATCTTGGACCACAGAAGATAAAACAACTGTTAATTCTATTCCTGTGAGCATTCATGCCCACATAAACACTATAGGCAATATTGTACAGATTGCTTTGAGATTAAAGGAAGCAGGCCTTTCTGGAGCTAGAATGAAATCTAGTTTCTCCACATATAAAATATGTTCTTTTTTCCTTTAGCTGTAGATGAGCAATTGGCTTGACTGAAAATACCAACTATGCAGGGAGTTAATCTTATAGAGCCAGCAGGTCATTACCATGTGGTAAAGAAAAAAAAAAAAACCTGTTTTTAAATAGAATCTTGAAATTTTCAGGCAAATGGATGGAAATAGAAGAAATCTTCCTGAGTGAGGTAACCCACTCACAAAAAGACAAACATGGAATGTACTCACTCATATATGGATTTTACACATAGAGCAAAGGATTCCCAGCCTATAATTCACACTGCTAGAGAAGCTAGGAAACAAGGAGGACCCTAAGAGAGACATATATGGTTCCCTGGAGAATGGGAATGGAACAAGATCTGAGCAAATTGGAAGCATGGGAGGAGGGGAGAGAGAGTAAGAGAAAGAGATGGGGAGAAGAGGAGGAAGAGGAGGACATGATTGAGTAGGGAGATTGAGTTGGGGGAGGAATAGAGGAGAGCAAGAAAAAAAGATACCATAATAGACATAGCCAGTATATAGAGAAATCTGGCACTAGGGAAATATCCAGAGATCTACAAGGATGACTACAACTAACAATCTAAGTAATAGTGGAGAGGCTACCTGAAATGCCCTTTCCCTATAATAAGATTGATGACTACCTTAAATGACATCCTAGAATCTTCATCCAGTTGCTGATGGAACCAGAAGCAGATACCCACAGCTAAATACGGAGCTGAACTCCTGGAATCCAATTGCAGAGAGGAAGGAGTGATGAGCAAAGGGGACAAGATCAGGCTTGAGAAACCCAGAGAAACAATTAACCTGAACAAGGGGGAGATCATGGACACCAGACTGATAGCAGGAAAACCAGCACAGGGCTGACCCAGACCCCATGAACATGAGTATCAGTTAGGAAGCCCGGGAAATCTATGGGGCTTCTGTTAGTGGAATGATATTTATTCTTAGTGTACCAATGGACTTTGGGAACCCATTCCACATAAATGGATACTCACTCAGCTAAGACACATGGTGAGAGCTTAGTCCCTCCTCCAAATGATGTATTAGACTTTGAAGTTCCCCCATGGAAGGGGGAGAGCAGAAAGGGAATGGGATTGGGGGTTGGTGAGGGTCAGAGGAGGAGGGAAGAGAAAAGAAACTGAGATTGACACGTAAAACAAGATTATTTCTCATTTAAATTAAAAAATATAGAAGTTTAAAAAAAAAAGAAAAGAAAAAGCCTGTTTTCAAGACCCCAGTCTCTCTCTTGTAACAGGTAATATTAGCAATGGGAATGACTTGCTGCAATGTCTACAGTGTGGTCATTCTCTCCCTCTTATAGTCATTGGGAAAGTTTTCCATGGGGACACTGGTTCCATCCTGCCAGCGGCACTGAAATGAGGCTTTCTATGGGATACACAGACAGCGTAGGCTCTAGCTGTATAGCCTGGTTTCTTTTACAACTAAATCAGTACTAAAGAGGTCTGAATGATAGATAGCTGCTTATCAATAATTGAAAGGAGAGGCTCCAAGATGTCCCATTATCTGAATAATGAATGCTCACTTGGGTTTTGTAATTCCTTAATAAAACTGACTGATTGATTTGCTTAATTAATTCCTCCTTTGACAGGCTTATTACTTTCTGTGGAGACAGGGATAAGCAAAAAAAGAAAAACAAACAAACAAACAAAGATAATTCAAGCCAAAAGGAAATATTTAAAATCTTCAAACTTTAACCCCTGAGTATTATGGAACCAATATCTCTAGCCAACATTATCCCTAACCTGCTTCTCCAAAGAGACCCCTCAACACCATCAACAGACACCCCCATGTCACCTGAGTGTGTTTGCCATGGCAGCAGATGAAACACTCTGCTATGCCATGAGGTCCTAGCCAGATCTATGATGATGAACTCAGAATAACATTAGATACTTTTTGAATAAATTGATAGGATCAAAGTCCAAAGGCAGCTTCCAACTAAAGCAACAAACTCTGGGTAAGCCAGTGCCTATTCCCTTTGAAGGAAGGACCACTGCCAAGAAGCATCCCTCTGGCTTTCAAGGGATCCACTGTGACAAGACACAGTCTGCCACTACAATTCTGTCCAGTCACAACCAGTTGCTACCATTTCTGTGACCACCAGCCTCTATCAGGGAGAAATCAATGACTAAAAGCCAAGAAACAGCAGAAGATAAACAGAAATTAGGAATGTGGGTTGAACACTGGTAACAGTTATATGATAGAGTTAAAGTACTGTATGGTAGATGATGAGAAACAAAGGCATTTTATCTCTACATCTTATTCATTGTTCCTACTCACACAGACTTCATTACTAAAAAGTTTATGAAAAAATCCTCATGATAACAAATTATTCAATTGGAAGAAAAGTAAGACAAACCTCAGTGGTCAGCATTCCAAGGGCTTGCTAAAAATTTTTTTTTTTTGGTTGAAAATCTAGAATTCATAGAAGTTTCAAAGCTGGGCTCTATTTTAGTCACCAAATGTCCCACACCAATGACTTCTGTGGTTTTCTTATGGATGTAGTTAAAGGCCATTGGTCAAAGTGTGAGCACTGTAATCCAATAGCTCTAAGCAGTTGCAGGAAATTCAAGAGTTCAAGGCCAACTTGAATTTCTACATGACATCTTGTAAATTCTATTATTGACTAATATTGTATAACAATTATGTATTCATATTTCTCCTTCTTATTAGTATCCAAATGCCTGCTGATTTGTCTCAGACTATCACAGAATTCTCTGCTGAGGGATTGGAGGATTGGCCATACACCCAGACCTAAAGATGGGGTAATTATAAAAATCCATCAGCCATGCCCCTCATTTTGTGTGGAAGAGGAATCATTTTTTTTTCCTGATTTTCCTTATTAGATCAAAATCAGAAAGGCCTCCTTAGCTGGGTGACAGCAATTACCCAATATGTGGGCTCTATGTTTATTTCACCTACACTAGTTCTGAGATTGTACTGTTTGAGCCCAGTGAAGCTCTGTGATGCAAAACATACTTCATGGCCTCACCTCCTAGAGGACAAGACACTACTTCTTCACCTACAGATAACGTTTTTGTAACTACCAAATTTCACAATGGCTTCACAGCCTTTCCCAAATAAGGATCTACTGATATTTACGAAGTGATTTTTTTCTTAATTTCTGGATCTGTTCATTATTCTTCGGGATACTGAACAATTATGGACAACAACTGTTTGTGATAAAGGTGGACCTAGATATTTAGTGAGGCAAAAGTGTTGTCTTTACATTCTTAAGTGATTGTGTGTTTCCTATGGACCTCACACATGAAGCCTTGTAATTTTTCTCTTTCAATAGTTATACAGAAGCACCATCTGTTCTTAACTCTGATAGTTCATGGAATAATTAAAGATGTGTCTTGACTAGCTGCTGTGTATTGATTTGGGTTGAATAAGGCCAAATAAAGAAATGGTATAGTTTGTTACCTCATTCAAGCTATTTAAGTTCTTTTTTGAGAGACAAGAAGTCACTCTTACACTAAATGAATTGATTATCCAGAGAATAATAACATCAGATGACAATCTAAATTCACCCATGCATTAATATTGAAGATTTGATGTTTACTGAGTCAAAAAGATGGTTTTCTGAAAAGCTGTTTGTAAGTTCCAGCTGACGGTGCAGATGTTTTGTTTTGAGTCTGTAGATATGTTTCTGCCAGATAGGATCCAAGACATCCTCCCTCCCAGTACATCAAAACAAGGTCTACAAACTTTAACAGTACTATTTTATCACACAGTTCCCCAAACATGCCAGTGTCATCAGAACTGCAAATACAGGCAAGAAGTTCCTACTCTGGTAACTTTGCAGAAATAATAGAACATTCTTTTATTTTTTTTCCTCTCCTTTTCTTTAGGTTTTAAACTGTGGCATATTGTCACAGCATGATGTTCCCTATTGTACACATCTGAGACTTTCATTTTCTGGAACTGATGTGTTTGTGGACTCTGTGATGACTACCAGAATCTATTTCTAGATCTATCATGCTGGAAAACAGAAACCTTACATAAACTGAACAGTGACTTCCCATTCTGTTTCCTACTGAGCTCCTTGCCAGAGCTATTCTTTCTGTTTATGTGATTTTATCTTTACCAACTGACTTGTGTAAATGAGTTTGTACTTAATTTAATGTGATTAATTTTGAGAATTAAATAGAGAATAATTTTTTTACAACACACACACAGTGTGTGTGTGTGTGTATGTGAGAGAGAGAGAGAGAGAGAGAGAGAGAGAGAGAGAGAGAGAGAGAGAGTGCATTTAACTTTGACCCATGCTCTATCTTAGGCATTGGTGTCTTCACTTTTTAAATCTGACTAATATTCTATTCCGTGTTTATTCTGTATTTTGTGAATCCATGTGCTGAGCACATATATCCCTTCACATTGTAGGTGCTGATATAACACTACTCTGTGTTGGACATCCCAATATTAACATTCCCTTGGAAGTACAATTGCAATTTCTTGTTACTATTCCCAGAATTGTAACTTCTGTGTCATATGATGACTATATTTGTTGTTGTTTTGATACAGCTGCTGTGATGCAGCTGCTATGGCCTAAGAAACACAAACATGAAATTGAGCGCCCACGTGGAGTTTATTGAGAGAGGGGAGAGGAAAAAGGGGGGTAGCTGGTGGCCAACCGAAAGCGGGGAGAGAGAGAGAAAGAGAAAGGGGGGCGCCAGAGAGAGCGAGAGAGGGAAGCAAGAGAGAGAGGTGCTCTTGGCCCGCTTGCTTTAAAAGGGGAGCTTGTGCATGCGTAACCCAGCGGGGCTTGCATAACCCAGTCTCCGCCTAGCCAGGTAAGGCCTGACGTAGTGATTACACGTCCAGCCCATCAGAGGCGGGGCCCACAGACTGCCTGAGCCTCAACAATATTACTATTTGTTTTTTGGGGTTCTGCCACAGTTTCTGTAAGAGATGTAGAGAGGGATAAGGATTATTCTATGTCCTTGTTTATATTTGTTATTTCCTGGCATTTTCTTTGTTAACTGTAATCTTCTTGTCTTGTAGCTTGATTTCTATTTTCATAATTGTTAATGGATGAGCACTTTCATGACTTATTGGAAATTTATGGATCATATTTGGAGAAAGGTCTTCTCAAATTTCTTTTCTAGTTTTGTGTGTTTGTGTGTGTGTGTTATGGATTATTGTACAGTACAACTCTTGTCCATTCCCTTTACTCCCTATAAGTCATCCCATATAGCTTTCTCTGCTTTCCTTCGCATTTATGGCCTTTTGCTTTCACTAACTCTCTCTCTCTCTCTCTCTCTCTCTCTCTCTCTCTCTCTCTCTCTCTCTCTGTGTGTGTGTGTGTGTGTGTGTGTATTACATGTATATTCCTAAATATAACCTTTTAATTTGTATAATGGGTACATGTATGCATCTTTTCAGAGATGACCACCACTCCAGCTCTAGGTTTTTTCAATTGCATATATTTCTTTTTCTTTGTCGTTTTTTAGAAGAGAGGGTTTATTTTATTTTTCATGATGCTTTATCATTTTAAATTTAATTTTACATTCCAACCACAATTCTCCCTCACATCCCCTCTTTCTGCCCTCTCCGCCTCACCTTCCCCAGCAGCTCACCCACAGTCCACTCCTAGTTCTTTATATAGAGTTGAGGCTTTGTGGGCTTTTCCCTGCCCAGTTTGTTATGTACATCAGTGGTGTTCTTGTTCAGCTCACATTTGGTTAGTCATGTTGGTGTGATTTTATGAGTGCAGCTTCTGATGTTACTACCAGACTCAATCGTACAGCAAACTCTCTGATCCCCTGTCTCTTACAACCTTCCCACTCATTCTTCCACAATGGTCCCTGAACCTTAGGTGCTGAATTGTTTTGTAGATGTATTCATAGTGACTGGGCTTCATATCCCTGCATTCTTATTGGTTATGTTTTTCTATAGTGTTCCCTGTTTATGGCAAACAAAAGTTTCCTTCCTGGAGGATGAAGACTACACTTCTCTGTGGGTAAAATGACAAATGGTTATAGATGATTGTTAGTGATTATGCTGATTTAGTGAAGAAGTGGTTAGGAATTCTCCAGTAACTAGAACCTCACTAGCACTGAGTAGTTAACTGGATTTACAGTCCTACCAGGCATGTTGTCTTCATAGTTGAGTTCTAGTGATTCATTGGACTCTGCATTTTAAATCTTTGTCAGATGTAGACTTACAAACTTTTGTTCCTAATTTTAGGCAGTCTCCTTTGTGGAATCACAAAGTCTTTTAGGTACCAACTTCCACAAAAATATAATTTTGTGTTGGTTGTGTCTTTGGTGTCACAATTAAGAAGACTTCTCAATGAAATAAAATAGAATAAAGCCTTTTGTTTTCCTCTAAGATTTTTATAATTTTCTCTAAGATTTGAGTATATTGGTCTTTGGTTCATTTTGCTTAATTTTGTTGATGTTAGTTAAGGTTTCAATTCTCATTCTTCTAAACATAGATATCTAGATTTTTCTAGATCTTAAGAAAGAAAGGAAGGAAGGAAGGAAGGAAGGAAGGAAGGAAGGAAGGAAGGAAGAAAGGAAGAGAGAACAAAGCTGTGCTCTACCTGTGAAATATCTTGGACACTTTGTCAAAAATCATTTTGCTGTAAATTTGAATGTTTATTTCTAAGAACTCTTGTCTTCTCTATTTTGTCCATCTCTGCATGTGTTCTTATATGAAACCCAAGCTGTTTTGGTTGTTTCAGTTTTGCAGTATGCTTTGAGATTTGGAATCATTTGTTTTCTATCTTTGGGAGCCCTTACTATTTTATGTAAATTTTAAAATATCTCTACTTCAGCTTAAAATTTTGTTAGAATTCTGATAGAGATGTCATCAATAACTTCAAATACTATTGACTTCTTAATGATACTAAATTGTACAACCCAAGAATGTATGCTGTGACCCCATTATGATCATCCTTCTTACTTCCCTCAGCTGCATTGTTTTAAAGATTTATTTATTTACTTATTTAGTGTACAATATTCTTCCTGCATTTCAGGAGAGAGCACAAGATCTCATTATAGATGGTTGTGAGCCATAGTGAGGTTGCTGGGAATTGAACTCTGGACCCCTGGAAAAGTAGCCAGTGCTCTTAACCTCTAGGCTATCTCTCCAGCACCCCTCAGCAATATTTTTATAGACCTTATTGTATAAGTCTTTTCCCTTTATGGTTAACTCCTAAATATTTTGATATTATAGATGTTACTATAAGCTGAGATTTTTTTTAATCCCTTTTCAAATTGTTTGCTGTTGGTACTTACAAATACAACAAATTTTTGTGTTGACTTTATACTTTATTGTTTTACTAAATTTATTTAATGAGACTAATGGATTTTTATGTGAAATCATTACAATTTTCTACATATAAGAAATTGTATATATTTCTTTCAAATGTGTAGGTTTATTATTTTCTTACTTCTTCAGTTTATCTGGTATGGTATTCCAATACTGTGTTTCAGAGGAATATTACAGGCTAACATTTTTATCTCATTCTTATTTTGGTGAGGATAGCCTGAAAACTTCAACCCTTGAATTTTTAAATTGACATTATTCCAGCTGTCCTTCAGTGTTTTGAGATATTTTGCCAAGAAAGGTGAAGACTTGTATAAAATACTCTTTTTGTTATCAATTGGTATGGGAGTTTGATTTTTTCATTTTATTAATTAGATATAATAAATTTATTGATTTTTGTATGTTGAACTAACCTTGAATTCCAAAAATAAGTCTCACTTGATTGCAGTGTTTAATACTTTAAATACACTGTTTAATTTAGCTTACTAGCATTTTATTAATTTTTGGCACCAATATATCAATATTCAAAACTCATTGCCTTCAAGTTTCTTCTCTATAGTTTCTTTGTCTTAAGTTTGCTCAAGAAATTTTTCCCTCATAACATGATTTAGTACCTTCTTTGTTAAGAGTGGAGAAGAAGTATATACGTTAGCTTTTCTTTAACTGCTCAGGGAATTCACCAAGCAGGCTCAGGACTTTACCAAGGACCCTTTGATTACTGACTCAATCACTGTACAAAGCTGTCATTCAGATTTCCTTTAAGAGGACTTTCTGTCTGTGTACCTAAGAAAATCTCACTGAGGTGGTCTGTGAGACATCTGCACAGTCGAAAATTGCCACCATTGCATATCTCATACTTTCGGCAAATCTGAAAGAAGTAAATTGCATTTGACAGAATTTTCCCCAGGATTAAAAATTAACTTTGATGTCAAAATAGGACCTTAGAATTTAATTTATCATAAAAGCTATATTCTTGAGTAGAATCTAATGGACCAAAACAGATAAAGCAATTAAAGGGAAAGTGGTATGAATTAATCTTATTTAAAGAGGCAGTCAAAATAGAATTCATATTTTCAGAAGTACAGCAAGTAGCGGGTGGGGAAGAGCTTTCAGCACTTAGCTAGTAATGCCACATTTTAGAACAATAAAAAGATTGTAAGTCCCTAATTAGCTCACTCTCTACAGATACTATTTGTTAATTTTGACATGCTTCTCAATCTTTATTGCTTGGGGCTTTTTTTCCCCCTTGAAATATTTTACTTGTGTTCCCTGCTATTTTGCTGAACTTTGGTGGTAATTGCATGCATATTAACTAAACTAGAAACATGTTGAAACTCTGAAAAAGAAAATCAAGTTTAAGCCCTGCGCTTCTAGAATATTTCATCCAATACATTTCCTGTGCCACGGGGTTTTTTTTTCCTTGTTTTTTATTTTTTGTTCATTTTGTGTTGTTTTGATTTGTGACAATGTGAAGAGTTCTTAGACACCTTTGTCTTTTTAGTTATCACCATGGCTGCACTTGTGCCTTAGAATTTGAATTTCCTGCTGTTAATGATTTTGTGACCAGATTGTCTGGTGGGCACCTGCATGGGCTAAGGGCACAATCCCCAAGCTTTCATTCTTATACTAGATTTATCTGAAAAATAAAGATTATAACTTCATGAAAATTTTGCCCTAATTAGGTCAGAGTTCAAAAGGAAATGCTTAGAATTATTAGCTGGTCAACAGCAAATGTTAATACAAGCTAGCTATAACATAAATTTATATACTTATATACCTATGTATATTATCATAATATTTTAATTTATTTCTCCTATTTTTGACATAATAACATAATTATATTATTTTCCCCACCATTTTCTTCCTTCTAGTTCTTTTCCTCCAAAGAAACCCTTACCCCTTTTTTTAAAATTAATGGCCTCTTTTTTCACTGTGTTAAATGCATATATATGTACATATACTTATTTCTAAGTGTAATCTATTCTATCTGCATAATGTTAATCATACATAGGTTTTCAGGGATGACCACTTGGTAATGGATGAATAATTGCTGTATAATTTTATGCTATGTAACTCTAAAAATATGTTAAAATTTAAGTTATGTTTATTACTGTGAATTGAAACTAGTGAACAGAAGAAAAAAAATAATGCAAATGATTACTTAGCTTTAGACCAAAGGCTTGCAAAGTTCTCCATTGGAAAATACAGTGGACTAGAATGCTGTCACTAAAAATAATCTTTCTCTTCCATACTGGTGGGAATCTCAGGGTCAGGAGAGGGCATATCACCCTGTCCTTAGTCATGTTTTCCTCTCTCAATTCCTTCTTTCCTACAGTCTCTACATTCCTCTGTTGCAGATCTTTTGTCCCAAATGCTAATTATGCAGAGGGAGCAAATCCTCTGTACTCAGAGCTAGGGCACAAGGCACCTGTCAATTACCTTCCTGACTTGCTGCTACTCTATTCAATAGGGCTTCACTTTCCCCCTCAGCTTAGTGATCTAATTTCCTTCAGCCACACTGGCTTGGGTAGGGGCAAGGTTGTTAGTTTGCACGCCCTTGAGACTCATTGTACCCTTCCATATTTGTATAATCCCACCCACCATTCAAGATGCCTTGCAAATATGGAAGAGCTTAACAAAGCCTTCTCTCTGCCTTGCCTCCCTTGAGGTTTCTTTTGTTAGGAACTGCAGAGTAATTATAAAGGGTCAACATTCCTGTCCACACTATTTTCTCTCCCCTAGTATGTTTTAAGAGGCTTCAGGGATAGATTCCATTTATGCCTAATAACATGAGCTTGCTGCCCTGTGTCATGATGTTATTGTTTAATTTGTTAGGACGGTTAGTTTTCCTTAATTGAAATCTTCGCCTTTCTCCCTCCTTCATACTCCCTCTCCCATTGTATATCTGAAGCTTATGATAATGTCTCCTTTCACACACACAGAAAAATTATTTATTGAAATGAGCTCTTGTAAGTTTTTACTATCCACATATATTGTCTTCATAGTTACTCCTTGGAGTCATATTAAGTTAATGGAATTTCAAAATTAACACTATGGATAAATAGCTAGTTATCTAAAGTCAAATTAGTGTATATAGCAAATTTCACTTTATAATCAGCTGTGTTTCTGCTGTAAGATTTAGCACAGTGTTTAGTGGTGGTGAATAAAAGAAGCACAATGATTATAATAGAACAATTGTGTTTATTTTTTTCTGAAAATGGGTAGAAATCTACAAGATTCTACTGGAGTTATTTGCAATGCACCTAGCTGAAAGCACCATCAGTTTAACTCTTACTTGTGAAAGAAAAATGATTAAACTAATGAGAATCATAAATTGTCTCAGAGAATATTTGATGTTTATCTGTGAAATGAAATTACAAATATAAACCTGTTTAGATTGTCAGGCAATGTAATCACAATAGACTTGTCTGTTTGAGTCACAGAAGCCATAACTGTACATTAATCATACAAATAGTTAACAGTTAATTACCACTTACTTGGAATAAAAATAGTTAACTTGAACAGAAACTGGCATGTTGAATAGAAGTTTATCAAAGTAGGCCATGATTAAAGTTAGTAAGTAGAGTTAAATCTATGAAATCTTGACCATAGTAGAAACAATCTTATATTTTATTAGGTTATGTCATAAGAACCTCATTTTTTATAGCATTTTTAAGTATTCTTTAAGGATTTTATATAATGTATTTTCATCAATTTTTTCACTTTCCCAAACTCTTCCCAGAGCTTTTCATAACTCTGTGTTCTCTGTTATCTTTAAGAAAGAGAACAGCAACCCCTGCACTGCAGTTTGTGTTGGTTGTTTGAGTACCTGGATGTGGGCCTTCCCTAAAGTGTGGGGAATTTGTGTCTATTGTCACTCTGTTGAAGGAAACTGACTTTCTGTCACCTGGCAGCAATCAAATGGGAAAAGGTCCTTATCTACGGGTTGAATGTTGTACTCAGCCCCCATGCTTGAATTTTTTTCTGACTTCAGTTTTTGAGCAGGTCCTGTGCATGTTCTCAGAAGAACTCTGAGTACATGTTCCTCCCTCCACATTGTTGTATTCGGAAGATCTGGTTTTCTTGAAGCCATCTACCTCCTTTGGTCATTACAACCTCTTCTCATCTTCATCTCCATAGGTGCATTGAGGAGAGATGTGTAATATAGGCATCCTATTTAAGGCTAAGGACCCCAAAGTCTCTTATTTTTTGTATAATACCATCATTTTCACAAATCAAATGCAGTTATTTGGCTGTACATATGTCTGCAGAGCCATTCTCACACTGGACATCAGAAAAAGAATGAGGAGTAAGGGGTATGGAAGCAGTGAGGACAGGTATGATTGAGATTTAAAGAGGTCACTTGGACATAGAATGAAAAACTATATTTCTTCCCTGGGAAGTAATAAGACCCGTGAGAATTTTATGGTATGGCTTAAATTTATTTATTTATTTATTTATTTATTTATTTATTCATTTATCTATTTATTTTTAATGATGATGAACAAGTAGGTATATCCAAATGGAGCTTTAAAGTGCATTAAGTAACTTTCAGTTGAACAATTTTAGCTGTATTAAAATGTTTTCACATACACTTAAACTCAATTGCATTATATGCATTTAAAGTTTAGATCCATGTATGCTCATTCTTCTGATCCTGTAATTTTAGAAACATTTTAAAGTCCTTTCTGTCCTATTTTAAGTAGCTTGAATAAGTGGGAACAGACAACATGTGGCTCTTTGACTATGTCTTAGCATGCCTTCAAAATTAGTTTCTTTTGTAACACACAACAATATCTAATTGACATTTAAGGTGGAATAATATCTACTATACGCATATATCATACTTTGTCTACATTTCAGTATGGACTCTTCGGTTGATTATGTTTGGCTATCATTAGCATACCACTCAATAGGATAAAAGGATTTGCCAAAATCTACCCTTTCCAAATATTTTGAGTGTATACCAAGGAGTTAATTGCTGGATGATATGATAATTCTGTTTTATCATTTTAATACACAAGAGTACAAATTCTGAACCTTTTGAACAAAACTCATTTACACTTCTTTGTTAACAAATTGTAATTAATGTGGACTAAAACTGGCATACGATTTTAGTATGACTGAGATTCCATTTGGTTAAAAGCCTACAATTGGAAGGATATGTATTTGATCAATGAAAAAGGGAAATAAAAACGGAAGCACATGAAAGTTTCTAGATATGGTGGAGTAGAAAGTTTATTGTAAATAAAAGGAAGAGCAGAGTCAGAGGCTGGAACATCCCGAGTTGGCCAGACACTGAGCCATGGGAGAAGAGGAGGTAGGGGTAAAGGAAAAGCCACATCAATAGGCTAGGAGGATAAAGAATAGACAATGAGTAGCAGACAATCAAAACAGACAGATTATATAGGGAAATGTAATTGGGAGTAGGGCAGCCCAACCCCTGGGTTGGAGAATTTAGGGTAGGGAGCTGGGTATGCCAGCCAGGAGGGCCTTGTAATAGATAGGGATGGAAACATGCAGAGAGAACCTAGCAGCCAGTGTCTGTTTTGACATGTTAATTAGCCACCTCAGCCATTTGTTTAAGATCTAACAGTAAGGTTATACCAGAATATTCAAAAAGTGACTAAAATCTCCATAATTCCTTTCATCCTTGCCTCCAAACAGTAGTCACAAGAGGTATTTCTCATTGGGTCCAGAATATGGCTGTGCTTTCACACAGCCTAACTTAACCCCTGCTTCATGTGCTCTGTGCTGCAGTAAGTGCATCTCTTTTTGAGTTATGTCTTGTGTTACACAACAGAGCATTTTCCAGTCTGTGACTGTAGCTCACTGTGTTGAGAACTGTTATAGGGGAGGTGTGTCCTCTCAGGTGACCTTTGGAGTAAAGGAGGAGGAATGAATGAAACCAGGGGTTATTTGACACTCAAAAGTAGCAAGGTGTCACTGCCAGACTATGACTTTAGTATGCTAGTGAGTCAAGCAAAAAGTCTCTAGGTAATGCTGGTTCATTTTCCTACTCCAGAGTCCTTGTTAAATTCAACTTTAAGGACCTCTTACTCCCTGTAATCAATGATGTAATTAGCTAACTTCCTTGCTGTTCATTTATAAATATATATCATGTGTCTCTAGAGAAAATGTAAATATGCATACTATCTGTGTATGGATGGAACTCATAGTCTGAAAAAGCAAACCAAATTGAACAGAACAATTTACAATATGACAACATAATAACTACAAGTTGGAATTATAGGGTAAAAACTATCTGTGTCATGGGAATTGTATGAAGATGAATTAAAATATGAGGACTGACTTAAAGTATATATGTGAACCTAAAGGAGCTTGCAGAATGGAAAGGACTTAACCAAGTGCCAAGAGAAAAGATGAGCATTCTGTAAATGACAAAATACATGAACAAAGAACACATGAATGATGATGTGTGTAGAAGGATGCTTGCAGAACTCTTACAAGATAAATTTCACAGAGCTGAAATAGGCTTTCTGTGAGGACAAAGAGAATATAGAGCAGATATCAGTGTATGATCATCCCTGATTATTGTGTAGCTGTGAGCAGGTTGCTTGAGCAGCACAGTACAGAGGTGTGATACTGCCCAGTTGCTAATGATAGTGCTATACTGGAGGGGAGGTGGCTACCTATTTTCTTTTGTATTGGTTGAATCAGTGAAATCAAATACTATTTACATGGAAATGACAATTACCTGCTGTGAATAATGGCTATGATGCTTATCACATACCGCTTTGTTTTGCTTGAATAAAGTGAAATGCTCCAGGAATGGGAATGGGAGCTATCCCTTCTGAGGACTGACGGCCCATGGAGAAGAAAAGTGTTTCTTGTGAAGAGATGGTTGTCATAGGATATTAAAAAAATTCCTTTTGTGGGTAAGGTGGGACTGACAATCCATGGGAATGAGAGGTGTTCCTTGTGAAGATGAAAGGTCCATGATCTGAACTTGATGCTCTGCTTGCTTCTGTTCTGATTACATGGAATATGTTTAAGATGTTCTGCTAAGGACAAGTAAGTGAAATCGCTGTAGAGTCCACTACTAATTCAGATGCGTGAAATAGCCCTACAACCCGCCTCCTCTTCACAAGGAAAATCACCTTTAAACAAAGACTTAAAGACACATTTCATAAAGATGTTTTATTCAGTGAGTAGGGGGCTGTACAAACCCAGACCCAGAACCGAGAGCCACAGGAGTGGCAAAAATGAAACTGAAGAGTACTATGTGCTTTCCCCCTGGAGTCTTAGTATTTGACAACGTGTCATAAATAGTTTGCTGATTGCTTCAGTTGGATTCAGTTATAAAACTCATGTTTATTAAGAGAAGAAGTCGCTGGGAAACCTTTTCCAAGCCCAAATGTATCCTTCCTCCTACATGTAGCAAACTGCTGGCAAGTGAGCCTAATACAAATGTTCATAAAGTGCTGTCTGCTTTAGCCCCTACTCTATAATGTGGGTGAGAAGAAATGCTAGGCACACAGATATACGACCCAATTTCTAAATATGAGCAAATACCAGGTCTTAGGTGCAAAGACTCCAAAGAAGCTTTGTAAAGCAGGATATAAATAAAATCTGACATATGAAAGGAAATTCGGAAGTGTAAACATTATGGTATGTTTTGGTTCATAGGGTTCCCCCATTCTTGTTTAAATATACAGGGCATCCATTACATATTCAGTTACATGTAACATAAAATAAAATATAGTTCCAAAATAAAAACAAGAGTTCAGCTCAGTGCTTAGCTGTGGGTGTCTGTTTCTGCTTCCAACAGCTACTGGATGAAGGCTCTAAGATGGCATATAAGGTAGTCATCAATGTCATTATCAGGGAAGGGCATTTAAGGTAGCCTCTCTACTATTGCTTAGATTCTTAGTTGGGTTATGCTTGTAGATCTCTGGACACTTACCTAGTGCCAGATTTCTCTTTAAACCTATAATGGCTCCCTCTATTAAGGTATTTCTTTTCTTGCTCTCCTCTATTTTTCCCCGGACTAACTCCTAGAATCCAGTTAGAGTGATGAGCAAAGGGGTCAAAATCAGGCTGGGGAAACCCCCAGAAACAGCTGACCTGAACAAGGGGGAGCTCCTGAACCCAATACTGACAGCAAGAAAAGCAGCATAGGACCAAATTAGGCCCCCTGAATGTGGGTGTCAGTTAGGAGGCCTGGAAAATCTATGGGACCTCGGGTAGTAGAATATTATTTATTCCTAGTGTATGAATGGACTTTGGGAGCCCATTCCCCATGGAGGGATACTCTCTTAGCCTACACACACAGGGGAGGGTCTAGATCCTGCCCCAAATGATGATTCCCCCAGGGAAAGCCTCACCCTCTTTGGAAAGCAGAAGGGGAATGGGATGGGGAAGTTGGTGGTGGGCTTGGGAGGATGGAAGGGAGAGGGAGTTGGCATTGATATGTAAAATAAGATTGTTTCTAATTTAAATATAGAAATTATAACATTAAAGTGATTTCCTAGGAAAAAAATTGATCTATGAAGAAATTTAGATCAACTAGCACCTTACAGCAGATTTATGTACAAACTGTTGAGATTAATGACATTGTATGATTAGTGATGCAAGGATGCTTACTTATTTTTAATAAAATAAATGTGATATCACATGGCTTTGCCTGCATGTTTTTTGTCAGATAAATAGGTATTTAGATAACATGAAACAATATACATTTTTATATCCTGATGGATATGACAAATTATTCTCCAATTAAATTTCATCAATTTGTTATCAGTAAGTAAATAATTTATAGAAATAATGGCTTTCACACATGCTTCTCAAACTATGCATTAACTTGAGCTAACTATGTGACCTTAAAATAATGTTTTCTGCTTTGACTAGTGACACTAGAATTTATGTATGCCTACTATGTACAAGTCTACCCAGGGCCTTTGCATCTGTGAGCGCTGGGATTAGAATAGGCTTTCTCAGGATTTCACAAAAATAATTCTTCTGAGTATCTAATAATTCCATATTTCTCAAAATCAAAAAGACATTGCAAAGCTGGTGGTGACACACATTTTTCAGGAAGCACTTGTGGGGCTCAGAATGAGGACTGTGAGTTCAAGGCTGATCTGAGCTATGTGTCATGACTTCATAGAAAGAAGAGAGAATGGGGAAGGAGAAAAGGAGGGAGGGAGGGAAGAAAAGATGAGAAGGGAGGAAGGAAGAAAGGATTAAGGGAGGAGGTAGGAGGAAAAGAAAGAGAAAATAAATGAAAGAAACTTTTGTGGCATGTCATTGAAATCCCTGATCTCTGTAATCTTACTTTCTCTGAATTTCCTGGAATTATTTATCAGTTTGTGTTTTCCTATTAGAATACACACTGCTCAGGTAGGGCACAAATTGCACTTCCTTTTTTAAAAAAAATGTGTAATTATCTTCCTCAATATCATTTATTGAATAATCAGTCATTTCTTTTTATTGTAGAACAGCTATATTTTCATCGGTGGAATTTTCTTGACTTACTCAAGCAATTTGTTAATTTATTCCCCTTTCCAGGCAGTTAGATATGTATTCTGAGAGACAACTCCATTTTTCACATAACTGCACTTTTACTCTCATTGACTACCTGATGGAGTACAGCTTCTGTCATAATTCCTTAAAACAGCTTTGATAAATCATTTGTACTATTAAATAAATATTTAATGATCAATATCTATTACACAAAACAATAATAGAGAAAAACAGAGTCCAAAGTGAAAATCTTTACTCTAAAAATTAAAAATAGACATAATTACCATGTAAAGTTAAAATTGCACTTGCCAAATTATGGGGACAAAATATTGAGTAATAGGTAAAATAATGTCTATTCATCAAAGAGAAAAATCAAAAGTATCATAAGAATGCAAAGCAATCATTAAACATAAAGATGACTTATATAGACTAAAATTATTCATTTAGACAATATAGTTAGCAAAAAATTTATACAGCTTATTGGGCAATATGGATAAGAAACCTCCTTTCCTCACAATGCTGAATCCTGGTCTAGAAAAAAAAAAATAAAGAAAAAGAAAAGAAAAAAGGAAAAAAAAAAGAAATGACTTTTCAGCTCAGCAGCTCAGCAATGTTGGTACACGCCTTTGATCCCAGTGCTTCAGAGGCAGAAGCAGGTGGCTCTCTGTGAGTTCAAGTCCCGCCTGGTTTACAGAGTGAGTTCCAGTACAGCTAGGGCTGTTACATGGAGAAACCCTGTCTCGAAAAACAAAACGAAAAAAACAAAACAAAACAAAAGAACAAGAAGAAAAGATTTTCCTACTCATTTTTTACTCTGCACAGCTTCCTGCTACAATTACTCCCAGATAGTCATTTTTACCTAAGACAAAGCCAAACGCAGATCCTCCAAGCAGCCACTTCAGCTCATAAATGATAAACTGTTTTATTTCCAAATTCTTTTGGAGGAGAAGAGTTTGTTAAAGACACTCATGCCAGCTTCTTTCCCCTGTTGTCTCAATATGCCTCAAGATTTTAGTACATTATCCACCTCGAAGTTCAGCTCTCCTGGTACATAGGCTGGTCTCAGAGTAGAAAATCCTTCTGTCTTCTCTAATGGCATTCCGCTATATTTTATCACATTCATCCCCTGGAGTTTTTAGCTCATTTGCCCTTCCCTCACAGCAGGGAGAACCCTTCCTACTGTGTTCCCTTGTTCCTGCAGTCATCCCCTTTCCCACCCAGTGACTGAGCTTTTTCAAAAAACCTCAGCAAGGCATTTGCTCTGTTTTTACCATTCTCTTAGCCTTTCACTTCCAGTCTTGTTTTCCTTCTCATTTGTTCACAGTGGGTTGCTGTTGTTCTTTTGTTACAGTTTTGGGAAAATACTGGAGAAGGCGTGGGGGGGGGCGGGGTAAATGATCACGTGAGAGAGCATAGTAGGTTCCATAGCAGGAGAGGGTTATTGATGCAGAGGGAAGAGCACACCAGACAGATGGAACTTGAGTGAGAAGTTTATTTAGAAAGGGGAGTGAGGGGTAAGTAAAGAGACATAGAGGAACCAGGAACAGAAGAAAAGAGAGAAGAGGGAGCAGAGAGAGAGAAGAGCGGGAAAGGGAACATAGAGAACAAAGAGAGCCTAAGTGGGCAGGGGTCTGGCTTTTAAAGGGGTCCTTTTTACTGCATGCAGACTAGTACTCCAGGATCCCTGGGCTGACCAGAGTAGTGCCTGAGTACATTCTGTTAGGTGAACATACTGCCTGAATTCTTACAATTGCAGTTTTCTTTCTTTCTTTCTTTCTTTCTTTCTTTCTTTCTTTCTTTCTTTCTTTCTTTCTTTCTTTCTTTCTTTCTTTCTTTCTTTCTCTCTTTCTTTCTTTCTTTCCTTCTTTTTTTGGAAGCCAGATTCCAAGTGACTGGTAATCTGTAGAGTAGCACCTGTTGTCCAGCCACTGAGATATAAAAGAAAAATGAATGCTAGCTCTACATCAGTAACAGTGGAGAAAGAAGTGTCTGTTTAGGAAAATGTGAATCTGTGTATTTAATTCAACTGGCATGTATCAAAGCTGTAAGGATTTGGTAATATTTTATTCTGGTAATATCAGCTAAGGAAATTGTTCTAAGGAACTTGCATAATTCAGTAAAAATTTACTTAAGATTTTAAAATTTACTTATGGGTGTTTGTACTGGTGTTCACAATAAGACAACACTGACTGGTAAGCAACTGAAAATTAACAAAACCCAAAAATATTGATAAATTTATAGAAAAGAAGAGCTTGTTATAACTTATTTGCAAAGAATATGTTCTGCATGAAAAATGCCCACAAAATACAAATAAGGTATAATTACAGTATAAATATAAAGAGCAAAGTTTTATTAGAAAAATATGTTTATATTTATAGTTTATATATTATCTATATTTTCTCATTTAAAATTAAATATAAATTTTGCTATATTTACAAATACCCTTTTGCTTTTGAAAAGATCTGTCAACGATTTAACAGTTGGGCTATTTGTGAGTTCTCCACATATAAAACACACTGACATTACCACTGCCATGCACAGCTTTCTGCAATACCTCCACATATGAATGTGTTTTAGGAGTCTCTTTCTCTCCTTGCCCCTACTTCAGTTATCTTCATATTCTCAACATCAGTGATAGCACAGACAAGAAATGTTTGTAACAACAAGTATGTTCTTGAAATGATGTGAGAAGGACCCAATGTTGCTTACAGCATACACAGAAGATACACAGTCAGCATAAGGCACATTGGTCATATTTTGCTTTGTAAAGATCTCACCTTCACATGTTTGATCCTGGAGCTCTTAAACGTATTCTCTAAAACAGAAGCTGAACCTTGAATCCTTGGCTTTTCAGGAGAAGACACCTGAGCTTGTCCACATTGGCTTCTTAATAGTCCTAGGGGTAGGTGTATGTTACGCTTACCTAACAGAAATGTGCCATAAGTTTATATATAATGGGTCCTCTATAAAAACAACATATACTTGTATGGGCTGAGTCTTCTCTCCAGGTTCAATAAATCCTTGATTATTCATCCCTAAAACAAATATCAGGTGGCAAATATCAAATACTCCACATATCCAGATTTATTGGGGGGAGATACACAGCAGTTAAAAGGCAGATTTGTTTTCTTTTTCTCTTCCTCTATACCTCCCCTTCTTCCTCCTCCTCCTTTTTTCCTCACATGCCTTCATTCTATCTCCCTTCCCACTTCTTTCTTTCCATCCCCCCTCTGTTATTCTTCTCCCTCTCCTCATTCTGTATTGACTTTAACCCTCTTCCTACTTCATGTCCTATTGTTAACCTTCTTCTTCACCTCCATTTTACTGTTTCAGCTTTTCCTTTTTATTAACTTTGGACTCTTCTCTAGCTTCTTCCCATCCTTGCTCCTTGAATAATGAGCCATCTTTTCCTAAAGAGTGGCAGTCCCTAACAGACTCACTCCCTTTAGAGTTTTCTGCAACTGCCTGTGATCTCCTTGGGCACTGATTTCCCGGTGCAGGTTTAGTACAGGTCCTGTAGGCCCTCTCTCAGGGAAGTTCCTGTTAGTTCTGGTTGTCTGAAGAGCTGGGAGGAGGTGCCCAGGGTCTCCCTGTCTCTCTCAGCATGGGTAATTTATGAGTCTTCAGTAAGACAGGAGGGGAGCAGAGATGCTACAAAGGGGACCCTGCTAATTGGCCCTTTCAGTTCCTGGCAGGTGCCTCCAGTGGGAAGCTCCCTGGGATCTGACTTTTTATGTCCTTTTCAAGCAGCAGTGAGACAGCCTAGGTCGACAAATTAAAAAAAAAAAAGAAAGAAAGAAAGAAAGAAAGAAAGAAAGAAAGAAAGAAAGAAAGAAAGAAAAAACATGTGGGAAACACACCTGGCTCTAGCAAGAGGCTATCATTGCTTGCTTAGCCTGGCTGTGAGGACTGATAAAATGGGCCAATAACTTGGCTTTGTTGTACAAAGCTGGATCTGAGAGCAAGCATTTTCTTCTACAGACAGATGAGAGGGTTCACTACACCAGACCCTTATATTTCTGGTCCCTGAGGTGTGATGCACTGGGCATCCCAGAAAAATAAAAAGATATTATCTGGCTATAGTACAAGCCTTGGCTGGCAATCTGCATGTCGATACCAGTAGTCAGATGTCAGGATATTCAAATCAATAAAGAAATTTGTGAGGAGGCGGCAGGAAGCATGAAAGTGCTAACAGAACATTGTGGCTCTGCCCTATCTGACTCTGGCATCTTTCACTAAGTTAAAAGAACCAACGTGGCTCAGGTTACCCTGCCCCTCTCCCAAATATTTCAGTATCTTCCAATGCTATTTATTTGATCCAGTTTGAGCTACACAAAAAATGAAGCCAATCAGAGGGAAAGTCTTTATGAAATGGTTCTGTCTGTTTCTTCCTAGGGCCTTTGGCCTAAGGACTCAGTGAGGAAATGGTGAGTCTGTTTGGGGTCAAAAGCTTCATGGGTACTATCTCTTCTCCAGGAGTTTGATGAATCACAAGAGGTAGGACTATAGCTACAGATAAAGGAATTTCAAACACCTTTAAACCTCATTGGCCACTTAGCAGAGAAATGCTGGGTGTCTACAATGGTTGTGGTTATAGGCCTAGTCTTGACTGGCAGCGAAGTTGTACCAGCACAGCGAAGTTGTACCTGCACAGAAGAGAGCTGTTTTCTTTTGTAGCCAGAATGGTGGGCTTAGTATAGTAGTTACATCAAGAGACATTGAATAGAAATGTAATGTCAACAAAATATCTTACTTTGCCTGGTATTATCATAGTGCATAATTTTGGGGGGAAAGCCCCACTTTTTTATTTCTTATCTAATTTCTTCTGTAGAGCAATACACATAAGGCATACTATTCATAATGGTAACACCTATTATTGTTTGGTTAATTATAGCGTGCCAACCATAGGCTCAGTCATTAAAATTAAATATTAATCAACTTTTTAAACTTTGTCTTCCCTGGTTGACAAGTTTATAAATCTGAGTCAAAAGACTTTGAGCACCACCTTGAACTATAACCAGCCTACTAGCCGTATGGCTATGGCTAAGGCAATCAATGTTTCTGAGCCACATTTGAATCCTCAAAGGCAGAAACAGATAGTCACATCACCAATGAGAGCCTATTGTGAGTTTTCATATTTACTGCAATACTTTCTCACTCTGAATACATGAGGCTTGCACAGGTGTTATAGGTGTGAAAGCTGTGCCTCAGAAGGGGGACAAAACTTGTATAAAATCATGGAGACAGTACACCCTGATGTGTGAATTTGAGTCATGAATTTCTGGTGTCTCATATTATACAGAATGTCTTCTTCATCTCCTCCTGTCCCCTGAGGTATTTCAGAAGTTTAAATTTCAGGTTCGTTCGTATAGCATGTTTCATGCCTTGAGAAATACTTTGAGATCTACACAGGGTCACAACTAAAGAGGGAGTTTACTTTTAAAAGAATAAACTTGGCAGAGCCCAAACATCAAGTTGCTATTTACCACCATTTTGTGGTAATTATGTCAGGGTACCCTGTGAAGGGCCATGGGAAGATTCAGTCTGAGGGTTTAGTTTGGTGCCTGTGGTGTTAGAGTATTGACTAATAATCATCATCTTAATACAGAGGAGGGCGAGGACTATCTGACTACATAACACCTCCCAATTTTGGAGCTAAAACTCAACCTTTCCCTCTAACTAGGAGGAAATACTTCCAAAGGAAGAAAAGCTGATTTTGTTGTCTGAGCTCTTGAACCTGTGGTCATGTTATTGAGCCACTGCAGTATCAAAAGAGGAGGTAAAACAGCACTCATATTAATTCACATCATTAGAGAAGCTGTCAAGAGTTTCACATTATATATTAGTTGTGGGCTTATGCCACGTCCATGTATTGATTGTTTTATACTAAATTATTGACTGGGTATCTTCAGCACAAGGAACAGTATATATTGATGGGCAGTGGCACAGTAGGATCATAAGTACTGGACATGCTTGCTTGCCTTTGAATAGCTAGAATAGCAATCTTAATATGGCATGGAGGCAACAGAAAACAAAAAGGAGGCCAGAGAAAGCCCAGAAGACATGGCCCAGGATCAAAATTTTCTTCTTTCACAGTCCAAAATGTAATTAATCATTGTGGTGAGGAAATTTGGAGTGGATCAATATATTTCATCAGAGCTTTAATTGTCCTTAAAGCTGTGTGAGGACCAATGTTTCCTGCATTTTGAACATAAATGAATAAATAAACTCTTCATTAAGACTCTACTCACTCTCCCTGTCACTCAAGATAGAGCTGTGGGCACAGACACTACAGACAACAGCTTGATGATGTGCTTTTCTCCTCTATCACCTAAACTTTTCTTTCTCCTTTTCTCTCCTTTCCACTTTCTCTTATTTATGCATTTCACCCTCTCCCCTCTCCATCCTTTTCCACCTTTCTCCATCTTCCACCGCTTTATCCACTCCATCTTTACTCATTAACTCTCTTGTTCAAATCCCTTCCTTCCTTCCCTCAGATGGAACTAGAATCTTAAACTTTCCTGTGAGGTGAATAACATATGTATTCTCAAGCTTAGTGCACAAAGAGACCTCAAAGGAGAGAGTAGAGCAGGTGAAATTTTGAGAAAGTAGAATAAAATTTCAGAATTCACCATCCATTAACTCTGTATGTTCATAAGATATAAAATGGTACAAGAACAGACCACAATGAAAGGATGTGTGGTCAGTGCATTCAAACTTTCAAATACAGACCTATTAGAGAGTCAAGCCTCTCACAGCCTCAGTTAATTATTAAATGTTTAAATAAATAAGTTTTATTTACATGTAAAACAATGGACCTCAAACACTCAAAATGAATTAATTATTTATATTAAAGCAAGAATTCTTAACTGAACAGCCAATTTAGAAATAAAACCTAGCCATACTGTCCCATATCCTAACCTCCAGTCCCACCCCCACCCCCAACATAAACACTTCCCCAAAATAATGACTTCCAGACTCTCATGAATACATGTATAGTTCTGTTGTTCATTGCTTCATGCTTCTAAAAGACTTAAGTACTTAGTTTGTACAGCATTGTGTAATGCTGACCACAATCTGCAGAGACCAACAGTTCAACTACCTCCTCTATGTTGTGGATTCTCTAGGAATTGGCAGCTACATGAAAAGCATGGATCAGTCTAGGACAAGCCTTTTCATGTTCACATACTAGCAGTTGTTAAAAACATTTAAACTATTCTATATGACCTTGCTACATGAAATTAGTTTAAATTGTGTTGACTTGGATAGAATTGTAATTCCTCCAATCTCCTCAATTTACATCTCCTGAATACAAAATATTATTTGCCAAATAATCTCTCCTTTATTCACATAACAGGTTGTGTTGGGATTTTACTAAGTACTGGTCTATGCCTATAGAACATGAACTATCTCAAAGGGTTATGTTCTCAACTGGGGAGTCAGACAATAAGCAAGTTAATTTTGGATAATGATAAGTAGATGAAGATACCAAAGCTTCAATGCATGGTTGGGGAGATAGGAGATGGAGGTAAATATCTGGTATTTTATTCATGGGTAAGTAAAGGTATCCAGTTTATACAGATGCTGTGAGTTAGGAGGACATTAGTTGGAACATAATTCTAACCCCAGTAAACTGGGGTGTTGATTTTGGGGTTCTGAAGACTGACAAATGTGTCTTTGGAAACTGGTGATAAGTATGGAAAAGATCTAGTTGCTCAGAGTCAGCAAAGCAATGCACTGACAAATTTTTGTATTCTACTCTACTCTACTCTAACGGAGCTTCTTCTGGACTTCCTGCTTCTGGACTCTAATTCTGAGCAGGTGTACATGTAGGTCTGGGAAGGGAAATGCTTCTGTCTTGACTCAAGTAAAGTTAACCCAGCAATTAAGGAGTTACAACAATATTGAGTTCCTAATAAGTAAACTTACTACAAAAGGACAGACGCTCAAGAAAGCCTGCTTTTGACTTTGTTTGATAGAGGAATTTTAAAACTCACTATAATGCATTTTTCTTATTGTAGGGGTTTTGATTTTCAAGATTGCTTCCATGACAACAATAACATCTCATTATATCCAAAGCAACCCTGAGCAAAGAGACCAATGTTGAAAGTTTTATATTGCCCAATTTCAAATTATACAACAGAGTCAGAGTAACTAACCCCAAACAGCATACTGGTATAGAATAAAATATGTTGACTAATAGAAATTAAGACCTTGAAATAAGTCAACACAGCTAAAGCCATTTGATACTGGTCTCCTATACTAAAACCACACACTGGATGAGGGAACAGGATCTGTGCTAGGAAAGTCTGTGGATCTCAAAAAATTGGATGTCCAAAAGGAAGAGATTGCAGTTTGAATTTTATATTTCAGGTGGTACAAAGCTCAGCTTTTAATGGAAATCTTAATGTATGGGCTGAAACTTTAAAACTCTTTTGGGGAAATATGTTAAGATACAGGCATAAATGATAACTTTTGATTGGGACAAGAATCAAAAGCTTCCATACAGCAAGATAAACAATTAACAGATTGAAAAGTTAGCCTTCAGAAAGACAAAAAATATTTGCCAATTACTCATCTGGCATGATTAATACCTAAAATCCTTAAATAATGAAAGATTATACACCAAAGAAGCAACAAATGGACATATAAACTGAGCAGACACTTGACAAATGAAAAAGTGTAAATGGCTACTAAAGACATTTTAAAAGCGTCATAATATTTAGCTACAAGGGGCCAAAATCAAAGCTACATAGAAATTCTGTCTATGTTATTTTCGTCAAAATGTCAGTCATCAGAAAAGGAAAAAGGACACATTCAATGAGTCCTAGCGTGCAGCATAAACAAAACTGCATATACTATTCATGGTGATATGAATTAGTGCTAGCTACTGTGCAACAGTGTGACCTAGATATGACATGGTCCACCTCATGAACTCAGAGCAATTGTGGTAGTCTGAGCAAAGCCCCATGAAGGCGGTCACTATATCTTCATGGTGATAGGTGGGGCTTTCAAACCCCCACCACTAATTGAGGAGATATTGATGATTTATGATTGCTAAGGACGGGAACATCGGAGTTCTATAATAGTATGGTGTACACTCAGTTTACTACACTCCATTGGACAGTTCCACATTCATGAGTATATGGACAGCGCAAATTTGATTCCATGGGTATTTAAAAAATAAATAAAAATATATGAAATTGTAAGGAGATTGGGGGTGAAGGGTAGAGATGCTAGGAGTTATGAGGAGTTGTGTGCTCAATATGATGAAAATGCATCATCTGAATATATGGCATTCTCAAATAACTAATTGAATAACTTAAAATACAGCTTTTGAGCATATATCCAAAATAATCAGATTTCTACTAAAGTCAGATTTCTACAGAGACACCCACACACTCATGTTTAAACAATGCTATTCACAGAATCCAAGATGTAAAATAAGCCTACATATCCAATGAAAGATGACTGGATTTAAGAAGTAACAGTATATATGAACAATGGAATTTTATTCATCTGAAAGGGAGAATAAACCAATGTTGCTTACAGGAAAATGGATGGAGTTGTGCTAAGGTAAATAAGCCATATGCAGACAAGGTAAATATTATGTATTTTCACTCATTTTTGGAATTGGTGGGAAAAGGGGAGAGGGAATACAAGGCAGTGTCTCAACAAGAATAAAGTACATTATGTGCACTGTGGAACGATCATATTGGATGCATTAATTTAATAATTATTATAAGCTATAAAAGAAAAAAGGAGAGAAAGAAGGAAGTATCAGACTAGACTTTGAGTGGGGATGGGCTTTTGATGAGGATAAGTGAAGAAATTCTAAGTGAAGAACATTCTGAGAATGGCTATTGGTCTCTAAGCTGAATTACTCATATAGGTAGAATGGATTAAAAAGGCAGGATACAATAGGCTATGGGTGAACCTGCATGCTACAGGGAAAATACATTTTTAGGAACTTAAACATTGTAACAATCAAATGATTTTAAGATAGCAATTTCTAGGCTGAAAAAGTATCCCTATATGTGGAATGGGCTCCCAAAGTCCATTTGTATACTAGGGATACATACTAATCCATTACTAGAATCCCAGTCCTCCCAACCATCACCCACATTCAGGGGGTCTGGGTCAGTCCTATGCTGGTTTCCCAGCTATCACACTGGGGTCCATGAACTCCCCTTTGTTCAGGTAAGCTGATTCTGTGGGTTCCTTCAGCCTGGTCTTGACCTCTTTGCTCATCAGCCCTTCCTCTCTGTAACTGGAATCCAGAAGTTCCACCAGTGTTTAACTGTGGGTGTCTGCTTCTGGTCTAGGCTCTAGGCTGGCATATAAGGTAGTTGTCAATCTCATCACCATGGAAGGGCATTAAAGGTAGCCTCTCCACTATTTTTTAGATTGTTAGTTGGGTTCATCCTTGTGGATCTTTGTACATTTCCCTAGTGCCAGATTTCTCCTTAAATCTATAATGGCTCCCTCTATTATGGTATCTCTTTTCTTGTTCTCTTCTATTCTTCCCCATACTCAATCTTCTTGCTCCCTCATGCCCTCCTCTCTCCTCCTCTTGTCCCATAACTCCATCTCCCCTCCCTCTATGTTCCAAATTTGCTCAGGAGATCTTCTCAGGGGGACCATGCATGTCTCTCTTAGGGTCCTCCTTGTTTCCTAGCTTTTCTGGCAGTGTGAATTTTAGGGAGTTTGGTGGGAAAGGAGAAAGAAAAGACAGGGGAAGAACATGTCAGTTGGTTGTCTAGAATTAAACAAAGTGCTCCAAAAGCACACAATTAACAACAAAAAGACTGTACATAATTAGAAAAATATAAGCAATAAAAGTTAGTATAAAAAGAGACCATTAATTTCTAGAAGAATGAGAGAGGGATTAAAGGGAGGACAGGAAAGAAAGAAAAGTTGTAATTATATTAAAGTCTCAAAAATAAGAGAAGTATTGGCCTAGGTATTGTAGAGAGCCGCAAAGTGCCACACCTTAAAGATGGTGCTGGCTTCCGCCTTCCACCTCCCCAAGGGTGAGCGCTCTCTGGCATAAACAAGCCCTTATTTGGTTAAGTCTGTTTAGCCTGTCTGCTTCCACGTTAGAGTAGCCTATCTGCAGGGTTCATGTATCTCACTGGGGTTAGTTAGTGAAAGGAGATTTAAGCCTATGTAGGGGTCCCCTTGGTTCCTGTGGGTCAGAAGAACAGGTTTCAAGGATCCTGATTAAAACTACATGAAGAAGATCTTCCCAGAGTCATGTCTTCCTTGCTGGCAGGGGTTAGGTGCGGCACAAATGGTGGCCCATATGGGGAATTTTTCAGATCAGAACTTCTTGCAGTCAGGGCAGCACTGGCAAGTTCCCAAGGTAAGTTGGGACCAAATTTAAGGCCCTCGGTAAAGAGGCGATAAGGTCTGCAGTAAGGAGCAATAAAGTCCCAAATAAGTTAGGACCAAGTTAAAGACCATTGAAATAAGCTGCAATAAAGTCTCAGGCAAGGACAATCGGAGAACAGGAAACACATTCTACTAAACAATGCCAGAAGCAGTGAGCATGGCTCAAGGCCTTGCTGTCCCTGTGTGTGATGTATGGTTCTTCATGCCTCCATGAATGAAATGCCTTCTACAAGAATTCCACTTCACTCCATTGTTTTCCTTTGACTTCTAAACTTGTCGGAAAATAAAACAATGACAATACTGGGAGGCTATCCAGAATGGGATCCTAAGAGGTACTGAACTCAATTTTATCAGTGGTTTGGGGAAGCATGATGGTATAAAGGATCAATAGAGGATGTTGGTGAGAAAATGAACTATCTGAAGATGCACAGTTTGATAAAGTCATAACTGAACCAGTCCATTAATACACTCCTGTTTCTTTCAGGGCACCCATTGGGTTTTTACTGGCTTGGGTGGATTAGTGGTTTAGTCAAAATTAGTAGTGAGGTTTTTGTACATCTTTCATCGTGAATTACAAGTGCTTAGACACTGAGGGCCATAACTTGTGCCACGCCTAACCCCTGCCAGCAAGGAAGACGTGACTGTGGGAAGACCTTCTTTATGCAGTTTTAATTGGGATCCTTGAAACATGTTCTTCTGACCCGCAGGACCCTGGGGGACCCCTGCTTAGGCTTAAATCTCCTTGCGCTAACGAGCCCCAGTGAGCCCCAGTGAGCCACAGGGACCCTGCAGATAGGCTACTCTAACGCAGAAGCAGATAGGCTCAACAGACTTAACCAAATAAGGGCTTGTTTACACCAGAGAGCACTCACCCTTGGGGAGGTGGAAGGTGGAAGCCAGTGCCTCTACAGTTCCCCATTTTTGTTTTAATAACGCAACAGGCAAGGGTATGGTCTGGTCTCCAGTAAAGCAGTGGACATTGTAATGACCCTGAATCCTGGTAGTCAGCCAAGTCAGTGCCACACCCATCCGGTATCTTTTTCCTGGAGGTGGGGCCTCGGACAACAACCCACATGCAACCAGACTTGCCCTTCTCAGAGTTGCTCACTTGCAGAGCTAACTTGGAGTGCAGAGCTAAGCCATACATCCTGAGCATGAAGGATCAATACTTGTTCATGACTGTAAGCCATGCTTGGGGAGACTGTCCTGCCTCAATGGCTGTATGGGCTCTATGAATTATGAATAGGCATCTCTTACTATGAGCATCCAATGTGTTGCTAACTTCCAAGACTTTTTTCTCTGTCCTTGGTGGCCCTAAAGCATCTCATTGCATCATACCAAGACTCACTCACTAGACTTAGACTGAAGTGTGTCTTCTGTCACACTTCTTGGCGAATACTTAGTTTACCAGGAAAACATTGATGAAGGAAGGTTTCCTCAATCCCATGTTGACAAGTCTCATATATTTTAAGGTTTCTTGAATTTTCTAACACTGGATTTCAAGAATTGTCAAAGAACCTCTCTGGAGGCAAATTAGACAATTAAAGAACGAATCAATATTAGGGTGTAGTGAGTACAAGGTTAGGAAACTGTATTGAATAAACTGGTAAATTATCTCATGAATGTCTGTTTGTTTGTTATTTGTTGCTGAGGACTTTATAAATATATTAAATGAAATAGCCTGATTTCAGCTTGGTGATAGAAAAATAGTATATATAAAAGAACAAGGTACAGCAAGATGCATTGAGTTTCTCAGAATTCAGCAGGATTGATGTTGATGCTGACCATAGTTTCCCTGTTGACAACACCATCCTTCCAATGCAAATAACTCAGGAAATGACATGTTAATCTATACACTTATAGCATAGAGTGCTTTCACCAAAGGTTGTTATTCAGAAGAGAGATATTTGGAGCTAAAATCTTCACCTTCCTGATAAATGACTCAATACAAAATCTTCTATTTCCTCCATATGGCAATATATAAATAATAGATGTATACATTGTAACTCATATATGCACACATGGGAGTGAAAAATGAAAAAATTCTTTATACAGCCAGAATTCAGCTTATATACCAAAAAGCTAAATGTATGTAATCTTTCCTTTTTGAATAAAAATATATTTCATACTTTGCTACTGCTACCCTCAAATATGTTCACAAAGGGGATGTCATAAGAAACTTGAGTTAAGGAAGAATTCTGACTCACATTGTTTGTTGTCAGTTGAACATCCTGAGCTTGCTTTCTGAGCCACAGAGAAAGTGGCTGCCCACTGGGCATTCAAAGTCTGTATCTGTCATTTATCATCACTCTATCATACTTATTATCTACATATTTACTTTTTTTTTTTTTAGAAATCCTTATTTTAGGTACAGGTAAGTCATGGAAATGTAAATTGACATAAAGTTTTCTTCCTCCTATTATTTTATTGAAAGGCTAGAGTAGAGGTTAATAAGAAAATGGAGTGTTTCTTGGTATAGAGGTGCTGTAGTTTGGTTATCCATTTGTTAGATACTGATGGTAGGAATTCACAGGTGGGCAGGATCCAGGTTGTAACATGGATGCTAAGTGAAAAGGGCCCTTGGAAATGAACAACCTGGATTGTAGTTATATATAAGTAAAGGCTTCAGACCACACCCCCAAAACCTCAATAAAGGGGGGAAAAAGGCCTATGTCCCTGCTATGTTGTCTACATATCTATGACTGCCTGCAGGCAGCCAGAGTACCTGCAGGTGCCTAAAGAGAGGAGATAGATTTTTAGCATTTTGCTTTAAAATGTGCATTTTCTTCTGCTTACATCTGCATATATCTTCCCCCTGATGTGGCAGCTTAAATGCTTTATTTACTTTTTAAAGCTCAGCAATTGGCTTTTAAGTTGTGGTTACAGCTCCTGTCCTTTTCCAGATGTGAGCCAATTGTACACAAACACATAAACAATTAAAATGGTGAGATGAGGTGGGAAAGGGACAATAAAGATGGCCAGAGTCAATTAAACAAGTGAAATAAAAAAAAATAAAGGATGGGATGGTGCACACAATAACCCATATCTTATTATTTTCCCCTACAACATAGTAAAATATACATAAGACCTTGATGTATGGATGTTTCCTTGAGAAAGGTGTGCAATTGCTCAGAGGCGGATTGGCGGCATGTGATGTGGGCAGCTGTAAGGTAACAACATGTTTTCCCATAAAATGCAAAGGAAATAGGCACATAAATTTCATATAAACTGTCAGCATGTCAGCTATGCTAACACCAGGGGAGCTGGCGCCCGGGAGCTACACTAACTTATGCGCCTTCATTTTTCAAACACACACTTTGTGAATTTACAAAACTGGTTGAAAGCAGGCTGCTTATTTTTCCTTCTACTTCTCCCCTCTTCTCTCCACCTTCTTATTCTCCCCTCTCATCTTCCTCTGCCTCTTGTTCCTTTTGTCCTTCTTCTCCTCCTCCTTCTTCTCATTATTATTATTATTATTATTATTATTACTATTACTATTTCACTTTTTCTTTTCCTCGTATTCTGTCTGGTGGCTTCTTCTTCTCTCCTTTCAATCCCTGTAGACAACTATGGTTGTAGGTAATCCAACAAAAAATGCAGATCTGGAGTACAAGGGAAAAGAGTATTAGCATTTGGCCTTTACCTGCCATGGTCTTATTGGGTTGGATCTTCACAGCTCTTTATGGCCATTTGGCAATAAGTGCTAAACTCCACTCACCTGAATCTGAACAACATCATATTCAATCTGTAGTTTAAAGATTTAAGAAGACAGCAGATTTGAGGACTCACCCCCTCTTCCTTTTCTGTTTTCTTTTCCTCCCCTTCCTCCTTCCTCCTTTCAATTCCTCTTCTGTTATTCCAAATTATTTCTAGAGTATATAGCTGATACAGATAAACTACATATATATTTATACATACTAATCAGAATACAAAAAGAAAAATCTTTGTGCATATATACAATGAGTCACTATCACAGAAAAACTTTTGGGGTAGTGTACTAGAGTGAAGCAGATCCAAAACCTCTTCTTAATCCTACTCAGGATAGTTTGGATTTGCTGGGGTCTGTGTGGTAACCAGAATTTTAAACTTGTTTTCAGATTTCCTTATTTAAACTTTTTATAGCTATTTTGAGAAATTATAATCTAGACTCTTTTTCGAATTTGAAATTTCCCTTATATTATGACAGGAGACTGTGGTTAATTAAAACATCTAGGCCATTCAGTTTTCAAGACTTTTCCTTTGTGTGTTACCAAGATTCCACTAGGTCCTGGATTTAAGCTACTTTATCAGACATGTGTTAGACACCGTCATCATGGGGCACCATAAAACTCTTGTGAACAAAATGTGATATACTGAACATAAGTAACATATGTAAAATATCCCAGATGTGAGGGATGTGAATCTTCAATAAATTTTCAACTGAGGGATTTGAATGAATATTTAGAAAAATTATAATAAGGCATTGCTCTTATGGAGATCAAGCATGGTGTGGATCTGAAATGTGGTATCATGGGGATTTTGTCAATATTAAAATATTATGGTTATAAAGTAGTTTTATGAGCTATTAAAAAGTAAACTGAATAGATGATCTTACCACTAGAACTTTTAAACATCCACACTAAGATACACACAGCTCAAGTCCATGATTACACCCTGTACAATAGATCTGTCCAAATACATTGCTGTATGATCTGGTTATTAGTAACAATCCTGTAATTCTTATTTTCTTCTTATGCTGTGTTAGAGTCAAAATCAGACATCAATGAACTACCAAGAGGCACATACCTATGATCACTTAGGCAAGAAAAAATAACTAGTGTATCTATGATTCCATCTCTAGATCATGATAAGTACTGTTCATTACCAAAGGTACTGAGAGGCTAAGATATAAGAGAGTTTCGTCTGCTCACAAATTGACTGAAGAGATAACTACACCAGATTTTAGCTTTCATCTATAGTTCATTTTGACATTGGCTTCCAAGAACTTTTTTTCATATTCAGTTGTTTATTTGTGATTTTATAACAGATCAAATCAAGAGAGAAGGATTATGTTTACCTAAGTAATTCAAGGTTAGAATGAAAATAAAAGACTTTGGCATTAAAAGGCAGTGAAGTTGGGTTAGGATGATTAATGCACTTTGTTCTGTGATATTCCTATCTTTCTGAATGATATCCTACATTGTTCTGCCTCAGTCTACTGGTATAACCTCTAAGATGGGTTCTTTATCTTTGAGTCACTTTTGTTATACTGTCTCTTAAATTTACAGCACAATAATATGCACTGCTGTAGTACCAAGATGGTCTGAATTTAATTGTCTAGATGCATTGCTTTAAGTAACCTCACTACTATTCTACCATAATCTACAGCATTATTAATGCCAGATTTTTCCTATTAGTTTTAAACTGTTCTTTTACACAGAACAGTTTGCCACCAAATTGTTTCCAATAAAAATCCCCAATGCTTAAAGGTTATTTTAAACACAGGGTTAGTTAGCATTGTGGGCTTCATTTCACCCTTTATTTTGTTGTGTCATTATCTTTATGCATTGTGTGAACTCATTGTACACATTTTTTTTATACTGCTGCAATGGCAAGATGTTTTTTAATAACCCCAATTTAGTACAAATGTTCTTAAAAAGTGACTAAACTAAGGGTTTACAAGAACCAAGCAAACTCTACCTAATTACTTTTCTTGTATCAAGCACTGTTGGTGATAACTTTTGAAGCCCATATATTTGGAAGTTTCTGCTTCTATTTATTTTGAAGTTATAATACACAGTAAATGATGCTGTGAAGGGACATTTTCCTTGCAGTAAGTGTTCTTCTGTATCACATCTTGCTAGAGTCTGACAACACAAAAGTAGAGGCATAGAATCACCTTCTTTACAAACATCAAAATAATAAATAAATAAATAGTAATAAAAAAATCAGCCCTATTGAACACATTTAAGAATACTCACTGAACATCTTATTCAAAACCAATCTTAAACACCAAAGTCCTGGTCCTGCTAACATTGTGTTTATAAGTTTGTACTTTAGTTATGGCCACATATTTCTAGTCCACATTTCATAAAGTCATATAAGTAAGCAGTAATAAGTGAATCACCATGGTAATTCTGGTGGCAGGGTGGAGGAACCAGAAATAAAATCAAATAATAATAACTCAAAGCAAACAAAAAACAAGACTTAAGCCGATAACAATTTGAATTAGAATATTCATTCTTTTGTTTCTTGTTTCTGTGACATAAACACTCCCGACAGAAACTACAGGAGGTTCCTTTTTGACTGGCCATTTGAGGGGATACAATCAGCCATGATGAGGAAGGCATGGTGGCAAGAATGTGAAGAAGATGTTCACACAATATCCAAAGTCATGAAACATTAAGAACATAAGAAGCAGTGCATGAGTATCAAACCTCAAAGCCCACCCCATTGATGCTTTTATGAAAGCTCAATTTCTCAAAGGCTTTATAATCTCCCAAATCAGAAACACCTATTGGGACTGATATGCTCAAACACTAGGGACTACAGGAAACATTTCCCATTCAAGTCCCCTTTGGGAGAAGATGATGTGGTGTGGGTGTCCACTACCTTGACAGATGTACTGCAAGAACAACCAATCCACTTTTCTTTTTTTAATTATTATTTCTTTTCTTAATTTACATATGGATCCCAGTTCCCTTTCTCTCCCTCCCTCTCATCCCCCCTTTAAACCCTCATCACATTTCCTGCCCACTCTCCAGGAAGGGTGAGGCTTTCCAGGAGGGATAATTAATATTTGTCAAGTCTAAGGCTAAGGGTATATGCTCCCAAAGTCCCCTCACAGGATCTAGCAATTCCACTCTTGGGCATATATCCAAAAGACGCATATCCATGCAACAAAGACATGCATTTAACTATGTTCCTAGCAGCATTATTTGTAATAGCTAGAACCTGGAAATAACCTAGATGCTACACAACTGAAGAATGGATAAAGAAAATGTGGTACATTTACATGATGGAGTACTACTCAGCAGAAAAAAAAACAAACAAACAAACAAACAAAAACAGTGGTACGTTGAAATTCGCAGGCAAATGGATAGAACTAGAAGAAACCATCCTGAGTGAGGTAACCCAGTCACAAAAATAGGAACATGGTATGTACTCACTCTTATGTGGATTTTAGACATAGAGCAAAGAATCACCAGCCTACAATTCACACCGCCAAAGAAGCTTGGAAACATGGAAGACCCTAAGGGAGACATACAATGTCCCCCACAGAAGGGGAAAGGGACAAGATCTCCTGAGCATATTGGGAACAGTGGGTGGGCCAATGAGTGGAGATCTACTTTTCATAGAAACAGCAGTGATGAAGTAAGTCATGGTACTTCACCTACATGTAGAAAACACTCCTATTTCACAATACTACCCATGTGATCACTCTGTCCCAGTGTCCCAAGGAAAACAAAGGTGTCTGGTGTGGGGGTTCTAGGTGACCATGACCACCACAGCCTGTAATTATTTGCAGGGGACAAGATACCAGTTCAGTAGGAAGTGACTAAATTGATGATGTCAGTTCAAATTTTGGAAATCTGACTCTAAGTAGCTTATTTTTGGCCTATTTAAGCACAGCATAATTTGATGAAAACTTTTCTGGTGGTAATTAAGGCAATCACGTAGGTACAACAAAGCAACCATAGGTCTCCTTAAGAAACAAAGTATGCTAAATAAAGATCTGACATGAATACATCAAAACTCTTTGTAAAGTACATGTTACACCTTCCATAAAGTTGGGTTCAGTTGATTGATTACATGTGACACCTTCCATAGATTGACTGAGAAACACAAGCTTATGATAAAGCCTAGGAGAGGATCACATGTGGTCTCAGTCACATAGATAGTGCAAAGTTTACCAGGAAGTTAACCACATTCACTCCCAGGCTTCTGTGCAAATGACAGGTTATACATATCTTCCTTTGGAGGAAGAACCCTGTATCTAACTTTCCAGCATTCCCTAGTAAGCACAAAGATCTCCATGCTTCCTCTAGTCTGGAATGGTATAACAGGAAACAATGAGAAGTTGATTGGGGTTTCTGAAAATATGGCCAACATGGTATTTGTGGTGGAGAAGAAAGGATTGGAATGATCAGTCAAGAGGCTGTCATTTACCCTTACTTTTATCTACTCAGTCTTCCAGCTATTGAACTAAATTTTGATTAAGCAAATGCCTTTTGAGTACTTGTCATGTGCTATGCTTCATAAGTATTTTTCAAGTTATGTCAGTAAATGAGACAGTCTTGGTCTCTAGCCACAGGAAACTTAAATGTTTGCAAAGTGAATTTTTCCACCTAATGGGTAATATAATCAGACATAAACATGTTGGGGTTACAAGAATTTTTCCCTTCAGCCATGGCCTGGTTGCACTTTAGAGCTAGAAGTGTGAAGATGAAAATCCCTTAGGATTTGGATCTCACATTTTGTTATGTCACAGAAAATAGCAACTGAACTTGTCCATTAGAATGAAAAGGGTAAGGGGCAGTACAGAGAGAAGAAACAATTTCCTTGGTGGTTATGACATACTCTCTGAGGAGTTCTGTTTTACTAAATTGAATAATGGGATCTAAAGAGACACATTGATAGAGTTCCTTAGCAAAGATTTAAGAGAAGGGAAGAGGAAGGACTTTGAAGGTAATAAAATGGGTATCAACACAGTCAAGGTACTGATATTAACAGAAGTGACACTGGAGCAGAGGAATAGTCAAAGAAAGCCTAGAGGAAATAGTCTATGTTAGACATTTTTATCACTGTGAAAAATTCCCGAGAGTAAGCTTGTAGGAGCAAAAGTTTGTTTGGCCTCATGTTATAATGATCAATTGGATACCTTATTTCTGAGTCTACGAGGAGGCAGAGAATCATAATGGAACAGAGCTAACACATCATGGCAGAGAGGAAGCGAAGAGAAACACAAGTATAGCTTTAACAGGCTTCCTCTTTCTTCATCTTCCCTTTTAACTCAATCCCAGCATGTTCACTGGTTTATTTTTTTCTCAGTTAACTTGCCTGAAAACCCCTTACAGATTCACACTGAGGTGTGCTCTTCTAATTCCCTAGGTACCTCCCAATTGAATCAACTTGATCAAGAATACCCATTCCAAAGTCTACAGCTATAAGTTCTCTAGCACTCTAGCTGGTATATTTATTTTCAGTAAGAAGATATTGTATTCAATTTGTGGCTCAACTTGCTCACCCATTTCTCTTTTCTGCCAATGGGTATAGAATCCAAGGTCACTGGTGCTGAAACTGAAATTTTTCATTTGACAATGCTTGAAGGATGAAGCATCACCTAATGGTTTATCACTTTCACTCTTCAGCATGTTAAAGCTGGTTCCATTGTATGCCTTGGGAGGACTTGTGGATTGTGAGGTGCTAAGAACATCATTTAAAGAACTACAGTGATGCCAAAGCAATAGTTTCAGAGTTACCAGTTTTAACACCAGGTATTCATGTGGCTTTGCTAAAAGTTATTCCTACTAAGTTTTAGTCTTTCATTGTTAAACAACAGCACACAAAGCTAGAATAACATAGATTTTATAAGGTATTGAGAGTCTTAAAAGAATTTCTAAACTTCATGTAAAACATCAGTGGTAAAAATCATTAACAGCCTCTCATCTATTAACAATAAAGTTAATACCTCTTAGGTCAGTTTTATGCATAGCTTGGTTCAACATGTTATTGTTGATTTGAAGGATGACATTAAGTTTCCCACTCATAAGTACTGTTCCCAACATCTGCTAACATACATTCTTGGATGGCTGTTAGAATCTAGGGACCTGTGATTAAATCACCTTGAAAGTGAATGTATTTTCTTGACAGCTGGGGAAAAGTATCTTCTCAAGAAATTATCAAAGAATGGAGGAGGATAAAATATGAGATGCTCATGGCATTATCATATAGATTACAACATAAAGAAAAAGTTGATGCATACCTAAAACCATGTTTCTGGTTAATAAATTAATATAAAAAAGCTGATTTAGCTCTGGACCCTGTAACCAACAACATTCTTAGCAGAGCCATAGTCCTCTGAGCATCCCTTTCATTGAAGGGACCGCATGTGTCTTGTAAACGGTGTAAACAGAAAGACTATTTAAATCTCAAAAGTACTAAACATTTTTGATGTTTAGGTGGTAGTTAAAATGGAATGTCTTCATTTCTAAAATGTGTCTAGCTTTGAATATCACAGGTATCATAAGCTTGAAAGCTAACTTATGAAATAAAACAATAGAAGTCTTTTCAATAGATAAGCACTTCCTTTGAAAATATGCCTTCTCCCTTCTGAGCCACAGAAAGTTCTGTGAGCCTCACCTGCTTCCTTCTTTTGACTCCCTAATACACTCTTCCTTTCCCAGTAATACTTTTAGTGGCTCCCTCTCTGACACTAACCATAGGAAAAAAAATCATTAAACTTAAAGATTCATCCAATCATGAGACTTGTGCCAGCCAACAGTTGGTGCTTTGGCTCCCAAGAAGGAGATCTGTTACGGCAGGTTGTTCCTACCCTCTGGCGCCATCCCGCTTGCTAGTCTGGGCCCATAGCCGCACCTGACCCAAATAATACTCTGCAACTCTGTATTTGATACAATCCTGTTGGCCAATTACCATTATTGTTTATGGGCTAGCTCTGCCTTAATTATTAACCCATTTCTACTTATCTAAGTATTTCCACGTGGTCGTCTTATCAGGGAGCTGTGGCAGGCATCCTACTTCTTCCCTGGGTTACATTTCGACTCCTCCCTACTACTTCCTCTTTCCTCCTTCTAGTCTCCTGGCCCTGCCTATCTAGTTTTCTATTGGCCACAGAGCTTTATTAACCAGTATGAGAAACAGATATACAGAATAACATCTCCCATCAGAGATCTATAGAGAAATGTGTTCCTAGGGCTTCTGCCTGCAAAAAAGGAACAATTTTGCCAGGCAGTGGTGGCACATGCCTTTAATCCCAGCACTTGGGATGCAGAGGCAGGCAGATCTGTGAGTCTGAGACCAGCCTGATCTACAAAGTGAGCTCCAGGATAGCCTCCAAAGCCACAGAGAAACCCTGTCTTAAAAAACAAAACAAGTAAAAACAAAAACAAAACAAAATATAAACAAACAACAACAAAAAAAGGACACCTTTCAGATACTTTGGGGATGTTGGTGGGTACAGTACAAATGGCTCTTATAATACCCAGGTACCTCTCATTCAACCTGTAGAGCTTGATGTTGGTTTGCGTCTGGAGTAATTTAAATACCCCCTGTCCCTCTAATATGCAGGAGGTGCCATCAGTAGTCTTGTTTTTTATAAGATACTTCTTTGCTGTTTTATGATCCTCTAAGTAGATCAAGTATCTGTGAGACTGTCTCCAATCAGATCTAAAATTATGAGTGTTAGAAATAAACAAATAAACAAACCTTCAAACAAAAAACTCAAAGAATAAATGATGAAAAGAGATAATCAGAGACCTTCTCAAATAGACCATGACATTGGCTTTATTGAAAAAATGTTTGTCCTTGATTTCTTGTATAGTTAACATACCACAGGGCAGATGCTATGTGTCCCATTATGAATAATTCTGTTTTTGTGATCTGGTGTTAACATTCAGCACTTAATGAAAATGTAACATTCTCTTTGGGACTCCAAGAACATTTTAAGTTTTCCATATTTTGTTTTGTATAGTCATAGTATTCTGGCAAAAGCACTGAGTATGAAACTCGTAAGTAGGAGGTCTACACAATATAAGCATACAACATTTAACATTTCTATCAGAATTTCAGAGAAGAAGAAGGGCTATATGGTTGGGTTTGGAAGAAAGGAAAGTGAGAAGTGTAATTATATTACAATTCCCAAAATAAAGTAAAAAAGGAAATGACATAATAGTTACATTATCTCAAAAAATAAAAGGTATAACAATGTATCAAAAGTATGAAGGGAACTGATTATGGGCATTAAATCATTTAATGTGATCTGAACACATACTTTCTATGTAACAGTTGGTTTCTTTAAATTTTTATTAGTAACATTATTTGTGGAGCTTTTGAATGATTAGATGTAATGTGTGCAGCAAAATTTTAAGGATTTTAAAGCGAATCTTCTTTTAAAAATGTCTTGGTGCATACAAAAAACAAAACTGAGTCATATATAATAGGATGTATTCATTATTCATATGTTGCAAGGGTATTACTTAATACGTAATTATAGCACAAATATCTAGAATTAAGATAGTTTGTTTTCAAATCCTGCTAGTGCATCAAAGTTCATCAATGAAGTATAATGTATAAATATAACACATTGTAGATTTTATTTTAATTTTCAATTATCCTACCCTACCAATTTATAGCTGAATTTAATTTATTTCCTAAAACCTTTGTTGACCAGCACCAATCATATGCTTTGTATGATATAGTTGGCTGAAATTATAGAACATATATATTTCCCTTTATTTCATCTTATTGTGCCACACCTCTACTTCAATAGTTTTATGTGTTCAAAATTGAATATGATTTTTCCACATATGTGAAGGCTCTCTTAGCAATTCCTAAGATATATGTTACAATTTAATTTTTCTATGCCTCAATATGTATTCTAAACACAGCTCCTGCATGATCTTTACTATTCTGCAAACACTCATGTTTGCTTCACTGTCTATTGGTCATATAGAAGCAGAATGAATCAATGGATAAGTATTGATTCTTTGATGAGAACAAAAATAAGACATATCTAGACAACCTATATATGACCACCTGAGAAATAAAACTATATAACTTCCCTGATCCATGTTATCTCATGCAAAATTGTTTAAAACTAAGATGAAATCCAAAGTCTGAACCCAACATCTTGCCCTGTGAAAGTTCATTATCATCGACTTGCATTTCTCTGATTTTGGTGTTGAAAAGTGATCTAAAATCATAATAGGCTGACCGCAGTCATAAGTCATTTGAATGTAACTAAGAGGTCACCCAAACAATGCAATGTATCTGTGATGAGTCTCCTGTACGTGGTAGCAAACACAGCATCCCTCAAATTATATAGATCTAAGAAAGAAAAGAGAAGATAAATGGAAAATGGCTTGTTTTAATGTCTTGATAACCTTAATTCCATTCATCTAGTGTTTACCATTTGTTACCTCATTCATTCTATTTTGCTGCCCAGATTTAGGCCTTCAGTTTTCCAGGATAATTCAAGAAGGCTGTGGATGGATCAATAATAGTGAAGCAGAATGGAACTTTAACACAAATTTCAGATAAGTTGAAGCAAGACAAAAAATGCAGACCTCTCTAAATTAAAGTATAGAAGTCTTTAAATAAAGCATTTTAGAACCTAAAGTCTCGTGTCGATGGCCCCAATTCACAACTTGACTGTATGTGAGACCTGCTCTGTATTCGGGAATTCTAGAGACGAAAAACAGACTATATTTCCTGACCTCTGCTGCATCCTCTTTCCTTTTAAAAATGGGTCTGAGTCTCCTCAAATAGATTCCACTCCAGATGGGAAAGTGCAATCAATGTCCCAGCTACAACAGGTTTCCCTGGGGTTAATCTTAGTAGTTATTGAAAGGCACACGGGACAACTGCTGTTCACACTTTTATAAGGGAGAGAAGTCTACAACTTTTGCTATTGTCTTAGGGGGAAAAAAGGACATGTGGCCTTTTTCAGATGCATTTCATTGTCTTGTAACTTCAGGGTGGTTGGCACAAGTGGAATCAAGCAAGCAAAAAAGATCCATTGGAGCAATTTGTGGTGAACGTTAACACATTGCAATACCCAGGGACTCTCATTTCCTTGTCTCCATTTCCATTCACTCCTCAATATTTTAATACAGAACGAAAATTTTGTAAGTGTACAGAATGTGTACATTGTTGATATGAAATCCAAGTTTGATTATAATTAGACTAATTAGCAGTAAAGTCAGGGCTGTAAATACCAATGTATTCACATGCATAAATTCTATTTTCATTACCTTTGTGATTGCTTGCATAGATGTTATAAAGAGAACTACAGTAAACCAAGGCAGACAAAAACCTTTGATCAGAGGCCTTTGGAACGAGAACAAGTCCAATCTTGTTCTTTGAAGTGGAAAGTATTGTCTCCTCATCAGCCAGGGCATCTGGTTGTGAAATCAAAGGCAAGAATATTTAATTATGATCAGTAAACAGAAGCCCATCCAAGAGTATTTGTGTCGCTTAGATGCCAATGAATCTATGCCTCTCTGAGCAGGATAAGATCGATTCCATTTTTTTTCCTTTTCTCTAGATTTTTTTTGTGATGACAGGATGACAGCCCTCGTTCAGCTACGGAAAGACACAGCTGATCATGCAGTGAAGGTAGAATCCCTTCCCTCCAGCAGATTTGTTTTAGGTGATCTTCATGCAGCCAGCAGGTGCTGCTTTAAGATGGGTGTCATACTCCATCAACAGAAAAGTCTGGCTTTGAAGACACTATGGCTGCTTCTAGGAGGCCATATCCTCTTAACTCCTCTTTTCTCCAAACCTAACACTGAAGAAGAATATTCCAGTGTGAAATTTCAGTTTCTTACAGTTCTTCCCTTTCCTTTGTGAGCCACGGAATCACCTTGTGTACTTAGTTTTTCTTTGCTTGAGATGTTCTCAACTTGAACCCTCTCTGGCCTCTTTTTTCCCCCTTGCATGGAAATCAGTATGCCTTGGAAATTAGTTTTTCTTTTCCCGTGAAGGAGCAAATGCTTTTCCTAAGTGAAATCTGGAAACATCATGAAGGAGAACTCTGCAGGCTTGAGAGCCTTTACTTCAAACACTCTCCCCTTTCCTGTGGAGTTCACTGGCAGATAGGAGAGATTCTTCCCCTAATGTCTGACTCTGTAGGCTGCAACTTTCCCAGTGTAATTTCACATTCCTGAAAGCAGAACACCAGGAGTCTTTCATCAGAAAACACCCAAGTTGCAACAAAGGGCAGTAAACAAAAAGTGCATAGGTCTTAATTTGGGGCTTATAAATCCCAAATACCATTAGCTGAAGTTTATGTGTCCTTAAGGTTTTATTTTATTGTTTTTGAAGACCTGCTAACATTAGCCAGTCTCTAAGAAAGCCATATGTGCTTACTTTGCTTTTTGCCCAAAGTGGTCACAATCCACAAGTTAAGAACCATAGCAACATGTAACTCCTTGATCAGTCTCCTGAGAATGATGTCTTCTTCCTCCATTCACTCTCTACCTCCATTGAAAATTATTAAAAATTAGTGGACTCAAGGTATTTACCAAAGTAAATGCCAGGCTATTGCATAAACATCATCCCCCTTCACTCAGGCTACTACTGAATAGACAAATGTTCTAATTGATAGTTGAGGAAAAACAACCAGAGTGATTACAACATTTGCTCAGTGTCATCTTCAAGGGTTCTACAAAATATTATTAAACCAACCACTTAAATGCAGCCTCCTCACAGCTTGGATAGAATTTACTCTGCAACATGTTGCTTTTGCCTCTAGCATCAAAAAGTCATTGTTGTTGATGGTGGTGGTTTTGGTTGTTTGTTTGTTTATGAGAGTATCCCCTGTAGCTCAATCTGAACTCAAATTCCCTTTCTAACTAAGGCTGCCTTTAAAATCCTAATCCCCCCTGCCTCTAGCTCCTAAGTGTTGAGTTGCAATTTACTATAGTCACACAGGGCACTAAGAAGAGGTCTATGGCTACCATGCATGGAGAAAGAGGAAACAGACAGCTGGACAAAAGCAACTGATAACATTTTGTAATTAGTAAGCAATGATTATATTGCTTCACAAAAGTTACCAACTGTTTAGTAACAGAGCAACCAGATGGAAACTTGCATTCCTCCAGGAAGCTTGAATTCAATAAATATACTAATATAGCCTTGTCGTGAAAGAAGGGTTGGGCTTGGAAGGATATGGTGGGTGAATCTGAGTTTTAATGAATTAACTCAATAAACACAGAGCTCCTGTTATCATATCAAGAGTCTGCATAAGCTGGCCCTGATTGTCTTCAGGTGCTGCTGGGGAGATCAGATTTTACTTCTGCCTAAGGCCTTTCTAGCTTATTTTCATGTTTTAAAATAAAAGGAAGAAAACCTGTAGGTCAGTTGGAAAATGCAGCAAAATGATACATACCTGAGATGTGATGTTAACACATGGCAAAAACAGAACCATTTTTGCTGGTCACTGTCCCCTTTTCCTTAAATAAAAACAGGTGAGCTAAGTGAGACCCATGGGGAACTTTAAGCACTCTGGGACCTGTCCTTTGGTTTAGTACTTGGTCCCACATCTTCTACAATGAAATTAAACTCTTGACTTCCTGTTAACCAATCCCTTCACACCACCGGCCAAAACCAGTATTTTTACATGTGAGCTCAAGTCCAGGTTATACTGCGGAAAGCTGTATTTTAATTCAAGTCAAATCACTCAAGTCTGTGAGAGGGAGGAGAGGTGATAGGCCAGCAGAGAACAGGAACAGGAAAGAGAATAAAAGATTGTGTGTTTCCCCTTATAATCAGAATATAAAATGTGTGTGTGTGTGTGTGTGTGTGTGTGTGTGTGTGTGTGTGTGTGTATTCTAACAAGGAGCAGAATGGTGACCATCTAGGGAGAACAACAGACAAAAATGGGAAGAAGGAATCCAGGAGAAGAAATACTAACAAGCAAGTAAGAAGAAGATACAATTGCATACAAATCTGAAATTATCTTATATGATAATAAAACATTAATTAGTATGTTGGTTTGAGTGAGAATGTGGCCAATATATGTCTATATTTGAATAGATGGTTCATAGTCAGTGGAATAATTTGGGAAGAATAGAAAGCTGTACTTGTTGGAGGTTTGAATAATCATAATTTGATTGGATAATTCAAAATGTCTTGATGTCTCCTTGGTGAATCTTTTTTTTATTATTCAATTTGACCCCCACTGCAGGTCCTCTACTGGAGTTCCAGGCCCCTCCCAGAGACCGCCTATCTCTGCATCTCTGCGTTACCACTCTGAGTTTCTGCAGGCTGGATCCTTGACCTCCATCGCAGGGCCTCTGCTAAATAGGCCTCAGCTGGAGCGTGCCAGGTTCCAGTTAGATCCACCTACTGGTGCAGAAACATCCTGAGTATCAGCCCAGACTTTGTCCCCTATTTGGGACCATTCCGGAGGATTCTGCCCTACAACCTTCCCAGGGAACTCCCTGTGTTAGTCCTGGATCTCCACTGCCCCTGTGTCCTGACCCCATTGAGAGCACTCTTGGAGCTCTGATACATCAACTTCTTTTTAATATGGTCACATTTTCCAATTTGCTGCCTTTTTTCCTTTTTTGTTTGTTTTGGGGGTTTTTTTGTTGTTTTTTTTTATTTTTTGATTCTTTAAAAATTGCCTAGACACTTATGCCCCCATTCCTATCTGTACTCTTACTGTTCAACAAGGCCACTATCTAAATCTAACAATATATCTAAAACAGAATCTGCCAATGATCTTGCTGATGAACACCATTTGAAAATATAATTAACAAAACCAACATGTTAAAATCATAACCTTTTTTTATTGTTGTTATTGTTTGTTTTGTTTTTTGTTTTTTTGTTTTTGGTATTTCGAGACAGGGTTTCTCTGGATTGTTTTTGAAGACTGTCCTGGAACTAGCTCTGTAGATCAGTCTAGCTTTGAACTCACAGAGATCCACCTGCCTCTGCTTCCCAGATGCCGGGATTACAGGTGTGCACCACCAAGGCCTGGCTGTATCCTTTGACTTGTATTTGTGCTATTCCCTCTCTCTTATGGGCCATATAAACTGCCCTTTCATTTTTCTCCTTATTCATGCTTTTACTTGAACAGTAATCCACATGGTGATAAGCTGTGAGAAAATATAAAATGAAGAAGCTTTGCTTTCTAGAACAGTTTACAATCTAATGCGGAATCAAGCAGGCACTCAAATTACGGTAATATAAAGTGGAAGGGGAGGGCTTTATTATATGAGCGGTAGAAAATTGTCATAAGGTCTGGAAAATGTAGAGATCATTGCAGACTGCAAGGCTGGAGAAAGGCTTCGGGGAGGAAGTTCATGTGGGGTTGTTTTTCCAGAAATGAGTTTGCTTTCTGCAGACTGAGATTTACCTCAAAGGGGAAAGGTCTGAAGGTTAATGAATTTCTACTAAGTATCACTGTTGTGGATAGCTACTGTCAAATGGACATTGAGAAATAGCCACAGGCTTTGTCTTGGGTTTGACAAAGGTAGAGGTCACTCCAGGAGATGTGATTGCTTCCTTTTCTTTCCCTCTCCCAGTGAGTTCCTTTAACACTACGTAAATCTTCCTGAAAATTGGACAAATTGGCCTGTTTTAGTTTCACTCAGAATAGAAATCAATATTGGAAAAATAATTTTCCCATCCATTATGTATAAAAAATATGATACCACTGACATTCCTGTTGAGTTGTTTCCTCAATATTGGCTGTAGCTTTTTGCAAGGAAAAAAAATCATTAAATATGTTTCTTCCTAGCAACAATATCATCCAATGCATACTTATAGAGCACCTAGCATAGTCTATTTTCTTCACAGATTATTTTCAGTGTCCCAATATTTGATTCAGTATGCTTTATGTACACAAAAGTACACAGGCTTAGAGAATGCAGCTTCCTAAATGTGAACACTGCTTGTCCTTGTTCCTTCCATGCATGTCAAAGACAGAATTAGCATCATTTCAAAAAGATTCTCTTCATTGTCAATCTCCTTTAAATATAAGTAAATATTCTGCTTTTCATCATGTGTTCATTTTAAATATTCTTATTGTACTTCTAATGTCAATGATACTGCACACTTTAATGTCTTATTTTTACATAAAATATTGTTTCTGAGATCCCAGTGAAAATCCATTATCAATAACTCCTCTTAATCACTGCCCAATTTTCTGTTGTTAATAGAATACAACATATTAAATCCCCTCTACTACTCATATATTTAGATAATTTTCTCTTTTCTCCTTGTGACTATTTCCATTTTCAGTATACATTATTGAATGAGGTATTTTCTGTGTGGTATACATGTATGAATGTGTAGTCTTGATCAATCTCCCCCCCCTCTCTCTCTGTCTCTGTCTCTCTCTCTTTCTTTTTTTGAAATAGAGTTTCTCATTGTCCTGAATCTCACTGGCTAGACACATTGGCCAATGAGCCCATGGGATCCTCTCTGGCTCTGGGATTCCAGATACATAGTGCTACACATGGTTTTTGTGCATAGATTCTGGGTTTTTGAACTCAAATCTTTATGCTTGGGTGAGAAGCACTTTTCTTAACCTCACCATCCTTTTAGCTACTCTACTAGTTTCATATATACTCACCACAAAGTTTTTTTATATCAGTATCTAGAGCTCAATAGGGGATATGTATTTTCACTTTTCAAGGTACTGCTATTCCTAGTTCTTAAGCAGGTGACCACATCTACATTTATACTAGTGAAGCATGTGAGAACTGGTGTGTGAGCTGTAAATTAAATATTGTGCATTTCAATTTTTTAATCATTCTTTGATTCTATTGTTTATTTTGAATATGTAATATAATTACAACATTTCTATTTTTGTTTGTTTGTTTTGTTTTCTCCTTTAAAATACTTTCACACATCACTCTGCACTCTCCATCAAATTAGTGGTCTACTTTTTCACAAATTGTTGTTGCATGAATATTTGTATTTTCATCCATATATGAATTCCTAAATGTAGCCTGTTTGTTCCCTACAGTGTTACTTCTAGTATCTTTTTAGGGCTGACCATTGAGCACTGAACAATCAATTGGTGTGTGCTTCCCTGGGAAATACTACCTCTCCATTTTCCAGATGTCCTAAGTTGGCAATAGATTTTTTTGTTTGCGTGTAAGGTTCAGTCCTGGTAGATTTTTCCCCCTCCAATTTAGCATGTCCATTTGTGTTGTCCTTGTTCAGCTTACATTTGGGCAAGCATGGTTTTCTTTTTTGTGTGTTTATGTTGGCCAGTTGATTAGTTTTTTTTTTTTTTAAACAGGGCTTCTTTGTAGGTCTGGCTGTCCTGGAACTAGCTCTGTACACCAGGTTGGCCTCAAACTTGGAGATCTGCCTGTTAGGCAGCTTTGTTAACATCAGAAATCATACTCATAAAAATCTCACCAATATGCACATCAATTTTATGGAATTTACTTGGCAATCACCTCTCTATTAGTATCCTTGGTACATTCTTCAAAAGGCATTGTCTGTGACTTTAAGGCTGTTCATCTTTCAAATATGTTCACTTACTATTTATATTTTATTTTATTGATCATCCTGATTTAAAAAAATGGTAAGTAGAATTGATAAATTGACTTCTTTTTATTTTTTATAATAAAGAATATATTTTTATTTTTAGACAGAGTGTAACTACAGCTCAGTCTGGTATTGAACTTGTGATTCTCCTCCCTATACTCTTCAACAGCTAATATTACTGTTGGGCACAACCATACCCAATGGATGGACTCATCTATTACTGCTGCTCTTGGTTATTATTGTTGGATATTTTTTTCTGATTGTGAATCGATGTAAACATTTTCAAGATATATATTTTTTTACATCTGCTGAAATAGCTGCATTATTTTTTTCTTATTTTTGCTAGCATAGTATGAAACATTGGAAGGATTTAAAAATATGGATCCAATTTTGAATTTATCCTATGATCAACCATATTTTGTTATTATGCATTACTGTTTTTAAAGTAATTCATAAAACTGTCTAGATTTAATCTGATAATAAATGGCTAATGTATTTTACACACATGTAAGTAGTATTTGGAGCTTTAATTTTCTTTTCTTATAATATTCCTCCTTGGATATTTTTTATGGTTAGAGTAACTTCTAAAAAGAGTTGAAAAGTATTTCTTTTTAATGTGTTTTCTGAAATAGATCAAATCAAGTCTATCCTCAAGTTAAATATTCTTTTTGTAGTTTCTCTTGAATTTTATGATAAATAAATAATACATAATTGTAGTCTCAAAAGTTTTGTTTTAATGATTTAATTTTATTTTGTACTTTATATGTGGTCTCTTTGCCTTGGCTGCAATATCCCACTTCCTCTGCTCATAATTTTTCTGCTCATAATTTTTTCTTTAAATCCTTGATAATTTTAATCAATTTTTGATGCTTACATCTGTTAATTCGAGGGTACCAAGATCTGTGTATTCACATTATGCCTTCACTTGTATCACAAGTTTCTTCCTCTTTCTTCTTCTCATGTTCAATAAATTTGGATAGTATATTGGATATTACAGTTTCTGGGTTGTTGATAATTTGTATTTTGTTCTTTTAGTCTTTAAGTTTCATTTCAGTATAAAATCTATTTGCTTGTTTTCTTTTTTATTTTTCTATTGCTGTGATAAGACACCATGATCAAGGAAGCATTATCAGAAAGACATTATTGAGGGCTTATAGTTTCAGAGGGTTAGCATCTATCACCATAATAATGCCTATTCTTTGTTGTCAACTTGACCACATTTGGAATGGACTACAATTCAGAAATCACACCTGGGGCTTGAAGATAGAGTGCCTTTGTTCTGGATCTTTAGAGGGGATGATACGCATCTCTAATCCAGATCTTGAAGGGGAAAGACATACCTTTAATCTGAGCCACACATTCTATTGGAAACCCAGTAAGGACAATTGAAAAAGGAAAGTTTTCTTCTTTTCCTGCTTGCATTTGCCTTGCCAGTACATCCATTCCTTCACCGGCATTGGAGACTACTTCTTCCAGATTCTAGCATATATAGTTAAGACACACAGCCTCCAGAGACTGAGTAGTTACTAGATACTTGGATTTTCCATTCACAGCTAGCCATTGTTAGATTAGCTGGACTTTAGCCTGTAAATCATTAAGTCATTCCAAAAAATAAATTAATATATATATATATATATATATATATATATATATATATAAGAGAGAGAGAGAGAGAGATTCATTTCATAAGTTCTATGACTCTAGAGACCCCTGACCAATGCAACCATCATGACAGTCACCACAATTGAGCAGTAGCTGGGAACTTACATCTTGATCCACAAGCCAAGCCAGAGAGTGATCTGACAAAGAATGATGTGGAATTTTAAAACCTCAGTATCCACCCTCAGTGACACTCTTCTTTCAGAAAGGCTACACCTCCTAGTCTTTGCCAAATAGTTCCAGTAACTGGACCAAATATCCAAGTATTCAAACATATTGGATGCTTTTCATTCAAATAAGCTAAAATATAGCCTTAACTAGAAGGTGTAATAAATTCTTCTACTGCCAAATATATTTTTTTTGGAGTTTCCTGTGAATGCTTTCTGTATGTGCTAATTTCCATACACTCTGATAATGGCATGACAATATCTTCAGTTCTGTGTGAGATCCAGGAATTTCTGAGGTCATAGCTGCTCCATAGGAAGTCATCTAATTACACTTTTCTCTGACTTATAGGTTCTTATCTTGATCTGCACATGATTTTACTGGCATTCATCAAAATCTAAGTGTAGAGAGAGTAAGATTCCCACTGTCCATTCCCTCTTGATTAATGAATTTCAATTCGATACATTCATGGAACCTTAAATCTGATTTACTTTTTTCCTCACGGGATCATATTACTGAATTTATATTTTTCCCATACTATTGATGGGAGATGTTATTCTGTAAATATGTTTCTCATACTGGTTAATGGATAAAGCACTGTGGCCAATGGGAAAGCAAGATAGGCAGGGCTAGGAGACAAGGAGGAAAGAGGAAGTAGTTAGGAGGAGTCAGCATGTAGAGCATGGAAAAACCAAGATGCCAGCCCACCACACTCGGATAGGATGACCACATGTAAATACTTAGATAAGTAGAATTGGGTTAATAATTAAGACAGAGCTAGCCCATAAACAATAATAGTAACTGGCCAACAGGATTGTATAAAATACAGAGTCTCTGAGTGTTATTGGGGGCTGGCATGGTAGCGAGATGGCGGGACCAGACCGGCGGCAAGGAAAAACATGTTCGTAACATACTAAGTTCTCGAAAAGTTAAAGAAAAGATGTTCAGCAATTTTAAAGTGAGGAATTAGTAGTCTCTTCTTACCTTCTTGTGAGACTGTAAACATGTATTGCCACTTGTATTATATTTGAAAAGGAGACTAAACATGTACTGCCACTTGTATTATGTTTGAAAATAATATGTTTTAGAAACTTTATTCAGTTACAGACTTGGGAAGACAAGGCTAGTACCAGTTGCTATGTTATTTCTGTAAGTCAAAGTTTCCATTGGGTTTTATAATGTCTTATCAAGTATAGATGTAATCTAGGTTAGATAATCATTACAAATAAACTAAATAGCCACAAATAACCTTGTCACAAGTAGTTAAATAAAATTATTTCTGGCATAATTACATTACCAACACATTATATTATGGATTTATCTCTTTTGCTCTTCATGAGTAGATTAAGATGAGAGACCAATGGTAACAATACTCACATATGTTTAGTATATGACATTCTTTCCAAAGCATAAAAATGCTACAAATCTACAACATAGGTGCCTGCATTCACATATAAAACTCAATAACTGAATCATAAAACAGATCCACTTTTTAAATTTATATATACATATGTGATCCATGGTGGTCTGAAGAGGACATATGATTCCTTTGAGCTGAGAAGTTGCAGGTAGCTGTGAACTCCAACATAGGTGCTGGTAATTAAACTTTGGTCCTCTAGAAGAACATCAAGTGCTCCTAACCATGGTGACATCTTACCAGACCCAATAAATAGGTTTTTAATGATTATTTCCATTGAAGATATAATTAGACATCATTTAGAACTCCTGCAGTTGAGCCCTGGATTAGAGAATATTTATTTCTGTCAGAACAAGACAGACATCCAGAAACCATGAATTTAATCCAGTACAGTGACCTTACAGATGTGGTCCTGTTAGTTTTTTGCTTTTAAACAGGTAAGCCCTGCTTTTTCTAAATGAGGTTTTTTCCCTTTCTAAAATAACTTTATTGCAGAATGGTTATCCCTCAAAACAGCATTATTACATTCAAATATTCAGATTCTGTATTCAGTGTAGGTTTCAGGTATCATGATGTACCAGTATGTTGTGTGTGACAGATACATAATGTAAAGTTTTTGTGTCAAATGAGGTTTTATTCAAACTTTTAAAACTATTTTTTAAGTTAAAGTGTGAATATATTGTTTTCTGCACTCTCTTTCCTCCCTGCAACCTCTCCTATATCCTCCTTTGGTCTCTTTCAAATTCACATCTGTTGCTTTGTTATTATACACACACATAGACATATATACAGCATACTAATATAAACATGATGGGAGAGGTCATTCTGTAAATGTGTTTTTATTATTGGTTAATGAGTAAAGCACTGTTGGCAAATATGAAGGCAAGATAGGTGGGACTAGGAGAAAAGGAGGATTCTGGGAGATGTGGTAGAGAGAAGTCAAGATGGAGGCCTTGAGAGGATAAGAGGTCTGGACTCTGTCCAGTAAGACCACGTGGAAACACTTAAAATGATAGAAAGGGTGAATATTTAAGACAGAACTAGCCAATAAGAAATGCTGGTAACAGACCAACATCTTTGTATCTAATATAGTCTCTCTGTGTGTTATTTGGGGCTGATGTGACAGTGGGACCATGCTGGCAGGAAACTATTTATAACAAATATATGTATGTAATGTGTTGTATTTTCAGGGCTGACCACATATAGTTTAAAACCAATTTAGGAGTTCTTATCTAGGAGACCTATTTCTCTTGCTACCTATATTACTTACTTGCCTATATTTCTTTGTTTAGGGTTGAGGCCTATGAATTTTCTTCTTATATGCTAGCATGTCTCTCTGTGGTGTCTCTGCTCAGGTCTTGTTTAGGCAGCCCCTCTGATGAGATTTCTTGGGTGTAGCTTCTCTGACATTTCTAGGAGACAAAATCTGTCAGCAAACTTTCTGTTCTAGTGGCTTTTATTATTTTTGCTATGAAAGTAATCGTTATCTTCCACTATGATCCCCCAGCCTTCAGTGTAGGAGTAATGTTGTAGAAGTATCAGTTGGTGATAAGTCCCACTTGTTTCTGCATTCTGATCAGTTATGCTTTTCTGTATTCTAATCTTAAACATTTATTTACTTATTGATTTGTATATGCATGAATATGTGTGCTCATATTATGTGTGGACCACTGTGCTGATGTAATAGCACAACTTGTAGGAGCTGGTATTTTCTTTCAACCATGTGATTTCCAGAAATTGAAATCAGGTCATCAGCCTGAACATCAAGCACCTTTATTTGATCAGATATCTTGCTAGGCCTCAAATTGGTCTATAATCCCAGTAAGGGCATTATAAGTTTTGTCACTTTAAATCTATCTACTTTAGGGTTACTTTCTATACTTAAGAATTTATTAATTGATATCTTGTGTGATTGTCTTAAAATCTAAGATTATAAATGTAAACAGAATGGCAGGTACTTCCTAAATACTAGACTTGCTAACAGTTCTTTATTGGATAGTACAAATACATCCAGAGACACAAATAGTTTAATTGATAAATTAGATAAATAAATCTGTACATGTATATTCAGGAGTTAGTCACAGTAGTAAGTCATTTCTGTTATAATGATTAATTTTAATTTTATGTGATAAGTTGGGACATAGGCTATCAAGACAGTTGATCAGACATTATGTTGGGTCTGTCTTTGATGATTCTGCCAGATGAGATTTTATTTGAGTCTATAGGAAGAATAAACAGTTTCCCTGTCTTAAGGCTACTGGCCTGTATCTGATATGTTAATGACCCGTGGGAGCAAACAAGCTGAGTGAAGGTAACCACTTCCAAGTGACTGCTTGAGATGGGTCATCATTATTCACCTTTAGTATTGAAATGAAAAGGTCAGCTTGAGTTGGATTGAGTCAACCGATTTCTTGAAAATGTTGACTCTTGCTGGTCTTCAGCTTATGACTGTACAGTGTAGGCCTTTCCAGGTTTCTGAGTTACAACAACCATTTCTTTAAGGTAAATTTGTGCATTTGTGCGTGTGTGTGTGTGTGTGTGTGTGTGTGTGTGTGTGTGTGTGTGTGCGCGCGCTTGTGTGTGTGCGCGCGCGTGCGCGTATGCATGTGTACATGCGCGCCGCGCACACACACACACACACACACACACACACACACACACGTATTGTTTCTATTTTGGTAGTGGACACTGCTGTATATGTCAAGTATGTTACTTTGAACTTTCAGACAAATAACCACAACTTAACCTGAACTGTCCAGGCCATTGTAACCCAATGTTCACTTCAGTTTCATTTTATTTTGTGTTACTTTAAAATTAAAAAATGATGATAACATTTATTTACATATGTTGAAAAGTCAGGAAGCCTTAGGGAAGAGGTAAAACTTAACCAAGGAACAGTTGTTTTCCTATCCCTAAGCACCGTGGGATGAATTTATAATGTGAACAGCAAGAGTCCAGCCCATTCTTGGATTGAAAAATGTTTGTCTTGGATACTAACTCAGCATCCTGTGATATTACTCTGTCTGTGTCACCTTTAAACACAAGAAGAGGGCTTTTCAAGGCAGGATACCATTATTTCTTAGACACACATATGCTGCCCCCTTCACAAGCAAAGAATCATGCACTACCAGGGAGGTGGTACTGTACCAAATCTGATGCTGAGAAATAGAACAGAAAATCAAATATAAGAACTTTGCTTTGAATGCAATTCACTGTTCCTCACCCAGGAAGGGAGCATTTGCTTAGAACCTGAAGAGAGCACAGGATGCTTCTAAATGGATGATGGATCAAACAGTGAATTTGAAGTACCCATTGTTCTTCAACCAAATTAAAAAATAATAAAATCTAGGTGTGTATAGAGAGGAGGAGGGTCTATGGGAAATATTGCTGACCTAAATGATACTTAAGAGATGTAAGACTTCTCAGAGCTCAGTGTGCTTACAATGATATGGGATATATAAGAAAATTCACAACAAAATAACCAGACTTCTCTTTTCATCTTGTATAAGATTTACAGGTACTTAAAACAAATACAAAAACATGGAAACATAGCTGGAAGGCATAAGGCAAAAAATAAGAAAACAAAAACTAAAAACTAAAAAGAGCCCCTTGTTTCTGCATTAGATACTCACTAAATATCAAATATGCAACATATCCAAATGTAGCAAGAGCCTGTGATATATTTGTGTGTGTGTGTGTTGTGTGTGTGTGTGTGTGTGTGTGTGTGAGAGAGAGAGAGAGAGAGAGACAGAGACAGAGAGAGAGACAGAGAGAGAGAGAGACAGAGAGAATAGAAAGAACATGGCCTGTGGGTCCTGGGGTTTGATCTTAGGTAGTCAGGCTTGGTTACTTGTTTTGCCATCTGTTAGTGCAAAATAGCCCCCCAACTATATTTAAAAAGTCAAAGGTATTTAATTCCTTATTTAAATGCACAAAGTGACCAAAATGACCCATTTTAATGCTAATTCACTCAATATGCTATTCAATCAATGCATTTTTATTCAATATATACATACATATATGTATATATGTGTATAGGCATTATTCTAGTTGTCATACAAAAATGCATACAGACATATGTTGCCCCCACAGAAAGCTTATTTCCCAGCTGTGGAGTTGAGTGTATATATATATATATATATATATATATATATATATATATAGAGAGAGAGAGAGAGAGAGAGAGAGAGAGAGAGAATGAGAATTACACATAATGTGAGGTTTATTAATGGACTTGTTCCATTCATAAACAGGAATGGGTTTAAACTTACAGGAATCAGTTTTGCCTTCTGCAAGACAAAGCGCTGAGGATGTCATTGAAGATAAAGATTCTGGGAAGAAACATTTAAGCACTCCTGAGGATACAGGGCTAATGGCTGACCTGGATGAACTAAACTGGTCCTGTGTAGGGTGGTAAGAGTAGGAGGAGTTGTAGAAGCAGACCTGCAGGGTTGAGAATTAGAAATTTTATCACATGTGCAATAATGAGGAGAGTATTCCCTCAGTGAAGTTTCTTTTGGACATGAGATCTATGTGAAGTACATGCTATTAGTTTCAGAGAAGCAATAGCAGGAAGTGAAGATGGTGACTGAAAAGCAGATATGAAGTTCTGAAGATAAGAAGTAATGATTTTGAAGCCAAGGACATGGTCTTGTGTAGCTCCTAGAATCATTTCAAACCTGTCTGTGCTTTTGAAGCAGTTTCCATAACCTTTTAAATTAATTGAAGAATTATTTTAATTATTTGATTTCCATAGCTTGTGTTATGAAACTATACATGATTATGGAGCAAGCAGACCCTCACCATTTACCTAGATAAAAACTTGGTCAGTCTCTATCTCTGTCACCTGAGCCATGGAATATTGGAGCTTAGTAGACTATGTTTTTTAACTAGTTCCCTGCTCATTTGAATGCATAAAAAACATGATGGACAGGAATCCAAATCCTTTCTTACACATTCTTATTCATTAACATGCCATTATAAGTTTATAAACAAAAGAGGACAAGGAAGATGTGCCAAGTACCCAGTCTGGATCACTAAAAGAACTGTGGCTTGAAAGAGGATCCTATGGTCCCTCTTCACTTTACTCTGCTTAGGAAAGGAAGCTTTACATGTCTTTCCACATTCCCTTCCTCATTTCTCTTCCCTTCCATCCTTCCTTTTATTATCTTCCTTGTCTCCACTTCGGTTTCCAGTTGTTTCCGGTTTCTCTTGTGAGGAAATTGATTTTATTTTTCAGTTTCCCTGAACAAAAGATTGAGCACTGGGTACTGATTTCCGATTGTCACAGCTTTTCTTAGCCCTTAGCAAGAACAGAATGTTCCGTTTAGAAGCCCAAAGGTGGAGCTGTTGTAAAAGGAGAAAATCAGGCACACGGGAGAGGCCACCCACACAAGCAAGCCACACACACACACACACACACACACACACACACACACACACATCACCAACACTTACGTGCTGAGACTGCACGGAGGGGATGCTGATCCCAGAGGCTTTGCTTCCAAAATATAAACATTGCCCCCACTTTTGTCCCAATGTGAAATAAAATCCTGATTATAGCAGATGTATTACTGCCAAATTGTGCAAAATAGAACACGTATTAAGTGTCTGCTTAACCCCCTTTAATTGTTAATTCCGTGCACTTTAGTAGATTCCAGTATTATCAAAATAACTGCAGGGAGAAAGGATTGAAATTCATTTCAGTTCATTAATACCATCATTTATCAGAATAATGTCCTATAGATAATGATCAGAGGGACATTCTATTCTCCCTATTTCTGAAGTGCTGGATAGTGTGTTGAAAAGCCACAACAGCATTTTCATTTCCCTGTGAAAGCCTTCAACAAATGTCTCTCATGACAGGGAGACAACGGGCCTCTGCTTCTGCCTATAGTGACTATCTTACTATTTTGCATAGAAGTAGTGTTTTTTTCTGTAAGATCTTGGCATTGTGATTTTTCTTTTCACTTCCTGAAAAGTGGCAAGCTTTAAAAGCCCATTTTGTGGAAAGAAAAATATATAGAGAGCTGTCTGAATGCCGTGGGGAGTTGACAGGAGGGTGGTATAGTGCAGAGTTAACAGACTTGCCTTGTGTGAAGAGGGCTCTCAGTCCAATGCTGTGAGGTAGTGAGAGAAAGAGACAGAGACAGAGACAGAGAGAAGGAAGAGAGCCCTCTCTCTGGCATCATTTGCTGGTTCTTTGTCTGTATCCCTGAAGCCAAGGTCTTCTGACTGATGTCTCAAAACAAGTACACAATTGAGCTAATTTCAGTTTATTCTCGTTTATTCTCAAAATATGACTTCACCCTTGTCACTGGTTGCTTCTGACTGTGGCTTGCTGGAACGATCAGGGACAAAGTAACTTGGGATGCTTTATGCCCCAGAGACAAAAGGGTATTGATTGTTTTGCCTCTGGAAAAACAAGTTTCTAATAATTTCCAGATATGTTGTAGATTGCACTGTTGCCTTTAATTAAAGCATACAGTAGAAAGAAACTAGGGGCCCACACTCTGTGATGGATCCTGACATCTGGTCTTCAAACTGGCCTATGTATTATCAGTCTGGTGAGTGTTTGTGTCTTGCTGGTGTGTGTGTGTGTGTGAGTGAGTATGGGGTGGGTGTGGTTATATGTTCTCAGTCTTAGTGTGTGTGTGTTCTCAGTGTGTCTGTGTGTGTGTGTGTGTGTGTGTGTGTGTGTGTGTGTGTGTGTGTGTGTGTATGTGTGTGTGTGCTCTCTGTGCTGGTGATTTTGGTGATGGTGGTATGTGTGTGTGTGTGTGTGTGTGTGTGTGTGTGTTATTAATGCTTGTGTGTGGGTATGTTCTCAGTGCTGGGGTGCATGTGTGTAGGGGGTGTAGTTGTATGTTCTCAGTGCTAATGTGTTTGTGTGTGTTCTCAGTGTGCCTGTGGATATGTGTATTTGTGTGTGTGAGTTGTATGTGTGTATGTTGTCTGTGCTGCTGGTGTGTGTGTGTGTGTGTACACGCGTGTGTTTCCTGTACTAGGATTCCTGTGTTCATGGTTATGATTTTATTCTTGACTTTGATGTACATGACATTTAAATGTAGGTCTACACTGAATAGTTAAAAAATTTATGAAGTCTGTGTCTGGTTAGCCCTGCCCTGTCCTATCACATAGGCCACGGAGATTTCTGGTGCAGGCTACAGTTTCTAAAGTGGTTTTATTTGTGAAGTTTTAGTCTTGATTAAATATGGCTTACAGGGACTGAAGAGATGGCTCAGTGGTTTAAAAGCATGCACTGCTCTTCCAGAGGACCAGAGTTTAATTCCAGCATACATACCAGGTGGCTTATAACCACCTATAATTCCAACTCCAGGACGCCCAGCTCCTCTGGCCTACATGTGATCTGTACACACATGCACATACCCAAACACAGACACAATACACATATTAAAAAATAATATTTCCTTAGAGATACAAAGAAGGTTTAAGAAGGAGGGACTAAGCCAGGCATTCATGTGGCACATCTTTATTCCCAGCCCTTGGGAAGCAGAGGCAGGTGGATCTCTACAAGTTTGAGGCCAGCCTGGTCTAAAGAGCTAGTTCCAGGACAGGTTCCAAAGTAATACAGGAGGTTGTCTCAACACCCCACCTCCACCACAAAAAAGAAGAAGGAGGGACTAACACACAAAATAAAAAGGTTAAAGCAAATGCCTTGACAAGGAACGGATGCCAAATGCAGAAAGAACGCAAACTCTATCACACGAATTCTCAAACCAGTAAGGTTCACTCCTCTTTCTTACTCTCTTCTTGCTGAAGGAAGAAGAGTGGGTGCCTATCCCTGAGCCTTTTCCCTGGCCACCTCTGTTTGTGGGTTCTGCTCTTGCCTTTCAGATCCTGCAGGTCTTGCAGACATCTCCTCTGAAGCGTTGCCATCTGGAACTGTCTGACTTCAACTCTGCTGTGTGGGCTGAGGCTCTCTGGTACTGTCATCTTCAAACATGTTCATTACTTCCTCTAGCTGGCATGCATTGTGCCTCCTGTTCTTTGGTGATTTACAGCACAAGCAGCTTGTTTTACCACCTGAATTAGTGCTAAGGAGAGCAGTTAGTATGAAGCCTAGTAAGAAGAGGTAGATATTATGTGGGATCCCTCCCTGGGTAGAGAAGGGTTGTAAGCTATAGGGTGTGTTAGTATCCCAAACACACTGCAGTTGGCAGTGTGGGACATCTCCTCCTTCCTAGTACTATGTAGTGCAATCTAATGCACCCTTCCTCCTCTTCCAGGACAATAGCACACCTAATGCCTCAGGTGTTACAGCTCTTTAGGTCATTGCTGTGTTACTCCCTTCTGTGGACTAGGGACTCATTCACATTGGCTGGTGGTATTTTTGTGAGTAGACAGATGTTCTCTGAAACCCTTTCTCAACAAAATGGTAAACTTGTGAAAAAGTCTTTCAGAGAAGAGACCTGTAATCTACAAGGAACAGAGAAATGCATTTGCACATTTATGTCTGTAAAACCATCCTTGGGGTATATACCTTTTAGCCAAGTTTCAGCTAATCCCATGGTTCTGTGTGCACTTTCTCTAACTCTAGTTGTAAATTCACAAGTCAGAGACCATAGCAGATGAAACTGCCTGCAGAGTGCAAGTTAGGACCATTCTTCAGAGGCTGGAGTTGGATCTCACAAACACTGGACAAGAGAAGGAAGATATTACTCCCCTTTTCTTTAAGCCTTTATGCTTTACTCACTAGACACTGTCATTGCAGAGTAGTTTCTTTGACTATGGCTGCCTTTTATTGGGCTGTATTAATGAAGGAGGGGAAAGTGATGTATTCCCCACCCTCTGACAGACTCTCCAATACAAGCTTCTGCTATAGTGGACAAGTAGAAGAGAACCAAGAGGCTGGGAGAGGTCGGGCCTGTCTCAGGAAGCATCATTCGTCATGTGTAAGAAATAGTCACATTTTCTTATTCATCCCAGAGTTCTCCAGGTTGTTGTGTGGACCCAGGTGCTTGTTGAGGTGGAAATGTGGTGAGGATCAGGGAAGGAAAAGAAATTAGCTCCATGAGCGTTTGCTGAATTGCTGAATGTCATGTTTGTTGATATCTCCTGAATCTCTGTGATAACATTTTCACAGTAACACATGCCAGTACTTTTTTTGTTTTGTTTTTGAAATTTTACACCTCAAGAAACTGAATCTTGTATGCTTAAAGGGCTTGACTTGGGCCCCGAAAGTATAAACAGACCACAGGATCCTGAGGTGGGAAAGCAGTGCCAAGATGCACATGGATCCTTGGAATCTTAGTATGTGTGGACAGTTGCACAGGTGTGACCCTCCAAGTATCCTGAACATGGCATGATTAAAATCCCCATCTATCACAGTAGTTCTCAACCTTTGGGTCATGACTCCTCAGGCTGTCACATATAGGATATCCTGAACATTATTTATTTGCATTATAATTCATAACAGTAGTAAAATTACAGTTATGATGTAGCAATAAAATAATTTCATGGTTGGGGACAGAAGCATGAAGGACTGTATTAAAGGGCCACAGAATTTGGGAGGTTGAAAAGAACTGCTCTATCAGACAGAAGGCAGGGATGTTGAGACATAACTAGGCAGATATGCTTGGAGAAATCCATGGTACCCTGGGGGTTTCAGGAACAGAAAAGGGTAAAGTGTTCCCTGGATCTGGCATGGATATGCGAAGGACCCATAAGACTAGGCAAAGAGGAGGAGGCCAGCACTCCCACTTCTTTCTCCAAGCATCGTTTTTGAACTACAATAAAGTGGTTTTACCCTAGTCTTGGCTAACCCTTTCTCAGAAAAAAGAATTTGTAGTGGATGGGGAAATAAAAGGGTAAGTTACCAACACCTTCCCACATAGAAGGGATCCAGTCAGATTTAAAAATGTCATTAAATTTTCACTGAAGATGAAGAGGAAGTGAAGCACCTAACGTTGAATTATTATTATTTTTTAATCTCTATTCTCATTCTTTATGCTCTTAAGGAAGACATGGGTCAGTGCCCTCTAAAGTAAAACGGATAGAAGAAAAGTGCAATGAAGCACTCAGGCAGATAAATAAAACATGTGAGAGTATAAATGGTGCTTTCTGAGCAATGGGATCCCAAATGCCCATTGTGGCATTGAGATTTATATTTCTGAATATCACAGATGTTCGCTTGCTTTATTCATACCTCGAAGAGTGAGAGGCAGGCTCCTGACCACCAGTGTATCATTAAATCCCTAAAAAAGAACCACTGCTACGAAGATAGGATTTATATATGAACGTGAACACACACCTCACATATACACAAATGCACACATTTGCACCATTAAATCATTACAGAAGAATCACTGTTAAAGATATGAAAATACATATACCAACACACCAATACATATACACACCACACACCATGCCCACATGCTATGAAGAGAGAAAAGCAGGTACCTAACCACTAGTATCTGCCATTAAATCATTATAGAAACATGGCTAGAAAGACAGGACTTAGACATGTGTATGCACACATGAATACACACACACACACACACACACACACACACACACACACACACACACACACACACGTGTACAGTTTCAGAGGTCTGAACCCAATCCCCAGCCCTGAGGATGGTGCCTGCTGGGTCCTGCAGGGAAGTCCTACAGGACACATGCTGTAAAGCTACCTGTTTAATTTCAGAGTCTGGCTTCAAGACTGCTGCTTGGGTACCATCACCAGGCCCATTTTGAGGTCTCGTGTGGCAACGTTTCTCTATGGGGCTGTGATATTATTGACTGCTAACATGGAAAGAGAATTATTTGTTGTAAAATGCATTTACCTAACATTGTGCCAGAAAATTAGGTTTCTGTTTTGAAAAATGTTACTGTTCACCTGCATATTCTTTGCTTTCTAATCTTTTGGGTGTCACAAACTTGGTGTAAGGCTTTCCCCCTTCCTTCTTTTTGGCAATTATAATGTCAAGGTGCCCAAGAGAACAGAGGATTTGGCAGGATGCTACTCGTGAGTGCAGGGTGCCGGTGCCTAGCAGCCAGCACCACAACTTATTTTGAAAACATTCATTTGGGCTAAAATGGTAAATCTGTATTTATCTTCTTAAAATGCTCCCAAGCTGGGAAAGGGGGAAAAGAGGCCTTGGTTCAGAAAGCATAGAGACCAAAGAGATGAAGGCGGCAAAATCTGCTTTTCCCAATAATTTATCTTCTTTGAAACCTCCCAGTGGGCTTTGGGCACACTTACAGTCTGTGTTTTGAAAGATAAAATGAATATTTCATTTAACCAGCTGTATTCCAGAGTATGCAACCATCCAAAACCCTGTTTCTGGGAGCCAGAGAGTGCACTGCTCCTTGTCATGTTTGAGTATGCAAAGAAACCAGTTGTCAGATGTGACATGGTGAATTTCACCGCTGAATATTATTATGCTCACCACTTATGGTGTCTCAGCCATCTTTCCCCCTATTTGGGGTTCACATTATTTCTGTTACTGTATTTACTACCTAGGAAGTCCTACTACCACCTCATATTTACATGCTATTCCAAAAAGAAGCAATCTGATAAATAAGAAAATGTGGAATGCATGAAGGGTCATTGGACATTAATGAGACATAATCTTTGAGTTTTTGCCCACAGGAAGAATACAGTGTTGACAATGAGCTCCTAATGCAATTCTAATGTAATAATATTTTTATGGATTTACAAATCATTGTTTCTCAATAGAATCTTAATGAAAAACAATGCTATCAGTTTTTAGATTTGTTATTTTGTCTGAAGATGTTCACTCCATCTTGTTTTCTTATTATCAGTGTATACAGGGCTGGTAAGATGGTTTAGCTGGTAAAGGCACAGGCTGCCAAGTCTGATGACCTGAGTTGAATGATGAGCAAAACCCTCCACTAAGCCCAGCATTCTTTGGCCATAATAACACCAAAAAGAAAACAAAATCCCCTGTATTTAGTATCCTGCCTTCTGGTCCATAACCCAAATCATTGTGGACATTTAGTATCTCCTGCCTACATGGCCAATGTATGTTTAACTTGAAATCATCTATCAACTATATATATGTACCTCCTATCTCTCATGTATTTACTTACTTTCTCTTCTCTATACATCCATCTATCTATTTATCTATATACTTACATGTTTAACTGTCTATATGTCTGTCACTACTAGGAAGATGGGATGTTAGCATGATGAGGGATGAACCTTATTCAATATTTGATGCTACCATGTTTTCTAACAAAATAAGAAAATAGTCAAAAAACTCAAGTTCAGAAGTAATTGAATTTCAGAAGTAAGATGAGTATCATGGTAGAATATGCATGATTCACTTTATTCAATTCACAGGAAAACACAGAGAGAGAGAGAGAGATGCAAAGACATTAATTATGATTATGTCAGGCAAACTTGGGGATTAAAGCTTTCTTATATTATGCAGCCTTAGTCACCTCTGCTCATGCAGATTCAGGATTCTTTTAAAAAATAAGTAGGACTATGAGCTCATTTCTGTTGTCCTTATTTTCACATTCAAGGAGCACCAGTTTCAGTTATCTATCCAATATCATGTTCAAAACTCTATTCAGGATGTGGAGGGCAAGCTTTTCTTATTCTTTTCAGGATGACAGTTGTTATGCAGATGTGAATACCTGAGGTTAACAACACATTGTCTTCACTAGGGAACCCAGACAATAGACTGAAGCTTGTGGTCTTGAAACCAGGAAGAAAGGAGGAAGAAGCCAGGATGGGTCTAGCCTGGAGACTGATTCACACTAGGAGTTTATACAGCAGCCAATTGAGTCCTGCTTTCAGAACTGCAGGTCAAAGGTTTGTCCATTATTTTATGCTGGCATTTTCCTGAAGCATCTTGGACTTAGCATTCTCAGGAAGAAAATACCATAATACTTTCTTGCATTATTAAATAGCTAAGCAAATTATTTCCCCAAATTTCACTAAAAGAACTTGGTTACCTACTGTCTCTGTGGGTCATCCAGCCAATAATCCACTGCATTCAGTTTTTCATTAAACTTCCTATTAATTGTCCAGGTGTGAGAGAACCTATGTAAAATGCAAAATGCCCAGTTAATTTGGGTTCCCTTGAGCCCATACATTGTTGGTGTGTGCCCAATATAAGCTTGGTCAAAGCCTTGTTCAGGATACAAGCCTAGGCCAAATCCAAGAGAAAAATCATTCCACGTGCAGGTGAGTCAGATATTCTCACTGATAGAATTGTCCCTGAGAACAGCACCTTAGGATTCATAGAGCCCCTAGTCCTCTCAGTAGATTGTCCCAATGTTATTAAATAGAGATTATGCATAATCACAGTTTAAAGGAGATATTTCTACAGAGATGAACAATTGTGAGATGGTGATACTTGAAGCCACTGCTCATGGCAGTTTAGCCCACACTGGTGGAAGACACTGTGACACAGACAGACACTGCAGATTGAAACCAGTCTGGGGAAGCAGAGTGTGAAGGGCTGGAGATACTTGTCTGCTCTAGTAAGACATTCCAGGAGCTTATCAGTGATTGCTCTTTGGTGCTTACCATGATGTAGGACAAACAACAGCATGTTTGCCATTTTTCTTTCCTTCTTCCTTTCATCTTTCTCAATCCAGGGTGTCTACAGACACATAAAACTAAAACATTTAACTTGATTAAAGGCACAATGTGCTTAGTTGTGGATCTCTGCATCTGCTTCCATCAGTTACATCAGGATGAAGGGCCTATGATGACAATCAAGGTAGTCCAGTCATAGAGAGCAAGGGTCAATAATATGAGCAAAGGAGTCGAGACCATGTTGGGGAAACTCACAGAAACAGCAAGTAGGAGGTCACTGACTCCAGACTGACAGCGGAGGAACCTGCATAAGACAAAACTAGGTCCTCTGAATGTGGATGACAGTTGGGGGGCTTTGTGAGGTTACTAGCAGGGGAACCAGTATTTATCCATAGTACATGAACTGGCTCTTTTTGAGCCCATTCCCTATGACATTTCTCAGTCTAGCTACAGCAGGAGGGCCTTGATCCTGCCACAAGTGACAGACTATTGATTCCCCATAGGAGGTCTCACCCTCTTTGAGAAGTGAATAGGGGGAGGTGGGAGATGGTGGGGAGTTCCAGGATGAGAGGGAGAAGGAACTGGTATTGGTATGTAAAATAAGATTGTTTTAAAGGAAAAACTTTAAAAATGAAAAAAGAAAGATGTAACATGTCAGATACTGTGGTATCAAGAATTTCCACTTAATTTGAAACAAGGTAACCTTTTGTCAAGTCTCTAGAAAAACAACTCAAGATTTCATGAACCAATCCTCCTTTGTGTCTTTTTAACTCTGAATTGTGGCATCTGAACTACAAGATGGCATTTCTTATCTTGGACTTTTTTCCTGCACCCTTGTATAATAAATGTTTGCATTCTGTGAGTGTGGGGGGAAGACATCTGGAGTGTATCCCCTTTGTTGTCCTAGAAGGGAGGCTATGAGAGCATAGACCAGAGCAGTGTTTTTCAACCTGCAGGTTATGATCCTTTTGGGGGGCATCAAATGACTCTTTCACAGGGGTTGCCTACAACTATCTGCATATTAAGAATTTAGACTATGATTCATAACAGTATACAATTACAGTTATGCAGTAGCAACGAAAATTATTTTATAGCTTGGCGGTTGGTGGTTACCACAACATGAGGAACCATATTAAGGTGCCGCAGCATTAGGGAGCTTGAGAACCATTGGACTATAGTCTTCAAAGTGAGGCCAGAGCTAAGGGGCAGGATGAATATTTATATTTACCAAGAAAGAGGACTGTGTTAGACATTTCAAGACTCAGAACATGATGCCAGAATCCTAGAACATGAGTAGATGGATGTAGAATTGATCACCCCACTGTTTTAGATTTTAGCTTAACAGGGAATGTGAGGAGGAAAGATGGGTTTGGAAATATTATTGGTGGATTTTCTTTTATTAGCACACACATGCTAGGCATTCACCTAGTAGATGGTTAATATACTGCAGAGTCCAGGTGAATATTTAGCTTCTATAAACATATTTGTGAAAGAAACACTGTTATTTCATAGCATGTCCAGGGCAGGAAAAGGCACTGGATGTCATGGAGTGAGATTACCTGTTGGAATTCATGAAAATGTGATAATAGGACAGGTACATTACTAATAACAGACAAGGTTTCTCTTGACTTCCAGAAAATATATTTTTACCAGTGTTTCATTTTGGTATAAATGTGGCTGATCATGGAAGTATGACTTATTTGAGGGTCAGGTTTTGCATAAGTGAAATGAGACTTGAAAGAAATAATACTGAATATTCTTGACCAGCTCTGACATCCTGAGAGTTGATCTCCATCATGCTATGGCCACTTCAAACACAGAGACTCTCATACAATTACAAGAGAAAAGCCCCTTTCAACCCTTGCCTGTGAGACCCACGGGGTATTGAGTTTAAGGAGTAACAACAGTCTCCTGCAAGTATACCCCAAAGTGATCAAAAGGGGTGAAAAACAGTAAGATTTTCCTTGTCAATAGTACAAGTCTGTGTCAAGGGTTCTTGTGTTACTAAGGGCAGTCTAAAAATTTTAAGTGACTTGCACTTAAAAGCCTACATTGCTTTCATCCCACTGAGTGAAATGGATCCAAAGATGAAAGTCCCATTTTTTAATACTGTCACAGATCCAAATTAAGGAGAGGTGTCTGCAGAAGCCTTTGATTATAGATCATAAAATCTCCAGCTTATATCAGACACTGTAAAATTGCTCAGTGACAAATGAAATGCCTGCACACTAAATATATCTTTTAAGCACATCGCAGTTTGGTGCGTTTATCTCTGAGATACAATAGGACTTCTGCAGGTCACAGGTACAAGGTCAGGAGCATGGATTTTACTGGCTTGGAGTGTAACACTTAATGACCGATTATTTGAGGACATAGAGCAGAAACTTGAAGCAAATATACAGGTGATATTTCATGTGGAAACTTCAGAAGCCAGTAGACCAGCCATATTTAGAAGTAATGATGGAGCAAACTCAGCATGTACACACATGGTTCAGAAACCACAGAGGCCCACCGGGACTAAGCTTCATGGCCACAGCTTGCTGCTGTGCAGCACTTTGTAGTCAAAGAGCCTTTACACACAGGCACTCATTTGATCTTTTTGGCAACATGGTGAAGTGGGTAAGGCAGAAATTATGTCCTCCATTTTATAGCACAGGAAACTAGACTCATAGAGGTTAAGTGACTAGGCCAAGGTCACCCAGATGGCTTACAAAACAACTACAGGATTTGAATAAACACCTGATGACTTCAAGCTTAGGAATTGATTTTTTACAGTGAACACAAAAGATGACAATATTCACCCATAAGTCAACCATTTTTAGCTCTATAGTCTGGACTCTGGAGTGAGATAAGACAGTGGTATAAGCATTTGAAAGAGTTATTTTGTCTTTTTCTTACCATTTCCAAAATCCTAGGAGTGATGTGGGTATATCTCAAAGCGACAGAGCAAAATGTCCCAGTTTGATGACTAATGAGGGTAGATTCTCAATAAAGTCCAGTAAGTGAGGAGAGAGGGCAGGATATAAGCAATCTTAAAATGTATAAGCAATGGGCAGAGAGGAGGGCACACCAGAATAAACTGGCATACTAGAGGCATCCTTCTCAATGCTACTTTCTAATCAAGGCTAATCTGCCAACTAGTCAACAGTCACATGTCTGTCAGTTAGTGAGACTAACTTGTCACTTGCTGTTTTTTAGCTGTTGAAGAGTCAAAAAGCTGCTTCTCTCCCCTTAGGCAAAAGAAATGAAATCTCCCAATCATCCCTTCTACTCCAAGTGGGCATGGCCAGTCCTGTCTCTAACTCTCAACCATCTTTCCTTTGCACTGTCTTCAACAAATTAGGAAATACAGTCTACCTGATGCATGGAGCAGAATCTTCTAGGTCCTGACTGTCTTGGCTTGCAAACAAGGAAGGGCAATAATGAACGAACTATGGATACAAAACTCCTTTATTATGAGTGAACTTTACCAGCAATGTAGCAAATGAGCTCCTTTCCCCTATTGAGCTTAGTCAAGGCATAAGAACTATGCATCACTCAGTTTCCACACTCAGTAAGGAGGAATCCCAAGAGGTAGGAGAAATGATATATAGCCACCCTCTCCACCAAAAGATTTGTTTTTCCTCTTACCTCTTTCCACCCAAATTGAAGATCACATTTGACACAGAAGGAGGCAGCTATGATAGGTTTTCTTATTCACATTGTCAATCACAGGTCTATACATTCAGCACCTAAAGACTAGGTTACAACCTATGAGTGACTTATTGGGACCAGTCTCAAATCTTACATATGAAAAGTGTAGCAGCCAGTGTTCAAATTATAATTTCGTCCCTTAGTTCTTCTCTATGTGGTGTAATTCTCTCTCCTTTTATATCGATCAAACTTTCAAATGGGTGGGTAGTAAGAAGAATCATGGGATATGTCAGTAAGAGTCTTGCAGTGGGAATGGGCTATCTCCTATTGGGTGCACTCAATTATCTACTATTGGCTGTACATTTTCAGAGATCAAGAAACAAATTCTTCCTGCAAGTTTGTTTTTTCGAGCTAAAGAGAGGTCAGAGTGAGTGGAACTGTTTTGATTTCCAGGCACAACAGAAGAGATGTAGCCTCTTGGCCTTTCCTGAGCCAATCTCAAGAAGCTGTTCATTTTCACTGGTGGAACTCTAAGGACCCAGGCAGTAAGGAAATGTAGTTCAGGTGATTAATGAAGGATTCCAAAGTCCAGCAGGCAGCCAGGAAGGCAGTGGGAACACCTGTCCTCAGAGTGTTGGGCATGGAAGTTGATGTCCTCTCAGGAAAGAGATGACAGTTCCCCTGCCAGAATGATGTGTGTTACAGGAGCACAGGGATCCTACTGGTGGGAGGGAATTTTGCTTCCCCATGTCCCCAGTAAGTCTGTTTCTTCCTGAAGCAAATGCAGACAAAGCATAGGAGGAAAAGGACAAAAACAACACAAAGAAAGGCATTGCTTCCAAAGCAAACATGTTTTTTGGAAGGGAGTCACAGAGGAACTCTGCTGGCTGTTTAAGGTGATGCCTTGTGGGAAGCAGTGAGGGAGGAGAGGAGTGCTGTGTTTGTACGGTTTTGACCAGGAACCAAAGTTTGTCCAGAAGCTGTGAATCAGCGAGAGAGGGCAGTGTTGGCACATCTAAGGCAGGCACAGTGCTCACAGGCAGAACTGCATTTGTTTTCAGTTCAAAATTTATGAATTCTTATTGTTGTTTTTCTCCCCCACATCTACATTTCTCTTAGAAGTTTGGTGTGACCCCCTTCAAAACAGAAACCCTAAGGTAACACCCACTGGGGTCCTCAGAAAGACTTAACCCAGATCACGAAGAATGGTAAACAAATCATATCCAGGAAGGAGAAAGAAAAAAAAAACCATGACAAATTACTTCTTACCAAATAAAATCATTTCAATCAAAAGCATTTTTTAAATGAATGAATTTGCTTCTTTACTTGATTCTAGTTTTAGCAAGAAGATGAAAGAGATTTATGACCTGTGTCTCTTTGAGCTTGATGCCACAAATGTGTATGTTCTCATTAATAGCCATTCTCATCAAGAGTAGGCTTTTATGCAATTGTGTGTTGCTTTCATAGCTTTCTTGGTACCAATGTTTTGATTTTGTTTTTTTAGAAGTTGTATACCTTGTCTAGAAGTGTGATGTGTTGTATATGTGTTAATTGGGGGTCTAGGGACTAGGGGCATTTGTTTGTTTATGTGTTTCAAATACCCCAGTCTTACCTGGACCTTGTATCCCAACTTCCAGTGATTTGGCTGCTCTGTTGAGGTGGGAAATCACAGGCAAGACAAAGGAAAATTCCTAACCATTTGAATGAGTCAAGACTATTGATGGGTGTGGGGAGAGGTTTCTTCAGGATTCAAATTTTGCACACATGAAAATGAATAGGTACACACAGAGATGCAACAGGATGACAGCTATGGGAATTTAAGATGATTACATACTGAGCTTGAGCAGTGATGTTCACTAGCTGAACAATGTAAAACTAAAGTAAATAAATACAATCCTTCTTCCATTAGCAGAAGCAGGATGTTTGGTTCCTCCTCATGGAGTAATTTCTGTTTGATTGTTTGCTGAGTACATGGGCCCTGTGTTTGAGTACATGTTTGGACAAAGAACCAACAAGTAGGACTGAATAAAACTTCAACTTAAAAAATAAGTGAATGTTTTTGTCACAAAATTATCTAACAAACCCAACTTGTGTCTATTATGTAGCCAAAGATAAGTAACAACATATGTTTGTGAAATGTTTTCAATGTCACATTAACACTTAGATAATGCTAAATTATATTAACCGTTTGAGACTCTTACCACTGTAGGCTCATGCCCTTCTTTCCATGTCATGGGACTTGCACAATGCAAATGTATATATCTTTCTTTGTGTTTAATACTGTACAATACAAGCAACTACATCTCTTACCTGAATTTCCTAATGTATCTTCAATATTCTTCCATTTCACATGATTAGTCACTCTAACCCACCCATCATAGACTCATCTATGTTTATATTCCTGAAATAAACCTATTTCTACTTCTTTGTTCCCTGATCAATTTGCTACAGCAGTTTGGGTTTTCATTGAACTGACTTACTATATTTTGTTCTCATTCAGTGTTTCTGCACATACTATTCCCTTTATTTTTCCCATCTATGACTTTTTTATAGCCTTCCCATGAAAGTTGAAATGTCAGCTCTGCTCAGGGACTTCCCTGAGCACTATGCATGACAAGCTCCCTCCCTGTCCATTCTCTCCAGGAACTGCTTTTCTCTCTTGATATAATTCATGAAGGGGAAAACATGTTTGTTTCATTCACCTAGATAATCCAGTATCCAATGATGCTTGCCACAGGTTAGTCCCTCCACAAATATGTATCAAAGGAAGAATTTTCTTAAAGGAAGGAATGGGTTGGCTTTTATCTTAAGTGAAAGGGCTACTTTCACAGACAGACATTGAAGAGGGTAAATTCACTTAATAAACTAGTTATGGCTCACTGCTGTCCATGCATAAAACTCTGTAAAATTAAATAGCTTTATCATTTGTGGGTACTTCAAAGTGCAAAATCTCCCTTCTTTGACAGGCTAATGACAACATGCTTGTATGGAGAGAGCAAAGTTATTTGAAGACCTTTTTTCCCAGTGCACACACACTTCCTAACCTTTTCCATGTAGTCAGCAACTGGGGACCAGGTATTTAAGTACCTAAAACTTATGGGGAACATTTCATTTAAATTATCACAGAAGTATTGGAACAAACATCACTTAGTCAATTCTAAAATGAAGTCATTGACCCAAATTCACATCAGTGATGTGACAACATTTTATTCAAATAGTATTTATCTGGCTGACCATACATTTTGGTGGCCATCTGTTGTTCTACTGGACTTGGACTGTGTTTGAGTTTTGCCATGTATGGCTCCAAGTGGCGTGCTGTCCCATGAGCTTATGCATACACAAAACTTCATAAATATTTGGTTGTTCTAATGAGATAAAGGTGAATTGTAACAGCTGGGGTTAAAACATTTTAAATAAGAAGAAATTCTTAATACATGCTAGACTTGACCCAAATAGTAAAAGTTTTAACACACATAGAAAAATATCAAAAAGTGAAAAAAAAAATAGATGGTACTGTCCATTGGCCTCAATGGACACCAATCATGTTTTACAACTTGACTGTTCTACACTATATTACAAGGAGAGGTAAGATTGCATTAGAGAGAGTCTACTTCATGAAAATAAGCTAGATTAAGAAATAATAAGCATAATTGTAAATAAATTAGTGAAACCGAAGTTCCTGACACAGCTGACTAATATAGATATGCACCACATAGTTAGCAATCTGAACAACTTTTCTTCATGAAGTCATGTATCACTCCATTGTAAATACATACATGGAGAAATAATTTTGATTCATAAGAAAATGTACCCAACCAATAACTCATACTTATCAGACATATCAAAAATACATAGTGCTTCAAGTATGTCCTCTAGGAGAACTCTAGAAAGTGTTAAAAACAGGATATCACAGTGGTATATGCTTCTCATGCAAAGAACTCACATCTCTCCTCTTTCTCATGTCCTGTGCTGCAACAGATACCAGCATACTCTAGGGGCATCATCATGCACGTGGTCAACTTTCCAACCCTGTCACACCTCTATTAGTGTCTTCTGACTCTTAAGGGTGTCTCTCTTCTACTTTCTTTGATTACGTCTTGTCTTCTCCTGAGTTAGTCATTTTAGTCTCATCTGAGATCAAGGACACTGAGATACCTTCTGTCAAATGTTTCCCAACTGTTACATTGAGATGTGACATCTCTCTTCCAAATTCCCATGGAAGAATCATGTGTGCATTGATTTTGGCAGTTGGCCCCCATCCTAACTTCTGAAGTTTTCTTTAACTCACCTTCTATTTTGAACAATTATTTACTTACATTTTATTTAGATATAAAAATGAGGTTTTATGTCTTAAGAACAAAGTTCATGCTTGCATTTATTGTGTCACTTTAATAAAGTTTTGCATACTGTTTGACAAATACCCCCTACAGCCATGGATCTCTCTCTGGGCCTCTTTATCTTCATGACTTATTTTGGGGGATAATTTGTTACAAATTCTACAAATAGTTTTTTTTTGTAGCAAGGAGAGACATGTCATCTTAGTTTTTGTTTTTGTTGTTGTTGCGTTTTTTTAAAATTTCAGTTTGGTTTATAAAATAAGTTTGTATGAAGCTACTGTTGGCCCAATGTTAGTATCGTGATGTATATGCCTGCATTTAAGAATGTGCTACACCTTGTTGACCTGCCTTATTATTAAGAAAATTATTTAGCAGTTCTCAAATGGCTTTAGTTCCTTTTTATTTTTAATTTCCCTTTTATCAATCTTGGTTACTTTTATCTGTCACATGGCCAGGGGGAGCAGGCTTGAGTCAGTTGGAATCACTCATTCCATAGAGTGAATTTAACACTTGGCTTCATGGATGGGACTTTAGACTTTTACCCAGTGTCAAAACTAAAGTTGTCAGGGGTGTGTGTGTGTGTGTGTGTGTGTGTATGAGTTTATTAAATTTGTTTAGTTCTCATGTAATCACAAACCCATGTACTTAGGGACATAAAGAGTGCCTTCTGTTCTTAAACCCTCAAGTGTTGTAGCCCATATTCAGGAAAATTATCATATCCTATAGTGGCAGATACTGTGGGTGTGGTGCTATGAGAAGGATCCATCTGGAACCTGGTGGAAGAGTGAGGGCTGCGGCCACTCTGAAGCCTGGGGACCTGCAGTTTTCTTATAGCTTTTGGCATTCATATCCTTACCACCAGGCTTATCTTGTGATTGTGTCAGGATCAGAATGTGGCAAGTGATGGTCATCTTAAGGAAAGAAAGCTTGTACATGGAGTTGTTATGGATTTTCTCTAAAGACGAGAAATTATACAACACAATGTTCAGCATGCTGCAGCACAAATTCTTCCCCCTCCCCCCCTCCATGAAGCCAGCCTGTCTAGCCAAGCGAGGCTGGTCTGTATGGAGTGGTCATCAACAACCTCTGCTGATAGCATGACTAGGATATAAAGCTGCAGGTGCATGTTACTATGAAAGTGTGATTTTAGATTAACACATACACACACTTAAGTCCATATGCATGTGTATATAATGAAGAAAGGGGCAAACAAAACAGAGGGAGAAGAAAAAGAAAGAAAATGAGGAAAGCAGTCAGTCCCTGGTGCTTTTCCTGGGCCTTACAGGCACAGGGATGACATCACCAGCAGCCTATCAGAACGCTCCAGCTTTTTTCAGGTTCTGAAGCTGATGTCATCATCCCTGATGTAGCCCAGAAATGAAAATAGAACTATCTCTAAATATACAACAATGAAAACCAAGCACTGCTTTGAAAGGATGAGCAAACTGAGAAAAAAATCCTTAACTCAGAGTCTTCTTTCATAAAGAAATTAGAATTTGGTTTCTGGAGCCACTAACCTTCATGTTTATTTCAGTCAGCTGGAGACTTTGCAAACTGGCAGTCAAAGCCACTTATCATACAAGTGGGACCAGTGCAGCCCTTTTAGCTTGCCCTGTATGTGGGAGTGAGGCTCTGGGCACTGCCGTAAAAGACAGCAGAATTGTGGCCACAGAGTCACAGGTGACAGCCTAAACATTGTGGAAAACATGAAGATTTGGGGTTCCTCCACACCATGGGTAAAGGGCTGTCATTGTCAATGTGTTCCACTTAGCTACAAGCACAGTTTACAGTTGTTGAAGTTTGATTGATCTGTTGATAAACACTAATGTTTTCCAGTTGACAATTTCTCCATGTTAATTTCTTTAATGCTGGCAGACCTGCTTGGCAGGGCCCTATAAATAGTATCAGTGTCATCATCCTTTTTAAGTTATTAATGAGCCATCGTATTTCAGGGGCTGGGATTTGGGGACAGGTTGTGCTTGACTGCAGTTTCTGACATTGATACCTTAGTATTTGGAAACTGGTTGAGACGAGAACATGCTTTTTAAAAATAATTACAGCATTGACCAAATGTTTCCATTATAAAAGAGAGTTGTTCTTAATTAGTGACTAATTAAACTTTGGAGAGAGGAATAAAAATGCCAAGCCTTCATGCAAGAATGTCCTTGATGCCCAGACATCAGTATTTCCTCCACTTCAGCATTAGCTGCCCTCTGGTCTCTTTGTTACCTCTGTCTACACATACCCTGTTAACATTGAGATAAATGAATGCCTCATCAGCTTCTTCCCAGACTGTTCTGTCTGCCAACTACTGACAGGGGACCAGAGCAGACTTCTTCAATTAGCAACTCCCCATCCTGCAGCTGGATGTATTGTGTGTCTGTGGACAGCATGCCATAGCAGCTAAGTCTTATTTTTTTTTAATACAACAAATGTGAGCCTAGTACAGAGAAACAAATGTAGAAGGGGCACAGCCTAGGGTCATCTGAGAAGAAGGCCTTGGATAAGAACTTACTAAGACCATATTGGCCTGTGAGCACATCTGTAGGGGCTTGACTGATGATTGATTCAGCAATGTCCAGCCCATAGTTGATGGCTCCATCGCTAAGCAGGGCATCCTGGGCTGCATATGAAGGTTACTAAAGCATGAGACAGTGAGAAAACCAACACACAGAATGCTTCCATGATTTGTGCTTCAGGTTCCTGCCTGAGTTCCTGCATGAGCTTCTCTCAGTGATGGACTGTAACCTGAAGGTATAAGCAAACAAATTATTTCCCCATCTGTGTAGTCAGATTTTTCTTTGTATCACCAGCTCACAAATAAAGATACAAAGACTTATTAATTATGAAAGGTCAACCTTAGCTTGGGCTTATTCCTAACTAGTTCTTAAAATTTAAATTAACTCACAATTTGGATCTATATTCTGTTGCATAGCTCATTAGCACATCCCTCCATATTGCCCATCCTGGTTTCTCAGAGTTTGGCTGGTAACACAATCTTTCTTCTACCCAGCATTCTCTCTCTTTGCCTGGAAGTCCAGCCCTTCTCTCTCTCTCTCTCTCTCTCTCTCTCTCTCTCTCTCTCTCTCTCTCTCTCTCTCTCTCTCTCTCTCTCTCTTTCTCTCTCTCTTCTGTTTAGCTATTGGCCTTACAGATTTTTATTATGCCAATCACAGCAACGAATCTTCACAGTGTTTTCCTTGTTTATGTTTATCACAGCAACAGCATGAAACTAGAAGAGTGTGCAACTCAGATTGTTCTTCCCTTGTAGATAAAATCTGGAAAGGACAACGTCTGAGGCTTGTATCTCTATGTAAGTACAGAGAAGAGCTGAAAGCATCTAGTGCCCATGGAAGATGCTTATCTCAGCTGGCCCAAAATGAAAACAGGCTTTCTATTTCAGTGCTGGGTCTCCCAACCTCCCAGTTCTTAGTGAGAGGAGTCAGCAAAAAGTAACTTGGGACCAAAGGCAAATCCACTGCACTATATTTTTTATAACCATCTAAATATATTGTCTCAATTTAGAGACCATTAAAGAACATTTGGCTTGGTGCTTTTCTGTAAAGCTACAGCTTCTGGAATATAATTATTATCTATAAATTGGTAACAAAGACACATATACCAGTGCTCAATAATCTCAATCTTATTTAGAAGCAGCACAGTGGATGCTTGAAGATAAAGGTCACAAATATGTTCACAGTTTAATGAGAAATGATTTCATGATATAGAAAATTGTTCCCTTGTAAAAGGGGGTAATTTGAAATATTTAAGGAATAAGTAAATTCACATGCCAGTGTCATCATGGAGGAAGCTCCATCATGGTAGACAAATGATTTTTAACATGAAGCCATTTGAGAAGAAGAAAGAAAACAAAAGTGCCATATTTGTGTTCACTCACTGGAGTCCCTCTGGATGAGAGTTTAAGGCAACTCAGCAATAAGAATTAGTATAGATTGAGAGCTGTCAGTTTCACTGGGATGGCTGCATCTCATCACAAAATCTACTGATGTGCCAAGAGCATGCATCCAGTGAGCTTCCCTAAAGGAAAACAGAAAGCTCTCCAGATAACCACTGCTCAGTCCCTAAGCATCACTAGACAATAGTCCGGTTCTATCATTGGTAGCTAAATGGCAAGGGAGTGGCTGGAGAACCTGAAAAAAATTAAAAGGGGACATGTAATACTTATTTGGCCAAAAGAAATAAACAACAACAATGAATCCTAAACATTGGCATACTAGTTATGTAAAATTCCAGAGAACTGGAAAGAACTGGATCCTGGTAAAACCAGGCTCACAGAAAACCAAGTGATATTAGACAAAGCAAGTCACCTGAAGTCCAAGAACCTTAATCTTGCAGAGTCTTTATAGTTTCTTTTCCTGTGCTCATCTTCACAGTGAGAAATGCTCAACTGAGCAGCCTCCATTAAGATTGCTACCCTTGAGTGAATATGATTAAAATATAAAGTATGACTCCAAAAGAAATAATAAAAACAGTGTATTTCTAAAAGATTGCTGCCCTTGATCTTATGTTATTTGTACTAACTTTAATGGGCCTCCCTGTGAATGTAGACATTTATACATGGACGTGCACACAGAGACCTAAACTAGCATGTGAAACTGTTACCATTTTAATTTGTTTCTGTGTGAATGCATGCATAGAATGCTCAGCCAATCTGGTAGCATATCCTTGCTCTGAAATCAAAGTACAGCCAAACAATCACCACAGCAATCTTCCTCTTTATGACTTTAGTTTTTAATATATCCTATGACAATCTCCAGAGGAATTCTGTATTTTTACATTCCAGAATATATTTCTCCATCCCCAAATACTTTCAAAGCTTGATTAAAATGTCTGTTCTCAGACATGGCATAGGGCAATTCGAAACAATTGAAACTAGAAAGAGCAAACCTGTTTCAGAGAACCTCATTGTATCTTCATGGGACCTGAAGCAGTCTTAGCCAAGGGCTACTTTCTTTGTGGTAGGAGAGTACAGCCAACCAGAATCTCCTATGGAACATTTCCCTTAGGTTGGCAAGTCATCAGAAGGTGCTATCAAAAGGCTGCCTTGTTGTCTTTTTTTTTTTTACTGTAGCTTTCACCAGCAACTGTATGTCCACAGTGACACTCTGGATCTAGGAGAATTCATAGTTTAATTTCAGATGGAAAGCAGCAAGTCTTAAAGACAGACATCACTAAGGACTTGTTTGTTTTGCTTGTATACTCCTTAACTGTAGGCATTATTCATTATTATTCCCAAATCTTTTCTATACCAAGATCTAGGGAAGAAAGGTCATTCATGCTTGGTATAACAAGCATGTCCTGGTTGCTTGACACCCGTACTGCCAGCTGTTATGATGTCTTCTCCCTGTATGAATAGCATTTGCTCTACATGTATTTCTGGTGGAATATTATGTTGGATTCCAACACAGGTCTCCTTGTCCCTTCTTGTGTACAGCAGATGTGCTATGCAGCTGGTAAAGACATGTTTGGTTATTGCAATCTTGTCTAACATATTACTTGGGATTTTCACTTTAAATTTTACCAGTTTGGTCCTACTGACCATTTTTACATTCATAATGACACAGTGAAAGTAAAGTTTAGAATCATCAAAGTGTAATGCTATTGAATAATGAAAGTCATCTCCTAATTTCCGCAATTGAAGCAGAAGTCCAGCATTACAGGGATCAGAGTAGCTGCTCAATTAATGTTCATTGATATGGTCATACATTTATGAATTGCTTTTAGAAACACCCATACTTTCCAATGGGAGAATGGAAAAGAAAAAGAAAGTTTCATTTCCACACATTATTGATAGTAAGTACAGATCATTCCAAGTTTGGGCTATAATAAGACTTAGGGTGGGGGTTTATAAACAATAGGAATTATGTACTCACATATTTGAAAGGTGGGCAGTTCCAAATCAAGACTACAAGAGTACTGTGTGTGGGATGGGCTTTCTGAGCTATAGAGGACAGCTTCTTACTGTGCCTTCACATGGCAAGAGAAAAGTTTTCTCCCAGGTGCTTCTTGTACAGGCAACAAACCCTCAGAGATTATTCATTCTCCAATGTCTTTATTTCTTAAATGCCTAGTCTTAGGGGTCTGATTCCTCATGTGGTAGGGAATGGGATGACTTCAAACCTTCATATCATAGAATTCTATGAATCTCTTTTAAATTCTTATAATTTTTAGTATTTAACTGCATCAATGTGATTCTAAGTATGATTTTGTTATCAGTGAATGTCTTGAAAGTTCATTATGTAAAGAGGTTGACAAAACATCCTGAGTTTGTAGATTCAAGGGTATTCAAAACCAGAAGCCAGATTGCTCTTGAGTACATTCATAAAAATATTGGTTAATTCATCTTGCTGTTTGCAATATTAAACTTTCTACACAGTCTTTAAAATGTTTATATGAATATCATGTCAAGATTTGTATGTAACAAAATTATATTGAAAGCTTCCTAGGAGAGCTGCAGAGAAAGGCTGTCACCATGCTCTTATCACATACACTAGCACAAAGGAAGAAGCGTCCTGACTGCTCATCCAGCAGCTTTCGGTGATTGAGATCCTGCAGATTGCATGAATGACCAATATGAAGCTTACCAAGTTCAAATCATATCATATGAACACTGTGCATTATGGGAAATGGTCAGCTGGTAGGCAGGGCTGTGCATCATTTTCTGCCCCATCCTGTTAGTGGTATATATTTTGGTAGAGATTGCTACAGCTGAAGGATAAACAAAGCCTTAAAAATTTCCAGGATAAAATATAAATCACATGCTCCTCAAGTTAGTGCCTTCCTGGAATACTCTGTGTTTTATTGATTTTTCTCATCTCTGAGCTCCCACTGCTCTTAAAGCCAGTATTACCCCATTACAAATGCTTTCCTACACCATCTTGAACTATCAACTAATTGTTTCATGTGTGTTGGCCTTGTTCAGTGTGATTGTTAGTGTCTCTTGGGTAGAAGCTCTCAGTTCATTTTCTACCACTGGCTACCATGAAAATCCTAAGACTGAATTGGCTCGAGTAATCCAATGAATTATCAGGTATTGAATTTTTACTTAAAGTTGGGTTATTTTGGGGGGGAGGTGATATTGTTTTATGATTTATATTGTGCTGATCATTGACTTAAACAGAAACAAAGTAGTAACACAGAAGTACTTCTATTCCCCAGGAATTGTCTCAGGTTACTGGAGAAATTCAGATAGATGATGGATAGGGAACCAGAAATGGAGAAAAGTCAGCAAAATGTGTGACATTTTTCCTTGACTCGATAGATGAAACAGCTGTCATTTCCAACATGGAAGAAAAACTTCCGAGAGCCGAGATTCTTTTCCTTAAAGTTCTCTTGGTTCAGGGCACTCACTAGTAATGCCAGTTTTAACCAGATTAGCTCACATAAGAAAGATGAGAAAAGAGGAAGCCAGTGAAAAGGAATCTATAGATAGAAATGCTTACTTAATGATATAGGCCATGCCACTACAGCTTTAGCTGGTAACAGAATCAAAATAGTAATTGTAGCTTATTATTTCCATTATCCACTTTGTTATATCATTACTTTGCCCCTTTCTTAGACAGAATTCCTTGACTGGTAGGATGAGTCAAGCTTTCATCCCACAGTATCTGCATCTTTAAGATCTTGCCTACCCTGGCTGACTGAGATTTTTTTTCATAATGTGGCATTAGAACTTTACTAAGAATAGTGAAAATGACTCCCCTGGGTTCAAGACTTGCTTACCTTTCCCCAGACCCTTATTGTATTGCTGTGATACTTCTCCCTAGGTAGAGTTGAATGGCAGAGGAACCCAAAATAGCAGAGTCAAATTTCAGCTTCCAATTCCGGGAAATCAGGAACATATTCTCTGGTGTTTTGAACCAATGTGAATAGGTGTGCAATGCTACAGCAGTGAGTGACCTCAAAGACTCTCAAGATCACACATGTTATTTCATTTGTATCTTGGGATGATTGTGCTTCCAACCCATATAATTTCATAGCAGGATCCCAACTGATAAATTAACCTTCATCCAGATGGTACTGGTCAAACCTTAGAAAGAGAAGAGAGTTCCCACCTACTGGAGTTAACCATTTCTCTTCTAGATGGATTCCATTAAATGAAATAAGTTACATGACGAAGTCTTACATTAATACAGCTGGAAATTCTACCCAGGTATAGACAGATAATACTTATGATAAAGCATGCCACCTTCTAAGTTCAGAGATGTTTGGTCTGGAGACAAATCCTAATATTTGTTACCTGGTGTTGGTGGTTCAGCCAAGGAGTGTGGGCATTGATGTGCTATCCTGTTCTCTGTGTAAAACCACAACGTCCTTGCAGCATACTGACTTTGAAGGCTGGTCTTTCCAGATGTTTATCTGACTTTTCCCAGCAGATGGGTGTCTAAGAGGCAACTGACTAATATGTTCACTTCTTCAATCCTGTCTCCTCTTTTAACCTGATGTATGTACTTATTCTACATTCTTTTGTTCCTTCATTTGTGACTCAGAAAAGTTGCTTCCAATGCTTTTTTTCCCTTTGCTATCTTTTTTCTTTTTATATGTGAATGTTAGCTTTTAAAATTATTTTTATTTAAATTAAAAATGATCTTATTTTACATATCAATCCTAGTTCCTCTCTTTCCTGTCCTTCTATCCTTCCATTCTCCCCACCAACCCTCTATCCACTCATCAGGAAGGGTGAAGCCTCCCATTGAGGATCATCAAAGTGTGTCACATGATTTGCGGTGGGACCTAGCCTCTTCCCTATGTATCTATGCTGAGAAAATATCCCTCCTTATGGAATGGGCTCCCAAAGCCCATTGATGCACAATTAATAAATACTGGTCCCACAGTCCAGATCCCATAGACTTTCCAGGCCCCCCAATTTACACCCATGTTCAGGGGTCCTTTTTGGTCTTATGATTGTTCCCCAGCTGTCAGACTGAAATCTGTGAGTTCTCACTTGCTCAGGTCAGCTGTTTCTGTGGATTAACCCAGCATGGGCTTGATCTCGTTGCTCATCATTCCTCCTTCTTTACAACTGGATTCCAGGAGTTTAGCTCAGTGCCTAGCTGTGAATCTCTACTTCTGCTTCCATGAAGGCTCTAACATGGCATTTAAGGTAGTCATCAATCTCTCTATAGGGGAAGGTCATTTAAGGTAGCCTCTCCACTGTTGCTTAGATTCTTAGTTGGGGTCATCCTTGCAAATCCCTGGAGATTTTCCTAGTGCCACATTTTTCATTAAGTCCATAATAGCCCCTCTAATAAGGTATCTCTTTCCTTGTTCTCCTCTGTTCCTGATCCCTCATGTTTTCCTCCCTGCTCCCTTTCTCTCTGCTATCTTCCATCTAAATTTGAACAATAGGGTATTGTAGCAGAAACTCAGAGGACTATAGTAGAGGCAGAGTTGGATTGTTCCTTTCAAACATTGGTCTGCTCTTTGACATGTGTCAGTAATTCTCTTCAATCAGAAGTCCCTCTGTGTTCAACATGTGTCATATTCTTTTTCATTCTGTGTTAGCCACTGTGTGGTTGTGCTTCTCTTCTCTTCACAACTGGTTGGTGAAGCTTGTAGGACATGCTTGAAGACCCTTGGAACCTGTTTTCTTGCAGAGGATGCAAAGGAAATTTTTAAAAACAGATTTTTCTCTCATATAATACGTCAGATCACAGTTTCCCTCCCACAGTTCCCTCAGCTTCCCTCCTACCAGGTCCATGCCCCCTCTATTTCCTTTCAGAAAAGAACAAGACCTCCAAGAGACAATAACCAACAACAAAGCAGGATATAATAAGACATGGCAACCCAATAGGAGGAAAATAGTCCCAAGAACAGTTGCATGTGTTTGTCTCAGGTCCTCTGTGTATGTGTTATGGCTGTTAGGTTGGTGCTTTAATCGACTCCTAATAGTGGGAGCAAGATAATCTATTGCCAATGGCATTATGTCTTTCCTTGTATGTAACAGAATACACATAGAATTGGTTTTACATTTCAACTGTCTCTCAATATATTTTAACTTATATTACTAAAGCAGTGTTAGTCATATGGGGTGAGGTTTCTAGCATAGAAACTTGCTTCCCCTCATCTTTGGAAAAGCAGATACCCACTACCACCACAATGTACACAGACCACCTTTCCATCTTCCACTGACTATTGCATTCCTCAATTAGTCTTATTTTATGAATCATTCAATAAAATCATTGCTTGAGCCTCAGGGTATTTTGTTTTCTTAATTTCTTTTATGTCCTCATTCTCAGTGCCTCACCTTCAGTTTGAGTTATAAACTAAATGAATTCTTAAATGTTCTGTTTATTTATATCACATAATGTCATAAACTAGAAAAATAACTCTTATAAGATATGGTTCCTTTAGCATCCCCTTAGAAAGCAGTGCTCACATCAAGGATTTTATAGTGAACTTGTGTGTCATTTTAGAATTTGGAAAGATCAAACATTTTGTTTGTATGGTTTACTGCCAGAATTAAATCAATCTAAGATACAAGCAATAATATTTTATAAATTCTTAAAAATAATTTGCATACTATATATTTTGGTCATATTACTCCATAAAGGTTTTCTGAGATCCTCCGTAAGGGAATGTTAAGAACACGTTTTTCCCATCGCTGGTCTGGTCCTGCCTCCCTGATACCACGCCAGCCCCCAATAACACTCAGAGACTCTGTATGTGATACAATCCTGTTGGCCAGTTACTATTATTGTTTATGGGCTAGCTCTGTCTTAATTATTAATCCATTTCAACTTATCTAAGTATTTCCACATGGTCATCTTATCCAAGCGCGGCAGGCCGGCACCTTGCTTTTTCCATGCTCTACATGCTGGCTCCCCCTTACTACTTCCTCTTTCCTCCTTGTCTCCTAGCCCCACCTATCTTGCTTTCCCATTGGCCACAGTGCTTTATTCATTAACCAGTATGAGAAACATATTTACAGAATAACATCTCCCGTCAAGGGAACATTCTCTTTCACATTGAAAATCAAAACATACGAACACATGTAAAAACCAAATAACAAACAAGAAAACCACAGAATCAAAATTTATAAACAACCAAATACCAATAATAAAAGTGACCAAACAAAACAAAATGAGACAAGTATCTGCAAAAATACCCTTGAGTTATTTTGTGTGTTAGACAGCTACTCTTGGGGTTGGGACCTGTTTGTGGCTAATATGTCCAATGAGACTCTATTGGAGCAAACTGTCTTCCTTTACCAGTGGGTATCAATTTCAGGTAGCAGCTTGGGTGGGTATAGAAGCTGTTGTCCACTTTCTCTTCTCAGGGCTGAGATGCCATCTGGCTTGAACCTGCGCAGGCATTCTACATGATGGCACTATCTCTGTGAGTTCATATTCCATTAATTCTGTTGTGTTGGAAGACACTTTTTTTGGAGTCATTGATTACATCTGACTCTAACAATCTCTCCACTTCCTCTTTTGCATATGTCACTGAGATCTGAGTGGAGGACATTATGAATACATCCCACTTAGGACTGAGCATTCCATGGTCTCTCTTAGTAGTTCTTTATGTTAGTTCACAGGTAGTGCAACAAGAAACTTCTCTGATGAGACATGAACGAGGTACTGCTCTTCTATCAGATGTATACTTGGTAAAGATTTTTCCAAGTCTGTAAGCTGATGTTTTGCCCAAATGATATTGTCCTTCACCATATAGAAGCTTTTTAGTTTCGTGAGATATCATGTGTTAATTGGTGGTCTTAGTGCCTGTATTATCAGTGGCCTGTTCTGAAAATCTTTTCCTGTAGTGGTGTATTCAGCCCTTTTCCCCACTTTATTTTCTCTCACATTCAAGGTATCTGGTCTTTCATTGAAGTCCTTGTCCCAGTTGAAGTTGAGCTTTGTGAGGATGATAAATATGGATCTATTTGATTCTGGGTACAGCTATCTGTTTTGACCAGCACCGTTTGCTGAAAGTACTTCCTTTACCACAATGTGCATTCTTCACTTCTTTTTCAAAAATCAGGTGTTCAGAGGTTTGTGGCCTTAATCTTGGTGTCTTCAACTATTTTTAATCCATGTGTTTGTTTTCACAGCATGATGAACAATAGGACACCTGATGAAGGAGACCAGGAGGATACAAATAGAAAAAGAAGCAAGGTATCTTTATTTGTAAATAATAGAATTTTATACATAAAGGAGTCTAAAAAGCTCAACCAGGAAACATTTATAGCTTATAGACAATTCCACAAGGTAGCGGGAAACAAAATAAATACAAAAATCTCAGTATCCCCCATACTTACAAATAACAAACAAAACACAAACTGAGATATAAATAAGGGCAACAGTACCATAATATATATATATATATATATATATGTATATATATATCATCGAATAGTCATTTTTAATGTTTCTTGTTAAAATATGTTAATTGTTCATAATAATGTGTTTCATTATGACATTTCCATATGTGTAAATATACTACTTAGGCCATATTCACATTATCCTTTGTGTCCCTGCCTGTTCTCATCTTTTGTGTAAGCAATTTTGTGTCTTATTCTTGCTTCTCCATGTTCACTCCCTTCCCGAATATTTTTTCTCTTTTCCACTAAATCTTTAACAATTCTACCCATTTTTAGAGACCCTTCCATGTACTCTACACTCCAGTGAACTTTTGCAGTTCACTCCTATCTTGATTAATCTCTTGTCTAAACTACAGGAGTCACTGCTTATGGGCCTCCTTGCCTAATTAATCATATACTGTTAAGATCCATTGCTCATCCTATTTACTCATGTTATTTTTGAACTTTTTGTGCACACATCTTATCTTAGGATAGAAGAATGGTGTTGGAAAAGTAATTTTATAGGACCAATATATTTAATGCCCTGGAGAGTGTATAAGGTTTGATTGGTGATGCACTCTGGGGTGGAAGAAGTATATCCTCTCCCCCTATACATACCCCTTTAAGATTTGGAGAGTATTTAGTTAACAGAACATTCTAAGTTGACTTTCACACAGGCATAATATTTCTTATATACTTATTCACCTAAATGTATAGATTGCTTGATTATATAGATTAAAACATGTTCTCTCTCTCCCCTCCCCCTCCATCCCTCTGTCTGTCTGTCTGTGTGTGTGTGTGTGTGTGTGTGTGTGTGTGTGTGTGTGTGTGTGTTATATGTGAATGTGCATATGTGTGTGGGAGTGGAGACAACAAAAGAATGTTGAGCATTCTGCTCTAGCACCCTGACTATTCTTTTGAGGCATGAGCTATTATCAATCTGGGAGCTACGCTTATGGCCAGGAAACTCCAGTGATCCTCCCAATTTCCCTGCATCAGTACTGATGTTACAAGTACAGGCTGGCATGCCTGGCATTTTATATGGATGTTGTCAATCCACACTCAGTCCCTCATGGATATGCAGCAAGACAGTCTTGCCCACGTGGATATCTTATCAGCCCATGGATATTTTAATCTACCACAAACTTCCAGAATCATGTGGAATTTGATGATGCATGTAAACATCCTCTGATGGGACCAGCTTTTGCAGAAAATCTCACCTACCAGGCCTTCCAGAGCTTCTTAGATTTAATGTGGACTTTTTTTTAATAGTGGTTTAAATGCAGAAATATTCCTGTCACACATTCTGACAACCCCAGTTTTGACCCACAGACATGGGTCATGTAAATCACAAAGCCCAGAGCATAATTGCCATTGCTATTAGAAGTGAAGCAGAGGATATAAGAGCCTAAGTGCAAAGACTTGTGAGTCAATCATGGAAACATGGTGTCTGATTAGCAGGCAAACAATGATGGCAGAATTGCTACAGACAAAACACAACATGGACAAAAGTCCTCCAATTGTCTTATTGCCGTTACCATATTTTACCTGCTACAGACACCTGTGTATAAAACTGATGGAAAATAATTTAGCAAATGCACAATGTGCTTCAACATTTAGAATGGCTATGTGTCCCGTAATAAGGTCTGCTTCATAAGCATACTGTGACACTTTACTGTGCTTCAGCCCTTGATGGTCTTGTGAGCATCCATCTTCTCATCAGGACTGCACACTGAGCATCACATGAAAGGAGGACCCGGGCTCTCTCTTGCTGTTCATAGCCTTCACTCTGAACAGTTGGTCTTGACCCAGTTTGAGAGCCACATTCCAACTTGCTTTTGATCATTGCAGCCTCAGCCCTCATTTCTCATTCTTTCCATTTCTACCTCACCTGGCCTTGCCCTTTGTTCTTGATGTAGTGCACTGTTTCTAAGGTCTTCCCCAGTGATACCAACTTCACTGCCATCAGTAAATAATCTTCCTGTGAGGAACAGGTCCTGGAACCCTGTGGCTCAATGCTGTCCCCTCTAGTTCTGTTGCTTCCCTGGGTCCCTCCCTCTTGGCGCCATACCCTGTCAGCTCATCTCAGATCCTTATGGACACCTGGAGCACAATAAAATAGCATGAGCTCATTTCTTGTCACAAAAGGGCCATATTCTGGGCTTAATTTTATCTACCATGGTGCAGCACATGCAAAATTGTGGGCACGTGTTAAGAACTTGAGACAGTTTTTCATTATGAATTCATAATACATCTTTCCCAATTCATTCTACAGGGATGGGCAGAGATGATGAAATGAAAGCTGGGCTAAAACAAGAAACAAAAATCTCTGATTTTTCCATTGTACTGACCCATGAGCAATATGAGTTTTCCTTGTAAGAATAAATTAGTGATGAAAAATGTGGAAGCTGCAGAAAGATCTTTTGGTTTGGAAAGTTCACACATAGGGTAAGGAAATAGCCTGTCCCTCTTTTTGTCTTCTTCCAAGAAGTCAAACTAAAAGGAACCAAAAATTACTATGATATCATATGTGTGTGAAATTTACAGGCAAATCGTGGAACTAAACAAAAAAAACTATGCTGAGTAAGCTATCTAGACCCAAAATGACAAATATGATATGTATTCACATATATGCGGATATTAGATGTTATATCAATGATAACTAAGGTACAAACTATAGAACCATGAAAAGTAGTAGGGTAAAGGACTAGGGGGGACAGATAATTAGAGAAATGGAAGTAGAATAAGTAATTATTGATGGATTGGGTGATGTTTGAATGGGTGGATCCAGTTGAGTGGAGGAAAGAGGGGATTATGGGGAGGAAATATGTGGAAAGAAAGATTAAAAATGAAAGGCAATTTTTGGAGTAATATGGAAATCTAATAGTGTAGAAGGTTCATAAAACACATACCTATATGAAGGTAATCTAAATGAAATTGCCAAATAATGTGAATGACAGAGTTCCACCTGGCCATCTCTTGTCACCTTATAGGAAATCTTAACTAAATCATCTAGTGAGCACTGTAGATAAGTAAAAACTTGGCCAAATGTAACAAGCAAGTTAGCAAGTTTTCAAGTTAACAAGTAAGAATAGCTATCATAGGAACCAAAGATGCTTGGGTAGTATAAACAAATAAGTTTGTTGTATGGCTTGTGCTTAAAAATGATTACTCGGTCTTGATATTAATGCCTCTGTTGGTCATCCTAAGGTCTGTCATGGAAAGTTCTAACTAGAGTGACAAACACATACTGCAGCTTCATAGGTTAGATGGAAAAGGACTTAGTCAAGACAGAGGAAATGAAAAATAAAATGTAAGCTTCATAGAGATGAGATAGCATAGGTGTGAGTGTCAGGGAGTGAAAGGGAACTTAGCTAGCACAATTTGATAAGGTCTCTTGAGTGGCAGACACTGAAGATGATATGCCATTGAAAGGAGAAAGAATGACAGGGCTGTCTGAAAAGACTGATGATTGATGGGTGGACTTCACAACACAGTCCTGAATTGTATGCTATCATGCTAAAAAGAAAACATGGGCTTTTTTATATGTGGTTTTCATATTGATGGTCAACAAGAATATAAACTCTGAGGAGATACACCACTGGGCATGTGTGATTTTTCTAGACTGGAATATAGGTAGAAAGACCCATCCCAAAGAGCAGAATTTCTGTTCTATCCACTCTGTAGAATAAAGTGCTGCTCGAGTAAAATCTCATTTTAGCATCAAGCTTTACTGAGACATTTTGCATAACAAAGTCATTCTTACCTCTCAGGGGAATGGCTTAGAGTAATAGTTCTTTGTAGATCAGTTCAGAATAAATAATTTACAATTAATATCACTACAGAACATATGTGCTTGCTTGCTGATGAAACAAGCAGTCTGTAAATAAACCACTTATTGGTTTATTGCTTAATTATTGTCTAATTATTACATTTAAAAGAAAGCATTCAAGGAAAGGATATATGTTATTAGAACTGCAACCAGAAGAAAGACATTTAGTTCTGCACTCACAAAGCTCCACAATTACAGTGGGCTCTAAAGCATGGCTGGTTACAGCTGCTAAGATATCTCCTCTCCCGTCATTCAGCTGCCCGTCACCCAGAGACATAAATCACATGGCAAACGCCAGTAATTACAGATGATCTCTTTGCTAGTTTAGATAAAAATGGTTCCCATAGGCCCATAGGGAGTGACATTATTAGGAGGTGTGGCCTTATTGGAGAAAGTGTGTCTTAGTCTTTCGTGCTGCCTGTGGATAAAGATGTAGAACTCTCAACACTTTCTCCAGTACCATGTCTTCCTGCATGCTGCTACATATCCTGCCGTGATGAAAATGGACTAAGCCTTTGAAACTGTGAGGCAGCCTCACTGTGTTCCTTTATAAGAATTGCCCTGGTTATGGTGTTTCATCACAGCAACAGAAACCTTAACCAAGACAGTCTCTGAGGTGCAGAATTATCTACAGTCATTCAAAATTTCCCCCAGGTCCTTCTTTTGAAATATGGTTTAAGGTCTTTCAGTATACTTTATCTATTTATTTGTTGTCTTCAGTATGAGCCAAAAATGAATATGATTTTTAAGAAAATTGTTACAAAAATAAATGCCTAATTTTTTCAATATTTGGTGTAATGAAAAATGAGTGGTAACTCCTTCTGCAGAATACTCATTCTTCCTTAGAATTAGAAGAGGAGGAGATGGGTATTTCTTTTGCAATACCAAGGACATATTTGATGAAGCTAATTATTAACTTTCCCACTTTAATCACTGTCTCTAAAATATTGGTTTTCAACCTGTGGGTCACGACCCACTTTGTGGCAGTTGTTTTCTACCTTCCAAATGCTAAGACCCTTTAATGTATATATATATATACATTATATATATATATATATATATATATATATTTGTTGTGATGATCACAACCATAAAACATTTGTTAATACTTCATAACTGTAATTTTGCTACTGTTAGAAATCCTAATGTATCGAGATCTTTCCATTTCCTGGTATCTTCTTTAATTTCTTTCTTTAAAGACCCAAAGTTCTTGCTATATAGGTCTTTCAATTATTTGGTAAGCATTACCAAAAGATAATTTACATTGTTTGTGGCTATTATAAAGAGTGGTGCTTCTCTGATTTTATTCTCAGCCCCTTTTTTGTTTGTATATAGTTGGGCTACTGATGTTTTTGAGTTTATCTTGTATCCTGCTAGTTTGCTGAAGGTGTTTATCAGCTGTAGGAGTTCCCTGGTAGAGTTTTTGGGTCACTTATGTAAACTATCATATCGTCTGCATATAGGACTTCTTCCTTTCCAATTTGTATCTCCTTGATCCCCTTTTGTTGTCTTATTGTCTTAGCTACAACATCAAGAGCAATATTGAAGAGATATGGAGAGATAGGACAGCCTTGTCTTGTTTCTTATTTTAGAGGAATTGCCTTAAGCTCCTCCCCATTAAGTTTGATGTTGGTGTTGGTTTACTGTATATTGCTTTTATTATGTTTAGGTATGTTCCTGTTATCCCTGATCTCTCTAAGACCTTTATCATGACAGGGTGTTGAATTTTGTCAAAGGCTTTTTCAACATCTAGGGAGATGATCATGTGGGTCTACTTTTTCAGTTTGTTTATATGGGGGATCACATTGATAGATTTTCATATGTTAAAACATCCCTGCTACTCAGGGATAAAGCCTACTTGGTCATGGTGGATGATTTCTCCTGATATATTTTTGGATTCGATTAGTGAGTATTTTATTGAGTATTTTTGCATCAATGTTCATGAGGGATATTGGTCTATAGTTTTCTTTCTTAATTGTGTCTTTGTGTGGCTTGGGTACCAAGGTGATTGTGACCTCCTAAAAAGAATTTGGTAATGCATCTTCTCTTTCTATTGTGTGGAACAATTTAAGGAGTATTGGGATAGGTAGGATACACATAGTAAAAATGACAATTAAAAAAAAGGCAATCTACAGATTCAATGCAATCCCCATTAAAATCCCAGCATAATTCTTCACTAACCTTGAAATGATAATAATCAGCTTTATATGGGAAAACAAAAGACACAGGATAGCCAAAACAACCCTGTACAATAAAGGAACTTCAGAAGCATCACTATCTATCTGGGACTTCCATCTCTACTATAGTGCTATAGTCCTGAAAACAGCCTGGTATTGGCACAAAAATGGACAAGTAGATTAATACAATCAAATCAAACATCAAACATCTTGACATTAACCCGCACACCTATGGACACCTGATTTTTGACAAAACAACTAAAAGTATAAAATGGGAGGAGGAAAAAATCTTCAACAAATGGAGCTGGCACAACTGGATGATGGTGTGTAGAAGACTGCAGATAGACCTGTGTCTATCGCCATACACAAAACTCAATTCCAAATGGATCAAAGACCTCAACATAAATCCGACCACACTGAACCTCTTAGAAGAGAAAGTGGGAGGTACCCTTGAACAAATTGGTACAGAAGACTGCTTCCTGAACTGAACTCCAGTAGCACAGACACTGAGAGTGACAATTAATAAACGGGACCTCCTCAAACTTAGAAGCTTTTGTAAGGCAAAGGACACAGTTAAAAAAGACCAAATGGCAGCACACATACTGGGAAAAGATCTTCACCAATCCTATATCTGATAGAGGGATGATCTCTGAAATATACAAAGAACTCAAGAAATTAGTCAACAAAAAAAAAAAACCAAATAACCCTATTAAAAATGGGGTACAGAACTGAATAGGGAACTCTCAATAGAGGAAATCAAAAAGGCTTAAAGACACTTAAGAAAGTCCTCAACACCCTTAGCTATCAGGAAATGCAAATCAAAACAACTTTGAGATGCCATCTTACTCCTGCTAGAATGGCTAAAATTAGAAACACCAATGACAACTTATCCTGCAGAGGATGTGGAGAAAGGGGAACACTACTACACTGCTGGTGGGAGTATAAACTTGTACAGCCATTTTGGAGATCAGTATGGTGGTTCCTCAGGAAAATGAGAATCAGTCTACCACAGAACCTGGCAATCCCCCTCTTAAGTATATACCCAAATGATATGCATCCATGCAACAAAGACATGTGTTCAACTATGTTCGTAGCAGCATTATTTCTAATAGCAAGAACCTGGCAGCAACCTAGATGCCCCTCAACTGAAGAATGGATAAAGAAGATGTGGCACATTTACACAATGGAATACTATTCTGCAGAAAAAAGCAATGGAATCTTGAAATTTGCATGCAAGTGGATGGAACTTTAAGAAACCATCCTGAATGGGGTAACCCAGTCACAAAAACAGGAACATGGTATTTACCCACTCATATATGGATTTTAAACATAGACCAAAGGATCACCAGCCTATAATTCACATGGCCAGAGAAACTAGGACACAAGGAAGATTCTAAGAGTTTAATATAAGGTCCCTCACAGAAGGTAAAAGGGACAAGATCTCCTGAGCATATGGGAATTGTGAGGGTATAGTGAGCGGAGAGGAAACTAGGAGAAAGAGAAGGGGAGGAGAGGAAAGCAGGTGGGACAAGGAAGAATGAGTCAGAAAAGAGGGAGCCATTATAGGTTTGAAGAGAAAACTGAACCTAGGGAAATGTCCAGAGACCTACAATACTGACCCCAACTAACAATTTGAGCAACAGTGGAAAGGCTACCATAAATGCCCTTTCCTGATAATGAGATTGACAACTAACTTATCCACCTTCTTAGATCCCTCTTCTTGTAGCTGATGGAAACAGAAGAGGATATCCACAACTAAACACTTAGCCAAACTGGAATCCAGATGCAGAAAGGGAGCACAATACCAGGTGACAGAAATGCATAGAGACAGCTGAACTGAAAATGAAGGAGCTAATGGGCCCCCTGACTCAGACCCCCTAAACATGTGTCTCAGCTAGAAGCTCTGAGCAGTCTAAGGGACCTGGGACAGTGGAACCAGAATGTATCCCTGGTGCACAAAAGGACTTTGCGAGAACATTATCCATGGAGGGATACTTCCTTAGCCTAGAGACAGGACAGAAGGCCTAGTCCCTACTCCAAATAACTTGACAGATTAGATGACTCCTCCTGGAAGGCATCAACCTACATGTACAGTGGGGGAGAGGGGAGGGTGTTCAGGTACCTGAGAGGGTGGGAGAGAGGAAGGGAGGGAGGGATAGGGAACTGGGATCAATATGTAAAATAAAAATAAAAAATTAAAAAAAGAAATCAAAATGTAAATATCTGGTATGGAACCCCCACAGAAGACTTGTGACCCATACAGGTTAAGAACCATTTCCTTTGAAGTTCAAGTAACCCTTTTACAGTGGTCACCAAAGGCCATCAGATATATCAGACATTTACATTATAATAATTTATAACTGTTATATATATATCAAACTGATGTCAGTTCTGCTCCCTTAGAGAACCCTGGCTAATATGACCACTATATACAGATTCATGGTTTTATGTTGTGATGATTTCATAATTCATGTAATATTTTTGACAGACATAATTCTTTGATTTTGTTGGCAAGGTTTGCTTGCCAGTACATATCAGTTGGTGTACAACCTCTTACTCTCCAATTCCCAGGATCCCTACTCCTTCCCTCATTGGTGCACATGGCACACATATATATATACACATAAATAAAACAATAACTATATTTTTAATGTTTTAAAACAAACTGTATCTTAGTACAGGGGTGAACAGGAGGGCTTAACCATTGTATCACAGACACAAGACTGAAAGTCCTTAAATATCTCCAATTCAGCTACTGGTATTTAAGTGATTTTTTTTTAATTCCATAATGGCGTGGCTCACACAGTAGAGTACCCTCTTTCCAGAAGATTGAGATAAGACCCCTGAGACAAGCTACATTGTGAGTGCACTGAAGCAACAGGCAGAGCTAGAGAAATTCCTTTACAGAATCTGAGAGCTTGGTCAGGGAAAATGGAGGGAGTGGTTCCAAAGAAGAGAGGGTATGGGCAGGGCTGACAGAGGGAGTGGACAGGGATGACAGAGGGAGGGGGCAGGGGTAACAGAGGGAATAGGCAGAAATTAACAGAGACAATGGGCAGGGATAACAAGGTGGCAGAGAGGGAAACATGTGCTGGGTAGTGGTGCTGTACCCCTTTAACCCCAGGACTTGGGAGGCAGAGACAGGTGGATCTTTGTGAGTTCAAACCCAGTCTGGTCTACATAGAAAATTCCAAGACAGCTAAAACTACACAGAGAAGCCCTGTCATGGGGGTGGGGGGGGGAGGTGGTATTTACATCTTGCTTTTGCTTAAATCTACTTCTGATTTCTCAAGTGTACTCATGTTAAATTACATGACTGACCAATAGTAATGGAAACATTTGATGGAAAGAGAGGGGATGGGCAGAGAGTAACTGGAGCAAGATTAGTACCAAGGAAACAGAAATGTATAAAGAAAGAAATGCACAAGTTCAAAAGAAGGCATAGGGGTATATGCAGAGGAGAATCTAATCCTGACTTCTTATGGGTAAAAGTTTCACTGCATACTTACTTTGGACACTTATGAAAGCCCTAGTGTATAGCTGTGAACTTATAAGATTATCCTAATATTTATTGTTTCCCAATTTTTCTTGTAATTGGATCTTCTCCTCCCCCCCCGTTTTTTTTCTTCCTCCTCCTATTTTTCTGAAATAACAGAATTTGATATCAGTAAAACCCTATGGCTACTGCTTTCTTAGGAATTCTGGTCTAAAATAGTGGCCAAATAACATGAAGGCATAAATTATCTCTTTTCTAGATAAAACTAGTTCAATTGTTCTATTAATGAAGTTGCATGTTATTTTTTCTGTCTTCTCTCTATGGAGTGAAATATCAATACTCTTCTCTTTGATGGTGTTGTCTCTGCCTTTGTAGGGCACCCTGTTGTCTTTCTGGCAACACCTTTTTTTTTTAACTTATTGGGACTAAACCAGAATGCAATACCCTTAGGTTTGGGTAAACTTCTTGATTGTTACTACTTCACTGAGATGTCAGCATCGTAGCTAAGCTGAGCCACTCTAATCCCCATGTCATCACAATAACCACTGTATGATAAACACTCACCAGATAATGACTTTCCATGCATAAGGATTTATTCTTAGGACAAAATAGTTTTGTGATGTTCCAGTCACAGCTCACTGACAGTTGCTCCAAAAAGCATCTGTCTGTACTCCTAACTAGCCTACTTTATACTGCAATAAGCATTTCTTTTTAACCTCTGATGTTTGGACAAACCAAACAAGTTTCGTCAGATAATGATTCAAAATATACAGGCAGAGTTATTGTTTGATTAATTCATAGTGTACTGTAAAAAGGGGATAATGACATATACACTTGTTTTCCTGATATTTCTCTAAACAGATGTAATAATCCAGGCTACTCCACAGAAGGCATTTGTCAGTGTGAGACTAATTCCTAAGGCTGTGGTAGATGACCTGCCAACAGTTCTGTGGAGAAAACTACTATGGTAGACATAGTCAGTCTGTTCAGTGTTAATAATAAATATTTCTAATTTGTTAACCTTTCCTTCAATCAAGATATGCAAAATTATAACATGAACATTTGTTATACAGTATGTTAGCAGAATAATACACAGTAAACCTTGTGTTTTCTGTTTTCTCACTAGTTGGGAAGCATCCATAAATACTGCTTAATTCGACTTATTTACTGTAGAACCTGAATTATCTTGCCCTAACTTTGTGAAATTCTTATATTTTCTCTACTTTAGTGTCCTATACAACCAGACATCTGGAGTGTCTGGATACAGCGTCTTTATTCTTTTTGAATACAAAGAGCCTTGTGGTTCTAGTTGGCTCTCTGTTTTGATAAGCACCATAAAGAACCTAAAACAACCTAAAGAGAAATTATTTTATCCTGCCGGTTATAGTCCATCATTGAGGGAAGACAAGGGAGTAGCTCAAATAGGAACTCAAAGCAAGACCTTTAAAGAATAGTTCTTGTTGGCATACTTCCAGGTTAGTAAACAGAAAAAAAAATACACATGTATACACACACACACAGAGAGAGAGAGAGAGAGAGAGAGAGAGAGAGAGAGAGAGAGAGAGAGAGAGAGAGAGAAAGAGAGAGAGAGAGAGAAGTGTCCAGGGCCATTTGCCTAGGGACATAACTACTCACATTACTAGCTCAAGTAGTAATAAAGAAAATACCTTACAAACTATGCTGTACAAAGTTTGAGCCTACCTTGATTTATTCCCTAACTGAAGACAAGAAAACTCCAAGTGGTCAATGATTGGTCCTAGGCTGAAAGAAATGAGGCAAGGAAGAAGAATATATATATCTTCTATTGCACTGTGGTGTATGGTTCTCCTTGTTTGTCTTTAATGGTAGTGGGAACTTGGAGAATTTACATCCTGATGTGTCTCCCCAGCCTTTATTTTGTCTTCTCTTTCTTTCTACAGGAACCACTTTCACAGACTCTAGCTCTTAAAGTCTCTTACTTTGAAGCCACATGAAGCTAAGCTAATGCAAGATACAGTAATGAAAGGAGACCTGAGTGCTTCTACTGCCAAATGATCAAATATATTACGCTTTCTTACTGATACCTTAAGATGCTGAATGAGTCCAAAGTTTTACAAGCTGTCATTCTTGACCCAGGCTCCTTCCCTCCTGTTCTTCACTTGCATATGTACCCTTCTACTTCTGGGTCTCAGCTTAAGTTGTCTTAGGTAAATTATCTTTCCCTCACTCATTTCCAATACAGTATTCTAGTAATTATCCCCCTTTTTTTCTAGGACATTTAAGCATTTTTGTATATCATTTTCACATGTTTGTTGCATGGGTATATGTATTTATGCAGAGAAGGAACCCACCTGACTTTTATCATCATTTCATTTTACATATCTAACATGATGGCATAGAAACTGCTTCCTAAATAGAGTTCTCAAGTCATCAAACATTTTTATGCAAACTGATTAATTTACTTCATGTTTCTCAGTATGTCATAGACTATTTATTCAGGAGGATCTCTAATCTAGGGACATTAGCATAAATAGATATTCCTAAGAGGTGAGAGGGCAGAGAAGCCTAAGGATCATTTTATTGGAAGATGACTATATCTTTATCTTTTCTGCATGAAGCAGATGCGTGTTATGGATCTGGTGCTCTCATGCTGTGGAGAGCCAATATGCCTATCTTCTGTCATAAACCATATTCTAAGACATAGTGAGATAATTTTCCCTGTGCCTGAAAAGTTTCAGTGAAGAAGGTGATACCTCAAGTCACATTTCAATATAAGTGTCCAAAATCCATTCCAAAAATGGTCTTCCTAAGTTCTAAAAACAATTGCATAACTATAAAAACCAAAGGAAACCAGAACAGAAGACATGTAACTCTTAAGACTGGAGTTCCAGTTTTACTCTATGAAGCATTTGTATGGCTCTTCAATGGGTAGAAGTGGTTGATGCTAACCTCTTTTTACATCGGCCTTAATTGAATTCCAAAAAGTTTTCAGCTGTTTAAGAAACTGTTTTTGGTTTTTTTGTTTGTTTATTTGTTTATTTTGTTTTGTTTTGTTTTTTTTAATGGAATATTCAAGATGAAGCTATATTAGAGCCAAAGAAGAGGACCCAAGGCTTTTTATAAAGCTATTGTCTTTGGAAATGTTCTAACCCCTGTATTTCCACCTAGCATATAGAAGAGATTTAGTAAATATTTGTAGGAAGTGAAAAAAAAAAAGGAGAAAAGGGAAATGAAGAAGTAAGGGATAGAGAAATGAAGGGAGGGGAGCAGGAAAAATAAAGGAGAGAAGAAGAAAGGAAGGGAAGGAGAAAGAAAGGGAGAGAGAAGAAAGGAAGAAGGGAATAAGGAGCGAGGCAGGACAGTATTCAGGTCCTCCAACTTGTTTCAGTACACCAAGGAAGAGGCACATAGCTTCCGGGAGAAAAGCCTGAAAGACCCTTTGAAACTCCAATATCTGCAACCACAACCAGTCTTTTGTCACATCCTGAAAGCTCACCAAAGTCCCATTAATTGCAAACAAGAGCCCCAAGCTAGCTGGAGGTAAGGACTAAAGCTGATATTTCTTTATGAATAGGAATATCTGAAGTAAGACACATACATACATGTATACATACATACATACATACATACATACATACATAATACATACTTACATGCATACATATATATTCCAGATTCAGTGGGGAGGACACTGGCTTTAGAATTCATATACTTAAAAACCCAAATCTGTTGGAGGCTTTACTTTCATCATGTAGCCAACAGACATCTGTAAGAGTGAGTTTTTTTTGACATTTTATTCAACATTCACAAGGCGATGTGTTGGCTTGTCTTGTGAAAATAAGATGCATCTCACTTCACCTTATTTGGGAAGTTATTTCTTGCTTTCAGATCAGGGTGGGGAATGGAAGGGAGTGTGTGCTAAGATTCTCCACTTGCACAAACACCTGGATGGGGCAAAAACTAAGTTTCCCTAGAACAGTCTTTTTCAATGTGAATACAATCTACTTTCTCCATACACGACAGTCAGGTATTCTAATATAAATGATTGCTTAAGACTTTGAGAAAGTCATCTATTTCTCATGTGTGTATAAGGACAGAAATGTAAAAAGAAAAAAACCAGAACAACAATAAATAAAACCAGACCACAATTACAAAACAGGTTTCATCACCTAATACATGGTGCATCTATTATACACAGCTCACATGTTGGGCTTTGTGGCTCTCTAGTTGTGACTGTCTTGTAGAACATATTCAATAAATGTCTCTTAATTCTTTGCTGTCAAGGATAGTGCCTAAGATTAAATCGGGTAGAAAAGTAAGATTTTAAAATGTGTCCTTCTAATCTCAATTACTTCCTTATGTAATTTAGTCTTCCCTATCCCCACAAACCTGCAGCAATACAGGAAAAATAAAATGTTAATTTAGGCAGGTTTCTTGGTGACTTTGATTAATGCAGAAAGATATAACTCACTAATTACAGACAGAAACCCCTTATTTGAACTCAATAACAATTCTAATTAAAATTCTTACTCTCCCAATGTATGGTCCCTTTAACCTGGTGTAATTATTTTTGTGAGTCTTGCCTATGACCTCTTGTTAATTTGTATGGTGCAAACATGCTTCTGTATTTGTCTAGCTATTGTAGGGAAATTTCATATTTTAGCTAGTATGAGCATTAACCAAAGATGCCAGCTGATTAATTGGGCTTAGAGATGTGTCACATGTGCACTTAAAGTACAGATAAATGGTGAACATTAGTGATGACTATTTAATAATGACATGAAAGATTTTGGCTGATTCATATCATTTTTATTATTAAACTTAAACTTGTTAACTTTAATTGGTGCAATTTCAGAATGCAACCCTATCACAAAGATTCTGGAATTTGTGTTGTTTAAGATGGTGCCCGAGTCAAACACAACATCTACATCAAAATTTAAAATACTTAGCATACTTGGTCTATGAATTTAAAATGAATTCCAAACATGTAAGCAACTTCAGGAATGTATTCTTTAGCCAGCAAAACACATGCAGAAAATTATCTCATAAAGAAGTATTTGTGACAAGAGAGACAAAGTCTCCTATATTGATCAACACTACACATATATAGCAATATACATGTCTCTAGATATACACATATGTCTCTATATGTTATATATATATCATGTACAAATATAAATATATATATATATATATATATATATTACAAGTATGTATATCCACACATGAGACAATTTCACAGTGCACTTTACAATGCTACATATGTGTTTCAGGGATATGGACAGTCCAATTTGCCACAACAGTGTCACTTATTCATTCAAGGGTATAGAACATGCTCACACTTGGGTGATGTTAAAGAAAGAAACTTGGTCTTTCCTGTGAACTTTTCCTTGCTCCATTCTTCCTGCACTAAAAGCCACTGTTGAAGACACTCTCACAAAGTAGGCCTCTGTGGGTGATGAGGAGTGAGTTGGATGTTTGCTTTGATGAACTTAGCAGCAGAATGACCACATCACAAAATATTGAAGAAAACTTGTGTTCAGGTATCTTCAAACTGGGAAGTCTCTCCTCTGTAAATTATTTAGCAATGAATGAGGAAAGGATGAGGTGGATGTGCAGAGGTGAAGAGGAGGGAAAGAGAGAGGAGAGCAGAAGGCAATGATGAAAGAAACAAAGAAAAAGGAGGGAGGGGAATAAATGATAAATGTTATTCACAGTGGAATGCATTAGTTTATACCCACTTCAAAAGAGTAGAAACAATATCATGAAAGCATCACGGAAAATCATTTTTAAGTGTCAGTTCACACTAAGTTGTATATTGTTTCTTTTTTTCTGTATTCTACTCAAGTATTTTTAATTAAATATGTAAATCTTATTGATAAGATACCAAATGTAATAACTTTAACACACTCAATCATTTAATCCTTCACTGGCTCTCATTAAGTAGAGTTAGAAATATTGAAGGTAGTGGTTCAAACTTCAAAGTATACACACACAGCACACACACACACACACACACACATACACACACAAGCACAAACATACACATGTACAAATAAGCACGCACAGACACATGTAAATATACACACATAAACACAGTAAATGGACACATACACACAGGCCCACATGCTTATACATACATGTAAACATACATAGACAGACATATGATTGATTTTACATACTTCAGTAGTGTATTTGCTACAGCACATAAATGGTTTGAAGGAATAGAGTGAAGAAGCTGAACAATATGCTGCAGTTGGAATTTTCTTTGGGAAAACAACCACCTCCCAAATGAAGACACAGACACTTATTATTAATTACAAGTGTTTGACCTTAACTAAGGTTTGTCTCACTAGCTCTCTTAATTTAACTGGTTTCTATTCATCTGCATTTTGCTATATGGCTTTTTACCTTTCTTTCATTCTGTATGTCATACTTTCCTGTTTCCTGAGTCTGACTTGGTGGGTGGTCCCTTGCATCTTCCTGCCATACCCTTTGTTCTTCTTCCTGAGCCCAAAGTCCTCTTCCTACTTATGCTCTCTCACCAGAAGTTCTGCCTGTATCTCCTCCATTGCTATTGGCCATTCAGCTTTTATAGACCAATCAGGTGCCTTAGATAAAGAGGGTCAAAACAGAAGCACATCTTTTCATAATTAAACAAATGCAACACATCTTTGTATAGTTAAACAAATATTCTACAACATTATACATGTCTTCCTGTCTTATTATCTACATGCCCAGGCATATTTCTACATAGCCAAGAAAAAGAAAAAAATTCATGATAAAATTGCTAAAAGACAAAGGTCCGTCATGTCATTTGAAGCTCACTTTAATTTTTCACTTGTAGAGATACATCCATACAATTGAGAGGTGTTTACTTAAGACAAAAATCAAGTAAAATTATCTACTTGTAATTTAATTCATTTTAAACACCTGGGAAAGGAATTATCGCCACATATGGTTTCAAATGCCTACCTACTGAATAAGTGTCTCAATTTACAAGGCAAAGAAAATTCGAAAAATCTTATAACACAGCCTCAAGCAGACCAGGGAGTGCCGTGGCCCACACTCCCTGACCATGCTGTACTTGTATTCTGAAATCTTCAGTTTGTACTTAGATTTGTTAGAAGAAAAGATGTGTGCCTAAGAATTGCTTTAAAACTGTTGGCTGATGTAAATAATTTAGGAATGCTAAATCATAAAGCAACAAAAGTAAATGGTTCAAAGGTATTCATATAGCAACAGGGAAAGTGACACTGAGTCTGACTTGAGTTTCTGAAACTTCAAAGCCCATTCCCAGTGACACACTTCCTCCAACAATGCCATACCTTCCAATAATGCCAGTCCCATTGAGCCTATTGGGGGGTATTTCCTGTTGTTCTTTATTATTAATAATTTATTTACAGTGTTCTAACTGCATGTATGGCTGCATACCAGAAGAAGGCACCAGATCTCATCATAGGTGGTTGTGAACCCCCATGTGGTTGCTGGGAATTGAACTCAGGATCTTTGGTAAAACAGCCAGTGCTCTTAACCTCTGAGCCATCTCTCCAGCCCCAGTGATTTCCATTCAAACCACTCCCAACCCCATGATTGGAGCAGTCGTCAGGGAATTTGCATATAAAATGTTCTTCATTCATTACAATTGAGGAATGAATTATGATTCATACCAGTATAAAAATTACAACTACAAAACATCAATAAAGTAATTTAATGGCTGGGGATTGCCATAACATGAGGAAACATATTAAAGGGTACAGCACTAGGAAAGGTGAGAACAGCTGCTATAGTACGAAGATAGCCATATAAAATAAGGCAATCTAATAACCACATTTTATGCTATATATTCTTAATTATTGAATTACACTCCTTTTCTGTTTTTCAGCTGCCCTGTCAGGTCTTTGTGAATAATTTCAATCATGGTAAGAATTTACTGATACCTCTGCTTCCTTGTGCCATCATTCATCTCATCTTTAAACTTCAAAATAATGTACTTAAACGCTATTTGCTCCCTTATGATGTTTCTTGGATTTCAATTTTCTCATAATCAAGTCTACTTTGCCTTAGTGTCTACAACAGAAGCATAGCAGAACTTGACTAGTTCTGTAGTCTCTGGGTGTGATTATTTTAAATGAAAACTGTTCCCCACAAATGCTCTAGCATTTGGAGACTTGGCCTCCACATGGCAGTGTTGTTTGTACAAGATTACAGAACATTTAGAAAGCATGGTCTTGCTGAAGAAAGCATGCCACTTGGGCAGGCTTTGAGAGGTTATAGTCTTGCCCCATTGTCATCTCATAGTTGCTATTTCCTGTGTGAGGCTACTGTGATTTCCATCGTCCTGTTCTGACTGCCTGCTACCATGCCTCTCATCTCTCTGAAACCTTAAGACAACATAAACACTTCATCTATAATTAACTTTGGGCATTGTGCTTCAGCACAGCAGTAGAAATGTGCCACTGGGTAAATGTCTTATATCTACAGTTCTAAAAGGTTTGAAATGTTGAAGACCATGTGTTCAGGATACCAAGTCTTCTCAGTCTTGTTACTTAACATAACCTGCACACTATCAGGAGTCTCTGTCATCCCACAGCTCATTACCTTGTAACTAGATCTGAGAGGAAGGACAATTCAAAGATCCGAATATGACTTAAAATTTCTTGGAACAGATGTGATATTGAGATAGTTCTGGGGACAGCACAGCACAGCACACAGAAGTCAGAGCCAACAAAATGCCATTTTCATCCTTTCTTACTACTAGCAAACCTCATTACCCAATGAAGCTGGGAAAGTTTACCCATAAAATTACAGAATTGACCTAAATCAATGTAGCAGGCATGATCATTTGCTTGGCTCACTACTATTCAGCATCTCCTTCTTTATTTCTCTTAGATAGGGAGGGTCTAATGGATGTTTTTTGGGCATCTTCTGAGTTTAGGGAGGTTCCAGGAAAGTGCCACACAATGAGAGTCTAGGGAAAGATGCATTGGGATGAGAAGCTTGTAGTTACTACAGTTTGAGTTTACCTATACAAACCAGTCATTTAGGAACCTCTATCAGAGAATAAAAGAGAAGGTCCTAACAGAGAGCGCATGGAAATAAGTATTTGGTCACAGTTGCACAACTGCCTTATTTATCCTCTGTTTCTAGAAAGTCCCTCATTATATAACAATATAGGCGGTTTGAATTAGTTAAACATGAATTTTGTTTTCTTTTAATATTTCTGAGAAATGGCCCAAACTAAGTATCACATTTACAAATCAGGGCAGGTAAGGATTATAGTTACTATTTTTTCATATTTGATTCTTTTGTGTGTGTGTGTGTGTGTGTGTGTGTGTATGCATATTCATATGTGTACAAAAACACAGGGTTATGGAGTGCAATGCAAATGTGTATACATGTGTCAGAGGTGTGGTGGTTTGAATGAAAATGATCCCCAAGGGGAGTGGCACTATTAGGAAGTGTGGCTTTGTTGGAGTAGGTATGGTCTTGTTGGAGGAAGTACATTACTATGAAGGTGGGCTTTGAAGGTCTCATATGTGCTCAAGGCATACCCTGTAAGACAGTCTATTTCCTGTTCCCATAGCTGCCTGTTGTAATAGCTACCTCTCTAGCACCATGTCTGTCTGCACATTGCCATGTATTTCAGTGATGATAATGGAGTAAACCTCTGAACTGTAAAAGAGCCACCACAATTAGCCATTTTATTTGTAAGATTTACCATGGTCATGATGTCTCTTCACAGCAATAGAAACCCTAAGACAAAAGGGCAGAGGTCAAACTTGGATGTCTTTTCTGAAGTGCCCTCCACTATTTTATTGAAACAAAATTTCTCATTTGCCTGGAATTTACCAAGAAGTCTGGGCTGGCTCTTAGGTAAACTATAGGAATAATCCTGACTCTTCTTTCCTTGCAATGAGATTACAAACACACAGAACTATTTTTCTGTGGGTTCTGGAGGGTGAGCTAGTTAATTGTGGCTGCGAGAGAAGTACTCTATATTACTCTTTACAGATTGCGGTATTGTAAGGATTCAGGCATTATGCTGAACTGCCCCGGTCACCTGGCAGAAAGCTCTCAGGCAGTACTCTGCTCAGCCCGGGATTTCACGAGAACTAGTCTGCACAAACCCACTTACACTCTCTTTGCTTTCTTTGCTCTTTTGCTCTTGCTCTTCTCCTCACCTTTACTCTTGTTCTTCTCCTCTCCTTCTGCCCTCCCCCCCCCCTCCCTCCCTCCCTCCCTCTCTCCCTCCCTCTTCTTCCCCCCCCTCCCTCTCTCTCTCTCTCTCTCTCTCTCTCTCTCTCTCTCTCTCTCTCTCTCTCTTCTTCCCAGTGTCTCCATGACTCTTTTTCCTTCCCCCTCTTTTTCCTTCTAAATAAACTTCTCACTTAAATTCTTTTCTGCCTAGTGTGTTATTTCACCCGCCTTGGTCACCCTCACCCGCTATGGAAACTGCTATGCTAGCCCATGTGGCCCCTTACTTTGGCACCCCCACGCGGTCACGCTCCCCCCTTGTCCAACTTGGAACTATAACTGTAACAAAAGAACAACAGGTATCACTCTCATTTTTTATTTTTAGGTCTATTTGGCTTTACTTATTTAGCGATTTTTTTTCAAGCTTAGTGTCCTTCATATATTTTACTGAGAAATTTCAACTTAAAAGAGAAGAGAATTCCTTCAACTTACTTGCATGCTTTCATTCCCCTTCTTTCCTGGGAGCATGAGGGCTGAGTGTCGGGAGTCAGATACCCATTTTCTAACAGCTAATAGTAAAAGTCTTTAAGATAAAATTTTATAAGCTGGGGTGATTTAATAAAAACTCTGGCTACTGAGGACACATCCAAGCTCTAGGACAAATAATTGTAAAATAACTAGAGAACGTGCAGTGAGTTCAAGATCAGCTGGGTATGTAACACCCAGTTTAACAAATTAAAAAAAAAAAAAAAAAAACTTCTGTTCCCTGACTTGTTAGTTCAGGCTCTGTGGAAGTACAGAATTGAGAATTTCTCAGATGCTTCCCTTTCTTTTCTTGCCTCAAGCGCAGGATCTTGGCACCTCGATACGCTCACCTATAAACACCTTTCTTGATGTCCCCGTGAACTTTCTAAGTGGCCTGCTGGAATGGATGTTTTCCCTGGAACATCCACCTCTTCTGTGTCCCTTTCTCACTTTACAACTCCCCTTCTGTCCATCTGTTACTCTTTATTCTATGATTGACTCTCCCGGAGAAGCCATTTGTGGTCCCTTATTATGAAGAATTTCCTATAAAAATAAATTATATTATGCTGTGTTTGGGAGATAAACCTGGTGGGGAAACAGCTGCAGACAGCAGCTTTGTGCAAACAAGTTCAAAACAAAATCCAACCAGCTGCTCTATGTGAGTCCTCTGAGAGCTGAGATCAGCTGCCCGGCTACCCACCCATTACCCTACAGAGAACCATGTGCAGGGAGGAAAATGAAAGAGGCACTATGACGAAGGGGGTGGAAGTGGGAAAGATGCCCTGTCCAAAAACTGATGCACTAATAATGATCCGTCTCCTCTCCCATGGGTTTTGGCAACAAGGGAAAATGAGATATGTTCTGTGTAAAGAAAGACATTGATATCCACACAGCTAGGGTAGTTTTGTGCTGAGAGATTGCATTTGAATATTAAATAACGGGGGAAATTAAAAGGAACTCCCTCTTGAGAGATTGTAAGCATATACATTTTCTAATAAAACATTATCACATTCAATATTGAGAACTTAACCCTCTTCCTGTTATTTTTAACTTCAAAAATATGAGGAAAATAAGTATCAAGTATTGATTTGTATTTTCATGGTCTGCTAGTGTACTCTTGACACTTGTACCCTTCTAAGCATGAACTCACTCTTTGAAGGAAAGAGAATTCTTTCTTCCAAATGGAGCCCACCTAACTGTGTAGATGCCTTTCTACTTAAGATGGGGGTGAGGTCAGGATAAAGCTATAATATAATAAAAATGTTACAAACTGAAAGTTAACATGAACAAGTATTTACCACACTAGTCTACTGAAACTGGTGACAACAAATGGGTGCACTGTAGGGTGTTTCCCTTGTTGATTGTGTGGCTGATAAGCTGGAGGCTCACTGCTGTTGCTCACCATCACACAGCAGCCTAAAAAAGATCAAACATCAAAAATCGAAATACAGTTCCTAACATATGTGTATCATTGCTGTATTATTTTGAAGGTGGAAACTCCTAAGCCCCACTTTCATACGCACCAGGCTTCATGGAAATTGCCCAGTAGTTTCCGTATGTACAGCTAAAATCAGCTTCTTTGTATCTTTTACCTAATAGAATTTTTGTGCTCACAAAGAGTAAATAAATCATTGTCAGCCATTTGAAAAAGAAGTTAATCTTCGTATCACAAAGCTCACCCTCATCATATTCTGAGCAAAATGTGGATGCTTGCTTTAACAAAATTTCCTACACCACGGAGTCAGTTCCTTGAAGCAAAAGCATTTGAAAAAGTTCCAACTAATTTCTGTTAAAATTTAGGGCTCAAAATTATGTGAAATATGCAAATTGAATTCTGAGAAATGAGGATTAAATTGCGATCATTATTTTTTAATGCTAGATGGATGTGAATTTCAACCGCGGTTGATTTATATTTTGGATGTTTCATAATATTTTTGTTCACATTTAGCAATTTATTTAAAAGGTGCTTTCATTCCATTAGTATATGTAACTGTACTATATGGTCTCCCTCTATGCTTAGATTTGTATAGTTAGATATTGGGTTCACTTTCAGCATTAACTTTAGACCTATAAAATTTTATTATTAGTTTGAACTTACAAATGTGTGAGCATGTATATGGATCTTGATTTTTCCATGCAATATACTTTCTATTCTTTTTGCTTCTAGCTATCAAAGAAATTGAAGCATCATTGTTTTCTATCAATTTCTCCATTAAATTTTCAACCCTGTATTAAGCTAGGTTATGTTAAGGAAATGTATCACAAACCATTTTACTCTCTTTTTATTTTATCCTTTCTACTTTCTACCAAAGTATAATGAAGCTACCTCTTTATAGCCTTCATGGACAAGGGGACCTCTCCATGGAAAGACCACTTGAAAGATTCCACAAATCTCTGCATACATCTTGAGCAGTTCACATAGTTCTCTGAGTGGAAGACAATGAGAAGCTGGTGAAAAGTAAAATTTTCCTTTTTCCCAAAAAATTAAAATTATAGCAATATGGAATCCTCCCACCATTTGTCTCATTGGTGAGTCACTCAGACAGCTCCTAGGTAATTACATATTGCATGTCCTTTAATAAATATTTAATAGACTTTCATTTACTAAAATCCTTTATTATTTTCTTTTTTCCATTTTACAGTTTTTGTTGTTTGGTAGATAAATGAACATACCAATAAAATGGATTAGCTTTTATAATGGTGTCATTTTTTGTTTGTTTGTTTATTTTTTTCAAGATAGGGCTTCTTTATGTATCTTTGTAGACCAGGCTGGCCTCCAACTCACAGAGATCTGCTTGTCTCTGCCTCCCCAGTGCTGGGATTAAAGGTGTGCAACACCACTGCCTAGCTTTATAATGGTATATTTTTAAGTGAAGATTAAATATAGTTTACTTTGTTTCTGTAATCAGTGAAGTAGGCTAATTTCAACTTACTATCATCATCTAAGTTTTTACAGTTGCCATACATAGTGTATTGTAGACTATATAATATTGCATTCTGAGAGAATAGCTCTACTCATATTTTTCATCTTCTCACCTCATAAGCAAGCCTCAAGTTCCAAATTAGTTTTTTATTCTGATAAATTCACTGAGTTATACTTGGTACCCACTAGCACCAGCTTCTTTATCACAAGCATCTCCCTGTATCCCCAGAAGTACTGGCACTTACTTCTCAGTTCACACTCATCCTAACTCTTTGTAAAACACAGGTCCATTTGAACAACAGGCAATGCTGAATGCTGTAGTCTATATCAAGTTTCTTCCTTAACCTCCCTAACGCTTAGATATCATCGAATTACACCCTAACCAGATCATTAATTTTTCCAAATAAAATAAATTAGTGATATTTTACATTTTTTCTTGGTTACTTTTATATTGTCATGGTATCCCTACTAAATTAAATATTTGATAATGCAAGAATTTTGTTTTTGACGTTTGCTTCCATATTGTCAACACCAATTCATCCCCTGACCTACAGTGATAACTCAATGATGATATTTGGGATTTATCGATAAATATGAATTTTAACTATATATACATACATACATACATACATACACACACACACACAAAATCTTTATTTAAATTGTAAACAGAGTTCGAATCACTTTCCAGTTTTCTGGTTTTCAATATAGAAAACACATGAGAATTTCCATTCATATTGTATGGTAATGAATGCACAGAGCCATACAGTAAACTTGAGACTGATGCTGGCACTGTGGGTATCCATATAGAGTGTGGGTTAGCTCTTGAATAGCATGTTGTACCTTCAAAATTGTTAGTTGTGCATCAACTCATTTTTGCAATACAAACCAAACTCAGAGACAGATATTGGGATTCCAGCTGAAGGTCAGAGAATAAAAGCAAGCAGCCAGTAGCTTTTGCCTCTACCAGGCTGAAATGGAGATCCCAATTTCCCTGTGATTGTAAACTGAATATCACATGAGACCCTTTGCTTTTACCTTTTATACTTCTTTAGTGCTGGGATTAAAGGTGTCCACTGGGTTGGAATTATATAAATATCAAATTGGTATCCAAAGAACATGCTTATGTTTTTAACAGTTTAGAGAACACTTATCAAAATACACAAGTAATAAAAAAGGTTTGGCAAATATTTTAAAAACTAGAAAATTATGTGAATGCTGAGATAGAAAAACCTTAGTGATATATAAACCTCATATTTTGTCATTAGAGGGAAGCAGGATAAGAAATAGTTAATTGAGTGGCAGGTGATCCTTGAGGACTTTCGTTAGGAGATGTGATTAAAATATAGGCAGGATTCCTCAGAACAAGATCTTCCCTTGTTCTTTGTTCAAACATGCATGAAATCTCACATTAACACCAGTGTCACAGTGCTTATGTCATGATTGTATACACCTTACCGTCTTGACTGACCCATTTATCAATTAAAGAATTAATAATGTCATATGCAAGCAATAAGCTGAATATTATTGTAATGCTTACAACACAGTTGTAGCTCATCTCTATGTCATGTCCCTCCTAAATTAGCAACTTTTCATTTTGTTTTGGAGGGAATTTGGACTGTTCATAACAAAGAAAAATAAACCATTTACAGGCTAAATAACTAATATTGGAATAGTAATTATAGGATGAAGGGAATGAAACAGCCAAAACTCAATTTGAGATGTCACCTAGTAAAGCTTAGGTGTACCTTCCACATGAGTTAAACTGAGCCCAGAGTAAGCTTATGGGAGAGTTTTACAAGTTAGTCATGAACTGCTCTGTTGCCCAGAACAGAATCCTTGCCTTGCCTCAATATTAAGTCCAAGTTCTAAAGTATAATTACTGACCCTTTATACTTCTTACTTGCTCTATGTGTTTATTGAAATTAAAGTGATGTGTTCTAAATTGTATGTATTTTGGGATTTATTATTTATCACTGTTAATAAAAATAGTACTTTTCCTAACAGCTTTGTTCCAGCAGAGATGGGTGGGCTACTGGTGGCTTACCATATGACTGCAACTGCACCACTTTTATACATTCCTATTCACTCTGTTGAAGTTGTACACCTACCTTCCATTCTGTGAGGCTTAACAGAAGCAGTGACTCTCCTACTTCTTTCTGATGCTGACAATCCCTACTTTCCTAGAACTCTAAGATAAATCTGTAGTCCTCACAGATTCTGAGGGTCTCCCCACAGTGAACTCATGCCATGTATTTAGTGGCTGTGATACTACTAATGTGTGATAAGTCTGCAGAGTAGAGGGTAGTTGGGTGACTAGTTGGTGTCTCTGAATTGTTCCTCCCTGCTTCTGTAGATTAATTTCTAAAGAACATGGGAAAGGCAGAGGTGATATCTTAAGCACTTAGAGGAGTGGTACCAAAATTGATCAGTGAGTGTGAGTCTTTTCAAAGTCCCATGGGAAATGCCTCTCCACTAACTTCTTCTTTTTTTATTACTATTATTATGCTTTTTATTTTACATGTTGTTCTCAGTTCCCTCTCCCTCTCTCCCTTCCTCCCTCCCTCTTACCCTCTCTCCCCCCCTCACATGCACCCTGACCAACCTCCCTCCCATCCCCCCATCCCAACTCCACATGTAGGGCAATGCCATTCAGGTGGGATCATGTAAATCTGTTAAGTCATTTGAAGTAGGGACACATCCCCCATGGAGGGATACTCCCTTAACCTAGAGACAGGAGAGAAGTCCTAGTCTCCATTAACTTCTATGAGATTTGAGAGTTACATCAGAAATTCCAAGAGTATATAATGCAAACAGATTGGTGGGGTGAGAGAAAAATCACTGGAAAACATGCATTTCTTGAAAACAAGAGAAAAACAAACAGAGACAAATCCTGAACTTAACATACTAACCACCTTTTGTAACAGACTTAGCAAAGATCTTGGAGCAGGACAGACAGTGATTTCCAGTGAAAGATATTCACTTCCAGTGAAGCCATTGGCAGTGAAAGGGTTCCACTGCATTTGATCCCTTTTTTGACCCAGACACAGGTCACTCAAATGCTGTGGATGAGAAACATCAGAGACATAAAACTGACATGTCCCAGTATAAGCAAATGTTGTAACAGAACAGTGGGTGAGAAAGGAAGTTATTCTTTCTCAGAGGGATATACGTGTTGCATTTCCAAAGCAAGGTGGTTGTAGGACTCTAGAAGAGAATCATGGAAAGAATCACCATGTATACACTGGTGGCTGCCAAAAGGAAGTCTGCTTAGTGAAGGGGAGGTGTACAAACTAGAGGCCAGTGAAGAGGAGATGAACAGAGAAGGGGTCAGCAGAATGGAGGTTAGCAGAGGGGAAGGCAGCAGAGCAGAGGTCAGAAGAAGGGAGGTCAGCTAGAAAATAGGTCATCAGAGGGGAGGGCAGCAGAGCAGAGGTCAGTAGAGAGGAGGTCATCAGAGAATAGGTTAGTAGAGGGGAGGTCAGAAAAGAGGTCTGCAAAAGAAGAATGGCAAAAGAGAGGGCAGAAGACGGGAGGGTAGCAGAGGGGAGGGCAGCAGAAAACAGATCCTCACTATTGTTCAAGAAGCTCAAGAGACAAAACTGATACTAGAACACACACACACACACACTCACACACACACACACATACACACACACACACACACACACACACACACACACACACACACACTCACAAATGAGTGATTTCCTGAAATAAGGAAAAAGATAGTTATAACATAGAACAGTGATATGCCTGTTCATGGAGGAGGATCAGGGATAGTCATTCTCTGGGCAAATCTGTCTGAGAACCAGGGGTTCCTGCACTGGTAAATTACATGAAAGACAGAATATCCCTAATAAGGAACAGTACAGATAAAACAGAGAGGTCAGAAACTCAGTAGTGAGATGTACCTACACTGCTGCTTGGGGCCTTGTGAGGTTGTTACAAAAAGAAGGTTGCTGAGTTCTGGAATTTGATAGCTATAAATGGAATGAAGTCATTGGCATCTGTTATTAAGATGGAATATAGCAATGCCTTGATTGCACTTGATAATATCTTTCTGTTATCTCCATTAAATTTTAAACAGCCAATCCACTTTAGACCATAATGCTTAGTATATAGTAGGCATTAAAAACAGTCTGTTAGCTGAACAAATAAGTGAAATCTTGCTCAGACACTGGAAAACATGTTCCCCTCCCGAAGAACCTTGTTTCATCCTACTTGTGCCTGTGTGCAAGTATATGTATATTGAACATCATTTGGCCTATGAGCAAAGATGTGTGTATAGTTATGATACCTTCTAAAAAGAATGTGACAGTTATGAATATGAAGTATATGAAGTAATAAGTAATTTTTACATCAGCAAGTTTGTTAGACACTAGGAAGGTATTGGTTTTTTTTTTTAAGATCCTTATTTCTCTTTTAGAGATATGAGAGAATTTGTGCTAGTTACCCTGGTAGTAGCAATAGTAGCCTTCTAAGCTGTGAATACAGGCTTCTAGGACTCTAGGAAGGCCATCTGCACAGTGGCTCAGAACTACTGGCTCTGTCTAGATGCAATTCAAACTTGATTCTGCAGGACTTTCCTCAGAGATTTCCTCAACTATTCTAAGTATTTGGAATCCTATCATTTTTAACATACAATGAGATCTTACCTCTAAAAAAAGCAAGTATGGACTACATAGGTCATTTATTCACAAGTAGACTTTTTTTTTTTCAATTGAAGTCTTGGATATTTATAATATTCTCAACTGTGATGTGCTGTTTCTCTCCTTGGAGAAGTTTCTGCATGGGTAGTAGAGGAATCTAGAAAAGAGAGTTATGGGGCACAGACTGTGGATTTGCTACTTTGATTTCTTTGACTAGACCCATGTCAGAGAATTTGTCTTTTATAATGACCTCAATTCTCTGAACAAAAAGTATTCAGTTACTCCCATTTATATATATTCACCACTCAAAACACACTTAGACTATAGCCAACTGAATATGGATATTCAAACTTTACCATTTACTTACAAGTTACTTGATGGAAGTTAACTCACGTACATCACCAGGCTCAAATAAAAAAGGTCTTATGATAATAAACTCAGTAAAAATGATGCTGATAGGGTATTGAGACCAGAAGGCAAATATAGGGACAGAGAAACAACTTTAAATCAACTTAAAAATGATCAGAAAATTCAACCACCTGGTCAGTCCCCAATCAGCCCCAAGAAAGAGAAAGAAAGCCTGAGTTTCTGATGTATCTTTAGACCACTGGTTTGCATAGCAGAAAATTGAGTCTGATTGCCAAAAAAGGACAGATTGAAAACTTTAAGTCATGTTTTGCTTTACATTTGGAAGGAGTTGAGTTTTTCAAGGTGGTAAATGTGGATCTGTTTTCATTCTTTTATGCGTGGCTATTCAGTTTGACCAGCACTATTTGTTGAAGATGATGTATTTCTCTCTAATGTAAATGTGTGGCTTCTTTGTCAAAAACAAAACAAAACAAAACAAAAACAAAAACAAAAACAAAAAACAAAACAACAGCAACAAAAAAACAGGTGTCTGTAGGTGTGTGGAGTTGTGTGTAGGCCTTTGATCCTATTCTCATGATTAATGAATCTATTTTTACGCCAATATCATGCTACTTTTATTTTTAGAGCTCTGTAAAGCAACTTATAATCTGGGATGTTGAGACCTATGGAAGGAGAGTTCTTTTATTATTTGGGAGATTTGATTTGACTATGTTTCTATTGTAAGTCTGTGAGACATAATGTGATATTCTAGAAGTATAACAAATTTTCAAGATTTTATAGAGTTTAAAAGGAAGCAAAACAAAACAAAAAATCTATATAAAACAAACTTTGAGTCTAAAGCTCAGCAAACATTTTGGAAGAGGGGTCAGAAAGAACATAAGAGCCAAAGAATGATGACATTGGCTGTAAGATTGTGTCCTCTAGGGATGACTGAAGCTAAATGTATAAAGTTCCACCAACATGGCTGCCTGAACATGAACTGAATATGAGAACAACTCTAAGTATACTAAACTGAACTAGGGAAAGCCCATGGGACTTCAGCCCTTCCCAGAGAACTAAAGGCACCAAAGAATTCTAAGGGTAGAAACAAACATCTTCCCCAGGGAATAGCACACTAATTGGCCAGCCCTGCAAGCATACATATAGGTAACATTATTCAGCCAAAGCAGATTGTACTCATGTGTTTAGGAACATACATGTATATAAATATAAACATATGTATGCAACAAAGCTTAATGAAAAAGAAGTCATAAGTTTGCAAAAGAGTAAAGAGGGGTATATAGGAGGCAGGGGAAATGGCAGAATTATATTATATGTCAAAAAATAAAAAAATTAAAACTATAAAATTAAATAAGTAAGTATCCATGCTCCATGAACAGGGAGAAGGTCTAGAGATTGAAATGATGAGACAAGACAGTGGGTCATTTGCCAAATGCCAAATGAATGCGCTTTATTGAGGGGAAGGAATGGACTTATGGAAAACAGCACAGTGGAAAACAACAAAGTTTTCAGGCCCAGCTCCTCCCCAGCAGATGTGTGTTAGCAAAACAGGAAGAGTACCAATAACAACTCTGGGGCAAGATGTTATAGCCAACAACTTCAGGCTTGCTCAAGGTGCCTCTGGGGTCCATGTAGGGCCCTACAAGTATAGTGTACAATAAAATGCTTGTGTTGCAAGTAAGTTACCTCGCTTTCCTGTATGTCCTCTAAATTGGACCACAGGAAGTCTTTCAGAGTATCAAATTTATAACTAATTTTAATATTTTTAAAGTCAATTCCAATTTTCTTTGTCAAAGAGAGTACAATTCCAGAATTATTTAGATTGTTCTTTACATTTTTTTTTTACTCCAATTTAGACAATTGCTAATTAGTTCTTTTTCTTTTCAGTGTCCCGGAACCTAGTTGGCTAAATTACATATGGAAAAATATGTGAATACATGAAAGCTAAAGGTTGCTGTTAAATATTCATGAAATTTATATGAGAAATCCATTTCTGATATCCTAGTATTTCAGATTAGAAAATTCATTTTTGTAATAGATGATTAAGACTTTTGCCATTGTTTTTAGTTATGTATGATTTGAGGTTTGTATGCAAGAAAAAGACCTTACTTGTATTTGTAAAGTCTTTGCTGAGGACCTTTCAAGAAAAGAGACTGAGAAGGAGAAAGTAAATGAAATTGAATTAGACAAAGAGATGGTTTCAAATTCATACTTACCTACCAACTTTGAACTGATGTTGTTAGAGAGAGTCACACTTGTGTTGAAGGATCTAAGGTCTGATTAAAGGAATTACAGAGAGGCTTCCTGAAAGTCTAGAATCAACCTCACTCCTGGGTTTCTTTAGTTTGCTCAATAGTTATCTTAACAATATGTCGTAAAATAACTAACTTGACAGCCTCTTATTTAACCTAACATCATTGTGACTAGTAAAGTTAATTTGTTAACATAGCAGACCAGTAGGTATAAAAACACCAAAGGTAACAATATCATCAGGATTTGAAAGGTATAGACATTATTTTCCTGTCGGGCTCTAAGTTCATGCTCCCACCTATAATGAGTTTGACAAGTGCACTAATTTGTGATTTTCTTTTGTTGTGACTATGTAAATTTGTGTAAAATGTTTCACGGCATCCTATCTCATTCAGGACAATCTGAACCTGTGTTCCCATGCAGAAGTTACTAACACTATATTTCAAAGTGAACTCACATTTCCTTTAGAGCAAGAAATTTGTGTCAACAATTTTATACACAAAAATAAAAAGAAAGCCATGGGATTGAACACTTAAAGAAACAGTGGCCAGAAAAGATATAATAAATATTTGCAAGGCTTATTATGCATATTTAAAATATTAGTTTTTCAACTTACAATATTTGTAAAAGAAATCTTTAACAAATGGAGTACCATTTTACTAATGGAAACTTTCCTTATAAAAAAAAATAGTTCCTTAGGTGATATTCAGAGTTTGTTTCCTTTCTGCTGTTTCTTAAATAATAATTGACCCCCAAGTATTCTTAAGCAGAAAGCTAAAGCAGGAAAGGCACCTTCTCCTCTCCTAACATGCTCTTTTGTGGGGTATAATGTAATCTACAAATTTCAGCCAGGGAAAAGAAACTCCACATGTGAGGTGGAGGGAATGGAAGGGGACTAACCTGGATGTCCTTGTTTTATTTAAATATTTAACTCTCCTCAGTTTCACAGACTGATAAAAGCCAAAATCCATTTCAAGATGGAGGAGCACTGAGAGAGGGTAAAAAGGCCATTTTCTTCAAGGCTAAATGTTCTCCCCACACTGATTACTTTTGTTCCAACTTCTCTGTTGGAAAAGATAAACAGAACAACTTGCTTCTTTCCCACAACCCACTTCTGTACTTCAGCACTTCCTGTCTGTATGAAGTCTACAGTGGTCTGTTTCGCCCTGATTTTTCTCCACAGCCCCTGGGGAGGAAAATAAATGGTTGGCAGACTCTGCAAAGGATGCTTCTGAATTCTTGAAGATCCTTATGAAGGAGTTACTAGTAATTAAATAAAATAAAACAACTTAATATAATTGGGAACAACAGAAAGAACAGTTTACATCAAAATAAAAGCATATTTGGCCTATGGACTGAGAATGTTGCTTAGTTTGGAGACTATTTGCCTACCATGTAGGTGGCTTGTGTTTCCAGTCCAGTATGCCATAAACCAGGCATAGAGGCTCATGCTTCTCATTCCAGCACTTGGAGATGAGCTTTAAAAGGATCAGAAGTCCTAGGTCATGCTGTAATGTATTCATGGGTAGTTTGGGCTGCGTCAGAATCCATCTCCAAGATTAGATAAAATGAAAGCACATTCACTTTGCATGCAGTTTTGGAAATGAGCTTTTCTTACTTCCTAAAAATGGATTCTACAAAAGACAATAAATGACCTGAACCTCCTACAGGATTTTCAGCCATCAGAGAAGACTGGGCAGGTCTTTGATGAGAACAGATCCACACCACAGCCAGGGTGCAGCAAAAGTGGCTGCCTCTTCTGTTGAAGGTCCATTCACTTTTCTCCAGTCATCATTTCTTCTTCTTTAAGGTACCATACCCGTATTTTTTCCCCTGTGTGTGTGTGTGTGTGTGTGTGTGTGTGTGTGTGTGTGTGTGTGTGTGTAGGTGTTTAGATATCACTGGATATGGTTTTATTCATTTATTGTTTTGCTTTGAAAGACAGTGCTTCTATAGGCTCTAATGTTTGTATGACTCTTCCTGATGGATTAGCGGGTATGGCCTTATTGGAGAAGATGTGCCACTGAGGGTAGACTTTTCATTTCCAAAGCTCACTGATTTCCAGTTAGTTCTCTGCCTGCCTCATGTTTGTGGGCCCAATGTAAGATCTCTGCTACTATTCATAGTTATGTATGCCTGTCTACTTCCATGTTCCCTGCCAGGATCATCATGGACTGTTCTTTTGAAACTGAAAGCAAGCCCCAAGTAAAGTCTTTCTTCTATAATTTATCTTGATCATGGTGTCTCTCCACAGCAATAGAAAAGCTTAGAGACAATCAGAGAGAAAGAACAAGCCACAGTCACACCTTACCTCCTTAGTGTCTCAGCTGACCAGAACACCAGTTCATATTTCTTCCTCCTTATATTCCCTCTCTGCCCAGCCATCTCACTTCCTGTATGTCTGTACAGACCTCCAAACCTCTATGGGTAGCTAGTGGCAAGCTCCATTCTTTGATCTTCAGGTGGTCTTTATCTGTACAAGCAATATATCACCACATAAGATACTTGTTGTTAAGGTGAGGTTTTGATAGTACTATAATATAATTCTTTCATGGATCCTGGGTGTCTGGGTATATGACATCACCAAGATAGAAAGATGTTTCTGGATCATAAAACTGGATACTAAGAAAATTGGTATTTTTCTTTACTCATCCCCTCCAGCTATTTGACTTTTTTTTTTTTTAACATCTTAGCTTATTTTACCCAATTTTCTATCTACAGCCAGTTTTGACATAATTCCTTGAGTGGTATGAAGAGTCATGTAGGCTGGAAATTGATATTGACAATCTGCCCAAATGATTACTGTAAATCCAAAAGAGCCACTAATATTCAATTCTTCAAAGTTGAAATACTGGGTAGCTGAACATTACATGGAGGGAAGCACACACACACACACACACACACACACACACACACACACACACACGAGAGAGAGAGAGAGAGACAGAGAGAGAGAGGGGGGAAGAGAGAGACAGACAGAGAGAGACAAGACAAGGAATGAATAAGTGAGTGAGTGAATAAATGAATGAATGAATGAAAAAAAAAAGCCCATAAAGCCAGGCTCAATTTGTAGATAGAGACCCACTGCAGGGTCTGAAAATAGGGCATCCTTAATGGAGGCTCCTTCTGTTTATTAAGTACATTTGCTATGCTTTAAAAGTACAAAGGGCACAACACTGAAATATAACATACAAATGATGAGTTGAGCTTCAATGGGGAAAATGGTTTCCAGTCTGAAAAACAATGTCACATCTTCAATGTCAAGACATGAGATCTGTGGATTCCAGAATATTGGAACACACACTATAGAGAAAGCTTTTTTATTTGAATTTTGATGATGTATGTAATCTCCAAGATTATCTAAGGAAAAGCTTTTACACAGGGCAAAGGAAAACCTCTTAATAGAATTCTGTAACTAATTTCAGGAGAATCTAGGTCTCCCAAATCTGCTCACTGTTCAGTCCCTTCCTGTTAGGTAAGCAAATTACATGTACTTTCTTCCTTGTTTAAGTTTTGCAAGTGGGCACTCCTTAACTCTTTGTCAGCTTATTAAGCTGGGCTAGCTTCCTGGGGCTAAACACACAACCATTTTTCATTTCTTCCCAATCTGGTCTGTTAAATTTGCATATTCAAATATGCAGCATTTATGTGTGATCCCTAAAAGAAAACTCACTAAATTCCTAGTAGGATTATTCTCTCCCTTTCTCTTTGACTGCAGATAGAAATTTGAATAACAACTGAGAGAGAAAGCAGAAGTTAGGCAATGCATAAATGAAATTAGCAATTTTCTACAATTTAAAGGTTCTATTTGTAATTCTAAAAACATTTCCCCCTTTCCTTGCTTAGCTTCAGGCATGAATTAAACGTGTTGGGGAGGGGTGCAATGTTTGCTTTGCTTCCTCTTAATGGGCAAGAGATAACTAAATGCTGAATTTACAAAATACATCTGTTGGTTCTGGATTGAATGCCTGAGCTCAAGATGAATATCATGGCTTGGATCTTAACTGAGTAAAGTCTGCAAAGCCACTCTGCTGCAGATAGGAAAAAAAATCTACATTGTTTAACTTGACAATCTTCTCAAATGAGATCCACTAGTATTTAGCATTAAAAAGCTCAGTTTAGGATTTGAATTGCTAATGTGGAGCTTACAATTCAAGGTTCTACAATCCAAAACAAGCTTGAAAGGGGAAAAAAAAAAAGAAACAAGCAAAATTGAAGAGAAACTGTAGGACTGGTTCCAGTTGAAGCCTTGTTTGTAACTCCAGGGGACTCAGTTGGGTGACTTTCAACTGCTTCCCATCCACCCAGTTCTGGGTAGAGCTTCCTTGGGGAAATATTGATGTTATTGTTATTCAAGAGAACACACTATTAATTCCATCAAGTGAGAAGGAGATCACAACCACATTATTTTAGCCAAATTTGAAGCAAATTTTATTCAGTACTGGCTAGGATGATGGACACTGGCCAAGTCCATGTTTAGGATTCCCAGAGAGTGGCCCTGAATTGTGTTAGTTAGGTGTTTATAAAGGCAAACCCCACATGGCTATACTTCTTGTCCTATGGGGACATACATACATCCTAGTGTACTTCCTGCCTATATGTGATCAAGCACATGCTTTACATTTAGGGTAACCAACTTTGTTTATAGAAGAGAAATAATAAGACATGTTATCTTACATGAACAATCCTAAGCATTCCAAGAAGTTATCTGTCCATGGTCAAGTGAGGCTTAAAAGTTAATTTTAGTGCAAATGGGGCTTAAAGGTTAGAGACATTTTTGTTTTGTAGATGTCATAAGCACAGAATTAAAATTTGAAACATAACTTTAACCCTACAGTGTGCACACACACAGTCACGCACACTTAAACATGCAAAACTCCAACAAAAATTTTAAGGAAAAAATACTGACCAACTTCTCACATGTTGACTCTACTTTTGTTAAGAATGAAACCAATCTTAAGTATTTTCTAATTAATATCGTATTCTTTCCTCCAGACAAGATTTTTCCTCTCTGTGCACTATTGCCTAGAGAATAAAACCTTGTGTTGTGCTCTTTGTTCATGTTTCTGTCAATAATTTTGTCACTTTAAGGTCCAAAGGCACCACCAGCACATTTCTGATTTAAACTCACTAGGGAGCTATAGCTAACTATGGTGGAAATCATTATCAGTGACTAATCAGTGCATATCTATCTCCTATGCAGAAACTATACTTGCTTAATTCATACAATACAAACAACTGCATAAGAATCTTCTTATATAATCCTTAATCTGTGGCAAACATTTTCTGAAACAATAAAACCACATTGTTTAATGGGAATATAAAATGAGTATGTGTCAGACTTTATTGCTCTGGATTTTAAGCAGGGCTTATATCAATATCACATCTTGGATGGTATTATAGCTCATTGATTAATGTGAGCAACACTTGTAGAGAGCCGCGAAGTGCCATGCCTTAAAGTGGAGCTGGCTTCCACCCTACACCTTCCTGTTGGTGAGGGCTCTATGGCATAAACAAGCCCTTAATTTGGATAAGCCTGTTCAGCCTGTCTGCTTCCGCGTTCGAGTAGCCTATCTGCAGGGTCCACATAGCTCACTGGGGTTGGTTAGCTCAAGGGTGTTTAAGCTTGTGCAGGGGTCCCCCGGGTCTCTCTCGCAGGTCAGAGGAAACATGTTTCAAGGATCCTGATTAAAACTGCATGAAGAAGATCTTCCCAGAGTCGCATCTTCCTTGCTGGCAAGGGTCAGGTGCGGAACAAACACTAACATTCCTGATTAGAGGAAAGTTAGTTCCTGATTGTATGAAGATAATTTAAAAGCCTATAATTTGAATTTAGAATTCTTGGATACATGTATTATTGCTTAATGTCTTGTCTGTGGAAAGTAATGAAACTTGGTTGAAGTTCTTTTTCTCAAGTAGTATTCAGCTATGTTAGATTAGACTTCCCAACTTCAATAATATATATATATATATATATATATATATATATATATATATATATATCAGTTTAGGAAGACTACTCAAACACATATCACATAAGATCTCCTACCCTTTTTTTTTCTTCTCTCTCCCTCCTTCTCTATCTCTTTTATTTATTTTTATTTTTTATTTTTTGGCTTTTAATGCTAGCATTCAGGGTGCAGAGGCAAGAGGATCTTTGATGGGGGATATCCTTCTGTATATATGTTTCTCTTATTGACTGATGAATAAAATGCTGATGGGCCAATAGCCAGGCAGAAAATTATAGGAGGGGCTATTAGACAAGGAGAATTCTGGGGAGAAGAGGCAGAGAGTGGCCTCAAGGGAGATGCCATGTGGCCACCAAAAGGAGTAACATGCTGGAGCATTACGAGCCACTGCCTCATGGTAATACATAGATAATAGAATTGGGTTAATAATTAAGAGAGAGCTATCCAATAAGAAGCCTGATTCATTGGCTAAACAGTTTCTAATTAATGTAATTCTCTGTGTATTTATTTGCGGCTGAAGGGTGGTGGGACCAGGCTGGACAGAAATTTTGTCCACAGATCTCTGAGTTTGAGACCAGCCTATTCTATTGAGCTAGTACTGTAAGGATGAAAAAATTTAACCTCACTCTCCATTGACCCCAGGAAGCTAGAAGTTTACATTCCAGACCCTGTCCCCTGGCAGTAAGTAGGCAAAAGGTCACATTCTTTGTTGTTTACAACAGGGCTGTTTAAAACAGCACCTGTGAGTGAGTGAACACAGGAAGTGAGCTTTGTCACCTTACCCAGGAGCCCACATAAATGCAGACCTCTGGGACTAAGCACGGGCTTGGATGGTTTAAATTGATTGGTGCACACTGACTCGGGCTCTGGATGCTATGAGATGATTAGTTTAAGATGTGCGGGCTTTGTTGTAACCCTTAAAAGCTGTCTCTACCCCTGCATGGTGTATGGCCAGTGCACTTGGAATATAAAAGACCTCATGCTTTTGTATCAAGAGTGCTTTTCATGAGTGATTGGGGGGGCACCTTTCTTGAGTAGGGCCTGAGGGTCCATGCTCTCTGAGTCTTTCAGTTCCAGGACAGGTTTCAAAGCTCCAGAGAAAACCTGACCTGGAACAAAGAAATCACCTCTTCTTCCTTCAACCAGTGCCCAGTCAAGCACAAACTTACCCTTTCCGGTGACATTTTTCCTCCTCATAATTTTCCACCTGAATCTATCCTTCTGCTACTTACTGCTATTGGGGCTTAAAAACACTATTCCTCAGTTTTCTGATGCAAATACAAAAGCCAGAAAAACAACTCAGAATAAATGTTCATTTTCGTTTCCTGTGATGCAGCTGTCTATGGTCAGTTCCTTTCCATTCTATAATGAGACTACACAAAGGAGGAAGGAAGACAAATTTTCTTCATAGCAAGCTCCTAAACTTTACATTAGCCCCCCCCCCCACCTGTTAAGGTTTCTATAAAGTTCCCCAACACCAAGCTGTGACTAAACCTTTAAAGTCTGTGTTTTATATAGGGGATCACTTCTGATCAACATATTAGAAAGCAACACCCTAAGTTGTGTTGCTCTACTGCCCTGAATACTTTGATCTATAGAAACACAAAAAAAGTCTCTCTTGTCCTCCCAATTTCCTGCCTCTTTCTTATTACCCCAGATTGTTCTGAATTTCTTCTATGTGAGTAAACAGTCTCTACAATATGGTTCAATTATGATGCTGTTGTTAGAACAGAAATGCAAGTTTATTATCAGAGAACTCATTCTGGACAAGATAATAGAATGGCCTAGCTGGATTCTAGTTGAGTGGATCAATGTTCTAGTTGAGTGGGTCAACCACCAGGCCATAAGACTACCCCACAGCAAGGAAAGCTCACCCCTAGGTGAGCCCAGCCTTAAGCTGTAGAAAGAGATAGGTAGAATAATTATCATTTTAATAAGCCTTTTGCATCCCAGAATTCCTGATTGGTAGTACAGTTTCTGAGCATAGTTGTGAAACCTTCTAAATCTGCCTGCTTTTCAGAATTAGACAAAGGAGGAGGCTTTCATTGTCTTCTTTTCATCTCCTTTCTAATCAACCTTCTGTAAAACATTGGGCTTCCAACACTTTTCTATGGAGACTTCTGTTCCTCTGCCATGGAGCTATATGTTGCTTTGTGACTGACTTCCATGGGGCCTTAACTGAAGCTGCATGGCTTCCCACCAGTCTTCCCATACTACCTCAGTCCTTTCCTCTAGGCTGCTGAGATTTGCAGCCTGCTTATCATAGGATATTTTTCCTTTTGTTTTCTTATAAAACTGTCCTGAAGCTTTTATTTGAGCCAGTCTTTAAATTCCTTTATTAATGGTTCTAAGAATCTTAAAGAGAAGACTCTATTTTTCTGGTGATTCAGTTGGAACTGTCCCCAGCCTGAACATGAAATTGTTAACTTTTTCTTGAATTCAGGGAAGAGTAAAACCTCGCAGGACAGATTGACTAGACTCCCTCCCTCCCCAAGAGAAAGTAAGCAGTAAAAACTTTTAGGGACACTCTCAGACAAACCAAGCCGCAAAGATTCTTAGATAATCCCAAAAGGCTGGAAGAAACAGACCAGAAGAGCTATCTAGAAGAGGCTCAGCCCAATTGAGCCACCTGAAAAGGATACTCTACAACATGTTGAGTAGCCTTTAGGCTGTATAGTGTGCTTTGGGTTACTAGTTTTTGTGAACTGTCACACATTCTGGCATGGGAGTTGGTCATGCTTCAGTCTTTGAGTCATTTCTAATTGTGTAAGGACCCCTCAGTCATGTTTCTGTAATTAATATCAATAAAATACACTGATTTACCAAGTTGAATTTTGGTGATATGAATATTTTGATTTGTTGTCAGTTATCTGGAGTGAGCATGTCATGTGCTACTGAGAAAAATGATCCTATCTGGAACTGGCCTAATGGTTATTAACATGATATTTTGGTCAAGAATTTAACTTCATGTTGCCCCTGTCCAAAAAACTTGAGTGAAGTTGGATTTAATAGTAATAGATTAATTTGTTTAATAGGAAATTTTAAGACAGATTTTCAGAACTGCTCTGGGAATGTAGCTGTAATTGTTAAAGAAATAAGTAACACTGAAGAGAAAGCTATACTGTAAATCTAAGAGGTAGGATGACTTGAGGGCAAGACACCATCAATCAAAGGCTTAGATTAATACAGACAAAAGTCTATATGGAAAGAGGAAGCCTGAACTGAGAATACAGCTAAATAATAAGTAACTGCCTAGAAGATTATTTCTGCCTGATCAACTGGTCTACAAGTATAGCTCAATATTGAGCTGGCAATAGAACTTGACATTGTTATTGATGGGTAGGTAATAGACAGAGGCTGTGGATGGGTAATATGTGGTTAGGTAATATTACATAAAAAGAAGAAGAAGAAGAAGTAGAAGAAGAAGAAGAAGGAGAAGGAGAGGGGAAGTAGAAGGAGGAGAAGTAGAAGGAGGAGAAGGAGAAGAAGAAGAAGAAGAAGAAGAAGAAGAAGAAGAAGAAGAAGAAGAAGAAGAAGAAGAAGAAAGACTAGAAGAACCATTAACTATTGCCTTGCAGCCTTGAAGGTGAGAGTTAGGTTTTAATTCAAACCCTGAGGGTTTCAAGAACTTTGAGATGACTTTCATTAAGAAGAGCTACAGACACAGTAGATCCTGCCTAAGTAAGAAACAGTTACTATTTTTGTTTTTGTGTTTTGTTTGTTTGTTTGTTTGTTTGTTCCTACAGATGGTTGATCTGCTTGAGTTTGGGTGCTTATGAATTTGATGCCTAGTTGACACATTATGAATCGCAGAGACTTGACATGGAGCTATAGAACTTGAGGATGTCTCTGTAGAATTTTGTTTTTTGGAGGATTTTTGTTTGTTTTTTTTCTACACATTTCTTGTAGCACCCTGCTTCTTGCTTTTAAACTAAGAATGTTTAAGGTGTGACATTTATATGCTGGAATCATTTCACTTGTTTGTGACTTTATAAGAACACACAATTAAGAGATTTTTGACTGTTAAAGTAATGGAATTGTTAAAGACTATAGGGGAATTTTCAAAGTTAGACAGAATAAACTTTAATTATTACAGGAAAATTAGTTTAAATGAATACAAAAGATGAACAAACACTTTGCTCTGAAAGTGAGGAGCACAAATTTTCTGCCCAGTAGCCAAGAGTCACATGAAAGTGAAGCTAGGTATATTGTGCTACAGTTCGGACTAAATCTGTGACAGAGTTAGCATTTAAGTCAAAATTACATGCCTTGTATAAAGGGTAACTACAAAATAAACTAGAAAGTCTAAGAAAACAATATGAACTTCAGTTTGACACTAGTGAACCTTCTGGAGCCTAGACAGCTGAAATAAGTGAGTTCTCTTCTAGGATGGTAGAAATATCTCACAGATACCATACATTCTTAAGTTAGTGATGAATACTGGATGGTAATCAGTCTTTAGAATGTGTTATTAGTTAGAAATGAAATCTAGTGGATGGTAAAATGCCATCCACTATTCATTTCTATAATGAATAGAAAAATCTATGTAATAGTAAAAGATAGTAGATAATCTGAAAAGAATTTTAATTAACACATTCAAATAAAGAACGAAAAATGCTTTAGTAGAAAGTTGTCACACTAACAAATAACACACTTGTGTGCTTCACCCTCACTGTTTACTTAATTAAACTAAGAAATACTAAGAAACTAAATAATTTAGTTTTTTAACTTAGTTAACTTGGAGTGCTAAGGAGTGTGCCTTTGTTTGTGTCAGAATGATGGGTTAAGAAGAGATAAACTAAAGAAGTAGAACCCACGCCTCTGAAGATAGGCCATATATACAGGGGCTAGGGTACTTGACTTATTAGAAAGGGAAAAGGAGACATGCACATAGATATTGCCATCTCTCCCTTTTTTCTTTTAATTTCTTCATCCACTAAGAGGTGAGCAAACAGACACATGCTGTTGTGACTGAATGACTAAATACTCTAAAGCATGAGACAAAGCAAATCTTTCCTATCTCACACTGTCTCCTCTCAGGTGGTTCATCAGATCAATGAGAAAAATCATTTACATACTAGGTATCTGAATGGCAGTATAAATAATTAGGTAAAATTGTAGAAATGAGACATTATCAGTGTAATAAAAAATTCATTGTAGAGAGCAGTGAAGATGCTACATAGCAAATTCAACTGCATTTTAAGAAATAGGAAAAATAGATATGGAAAAGAAAGTTTTTCCGAAAATACCACAGATGGATGTAAAATTTTTGCCAACACTGTATACACATAGAATCATGGGAGACATATGGGGAGATTCCAACATCCTATAGTAGGAGATTCAGACAGAAAACAAAGGAAGAAGAAGAGGAGAAGCTTGAGGAGATGTTGATGACAAAATTAATTGACTAATGAGCACAATTTCAAACTATAAAATCTATGTGTACAAATACTGCATAGGAGATATAGGCTACCATCATTAAAAGGGTAAATGTTCATGTCACATTAGTAACAGGCAGACTGCCCATGTGGATACCAGAATGATGGCAGACTTCCCATCTGAAACGTCAGAGTGACAACAGAAAAAGAATTAAGAGAAAGAAGGGGGATGATAGGAAATGGAAGAGCTTTAATTCTTTTAGTGTATCTAGCCAGAAAGAAGGTACAAAATAAACAACAATAAAAAACAATTATGAGAGATAATGTTAAGACGGGAACTATCACATTCTCTATATTAAGAGAAGAAACACACTAAGTGATTTTAAATTTTATATATACATATATTTGGCTTTATGTGTTATACACAGTTCCAGAAGAGATACTAAAATATTCAAAAATAAAAAAATAATTGTAAAATTCAAGCTATCCTATCTTTTTAAATAATATGCACTTTATTGCTAAAGAGAAATGAAGGTAGGGCAGGATAGAGGAACAAACTACATGACTAAAACTAAAGTAATCTAGACAAAACACTCCTCTTTATAAACATGCATAGGCTGTATTTATCATTACAATTTTGAAAAGAAGGAACAAGTAGAAATGTCTGCTTTTCCACAAGATCACAAATAAGGCAAAGCAACTCTGTATGTTTGGGAGTAATCAAATGATCTTGGTGTAAAATAACATAAAATTAAGTTTCAAGTGATAACACTAAAAGAGGTCAAGAGGAAAACTTGATATGAAAGAAACAGCATGAATGAAAGCCATAATCTAATATAAATATAAATATAAATATATAGCCTTAAGTCTACCAGGAAACATACTGAAAAAATGAGAAAATAATAAATCCACAGTCATATTGCAATAATTTAACCAGACAGCAGTAGAATAAGGTACAAGATGGGACTGAAGGTGTAAAATGTGACTTTCAGTTTTTATTCATTATGATCTGATTCTGGTAGTACAATGCAGTTTTAGCATGTTAGATTGTTTAAAAAAATATTCACATGACACAGTAAGTTGCCAAATTTCAATGTTACACAAACTTCATTTTTGATCACTATATATTCTGCCAAGGCATAGGCAATGGAAACATTTCATCAAATTTTCATTATGTACTTTGAAATCAACAAATAACACAATAAATTATATAATAAGCTCCAGAAATGTCATAAAAATTGTGAAACATTTGAAACTTAAATATTTGCCATATCAAAAGTTATGGTATAAAATTAGGCTAATCCTGATATAAATATAAAGCTATGTTGTTGAGAAAACATGAATGACTGAACACACATAAAATGATGTTCTGATAGATTTATGAGTTAGCATCTGTCAAGCTTTATAATAATAGCTGTTTTGGTCATAAAACCAATTGTTAGAACTTTGGGAGCTAATTTCCATACCGTAATCTAGTTTGTGAAATTTCTTAATTCTAAACACAGTCTGTAGGCTTCTTTTACAGCAGGTGCCAAGAGGCCCAATTTAAGTCAATCACAAAGTTCCTGTTGTCATAAAGAGCCAAGGGAACCATTTATAAGGAAATGACCACTAATTTTTTTGCTTATATGATTTTTTTCACCAATAATTTTTGTTGCCCTTTGATATAACTTTCTCATTCAGGATAAAATTGAGGTCATAAATCATTATACATTAGTTAAAATTTATTCTGAGTATGTGGCTTTTCTTTGTTTGACCAAACAGCTATTTCATTGTTTGATCAAGAACAAGATATTATTTTATAGTTCTAATTTTCATTTTTTATTGAAAATTTTAGCAGACTGAATAGATCAAGAAGGAACAACATCCGAGTCATGAGAACTGAGGTAACAGACACTCCACAGGGATCCTATGAATAGGCTGATATTTCTCTTGATACAATGACCTAATAAGGTAAGTGAATAAAGTTGTCAGACTTTTGTACCTTGTTAGTATGAAAAATTTAAAAATTAAAAAATACATGATGGAAGAGTAGAAGTAGAATTCAATTTGTTTTATAGTTGATGCTACAATTATAGAAAATGAAATTATAAATTTAATTTTTAAAACAACATGAGGCTTATATGTGTTCATGGCTCAAGTGGGCTACCAAGGATCTACTACTTATAATATCCTACTTATGAGTAATGACCTGACAATAAATTTGTATAATATTCCTTCTCCTGACATTTGTTATTATTTTGTTTTAGAAAAATCAGTTGAAACAAGTGCTGGAGGCATGGGCACTGACCACATAGTAGATGGATCCTTTTCCCTTTTGGTTTGCTGGTGTGGTTCTTAGAGTCTTGAGGTAAATAGATCTTTCTTGTGTGCAAAGTATTCTGAAAAAATGACTTAGTCACTATTCAGAAATGTATGTAGGGCAAGAGAACAGTGAGAAGGAGAGGATGCTCCAACACCTGTTGTATTTGTGTCTTTTTTAATTATAATTTTTATTTTTGAGAATGTAATATAATTACAATGCTTTATCCCTTCCTTTTCCTCCCTCCAAATCCTCCTCGGCCTATTTTAAATTGATGGCCTTGATGGGGAATGTTCTTCTGTACATGTTTCTCTTATTGATTAATGAATTAAATACTGATTGGTGATTTGTCAGACAGGAAGTTATATAGCTGTGCAGAATCAGGATATGGGCAGGGAAAAACAGGAAATTGCTCTCTTCTCTGCAGAGAAGCTGAGCAGTAGTGATGGAAAATACACAGAGAGTCTGGCTACTGTTTGTTATTGTGTTATCTTTGAAGTTTTTGATTGCTGAGAAAGAGTTACAGCTACTAAATTATACTTGATTATAAATGCTGCAGGACTAATCCAGCATATGTTTTGAAAATGCTTTACTTCTAAATTTAAGTATAAGCACAGGTTACAGGGGAAAAGAGTATCTGTTTGTGTTTCCACAGAAAATGAAAAGCTGTGGATTCCTTCCAGACTAATATGGTTTGATCAATCAAGACCACCTGAAGCAATGGCCTAGGTGATCCAATATCTAAAACTGATGAGACAAAGTATCTTTGTAGAATAACTACAACCAAGATCTGGTCAGGTTTCTGTTTACTCATGATCCCATGATACTGGCAATGCTGCCACACAACAGGAAGTATTTTGGAGAGAATGATGCCCACATTCTGAAATATTGTTTATAAATGTTTGTTTTCATTTAAGTAGGGTTGCTTATAAATGGTTAATGATCACAACCAATCTCTTTATAAAGGAAAAAAGGGGGATTATGATATAGAAATGAATACTTTGCACTGGTATGTATTTTAATTTATTGATACAAACTTAAGGTCAATTTTGTTGCATGTAAATTTCTCCTCTTGTTTAGGTATTGTGTTTATATAGATCTTTTAAAATATGATGCATAATTAAATAAAGATTGTATATAGTCACCTATAATAATCAAAACTTTTAGTTATGTTAGTTAGATTTTCTAGATATACAGACCTACAAAATATGGCATATAAAATGGTTTACGGTTTTTCATGACAGTGAGACATAACTGCTCCTGGAAACACCAATTACTTCAGAGAGGAAGATGGGAAATGAAGAAACTCATTATGGAGTTTGCTTTCAACATGGTGGAAATAGACATTTGGGTAAAAAAAAACTGCTCTTGCCTGGACAGTAATATGCTGTAGAAGGTGGACATTCAGGACACACAGTTAAGTGACTGCTAAATTTGCAGAACAAGACAGTCTTGAGGGGTTCCTACTTTGTGGAGGAGTCTGCAAGACATTCTGTAGGACACAGAGAAAAATAACTGACAAATTGCCTATGAAGATGAACAGTTTAAAATTTCCTGCTTTAAATTTCAGAATTCTATTTTTTTTACCGCAGAAAAGTATTCCATTATGTAAATGTGCCACATCTTCTTTATCCATTCTTCAGTTGAGGGGCATGTAGGTTGCTTCCAGGTTCTTGCAATTCCAAATAATGCTGATATGAACATAGTTGGGCACATGTCTTTGTTGGATGGATGTGGATCATTTAGGTATATTCCTAAGAGGGAGATTGACGGGTTCTGTGGTAGACTGATTCCCATTTTCCCAAAGAACCACCATACTGATCTCCAAAATAGTTGTACAAGTTTTCACTCCCACTAGCAGTGTAGGAGTGTTCCCCTTTCTCCACATTCTCTGCAGGATAAGTTGTCATTGGTGTTTCTAATTTTAGCCATTCTGGCAGGAGTAAGATGGTATCTCAAAGTTGTTTTCATTTGCATTTCCCTGATAGCTAAGGAAATTGAGCACTTTCTTAAGTGTCTTTCAGCCTTTCACAGGCAAGTGGATGGAACTTGAAGAATCCATCCTGAATGAGGTAACCCAGCCACAATAGAGGAACATGGTATGTACTCACTCATATATGGATTTTAGATATAGAGCAAAGGATCACCAGCCTATAATTCACACTGCCAGAGGAACTAGGATACAAGAAGGATTCTAAAAGATTCATAAAAGATCCCTCACAGAAGGGGGAAGGGACAAGTTCTCCAGAGCACATGGGGAGTTGGGGGGGCAGTGAGTGTAGAGGGAACTAGGAGAAAGAGAAGGGGAGGAGAGGAAATCATGTGGGACTAGGAAGATTGAGTCAGGAGCGAATAGAAGGGAGGAGAGAGAGAGAGAGAGAGAGAGAGAGAGAGAGAGAGAGAGAGAGAGAGAGAGAGAAGGAGAGAGAAGAGAGACCATAAAAGAGGGAGCCATTATAGGTCTGAAGAGAAAATTGAACCTAAAGAAATGTCCAGAGACTTACAAGACTGACCCCAACTAACAATTTGAGCAACAGTGAAAAGGCTACCATAAATGTCCTTCCCTGATAATGAGTTTGAGAACTAACTTATCCACCATCAAGGAGCCTTCATCTAGTATCTGATGGAAACTGAAGCAAACATCCATGACTAAACACTTAGCCAAACTGGAATCCAGATTCAGAGAGGGAGGACAAGACTAGGCTGCAGAAACACATAGAGACATCTTACCTGAACAAGGAGGAGCTAATGGGCCCCCAGACTGATAGCTGGGAATCCAGCATAGGACTGATTCAGACCTTCTGAACATGGATCTCAGATAGAAGGCCTGACCAGTCTAAGGGTCCTCATAGAGTGGATCCAGGATGTATTCCTGGTACACAGAAAGGCTTTGTGGACATATCCCCCATGGGGGGATACTTCCTTAACCTAGAGACAGGAGAGAGTCCTAGTCCCTACTCCAATGACTTAACAAATTTAGGTGACCCCTCCAGGAGGGAATCATCCTACATGTGGATTGGAGGGGATGGGAGGGGAGAGTGGTTGGGGGTGGGAGAGAGGGATAAAGGGAGAGGGAGGGAGAGAGAATTGAGATCAATATATAAAAATAAAAATAAATTATAAAATATTTCCTGCTTTACTGAGAAGTCTGCCAGACACACTGTGGCCTATGGCCTGAGGATGGGTCCTCCAACATTACAGAAGAACTTAGAACTTAGGGTGACTGTGCAGATAGGAAGATTCTCTATCAATTCTAGAGTTTGTATACTATCCTTCTGTGGTCTTTGATGGAGTTGAAGACAGTTATGGTTATATTTTTTCTTAGTTATGATAAAAGATAAGTTACATATAAGATTTTAGAGTCACAAAGAGGATATAGAATATCTTCTTTAAATTTTTCTAATGTTAATGCACTAAATATTGTAATGATAATTCTTGCTTAATAACTGTTTTATTGTTTATAATTTTACTATGTTGAAGTTAAACCCTTCTTTTTATTTAAGCAGAAACGAAGAGATGATGGGGAATGTTCTTCTGCATATGTTTCTTTTATTGGTTGGTGAGTAAAACACTGATTAGCCAGACAGGAAGAGATTTAACTGAGCAGAATCAAGATGTAAGCAGGGGCAAACAGGAAATCACTCTCTGCAGAGATGCTTAGGAGGTAATGTGTACTGTGGCTAGCTCCTTCTCCCTGTTCTCTCAGCATTTCCCTCTATTTCCCACTCCAGCCTTTTGTTATCTAGACCAATTGAGAACTCTTATTATATGGTCTCTTCTTTCATTAATTAATTGTTACTTCATGTAAACACACACACACACACACACACACACACACACACACACACTCCTAAATATAAATGCTTAAGAATGTATAAAGTTACTTGAATATATGTTTTCAGAGATGATTATTTGGCCAATTGTTGTGCCCTTCCTTAGGGAAAACACCTAAACTACTCCCAGTTTTCCTCACTTGCCTGTAGGTCTTTGTGTAAGAGACCACATGAGTATTTCTCGGTCCACTTTGGTATATCCATCAATGTTGTCCTTTCTGTATCCCTTTTAAGTTTCAACCTGTGTATGCAAATTGAAAGGTAACATAACATGCTTTTAGTTTGGCATTTATCCCCCATGTTGTTCTTGTCAATATACACACTGTCTACTTTTCTCCTCTTTCTCTTATCTTTTCTATGTTTCCACCATCAGCATCCTCTAAAGTCATTCATTTTGGTATTATGATAGAACCTAATCATGTGCAATTTCATCATACAAAACTTTCCTTCTTTGATGTACTATGGAATTAGGGAACAACACAATGGGGTATTAAAAGGCAAATGGTTCAAAGATGCCTATAGCTGCTGTGTGATGAGTCCCTCTGGTTTAGTCCATGAAGTCTAATGTAGAGAACATTGTTTTGTTCTATACTATCAGTTTAGTCTTCTTCCAGAGAGACTTCCATCTCTTTACCTGCCCTCTGCCTATGTGTTTATATAGCTCAGTAGGAAGACTCATTTCAAAACTTTCAGTATTCCATATAGCCATTAATGGTAATTTGTTTATCTTTCTGGATAATTATCTTAAAGGCACAGAGAGTAATTCACACTTTTTCCTATCTGCATCACAGTGCCCTAGGCTGGAGGAAACACAAAACATTTTGATACAGTTAAGGAAGGGTTTGGGGCAAAGGAGAGACCTTTTTAAAGTGTGCCTTTTCCAAAAGAGATGAATTTGAATATTTAGTAGAAAATTTATTCCTATAGAAGAGAGGGATGACTTTTGAGCAGGAAGAAATGATGAAAGAATGCTGAAAATTATGTAGAGAAGTAGCAGAGAGTTTTGGGCTTCAAAATAACTAGACATAGGGTCAAGATGTAGTTGATGATAACCAGGTGTTTGGAGTCCATTTACAAGTTATTAGAATTTCTAATTCTATGTTTGATTGTATTTGCACTGCTCTTATTAGTGACATGAACTCAAAATATTAAACTAAAAGGCATATGAGAAGTGTTTTATAAAGCATAGAGTGGAAAACAGTTCACAGCAGCTCTGAGCACATGAAAAGTTGTGCTACATCTTACAAGTATGTGTCATTGCCACAATCATTACCGCTATCTGCTGACTGACTATTCCTTTCCATTGTGTTATTTCTTCTGCATAAATCCCCAAACACAATCTCTAATTCCCTATTAGGGAAGGCAGAAAGTTTTTTCTTATATTTGGAAGATTGAGGCCACCCGACCAAGAACAAACATTTATAGTGTGGATTTCAGGATCACACTTGGCAAAGCTGGAGTGCCAACATCAGTGCTCCCCTTGGCGGAGTTTATAAGACAAAGTACAAATATCTTACATTCAAGTTTTTGCCAGTCTCATAGAGCAGAGCCAAGTGATGAGCAACTTGGCAGGTGATGGGACTAAGAAAGAGGGATGAAGGGAAAGGAGCCAAACTGTGATATGATCAGCTGAAGGCTCCCTTTAATGCTGAGAGGGGTATGATCATGGGTGCCAAGACATATGAGACATTGTTCATTCCCTGCATATGAAAAGTGGGAGCTTCAAGTCTCCAAACACCTGTGCACTCCCAGTTCTCAGTAAAAACTGTTCCTAGACTAAAGTGGAATTGTACACTGGGTCTGAATGAAAAGTGGGGAGGGAGCTAAGGACTTATACATGTATATAAAATAATTTCCTGTGTTGTCTTTCACATTTGATGAGATAGATAAAAATGTAACAAACTCTTTCTAAAATACATATGTCCACCGTCAGAATTATTTAAAATGTGAAGTAACTATCACAGGAGGTTAGGAGGCAGAGAATGTAGAGAATAAATTGAATGCCAAATTTGCAGAAAAGGACCAGGGCAGAGCAAAATGAGCTCTTGAGAAGCCAGCAGCAAGATTTCCGCACAAGTGCCCTCTGCCTTGGGCTAGAGAGACACTGTGACTTGGGTCCTTTTGAATTCTTAGAGCACAGGCTGTGTCCATGTGTACTTTGTAGGTAAGTTCTGTGGAATGTTAGATCTGTGAAGGATGGACAAGGGCATGGCAGCATTGATGAAACAAGACCCTGAGAAGACAAAGTTGGAGAGAAGAAGAACTAAGAGAAGAAGAAGAAAACCAAACAGATACTTTGCATTCAGGGTTGTCTGTTACTGAGGGTAAACCATTCAAACCTCGAGAATTGGTCTTCCTGGGGTAGTTACCTGGGCAGTTGCAGTAAGTGGGGTCTCTGAAATTGCTCATACTCACTGTTTGGACCAAGAATTCTCTTTGGAAACCACACATACCCTCCAGTTTCATTTATATAATTGCTGGGCTTTACACCCTTGTGAAGATTAATATTCATTGTCAACTTGATATGATTTAGCACAGTATCACAACTCTGTGCCTTAATTTGACAGTGCTTCTAGAGATATGTAATTGACAGGGAACATCCGTTCTGAATTATGATTTTGCCATGCTATGGGCTAGGGACCAGACTAAATAAAAAACAGAAAATAAATTGAGCACAGGCTATTTCATTCCTCTGTATTATGTCTAGCTCAACATGATGAACTAAACATCAAACTCTAAGATAAAATAAGCACTTTCTGAAGTTCTATTTGTCAAGTATTTTGTTTTGTTTTATAACCAACATTATATAATAAGCCATCTTAAATGTTTAATCTAAAACCTGTAGTCTGAGCTTAACTGCTACTTCTGGGTGGATTTCTTTACACTCTGCAAATTTGCTGAACAAAATTAATATGTATAAAAATAAGACAACACAATGTGCTTTCTATATTTCACTTGTCATTTAAAATTTAAAAGAAATTAAGTGTATTAATTTTTGCTATACTTCAGTTTCTTTGTGTAGAATTTGGATTCTCTACTACTTCCTGGATTACCACCAGAACTTTGCTTAAATGATTGAAATGAGATGACAGGCACCATACAAAAATCTACAAATCTAAGAATCCACTCAGCACATCTATGATTCATATCAAAGTTTTCTGTCCCCTCCCTAAAAATTGTCTATCCCTTTGTCTGCCACACTGTCAGTGAGTATAGCTTTCTGAAGGTCTTGAGGCATTCAGTGGCCAGATGCTTTCTGAGGGGAGAGCAGCCGCTGGTTGTGATGCCTTGTCAGCCACATGTGTTTCTCATGCTCTCCCCTCTCATTTTCTTAAGCAGGCTGACTTTTCTCTGCTCATACTTATCTGAGCATAGAGTTGCCTCAGCTCTAGTAACCAGGCTAGAAGCTGGGGAGTGGAAGGGGTGGGGGCAGAGTTGCAGTAGTGAATGAGATCCCTTTTTAAGTGTGAGAGCAGACCTCCCATCAATCCAAGCTTCCCTAACACCTTTATCAGCTTGCCATGGACTCAACAGAATTCAGGTTATTATTGTTTTATTGGTTAATGCTTGTTATTGGTGATGGTAGTTTGTGTTTGGAGACAAGCTTCTACCAATGTAGCCAACGTCAGCCTGAAACTTGGAACAATCCTACTTCCTCAGCCTCTGACTGCTTGTATTACAAGTATGCATGCTCTGCTGATACTGTTTTTAGTTTCCTTACACGTTTCATGGTTTTACTCTGCCCTTTCTGCTGATTTAATAATGTTAATAATAGTTTGCCTCTCTATAATTTCCAACTTGTCTGATATGATTTTTACAAGAACATTTGGCTACTAACAGTGGACAAATTGTTTATAGGGTGTACTCACCTATACTAGGCAGTATTAGAATACACAGAGATAATTTTGAAAAGTCACACTCAGACACAGATGATAAACTGGAATTGCTTGAATAGGCCCCTAGAGATATGAAGATGTGTGGTTTAGGAATGAAGATGGGTGTTGCCCAGAAATAAGCTGCCTGAGTTGTGGTTTGTTCTCAAGCTACCCTTTAAAATGATCAAATTTTTGAGAATTTGGCCCCAGTGCTTGGAATTCTAGTGTTTGGGAAGTCCAGCCATTTAACCATCTGACTTATATAGGGTTTCTATTGCTGTGATAAAACAACATGATCAAAGCAAATTTTGGGGAAAGAGTTTATTTGGCTTATACTTCCCCATGTCAGTGCATCATTGAAGGAAGTCAGCACAGGAATTCAAACAGTGCAGGAACCTGGAGGCTGGACCTGATGCAGATCAAGGAGGAATGCTGTTTCTAGACTTTCCTCATGGCTTTCTCAGCCTGCTTTTTTCTAGATCCCAGGACCACAAATCTACGATCAATTGGCTAGGCCTACCCCATCAATCACTAGTTAAGAAAATTCTCTACAGGCTTGCCTGAAACCTAGTCTTATAGAAGCATTTTCTCAATTGAAGCTCCCTCCTCTCTGATGACTACAATTTGTGGTCAGTTGACATAAAACTAGTTAGCACACCATCTGACCAAGACCATCAACTTGACAGCAACAGATACCTACTGAGTTATGTCAGGCTCCCTTCTGAAGAACAAGCTAATTCTAAGACCAAAGAGTAAGTCAGTCTTGGGAGTGGAACCATAGATTCTTGAACTAGCAGAGAAAATTGTTGCCTTCTGGGACTATGTCTTAGAGATAAAATATGTATACAAGTCACTGCCCAATCATTGCACCTTGGACAGAATTTCCAAATGTCCAGTAGGCCAGAGACTGCTGGTTTGAGGACATTTTTAACAGGACTCCTCTCTTTCTCATGTTTGCTGCTTTAGGACATAAATATATTATAACATCACCATGATTTTAGGTTCTCATCTAGAGAGCCAATGTTAGGAAGGTTACTCTAGTGATAGGAAGATGTCTCAGTGGCTAAATGTTTGTCATGCAAGCATGAAGCCTGGCGCTTGGATCACCAGGATAAAGGAATATGTAAATGTCCAATATGTTGTGTGCCTAAAGTTCTAGCTTAGGAACATAGATGAGGTTCCCATAGTAATTGTCCTAGGAAGACTAGCCATATTGGCAAGCTATTGGTTTGATTAAGACTCTGCCATAATGAACAAAGTGAAAGTGTAGGCAGAGTTTTTCTGTGTCCCAGCAGTTGCTCCCAAATAACCACAAAAGTCTTAATATTAATTATAAATGTTCAGCAAACAGCTTAGGTTTGTATTTAGCTAGCTCTTAACACTTAAATTAACCCATTTCTATTAATCTATGTGCTTCCCTGAGGCTCATTTACCTCATCTATGAACTTCCCATGTCGCTTCTTCTGCATCTGATTCAAAATTCCTCAGACTCCACATTCATTTCCATCATTCTCTCTTCCCTGAATATACCGCCTAGCTATTAAACAATCAGCATTTTATTAACAATGAGATTAACACATTTTCACTGTGTACAGAATTATTCCACAGCGTGGAAAAGGACATAGGATGGTTCTAGACATCAAGCTGTACACCTGTGTCCACACATGTGAAAAGAAGCATATACAAGCATTCACACTACACACACACACACACACACACACACACACACACACACACATTCCTTGTATGTTTTCCGCCAGCCCGCCAGCCACCTGTCTAGACCCACAGCCGCACCAGCCCCAATAACACGCAGAGACTCTGTATTTGATACAATCCTGTTGGCCAGTTATCATTATTGTTTATGGGCTAGCTCTGTCTTAATTATTAACCCATTTCTACTTATCTAAGTATTTCCACATGGTCATCTTATCAGGGAGCCGCGGCTGGCATCTTCCTTCCTCCCCAGTTTACATCTTGACTCCTCCTAACCACTTCCTCTTTCCTCCTTGTCTCCTAGCCCCGCCTATCTTGCTTTCTCATTGGTCACAGTGCTTTATTGATTAACCAGTATGATAAACATATTTACAGAATAACATCTCCCATCACACACACACTCACTCACACACACACATACACTCAATTATTTTCCAAATACTTTCTGTAAACATCAACTTCCCTATAGATATTACTGGCCTTTCTTACTAAACTTTACAATATAAAGCTTACAGAATTAAAGTAGGATTGTGGTATGGTTTTATATATATGCCATTGTCATTAATGAAATGAAAAAATGTTCAGTTTTGAAAAGAGTTGAATATGAGAAAATAAGGGTAAATTTGAATGCAAATAGTAATTTCCAAACACAAGGAAATAATGCTGGACTTCTTCCAATATATTGTTCACTGCATGTTTAATATTAATGAATATTTAACTATATGTCCACTAGTAAGTTAGGATTTCATAAAGTAATATTTAAAGTAATTACAAGTTTAACCACATACCAAGATGACTAATATTTAGTAATGGCAATGATGCTTTTGTGTTTGTCAATTATCACAATGGAGACTATAAAGTAATTGATCATCCTTGAACATTCTGGCTACATGGGAAAGATGCTGTGCCCTGACTCTACAAGTGGATAGACTGAGATTTAAGGCTCAGTGAAGATTATGATTGAGGACCTTTAACATCCAAGGACACTGATGCCTTGATGACACTTACCCCTCCTTTGCACTAAATATATAGTTTGTATTAAATGAATCTTGAAGTACTTTCTGTTTACCTTTGTTAGGGTAAAACTTTTATAAAGCATTTTAATATCTTTGATATATATATTGATTTACATTCCATGAAATTTTCCACAGGTGCCTTGAAGTTGGTTTTGTGGGCTCTGGATTTCTGAGAGCCTCATGACAGAGTGATGAAGAGAGCTTGCTGAGTCTAAGGATAAACAGTTAACAGCACATAGTCCAATTACTAGTACAGAGGGGAAGGAAAGAGCTAAAAGCTCAAAGATATGTAGGTCCATGAATCCTGAATTCTTTCTCTCTGTCTTTAGTTCTCTCCCCTTTTCTTTCTTACTCTACATCTTTTCTCCCCCCTAAAATGAGAAAAAAAAATATGTATGATTTTTACAACCTTTCATGTCCTGTGTTTATTTCTCAGTTAACTAACCAGGCTTACATTTTCATAAACTTATTGACAAATACTATATTTAGAAGGGTGTTTGTTGTTAGAAAAGACACGAAAAGGAAAGCTCCATCACAGAATATTTTACGGGTCATGGTATCTTCTCGAATGCATAAATAAATAAACTACTTATTTATAACAGAAAATTTATTGAATTTTAATTAAAGCAAAGTAAATAATTCAATAAATCAGTTCAATATATTCTTTTGACTTAGAGGAGAATAATTCTTATTGGATTAATGGTGCATGTATCGAAGAAGAAGCTAAATTATGTTTTCTTTTTTAGAACAACTAAATTATACATAAAGATACAGAAATAAAAACAATAACTTTATCAAGAAGAGTATACCTTTATGTTCCAATCTGGTTTGCTGCCAGAAATCTGGTTTCTACATTGTGCTATGCTTAATACCAGGGAAGGTATAGGTATCTGAGGGGAACTACAAAAATGTTAAAAGCAGAAAGATAGAAATGATGTGGGAAGCAACTAAGACTAAAAATTTCTGAATGAGAGTCAAGCACCAAATCAGAGCTCAGCAGAAAATAAGTACCTTAGATAGAAATAAGAACATTTAGAAATGTATTATACTCAAACTTCTGATTATCAAATGCAAAGAAAATTCTGGAGAGAAGTTAGAGGGGATGGGGAGTAATCATTTTTTTGAAAGAGCCTGTTGTGTTGGCACATGCCTAGATTACTACTATTTGGGAGGCAGTGGTCAGAAGGTATCAGGCACATTCCACCAGTGATTGAAATAAGTAAGATTAATAAATATTACATAAAAACTTAACTGACCCAGAATTTCATATTTTTCTAAATTACTCTTTAATAGTAACAAAAAGTAGTGAAATAATGAGAAATACACTGTTGTAGGTGCAGACATCCACTAAGAACAGAGTGAGCATTCAAAGCTTTTTGGATAAAAAATAGAACAAAAGGGCTGGAAGGATTGCTTATGGTTAAGAGCACTAGTTGGTATTTTTTTTAGAGAACTAAGTTCAATTCCCAGCACACATATAGCATCTCACAACTGTTAGTAACTCATGTTCCAGAGGATCTGATGCCCTATTATACACCCTCAATGGGTATGCATGGGATACAGATATATGCACAAATAAAATAAATAAATATCAAGTAAAATAAGTAAGAAATAAAAACCCATTAAAATAGAGAGAACAGACCCCATTCCAGGAAATTACCATGACCCTGACATGTAGGAGAAAAACATAAAAAAAAAATGTACAACAGACTGATGCACAAATAAAGAACTCTCAACAGAGCATGTGCTGTGCATTTATTAATGAAAATTTGCAACATATGAAGATTATTACACACTGTGACTGAGTTGAATTCATCTTAGAATGCATAGTTAGCTTAATGTCCAAAATCAATTAATGTAATACAATGCATTAATAGAATAAAGAAAAAATTATATTATCATCTTAGTCAGCACACACAAAAGTGACAAAATCAACACTCACACATGTTTAAAATGTAAAGTAGAAAATGACCAGAGTTGTCTCAGCCAGATAAAATTGACATTTCCTAAGTGGAGGAGATGACTTAGGAAATAAGACTGCTGATAATTCTTAGAAAGACCCCAACTTTGATTCCCAGAACCAACATCAGAAGGCTTACAACTTCCTGTTATTCCAACTCCAGGGGTCTAGTGACCTCATTTGGCCTCTAAGAGCACCTGCATATGCAATGTATACTTTTACACACACACACACACACACACACACACACACACACAACACACACAGATACAAAATCACATATACCACACACACACTCTTAGAACTATTGTTCAGAAACCAACCCTGACAAAGCTCTCAATTAGCATTCTATTTGTTAGTATAAGACTGATCATATGTAGGGTGCATTATCAAGTGCGTGAGCTAGAAGCATTACGGTATAGCAACATTGAGAAGATGAGACACATAGCAGCTGACTGGGCTGATGTCATTATTTCAGGTAAGCAGTCATTATTTGAAGAGCAACTTGCTATAAAGGTGAATCTTGGGCTTTTTCTTTCATCACTTGCCCATCATCTTTTATATATGTCATAGGTCAACATCAAATGGCTCAGATGCAGATGGATGATTTTGAACTTACTAGCCTCCAAATCTATAAGACAAATAACATTTGTTTCCTTGTAAATCACGTAATTAGTTGTATTTTATTATAGCAACATAAGATGAATTAGATAAACTGAAATCAGGCACAAACCTAGACACTTGTCATAAATAAGTTCTATCGATTACATTCCTGGAGTGTCTGCAGGGCCAAGTGGGAAAAAAGAAACAGAAGACATACTGACTAAAGAGAAATAGAAAGTATTTCATGATCTATTGATCACATGATTATCTATGTAGAAAAATTACAAGATATACAAAAAGATTGGCATTAACACATTATTTTTTGTCAAAGTTGAAATTGTAGCATAACAGTTTTATGTATGTCATATATGTACACATATATGTATTAGAAAGTTATTTTTTTATAAAAGTCACTGACAATGACATCTAAAATGTAGGAGAAATTTTGAGAAAAATTGTGAAAGTCCTACAAACTAATAACTATATCATATTTTTGGAATAGCTGTAACCAGAAGCAAATAAATGGAGAAATAAATGGTGAGTTGGGCTGTATTCCTACTGCAGATAAGCCTTGAGCCAAGCATCAACTTAAAAAGTAGAGTCTACTTTCCACCTGTATGAGTTCTCATCTTGTTATACCACACATTGACTGGATCACAGACTTGTCAACTATTCAGTTAATTTCACAATATAGTAGAAAAACAAATTTTATAATTTTTGCTTTATTTTACTTTTATTTTTTGGGGGTGGCTTATTCTTTCCCCATTGCTAAAAACCAATAGATAACACTTATAAATTTACCTATCAAGGTCAATTACTTTATTTATCTGCTTCTTCCTCCTGAACCTTACCACCAAGATCCAGGTGTCAAAGTATTGAAGCCTAGCAATCAAAACCCCCACTTGGCTATCCTAAATAACATGCCCAATCAAAACCAACAGACTCATCCCAACACAGTGTTTCCTCTTTTCCCTTTATACACCTTCATTTCCCTATGGGCCATATCTATCTTTGTCCCTCCTGGGCAATATACCTTACCTCTCTCTCTTGTCCTTTTCCCCTCCCCCCACCCTCTGTTTCCTTTGTCTCTTATTCCCTACCCTTTGCCACTCTGGGGCAAAAAAAAATCTTCTGTGTGATGAGATCTTGGTCTTGATGTATGTTATGTGGATCTGGGTCCTGTCAATGGGAATACACGTATAAGCACTGGTCTCTGGATTGTATGGCGCAGTCAGACCTAGCTAAGGGGCTTCTAAGTATCTTCTATCACTCCTAAAAGGAGACACCAATGTGACAGTTCTTCATGTCTCACCACCAGGCTACTGCTGCATGTAGCAATTGGAGCTTCCATGGTCATCCTCCTGCTTGTTAGAGAGGCAGTGGACATTGAAGTATTGTGAAGAGCAGGGGACCAGGGAGAGGGCTCTGGAGCCCGATTGACCTGTGAATGTCTCCAGAGGCAAATACGCACCATTACTGTGGCTTGTATACATCTGGAACAGGGGATGTGGCTAACTAACCCCAAGTCTTAGTGTGTTTACAGCCCGACAGGTGGTACAGTTGCCGTCAGTGACTTTCCCCCTGAAGAAAGCTACAACACTGACCACAGTGTTTTACGATTCCTCTGCCAAAGTCCTCTAAAATTTGAGGAGGTGACATACTTTTCTACTCTCCATAATATCTATTCTTCATTCTAGTCTGAGAAAAACCATTTCATAATATATGTCTTTTCCATTAAATATATACTTATTAAACACTGAAGACTTGTTCTAAGAATGAAAATACCCTATCTGCTGATACGTAGAAGAGAGCTTGCAATATTCAGGAGCCTTCAGTCTTTAGAAAGCCACAGCGCATGAGGCTGTCATAGAATCTCTTAACCTCGACTTTTTCATTTTCCAATAAAAGAAAAAATTAACCTGCAAATACTTTTGTGTGGTTGGAAAGACACGAATCTTAAGTTTTAACAGAGCCTGACAGAAAAGCATCAAGGAAATGGACCTTCCTTTAATCTGATGCCACTGGACTTGGTAGTTTTGTCAGTACTTGCTGCATGGGAAGAGCTTGTAAGAGACTGTGACATCAGTGTGTTGAAATCAAAGCCGAAACTTTAAGACAATAGGAGGTATAGACTTTGTGAGGTAGTAAAGTCCCGAGAATAGAACCCTCAGAAGTTGATTGATGCCTTTTAGAAGGTGGTGTATCAGTTGTTTTTAGTTCCACTGTGACAAAAGACCTGACACAATAACTTAAAGGAAGACTTGTTCGTTTGGATGCATGCTTTGAGAGAGTCCATGCCAGGGAGGCCTGGAGCAGTTCATAGGAAGTGATCAGAGATGGTATCCCCCTCAGGACACTCCTTGAGACCTACTTATGTATTAGATCACCTAAAATGTCTACAGCTTATCAAAGTAATGTCACCATCTGGGGACCATGCATTCAAATCACAAACTGGTGATTCCCTTGCATATTTCATCACTCCCACCAGGAAAGCCTTCAGGAGAATCAACCCCCTCCTCTTTCATTACTTACAGGATGGCAGTCTGCAAGCCAAAAGACTGTTATCACCAGACTCTCACACTGCTGGTGCTGTAACCTTGGGTTTCCAGACATCAGCACTAGAAATACTTTTCCATTGTCTGTGAGTCTCAGTCTAGCATACTGGGTTCTAAGTCTGGTTAATGTCATTAGCCTCTCTTGGTGGAGTTTTCTTGAGTCGTGGCAGTTGCTCCCAATTAACCACAAGAGACTTGTGTCAGCTGATAGCTCCTATTTATTTCTAACTAACTCTTATAATTCAAATCAACACATTTTTATTAATCTATGTATTGCCACATGGCTCATGTCTTTACCTGTCCTCCAGCATGTCTTACTCCCTCTGTCTCTCCTGGTGACTCCACCAACACCATCCTTCATCCCAGCATTCTCAGTTTGGCTGCCCTGCCTGTATTTCTTGCCTGGATATTAACCAGTCAGTTCTTTATTAACCAGTTTGAGAATATATATAAATATATATATGTATATATGCATATATATACATATATGTGTGTGTTCATATATATATGAACTATATATATATATGAACATATATATACACATATATATACATATATATTCGCAGTGTACAGAAGGATTATTCTGCAGCAAGCCCCCACTTTTTCTGAAATCCTCCCCAAATTTGCTTGTTTCTGAAGTCTTTCAGAGAAAGAGTCTACTGTGGGCAAAACAGATATTTCTTAAAGTGAGGCCACTATAGGTGAGGACTTGTTTGTAAGAAGCAGCAGGATGCCAGAAACTACACATTTTTGGATGGTTCTGGCACAACTGTTTTATTACATTCACTTATTTTGGAATTCTTCTCCAGTACATTTCCTGGGCAAGATGTACCTTGTCTTGCTGCTGCTGTATCTTGCCAGCTTGATGTCCTCTAGGCCCTATAATGCCCTCATATTATCATACTCCTGCTACCCTTTCCCCTGATAATTGTCAGGGATGCCCTCCATCTGCCCTGTTCCCCTAGCTAATTGTGTTCTGTTTTTCCATCTCTTGGTCACATTCCTGGATCTGCCCTCCTGTCACCTCCTTTCTGGCTCAACTCTGCTTGACTTGCTGCCTGGACTTTACTGGCCTGGGCCCTTTCGCCCTTTATCCTGCCTGCTGCTGGATGATTCCTACACTGCTCCATCCACCTGCTGTGTGCCCAGGGTCACCTTCCTGCTGTCTGTTGCACCTGTCCCTGCGCTGGTTGATTTTACCCCTGAAATACACAGATGGGATCTCTATAGCTTCAATGTAATTGTTCTAATGGAGATATAGAATGGAAAACAGAGTGTAGAGTAAATAGAAAGAACTCAAGAACAAAACAAAACACAAAAACAGAGGTATCAGTTGTAGACAATCAAGCATCATTTGCCTATAAGCTATTTGTCTCAGAACTAAGACACGGAGAGAAGTCAAAAAAGGGAGAAGAAAAACTTGGTAAACTGGCTAAAATACACCTCTGGCTGGGTGAGGAGAATGTCCAGAGGGTAAAATTTTTTCTTTGACTTTGAACAGTACAAGTGAGCATCAGGGTTTTGCAGAACATAAGCATATTCAGCAGTGGTAGCTGTCTTTCCCTGTATGGCATAATTTAGCTGAGCCCTTTACAACTGCTGTAGATATTTCCAACTCATCTCTGGCATGAGGCCTTCTCTGTCTATTTTAGAATCTTTTGGCACAGTGAGCAAGAATCTCTTTTTGGTGATGTTTTCTCTAATTTCTTTGAACTGGCACTAAAGATTTTAAATTGGGTATAGTTGCAAGTTGACAGAATTTTCTGTTGAGAACATCAGTCTCAAAGATGGAGTTCTGTTTAAAAGAGAAAAGTGACTTTAAAAATGAATATTAACTGTGTGAGCCACAATGTGGGAATATTTATTCTTTGAGATGATAGCTTCAACAGTGGATCTTTACATGTGTCTACAAACTCAAAGAGCAGGTGAAGGGTGGGTGATGTATAGGGATGTTGGGCTTGGGATATAGGACCTGAGATTTGGTTTTCCTTTGCTACTTATAGGTGAATGGGCAATTATTCATTATAGGCTTCTCAAGCAGAGCCCTGAAGATGCATGCTCTCATCTCCAGCTGGTATATGATTATTTACCCTTATCTTAATCAAAAATACTTTTCAAGATAAGATGCATTGCTTCCAACTGAAAGCTATCTTTCTTCTTATGCTGACAACCAGAATAAGTACTTTATTGTTCAGTTCTTAATACTAATTTTCTTGATATAACTCAACTTGTTATGTTAACAATGTAAACAAGGACAATAGGCTTCATGTTGCCTTCTCTTTTTAAAAATACTTATTTGTGTATGTGTGTGTGTGTGTAGTGTGTATGCAGTGTATATGCCTGCAAGTAGATGTCTAAAGACAAACTTAATTGGAAACTCAGTTTCCACCTTTCTTGTTCATTAAGACACATTCTCTTAATGTCCTGAAACTTGCCAGTAGACTTGGATACCTGAGCATTAAACACCGGTGTTCATCTTGTTTTTTTTTTTTCTCTTTCTCCTCAGCTCTGGGATAATAAACTTTGACATGATAGCTGGCAATTTTACTTTGGCTTCTGGGAGTACAATTCGGGTATCACGCCTCCATAAAAAAGCACTTTTCCCTACTGTGCTACTGTCCCTGGCCCCTGCCATTTACCTCAGTTTCCTAACTTGTAAAGTTAAACAATGTATTAGAAAACAAAAAGCATCATAAAAATTCTCCTAAATTGTAAATAATGAAATATTTTGTATTCAAAGCCTATGAGACCAAACCATTATGAAGTTAGATGTTAGAAAGATGGCTAAGCAGTATAGAGCTCTTGATGTACAAGAATGAAGACCAGTTTTAGTCCCAGCACTAAAATATAAAGCTTGTGCACTTTAGCCTCAGTGCTATATGAGGTGAATACAGGAGGTATGCTTGGGCTCATGGACCAGAAAACTTAGCTGCAAATCAATCAGCTTCAGGTTAAAAGTCTCATGGGAATAGGATGGAGAATTATAGAATAAGACTTCTGTCATGTTAGGGTTTCTGTTGCTGTGAAGAGACACCATGGCAATGGCAACCTTTATAAAGACAAACACTTAACTGATTGGCTTGAAGCTATAAAGGTTTAATCCATGTCATAGTGAGACATGATGGCATGTGGATAGACATGGTGCTGGAGAAGAAGATGAGAATTCTATATCATGACCTGAAGGCAACAGGAAATAGTCTAAGTGTTTGAAGTCTAAGTCTAAGCAAGGTTTGAACAAAAAGACCTCAAAGCCCATCCCTACAGTGACATACTTCCTCATCAGGTTATACCAACTCCAACAAAGCCATATTTCCTAATAGTGCCATTCTTGTTGGAGGCCATTGACTTGCATACCACTGCACCATCTAAGGATTTCATCTAGTTTCTATGAATAAATACATATGGGTGTACCTATATTCACATTTAGGCATATACAGCATTCACACAAGGTGTGTGTGTGTGTGTGTGTGTGTGTGTGTGTGTGTGTGTGTGTGTGTGTGTGTATGTATGTATGTTTAAAACATGATCAAGTCAATATGGGCAGATTCCAATGTTCTTCATTGATAACTATAATCAACACCTACTGTGGTGATACATTTTTTGTGATTTAATAAAGCTTACCTAAGGGTTAAGGATGCAAATACAGACATACTAGTTAGCTATTGAAACTAGGTAGTGCTGGTACACAACTTTAATCTCGGGACTCATGAGACAGAGCCAGATGGATCTCTTTGACTTCAAGGCTACCCTGGGCCACACAAGATTGAATCAGTCTAAAAGAGACTTAGAGCACAGGCCTTTAATCCCAGCCCTAGAGAGGTATGTAAAATACAGAACCCCAGTGCCTCAGGCTGAATTCTGAGATTTAGTCTCCAGTCACTTTGAGGAGAGGCAGCAGTCTGTGGCTTGGTAGAGAACTTGTGGAAAGAAGACAAACCCCTTCTGCCTAAGAGCTAGTGGCTTGGCTGTTTTGCTTCTCTGATCTTCAGCTTGAAGTTTGAATTCCAATATCAGTCTCTGGGTCTTTTATTTTTTGTGTTGCAAGCTACTTTTGACAGAATCCCTAACCTCTGTGTCATAATATGAGGAAAGAAGGTTGCAACAGATCCACTATGATCCAGTATCTTCTATGGAAGGTAAGAGTAAGCTTCCATGACACAGTGAAAGCCATAGATCGTATCAATGTGAATTACAGAGCTAGAGTAAAGGAAACCTTAGCTATATTTAGTCTCATTTCTTTAATGTGACAATATATAGCTCAGGTTTCTAGGATACAAGAGTTGCTTGGCTACAGCCAATGCTGGTGCAGGGTGCAAGCCCTTTCTGTCCACCTTTGCTCATAGTCTCATGAATTTTGTTATATTACATTTTTCAGATCACCCACTTTTACTTGACCCTTATCTTTGGACTAGTGATAGGGATAATTATTGTAATAAATCACAAAGTGGTGCTGATTTGGCAGATGTGAAGGCAAAAATGTGGACTTGTACTAGGCTTAATTGAATAAATCTGAGACCAGGTCACAGTCCAAATCATATGAAAAATATGAGTGCTGACTTCATCAGATTGACACAGGAATCACCGTACCTCTCTAATCTCACAGCAATTAAGCACATGGTCTTCGTCACTCAGCACTAGTTCAATTTTCCACCACAGGTATTTTTAATTGTTATAGTTCTTATACCAAAGAAGACAGACAAATAAGGGAGCTTAGAGCTAGTTTTAGTGATATTAAAAGGCAGTACCTTTACCTTGTATTTTTAAGTCAAATATAATCTAAAGGGTTTTAAATATGTGATGAGAGATTATTAGTTACATGTTCTGCAGAGGACTATCTACAACTGTTATCCCCAAACTGCCAAGGGTCCTATAGACCATGCACAGACATCTCTTTCCTGTGAGTCTTACTCATTATTAAGGCATCCCTCTTACCATTCTGCACAGCTGCAGGCTATCAATCTTGTCAGGTTACAACTCAAATGTATCTTTTGTGTTTATCTACAGGTGTGTGTTCTAGAACAGTTGGGGTGGAGCCTGCATGTTGGAAGTCTTCCAGTCATTTTAACATGAGTGGCACTTCTTTCATAATCTCACATAGAAATTCGAAACAGTGTTTCCGTGCCCAGTTTATTCTTGTGGGCACCAGAAAGCAACATTTCCATACCTAATGGAACAATACTGATATGACAATCTGGGACACTGTGGTATTGTGTGCTTCTATGGACCTTCACTGCATCTCCAAATCTTGTGATACTATGATAGTTAGCCACTAAAGATGCATCCTTGTCTAAATGGGTATTTGCTGGCTGGTTCAGGAGCTTAATCACTAGCAACACTAAAAGCTTCTGTGCTTGCCTCTTTACACACATGGGTTATGAGCCATCTATCCGAACAGCAAACTTATACATGAAGCGTCTTTGACTCCTGACTTATCTAAGCTAACTTCAATTTGCTATTCAGACATCATAATTTTCTTTTTTAATTACTTTTTTATTTTATATATTGATCCCAGTTTCTTCTCCCTCCATCCATCTACCCCCATGCCCCGTGACGCCCAGACTCCATAAGTTTCTATAGTGGCAGTTTAATAACCTAGAGGAAGTGTAATTCTAAGAGAAGGGAACCCCAAGATACCTTAGTTATTCTTAAGATATTCATTATCTTTTACAAATGGTTAACTTCTGAGTGTATACATTTAGACAGTTTTCCCCAATAATGTCCATGTTTCCTGCATTCAAGTATCCCTGACAGATTTCGTGAACTTACAGCAAGCTAAAATGGAAACTCTTAATTCATTTTCCCTCGGATTTATTCCAGTACTTGAGCAATCTACCAGTGTTTTCAGTTAACCTGAGCTTTAACTATCATTTTTCACTTTTCCCTTTGTTCTTCTCCATGAACCCATGAAGGAACCCCATCTTTAGACAATGAAAACTTTTAGTCCTCTTTTTATGAGTCCCAACGGACTAATAGGACATTCACAATTACTTACTTATGGCCTCATTTCTTATAATTCCAACTTTCTAATCTAATGTTCTTTCACTTAACAGAAATTGTAATTTTAAAATTGTAAGCAAATAAATCAGATCACATCATAAAATAAATTTGATTTGTCCTAGGTTATTAAAAATATATAAACATTGGCCATGAACTAAAATATATCTTCATCCTGTGTCTCCTGCTTCCTGTATGCACCTCTGGATAGTTAGAACATTTCTTTCCCTACTTGATTAGTCTCTTTCCGTACAACTGAGGTCCTACTAGCTTCCATCATATTTGTAGCTTTTGTTTCTCTCCAATGGGATTTTCCCCTTCTTCCCACCTATCTGATCAGTAGATGTTTAGAGTTTTTTGGTCATTGAGACTTCAGTCAGCCTGGGTTTTCTTCTCTGTCTGCCATTTCTCATCTGTCACATCTAATGTATTATTTAGCAGCATTCTTTATCATCTTCTCCATATACTAATCACAGGTTGAAGTGGCATCTTAAACTACATGCTCCTCATTTCTGTCCTCTATTACAATAATACCAAGCCCTTCTCTACTGCATCAAGGCTGAGCAAGGTATCCCACCATAGGGAATGGGCTACAAAAAAGCCAGTTAATGCACCTGGGATAAGTCTTGGCCCCACTGCCAGGGGCCCCACAAACAGTCATACAACTGTCACCCACATTCCAAAGTTCTAGTTAGGTCCTATGCAGGTTCCCTAACTGTCAACCTAGACTCCTTGAGCGTCCACAAGCTCTGGTCAGCTCTCTCTGTGATTTTCCCTTAGGAAAAAAAATTTTTATATTGGACACATCTGTATGGGACGTACCAATGAAATCTAAAAACAAGTAAATCTGGTAAAACATGCCAAGACTCATGAAATTATGTCACAAAAATATTAAATAAGTGTGTGTTGCTTAATGCTTAAAGCTTCTTGATTGGTAGTAAGAATTCTACAATTTCTATTGTTCCTGATCCTGGGCTTGTATGCTCCTGTTGAAACTCCAGAATGGAAAGGTCTGGTTTCTGCACATATTCCTCAATTCCAAAGTAGTGGGAAAGAAGAACATACATAAACCCCAAACCTGTCTTTAGATTCCAGATTCCAGCCTACCCTTATTCCACATCAGGCTGTTTATACTCTTCCCTGCTCAAGGCAGTCTGGTAAAAACTGGATTTCCCAGGTTCGACATCCTAAGTATTCAAGTGAGTTTCATGTTATTAATTTATCACTCTCAATATCTATATATAACATCTATCTATCTATCCACCTATCATATATATATGATAGCCTTTGATTTCTGCTTCTTTGGTTAAACTTCAAGTAAAGCAGACAACCATAACCATATAGTGTAGCTAAGGACCCCAGGTAGCCATGAACAGAGTTCTGTCTGAACAAACTACATAGCAAAATGTTAGCTACCTAGAACCCCAGCAACATTGAGTTCTGCATATCCCAGCATTAAACAATGGAAATAAACGGCTCTCCTAAGCAGCCTTGATAACACTCATTTCTATTTAACATCAATACAGACAATGCAATAATCTGACTGATTTTAGGCTGGTACATGTGTGTTCTCAACATAAGTTTCAAGGAAAATCACTTATTTAGCATTCAATGCTTATTCAAAATTCGATGTGTATTAGGAGCAGGGGAAAACACAGTAGAAAAAAATATATATGTATAACTTAACCTGTCAAAGCAGAGAGCCTCTCTAACCATATCATTAGCAAGTAAACTCCTTCTGTGAAAATTCATATACTGAACCCCCCAGTACCGTTTACTCATGTGACACATTATCTGTCTTAACAGAATATTTACACATTTCTTTCAAATCTATACTATTAATTTTCTTTGAATATAGTATTTTTGTTTTATTACTATTTGTTTTTGTTGAGACAGGGTTTCTCTGTGTAACACCCTTATCTGTCCTGGAACTGACTTTGTAAACCAGGATGACCTCGAACTCACATTGATTCACTTGCCTCTGTCTCCTAACTGCTAGAATGTTAGAATTAAAGCATGCATTATTAGCATTTTGCACATGTATGTGCACATTTATTTCATTCTCAGGCAAGATGCCAAGTCACTAAAAGATCCAGACCCTGGCCACTGGTGGGCCAGAAAATAAAAATACATGTTTTGCACCAGTTGATGTGTTAGTATACCAATGGGTGAAACATAAAGCATGGTTACTCCTGTTGAAAAATAAGTCACTAGTTATGACAAATATGCAAACAGAAAAAAAGAACTTAAACCAATAAGCATCACACCATTGTAATCTATAGTGAGCTGCAGTATAATAGTTGGGTACTTGTTCTGGAGACATGACTTCAGCAATCTAGCAAAACAGTACATGTCTCCCCCAGTTCCAAACAAAATTAAGATGAATATGAACAAAGATGAACTTTCGTAGGGGGTTCCTAACAGAATAAAGATGGTATTGGGATAAAAATATCAGGGTCTAGAGGCACAATTGCAGTGTTTGAGAAAGCGCAAACAGAAGGACAAGGAAAGATTGTGAAGAGGTAGTATTTCCACAAGATTGATTCACAGTATCCTAGAATTGTATGAAAAGATCAAGTGATGGATTACCCAACTTTTGCATGCTAAAAACTGCAATCTTTTCATATTTGTCACAATTATTGACCACCTTTCAAAAAGATAACTACACAAACAACATAGGGAAGCAATTGGAGAGAGTAAGAATGTTGTAGGTGAGAAAAACTACACATGTTAAACATTCCTGGGAGATGACCCCAGAGTCAAGTTAGAAAAAGAAGCAGAAGAGTTGTTTCTGAGACAGGCTCTCCGGATTTTATGTCTGAGGTAGTAGCCATGGCAATGATGGAGATCTGATGATTTGCAGACAAGGTCTGTTAGGTGTTGTTCACTTAACTGAGTACAATAAACGTTTCTGTGGCTTCAAGGTCAAAAAATTTTGGAGAGAGGTCAAAGTTTCTTCTTCCCTTTTCTACTTGTTTAGCATAGGAACTGGTCAGAATAGAGGATATGTGAGAGAGCTGAGACACAGCAAGCATGCCTGATGGATTGTACTGGAAGCATAGTGATGGAAGAAAAAGCTTCGCATAATAACCATGGAGGAATAGTTTCTATTTAATAAAGACAGTTAATACATTTCAAAAATTTAGCTGTAAAGAGTTTAATAAACCATGGGAAGATTAAAAGACTTATATTTTCTGAGTAGGGAAGAAGTAATCAATAGACAGAAAAACTAGGTATTTCACAAAAATATAAATGTAGTCCAAATTGTAAATTAGATTCAGACTTTTCACTTCTAGAACCTCATCTAAGAAAATAAAAGCCATGTCCACAAGGTAAGTTGTACAAAATCTGCCTGCCCACATTATCCACAATAATCAAAAACAAATATTTCAATAGCTGTTAACTAATGAAATGACAAAATGTGTTGTGTTCCAGAAATATTGGATGGATCATAAAAACTTCAAGCAAATTGAAATAATTCAGGATTAAAGACCATGTGTAATGCAACTACATTGATATGAAATTTACAGAACAGTACACTCATGGAGACAAACACTAGATTAGGGATGTTAGAGACAATGGAGGAGGAAGAGGAGGAATTAGTAACACACTTAAGATGCAGTAAATGTTTGGTTTTAGAGAAAGGATAGTTACTAAGTGCTATGAGTAAACAGAAATTTCCCAGTTAGATTTAATTTCAGGGAACTTGAATTATTTTTTGAAGCTATTAGACATCTCTCTGTTTTTCTGAAACACATACATACATACACACACACATACATACATACACAATATAAAAATTCTAAGAATGTTCAGAAATTCTTCTTACCATGAGTGAATTATATCCATATTTATATTATACTTTCCAAAAAGGAAGCAATTATAAGCCTGCCAATTATGCTAATGACCCATGATTTCTACTAGTTCCATAGACTGGCCCAATGAGTGTATGTACCAGATCTCCATTTCTATTGGTGAAATAGGAAGACAGGGATGAGTCTAGATTGCAATCTATAGTGTGGCCCATTGAGCTTCTCAGTACATATCTACTGATGGACTAAAATGGACTAGAATAGGAAACTGAGAAACTAACACAAGCACATCATCTCTACAGAATTTTAGCTTGGTTGCACTGCCATCACTCTTGGTATCATAATGACATCCTGCCTCCACAGGCTGTGGGAATGTGTCTTGTGATCAGAGAAAACTTTAGAAGCTTAGAGGTGAATGTCCACAAAGACTACACAGAAGGCAAATCCCAACTGAGAAGAACTTAGGTTAGGCTGAATGCCCATCAGAGCTTTCTGTTTTTCTTAGATTACTTTCTTGATTTCATGTCCTAGCTAACTCAGAAATTGTCCTAAATATTTGCACAAAGGTAGGGTTCAATAATAAATTCTTGAAGAGGCAGTAGTTGTGAGTTCAAAGTTTCTGGTATTGCCTTCATGATTACAAAGAAAAGCATGACCCCAACCCAATTTTGATTAAATAAATAAGATTCTGGTTCAGAATTTGTTTTCTCTGGGGACTGAACTTTATCTTTTTTTTTTGCAGGGCAGGGGGGTTAATCCTATAGATAGGATCTAAAATAGAACAATGGAACAAAATTTATAAACTCATTTTCTGTCTCTAATGAGTGGTGGGATTTCATAGCATTAGAACTTTCAAAAACAGTTTTCTTTCTTTCTTAAAAAATAGTCTTAGAGTTGAAAATCCTCTGCATTTCAGATCTTATGGCAGCATTGATCAGTCCTCTAGGAAGCCCATCTGTAGCAGTAATCCTTCTGCATTTTTGCGAGCAGAAGGGAAAGCAGAAGAGAAGCATTGCCACAGGGAGTCCATATTTAATCTACTACTGGCTTATCCAAGTATCTTATTGCACCCCGAGGGTCCTACCTCATGCAGTACTGTGAGGGAAAAAAAAGATAGAGGAGGGAGGAAGAAAAAGTTCATCCAAGGTTGGTCTTCAAGTAATTAATTTGCTTCAGAATAGGTACAGAAATTTACACTTTGCTATTCATACCAAATCTGGGGAAACTCCCTTCCTTGTTACAGTAAAGTTTGTTCTCTGGCTTTGCCCTGTGGCTGCTGTTGGGAGATGACTGGGCTTTGTCTTGGCAACAAGGATTAAGGCATCTGGGACGCACCTGTAAATGATACCACCTGTAGCTCTATCAAAGAACACCTTAAATACACCGCAGCTTTTTATGGGTAGCCTCACTATGCAGTAGTGTTTGTACTTGAGTTAATCATAAAATCAGCTGTGAAATAAGAAAGGCTGTGAATTATTAAAATGTAAAACAAAAGACGTAAGCTTTTAGTATTCTTCTTTTTATACATTTCTCATTGTCCTAGTTATGAGCGCCTTGTCTAACATCAAACCCAGAACACACTTGAGTCTTGTTTTCTAAAATAAAACGTCAGTCCAAATCAGCATTAGGAAATCAAATGGCTCCTTTTCCAGTGGAAAATCATTATTATCAAACAAAATGAAATTGACCTTGCTATATGTGATGTAACAAGATGATTATGTCTTAGTCTCTTTCAGGTGCCTCATTTTAGAAGAGTTTTTACACTTTTAAGTGATTATCAGTATATAACGACAATGCCTCTCAAAAGCATCTGTGTTAAATTTCACTAATGTCCTATCACTTTGGATTAAAACTACAATCAGATAAAAGTGCCAACAGGATATTCATCTTAATAATGGTATTAAAAAGAGGCCTCTCTTCAGAGCATGGGACCCTTCCACCTCCACTGCTCCACAGAAAAATCCACTGTGTTGGATTTTTCTGTCTAAACTGCTGTTAGCTTATTCTGTCTACACCACACAGTTTTTATCCTTCCAACTATGCTGTGTATGGTTGGTTCTTCCTGTCTCCTTCATACATCATTGTCTTTTCCACTTACACTGCCCAGTGATGAGCCCTCTATGTGCAGTTCATAATGTTCTTCTCATCTATTTACACTGTATAGTGTTGACTTTTGTATCTACATTATGCAGTATTGACAATCTTATCTATATTCTTTAGTGTTGACTCTTCTATGTGCACCCCAAAGTGTAACTCTTCTTTGCACACTGAGAAGTGTTGGCCAGTCCATCTGTGATGCACAGCGCTGATCTTTACATTTTACCTTGTTATTCTACTTTGTTCTTTGGGGCTTTTTTTTTTTGGTCTTATATCTCTAACATTCTTCTTTAAATTTGCTCTTTGTTTTTCAATCTTCACAAATGTTGAACATTGCGTATAGACAGTAAAACTTTTCCTATCATATAATCTTTTTTTTTTGAACTTTTAGAATCTCAAGTGCATTTTCATGGTAAATATTACCACTGACCAGTTGAGGTCATACTCACCTTGGGTTTGAAGTCAAAGTTTCTACTGATGATGACCACTGATCACAGTCATAGTCATACATGTGACCTGAGATCTGAGGTCAATCTGTCTAATGTATGGATGTATGTATGTATGTATGTATGTATGTATGTATGTATTTAGTCTAATGATTTTTAATTCAGATCACAGTTATGGTCAAGCATGTAGCTTGGTGTCTGTGGCTAAACTGTTTACTTATTGTTGAAACTTGTCTTCTCTTACCATGTCATGTAATTTGTTGTGATCTACCTCTTATTTACTCATAGATATTCTCTGTTTTCCCTTCCCTTTTTAATAATGAACACATACTTGTGGTTATGCAATTATTTAATAACAACATAAAATAATTAACTAATCTCTGGCTGCTGGCAATGTTCTTATCTGCTTTCACACACCAAAGCAAATTCCATTTTTGCTTGCTCATAAGTTCCTAAACTTGTATTCTGCTGATTGTAGAATTTGGTGAAGTGGAGAATTGGGGGAGTAGGCAAGGAAAAGTTGATTTATATTGTAGAGGGCAGGCTTGCTCTTGGGAAAGGAAATGAAATTTATTGTCACTGAGAACAAGGGAGGCATATTTCAAGGCTGGCTTTTCATTTAGGGATAGAGTATGGGGTAATTTGGAGTTGGATGAAAGAGACTTGGGAGTATCTTTTCTAAGTGGAAACAATTGGGAAAGAGACTGGTTGAGTCAGCATTCCTTGAGGCCAAATTCACTTACCTTTTTAATGTCTTTCTTTACTAGTCAGCTATGAAGTCCCACAGATATAGACACAATGCCGACTTGTTTAATGCAGTGTTTCCTGCCCCATCAATAGTCCTGAGAAATCATAGTTGCTGAACAGAGCTATCTTCATTAGTGATTTACTTTCAGTGTGATTGTTTTTCTGCAACATAATGAGTTTGGAATGTAAGTTTCAGTGTCCAGTTGGGGAGTGGGTGGCACAACAGAATGATATGAAGATTTGATGTGCCTTGAGAATAGATCATACACATGTAATCAAACTAGGTTTCACTTAAGGCTTAGATAGAACTATACTATTTTTAAAACCTTAATAACCAAGTGACTTAAGATTCTGATGACTTTTTGCTTAGGTGGCCAAAACTTCCCTCAAAGGATTAGAGAAGAGAAAGATTAAGAATAATTGATCACAACAAAAATTTAAGCATTCTCTAGAGAAAATAAATTTTATATATTCAATTATTTCCATTTATTGCAGACTAGTGCCTTGACAGTGTTGCATGTTAACTGTAGTCCAGAGAGAGTCATGTATATTAAAACATGTAGTAGTGTTGTAGGTACTAATGGGAACATTTTAATCACCCTACAGACTTATTGACTTCAATCAAAATATCTTCTACTTAAATAATCACTGAGGAAAATAATATGTATACGATATTTATTAGAGTGGCTTACAGGCTATGGTCTAAGGAGTCAACAGTAACTTTCTGCTGACAGAAAAACTATTAGACTGTGTTTCTCAGCAGTTGCAATGTAGTATGTGAGTCCAGGGGAGGTCTTAGAGAGCTGTCAGTTTTCAGTCCACTTTGACATCCTGAAAAAGTATGTCCTAATACCAGTGTAGGCACGGTTGCTACCAGAAGGTATGGGACAGGTTCAGGGTAGATCAAGTGACCTCAAATGATTTGGATTTAGAGTCCACCTCCCACCTCAAATAGTCCAAGTGACATTCTTAATGGTAATCTTTCTACAGTAAACTATATTTAAACATTAAATTTTAAATAGACTAGGACAATATTGGTCTTAGTTTAGTCTGATAAGAACCTTTAGAAAAATGGCAAGTAAACAATGTAAAGTCTAATTTTGAAAACATACAAAAATTAAAAGAAAGGCAAAAATAAGAAGTGAGCTATGAAACTAAGAATAATAAATAGATACAGTGAGGTTATAAATAGTTTTCTAATTATATTAATAATCAAGTTACATGCTAACTAAACTTTTGAAATCTGTGTTATTTTAAAACTCTATTTCCAATTATAAGCAACCCTGAAGAACTATATTCAAATGAAAAGGCCAGGAAAATTAAAGAAATTAGTAGATCAAGATGAACACATCTAAGGCAATTTGAAGTTAACTCATTTTTTCTTTGAGACAGAGTATTATATGGCCCAGACTGTCCTTGAAATCATGCAGCTGACCTTGGCTTCTTGCCTCTGTCTGCCCAGCACTGGGCTTACAGGTGTTGACACTGAGCAGCTGAATCTGACACATAAAAAGTAAAAAAAAAAAAAAAAAAAAACCACAATAGATATTAGAAAAGTATTTTAATTGACATATTTGTGAGCTGAAATAATATGTTATGAGGTTATGAGGAAATATTTTCTATAAATATTTTATAACTTTTTATTGAAAAGAAATATAGAATCATTGATCTTATCTTTCACTTTACAAAGTTAGCCAGAGGAATTAACAGAGAGACAGACAAAAAACATTAAGTACAAATCTGAATACAAAAAGCAAGAAATATTAAAAACACTGAGGGACAATAAAATAAAGTGTGGGTTAAACTGAAAGTCAACAAATTCAATTTCATTAATTGGGAAAATTTCTTGAAAACTAGAGATGAAACGAATACTAGGGATTCTTGGGCCCATTCAGGATGGCCGAAGTGTGTTTCTAAGAAAAATCACAATTAAAAACTAGAAAGTGCTTAGAGCTAGAAAATCATGAAACCACTGCATATCAAAATTTGTAAGACATGGTGAAAGCAAAGGGAGAAATATACACTTGTATATTCTTTACATTATTAGATCATACAGTTCTATCTTAACTTTACAGCTTGAGGTATTAGATAAAAAAGAGCAAAGTTAATAATTAGCAAATATCAGTATCTCTCTTTTCAAACAACTGTGTCCATTGTGGGAGCTGCCATTTTCCAAACTCATCATTTTGTAAAAGATTTATTTTCAAATGTGTTTTATAGGGTGCAGGACATGAGTGCTTGTGAAAGAATGTTGGTGTTCAAAGAGGCTACCATGTTGCCAGATCCCCTGAGGGTGGAGTTACAGGCAGTTGTGTGGACATAGTTGCTAGAAACCAAAATTTTTATCTCTGACAAACCCAATCTCCAGAAAAATCCTCCAGTACTATTCTTTTTTTTCTACAGTTTTGTTTCTTCCTCTGTAAATGTGTTCTGTGTTCTTTTCTATACCTCATTCATTCATTTATTCTCTTAAGGGTAACCTAACTCATGCCTTAATTTTGGCTGTTTTCATTCTTCCTTTAATTAAGGACTGTCCATGACCAGAAATATATATATTCTCTTCTGTTTCTTTTTGAATGTTGCTGTGTATAGAAAGGGAAATCTAGAGTTGAATTTTTCCATTACATTGAAAACATACCATTCACTTCTATTCCTTTCTGAAATTATATACTATCTTTCATAATTACCATTCCTCTGGAAATCTGACTTGTTTTCTTCTATGATTTTAAAGATCTTTTGTGTTTGTTTGCCACAGATTCTGATGTGTATGAGAGTAGCAATGTTTATCTTAACTACTTTTATATTTAGGATATCTGGAATATTTAGGTGTAGGCTTTGATTTCTGAAGATCTCTCAGTTGCTACCTCTTCAAAGACTGCATTCATATCATTTCTTTTTCCTTTTTCCTATTAAAGAACTATTGGGCATTCTCCAACTAGCCCTGAAACCTTATAGCTCATAGCTCATAATTGGGACTTGTTTAGGTACTCTTATGGATATTTTTCTTTCAAATTAACATTTGTTTAGGTTCATCCACTTTGGGTCATTTTGAGTTTTTTTTAAATCTATGGGTTTTTCTACTTCATATTTTTAATAATGAACATTAAAAATACAGTGCATAGTGTCTTAACCTAACTTTGCTTCTGATGAGCATTCATTTATTGTGTTTTTTACAGGGATACACCCACTCCCTTGTAAAATCTCTTTCATGTGTCCTTGACAGGTGTACGGGAAAGCCATCGGCATGGCATTCCTTCAGGAGAACTTGGGATGTGAGGTTCTTTGACTAATCCAGAAGGGGGGAGCCTATGATCCCATATCATCTCTGTGCACATAACACTAGCACTTAGATACCTGATTATCTCAGTTGCATGTCATATGTTCTACAGCCTGCATATGTTCATCAAATTGTCAAGGGAGGCATAAAGTTCTGGTTCACCCTGAACTTTGATAGACATTAAGCTTAATCTTCAGTTTCACAAACTTCTCCTAAGAATAGAGATTAGTGGATCCAGACTAATTTCCTCCAGCTCTCAGCTCTTCTAATTACCACCTCCCTGCCTTAGGGCAAAATACCCATTTTCCTCTGCTTTAGTTGGCAGAAAATAAGATTTGAAGCAGGACATCTATCTCACACAGTCTTTCTAAGTGGGATGGTACATGCAAAGCTTGTAGACAGCTAAGCTCAGAATATGCAATTAGTGTTAGGTGAACTTAACCTTTCATGGAAAATGAATTTTAGTCTAACAAGAAAGTTGCAAGATATATAAACAGTTCTAGCAAATCTAATGTGATTTTCCAACATTTTGTACAACTAATCTGCCATGACAATTTAAAGAATGGCATGCCATAAACACCAATGGACAAAAGAAAATCAACACAGAGATAGGTATTTTCTGTATAGAAGTCTCATAGGAACAGAAACAGATTAATCATCAGCCCTTTTGCCAGTGTTTTCTAGCAACTGAAACAGATACAGACATACAACACAATTCAACAGGCAAGCAGACCTTTACTTTCCTATATACTCCAAATGGCAATATAGTAGTTCCATCTATGCCTTTATGATGTACATTAAAATTTATTTGTTTTATACAACAAATGCACACACACATGTGTGTGTGTGTTCATCTATGTATTTATGGACCTACCTAGTTATTTAAACTTCTATCATTTGCATATTTATTTATATAATACCTATTATATATTTACATATCTATTCTCTATCAATATCTATCTATAATCTATGTGTCTATCATCTATCTATCTATCCATCTGTTTCTACCATCTATTTGTATATATATATATATATATATATATATATATATATATCTCACCTATCTACCTACAAATCTATATATATTTCTCACTCTAATCTATCAGTATCTATGTATCTATCTATCTATCTATCTATCTATCTATCTATCTATCTATCAACAACTTCCAGAAACAAGCCACACTGCTGAGATACAGTATTGATCTGCAGGTGAGGGTGTAATCATTTCACTAGATTCAAGATAAATGATAAATGGGTGTTTATTGAGGAACAATTACACAGAAAAATACAAAGAACTACAGGAGCATTTCTCTGACCTTCATACCTGACTGGCTGACCCATCAGAAAAGATTTCACCAAGAGAAAGCAATGCCTATAGCTTCCCTCTTTCTGCTTTCTTCTGCCTGAGGCCATGCCCAAGAAGGTATAGCCACTGTTACAAGTTCATTACAAGATGACAACACTGGTCAAATTTCATGACCACCATCAGTTGGAATGATACTGATCCAGAGCCAGATTTTTAGTACTCTTAAAGCTATTTATCACAAATTGGTGTTTCTGACCTAAAATTCTTTCACATACCAAATCAAAATTTTGGAAAAGTATTCATAGCAAACATGGGTTTCTCCCACTTGCAAGCTGAGAATAGTTCCAGGTAGTTAGTGTTTGTTTATAGCAGAAGCTTCTCCATTTTACTATAATCTTGTGCTTGTGTAAGAAATAAATAATTCAGTTCCATTTTCAGTATGAGGTGCTTTGAGAGATCATCGAAACCCACAAATAATCTGGAGGTTCTGAGCCCTTCCCTGTATTCCCTCCTTGGTAGATAACCCTGCTTGTCTATCTAGGAGCAATCAGTTAGTGCTAGAGTTGGAAAGTCACATTCAGTCTGCTGTATGATTAAGATTGTGTATCAGAAGAGGAGAGACTCATGAGTCCCAGGATCCACATTAGATTAGACTTTGCATACTACAATGGCAGGATAGGGAGTTTGAGGAGGGGTGCAATAGTAGACACACAGCCACTGAGAACTGAAAGTAAATCAGCTGTACTCTCCCTATGTTTCCTCTCCACACTTGTGAAACAAGAGTTACTGCTTCTCACCCTTGGGACTCCACAAATATGTTTGGAAAATTCCTGCATTTTTGAAATTTTTTTTCTACAAAAGTTCATGCCATTATTTGCTGGTCAACATGGTACTTGAGGCAATGAAATCTGTGTTTCCAGGCCACGGCTACTCATATTTGCTATGGGATAAACTGCTTCTCAGTGTCTTTGAGGTAGGATCTGTGTTTTGTATCAGCAATACATTTAATATATTAGAATTTAAATGCCTTTTCCCCAATGTGGACTTTAAGCCTTCTGGAATCACAAATATGCCCTCTTGACTCTAGGGACACAGTCTGTCTTGCCTTATTTTATTATGATGCTTATTAGTGCTTTAGATTCAAGCCCTGAGGTTTGTCCACAGTGGCCTGAATGCTCTCGAAAGCACATGCCTTTAATCACAGACAATATGGTTTGTGTTTAGTATCGAATGACTGTCATCATCTCACACGGTTGCTCTCTGTCACAGGGACTTTAACAACTCATTTGGGGAACACTCTCAGAGACTCTAAGATTCAATAGTCTCTCCAAACTCTCAGTTTTTCATTAGCTTTGCCATGCAGGTTTCCAGGCATGATGTCCGGTTGCATCACTTTTCCAAAGACCTCATGGGAAAGAAGTGTTTTTCTCTTCCTTTTTTTTTTTTTTTAAAGTCCATTCTTTTCATATATAAGGCTGTAGCCCACTGCAGTTTCTATGTGGAAGTCTATTCATAGACAACTGACATCCAGAGTAGTCCAATTTGACATGAAAAGTTCACTGGCCTCTGGATAGCATCAAAAGTAATTACCACATGATGGGACCAGTTTACAAACTGCTGTCGATCTTCGGTGAGGAGATTAGTTGGGGCTTTGCTATATATTTTCTCAGTGGTTTCTCCCTGATTTATTTTTGAGATTGCTGTGCATACAAAGAACAGACTTCTGAAGTTCACATTGCAATGACCAAATGAATTAGCAGTTGGGGAATTCATGGTTGAGATGTGCACAGAGTTTCCAAATGTTCTGAAGATGTGCTCTAGCACCCTTCCCCCAATCAGTCTGTCTTTGTAAGACTTACAACTTCTTCTCAAATGTATCCTCCCTTAATTTTTCCCATGACCATCACTTTTGGAATCCTTCGTCTTTTCTTTGAAAACTGACATTATTTTTTCTAATAATGTTCCAAATATACAAATGAGTCCCTTTAATATTCATGTTTCTTGGGATACAGGATTAATCATCTCCTTGACTCAATAGCAAGCACAGAAAGTAAAAAATAAAACTATAAGGGAAAAAAAGAGGTTCAAGAAGGAATGGAATACAGAGGAAGATGTGAGACAAAGAACCTTCTGTTAGGAAAAAGAAAAGGAAAGTGGCAGAGGGTAAACAAAGGAGAATGCTAATGGCTAGCCTATGAAACTAGAAGGAAACTAGAAACTAGAAATGTAAAAAACAACAATCTTGCTTTACTAGGATTCATTTTAACAAAGTGGAAACTTGTGCAGATGAATGTTCAACTTCTCCACATGTGTGCCGCTCTGCTCATCTAATTATAGGGTCATTGCTGCTAAATGTAAAGCTCAGGGTGATGCAATTAGTTGGACACAGAAAGCCACCATTTTCTGCCCCACCCCCACCCCTAGCAGGGGGCATTATAGTTTGGTATGTGAAGAACTGGTGAAATATCTTGTTTGCTCTCTGTCTCTCTCTCTCTCTCTCTCTCTCTCTCTCTCTCTCTCTCTCTCTCTCTCTCTCTGTCTCTTTCTCTGTATGTGTGTTGAGGTGGAGGGGGAGTCTGTGAAGAACAAACAAGGCTAATTATGTTGCTTGCACTTAAAACTGAATACATTCCCTGAGACAAGAACAGTGTTAGAAGACTGAAATTTTCATAGTAGAAAGGTGGCACATTTATGATCTGGCAAAATATACTTACTGTGTATTAGTAGTGAACATGGTTTATTTGATGATTCTAAAGACTAATTTACAAAACAAAATTATTTATGCAGTTTTAAATTTAAGATTATATAACAATGACTCAAGTGTATGCAAAAACCAAGTTAGGAATAAGAATATAAGCACAATGAGGAAAAGACAGAACTGAAGATATTTAAGGTGACTAGCAACAGTTATGGAATGTACAAAGCACAAATCAAAAGCTTAAACAATGAATACTGGATGTATTTAATTGTATAGCTTCAGTAATAGTTCATAGAACTCTGGCTCAAATGGCCCCATTTAAAAAAGAATAAGACTAGAGGAGAACAGTCATTCTCTAGCTGAACTCTACACTGACCATCTTTATCATCTCTGCTCTAACCACACAAATTCCCTGGGTATGGCTGAGAAAGTGTTAACCCTCCATTGGAATCACTTAGGTCTTAGCTTGGAGAGTAGTTTAATTGTTCCTGGGCTTGTGATGAAAGACATTGCTACACTTGCAAGATTTCTTGTCCCATTCTAAGGACAGAGGCCATACGGTATCAGACATTTCTATCACTGACTCGTGGTAAGTCTAATATTTTGCTGGAAAATATTTTGATTTCAAAATACATTTGAAAGTTTCAGACCATTGAGATTGCTTAGTGATTAAGAGCACCTGTTATTCTTGCAGAGCAGCCTAGTTTGATTTTGCACACCCACATGGTAGCTCAAAGTCCACCTGTTACTGAGATTCTAAGGTGGTATCTAATGACTTGTTGCCATTCCAAGAATGAATACACATGGTATACTTACATAAATGCTGAAAGAATTTTCACACACATAAAATAAATTAATATGTGGGAGGTCTGGGTAATCTATGGGGCCTCTGATAGTGGATCAATATTTGTTATGAATGGACTTTGAGAGACTATTCCACATAGAAGGATACTATCTCAGCCGAGGCACATGGGGAGGGCCTATATCCTGTTCTAAAAGATATGACAGACTTTGAAGATTTCCCGTGTAATAGCTCACCCTCCCTGGGGAGCAGAAAGGGAATGAGGTCAGAGATTGGTGGGGACCAGGGGAGGAGGGGAGGGAGAGAGAACTGGGATTGACATGTTAAAAAAAAAAAAAACCTGGTTTCTAATTTAAATAAAAAAAATAGAAAAAAAATACATACGAAAATGAGAACTTAAGGAGTGTAACAATTCTAATCACACTCACTGTTGTTCATAGCTTAATCACTCTATATACACTGGGCTTGCAAACTCTTCTATATGGAAAATCAGTGTAAGAGAATAGAATACAATTCTCACCTTATATGAATTCTGTTTATTTTGAAGAAGCAAACACTGGCAAATGTCGACCATAACAGATGAATATAGTGCACTTAAGAGAAAGTAAAACTAAAATGAAACTCTAGCTATGAAATCCCCCATCTATCATTTTTATTTAAGTATGTCCATGCCATGTGTGTGGGTTTTGGGACATGAGTTCAGTTCCCATGAAGTTCAGAAGAAAGGATCAGACGTGGGAGATGGAGTTACAGGTTCTTGTAAGATGCTAGGCATCAGCACTGGGAATGAATTCTGGTCTCTGGCAGAACAATATCTGTTTTTAAATGATGACGCATTCCTCCTACATCCAAGGGAAAATTTTTTGAGAGCATACTGAGAAACTGGTAAATGAGTACCAATTATATATTTAAAATTAAAATGTACAATGGATACAAGTATCCTACTTGTAATTCCTTGACTAGCTCATGTTTTCCTGTTCTCTGAGCAATTGCAGGTCTGAAAACTATTGTGTAAGACATCTTGTAGGAGATCCTACTTTTTAGTTTGTTGAATAAAACCAAGCGTAGTGCATGTCAGGAACATGTTTATGTGTCTAATTCCTGGGGAAAAATGGAGCCATAGGTCACCATCTGTACCTGAAAGTGTGACTTCTTTCTCAATCACAGACAATAAAGTGGAGGCAAGTTATTAGTTCAGACTAGAATTTGCACGTGTTGCTTCCAAGCTCCAGGAAACAGAAGTCCAGTAAACTCCAGGAGCTCCTTGGGAGACAAGAGCAACAGAGAATACACATAACTCAAGGCATCTGACCCCACACAACCTAGCCAGTTCTTGTTTGCTTGTTTCATATTTAAGGCTGGAGCAAATAATTTTTCTTAAATAAATGATATTTTGTCAAGAAAAATAATTAGAAAACTGTTGATCTAGAGATTATGTTTTGGAAATGTAGTCACATATAATAGTGGAATAAGTCAAAAAAGGCAAATGGAGGATTAACTGTATAGAAAAATTAAATGAGCACTATGAAATAATACTAAATAAAAGAGCATAAGGGTAAAAGTGCTAAATAGATTTCACAAATGTACACCATAGAAAAAATATTACAGAAAAATCAGTCTTCTACCAAATGAGAAGAGGCACTTGAAAGCAATTACTTAAAATTTTTTGAGGTATTAGGCTTACATAAATCAGTTTAGTAATAACATTACAGAAAGTTAAATCTGGTACTTTGACATGAATGCAAAACATCCTTTAAAACTTGATGAATTTTTGCGGAGGTTCACAGCTGCCTCTTTCCCATGATGTCATTTCTAATGAAATAATGAAATTTAGCTAAAACATTCTAGTTGAAAATAATGAAATTTATTATTGAATGAGTCACTTAAATTTTAAATAAAAGATATTTAAGACACCAAAGAGTACATTCTGTAGAAAATAAATGACATGTTTTAAATATATTGAAAGTGGCATTGTTATTGCAGGAAGTTAGTCTAAAACACAAGTATTCAAATACTTCAGATTCAAGACATTCTAGGGTGAAATAGTGAATTGTGTCACCTGCCTCCTATACAAATCTAAACCAAGTCCAGCACTTGCTGCATTTTATGAACAAGGCTGGAATTCATTCTTCACTTTCATTGAGAAAGTTATCAACTGCTATGTGCAATGTGAAACACAGGGCAATAAATACAGCAATGCACATATTGCCTATAAGTATTTACTTATGGTACTCTATTTTCAAAGGTATCCTTCTTTTGTAGATGAGAAATAAACTATCTAAAATAAACCTTATTTCATGGAACTGTCTTAGAAAATGCAAACTCAATGGTAACACCTTCTCTTTGAAGTTCTAAAACAATGTGTAAATCTTTGCTTAATTATGTTACTTTATTTTTTTCATAAATTGTTTATTGTTCTGTTTCAAAGAACATTGTATTTGGCAAATGTTCAATAAATATGAATTGATTTAGTGTTATTTTAATTATATTTGTCTAATATTAAGGTTTTTGCCTGTTCTTTAACATTTCTTTCAAAACTGCCACATAATTTGTTTATCATATAATGTGAAATAAATATAGCTAATTTTAAGTCTAATAAAAGCATCAGTATATTGAAATAGCTTTTGTGGTTCAAATTAATATTTCTTAACTGTTTTTTGCAGAGCATATTTCTATCATATAGTTGCCATTAACTGAATTTCCAATGAAAGTTTATAGTTCTACTAAAAATTATGTCTTGATTTTATGACACTCTTTATTCTAGAACTATCTTATCTTTTTTAGAGGATATGTACTCCCTGTAGTGACATCACTGAATACTGTAGTGACATGTCTGGTCCATCTAGTGACATTGTTGTATATATGAAACGATATCATTGTATTCCTCTAACCATTCATTCCTGCAGAAAATGGAGTTTTAAGCTGTAATATATGGAAGACCACTAAGGACTCTGATTCAAAACAGTGACTTGGTATGTGAGGTGTGTGTGTGTGTGTGTGTGTGTGTGTGTGTGTGTGTGTGTGTGTGTGTATTTATTGTTTTAAATTTGTTGTTGTTTTTTTCCCTTAAAGCCCACAAAAGAAAACATAAAAGACAACTGGTGAAGCAACTTGGTCAAGGACCTTTTATTTAAAGAACACTCTGTCAGTAGTAAGTAAAACTGGAGGGAGAAAGAAGTGATCATCTTCTGGCAGCTCTCATGGCTGTTTTTCTGATTCCTCCAGCACAACATTTAAAAGTGGGGTTTCTTTGTGCTTAATATTCAAACCGGTGCAGTGTCTCTCCTTCCCCGAGTTTTGTTTTGAAAAGTACCCTCATGTGTGTTGGTTCTAATGTATGCTAATAACATCACAATTTCCAAATGTAAATCTTCATGATGGGAATCTTTGTGGCTGCTGTCATTGACATCAGATTTCCAACTTATATATTCATCTGGTTATGTACAAGGCTACAATGCAGATGCTCAAAAGAGAATTAATTCTTCTATCTTTCACAGACCAACTCTCCCTAATTTGTTTTCTATCAAATTCAGAAAACTGAAATAGGACGTGTCAATTCAAACTCAAACCATGACATTCATTTGTCTTTTCCCACCCAAGCTGTATGTGCCAAATGAATTTCAGCATCCCTCCTCAATTTTCCTCAAATCCTGCTTTTTGTATGAAATGCTCTGTAGCACCTCAAGGTCAATATTCATTGTCCCTTAGGATTTCAACTTATATCCTTACCAAGCTCTGTGAGCCTCAAAGGATCAAACATATAAGGATGGAGCTAGAAAGATTCCTCCATGCTGTCCAGATGTTTTAAGTAGCAGAGTCTAGAAGGCCTGCTGAGCATTTGTGATGGACCCACACTCTACTCCCTTATTCTATAATTAGAAAGCTTATTCTGTTCTCCATCATAAAAAAATATGCATGTTTGTATGGAGATATGAACAAAAGTATCATAGAACATTTTAGAAATCATATAACATAGAATCACAACTAGATTAAACATTATCTCAAGCTTAGGATCATGCCGTATCTTATTTTAACTTTTATAATATAGATGGAAATGTTTGTTTTTAGTTTTAGTTTTGTTTTTTGTCATTTTAATATACATTTCTTGGAATGAATCAATAAAATGATTCTAAAATTATCAACAAATTTAAATAGTATTGGTTACAAACAAAGGTGAGACCAGTAAATTGTGATTCATTTTGGGAGTAAATGCCTGTGGTGGACATCAGGGACCAAATTTAAAGCAAATTGCCCAGGAAACAGAATGGATTTACCAGGCAAGATGAATGTTGAGTTAGAAACACCCACTAGATCACACAGCACTGGTAGAATATGCAGTGTTAAGGCAAAGAGTACAGGTATACCGAACAGAAAATGGTGAGTCGAGAAGAGAATTTGCAGACTCACAAATGTGTAACTATGATGAGACTGGAGACACACAGAGAAAGATGAATGCTGAATGCTGTAGCACAAGTTGTCAAAGGCCATCAAACACCAAGTGTGGGGGTTGGGAGAGAAAACAAGTCAATGGTGAGAGTATACCTTACACTATTGCAAGCAATTAGGGTGAGGCACTTTGCAAATACAGCATAAACCATTTTGGATTAGAGACATTCAGAGTGTTGTTTGCCCTAACTACTGAAACTCAAACATTTATTTTTCTAACATCAATTTCTGACCTGTTTTTGAGAATATCTTAAACAAAGAGAATATTTGTTAGAATTTAAAGATAATGTATTTAAAACATTACCTTTGGCCTAAACATTTGATTTAGAATAGACAGACATATATTCATAAATTTTATTTTCATAAATCTTCAAGGAGTATGGTGAACACCAAATGATTTCTTCCTCTAGAATATTCTGCTGTGAGCTGCTTGCCTATAGATGAATACTTTCTTGTAGCCTTTGAGAAATATTTTATTTCATGTTTATGAGTATTTTGCCTGGATGTATGTACATCCACCATGTACATGCCTGATTTCTGTGGACATCAAAAAAACAGTATTTGTCTCTCTGTACCTGGAGTTAAAAATGATTGTGAGCTCTTCTGAGAGTGCTAGAGACCAATCCTGGGTCTTTAGATAGCATGACATTTGATCTTAAGCACTGAGCCATTTTTCCAGCCCTCAGCATTTCTGTTTATATTTCCAAGACAACATATCAAAATAGCAGTTAGTACTAATGGCTTTCTGCTATCTCTTTCTCAGACTCATTCAGACTTTTTTTTTCAAATTCACCAATCACAGCCAGATTATAAAAAAAATCTACTCTGAGTTGTGAGCTCATAGCAGGTACCTCTCAAGGCACTTCAGTTTATAGAGATGCTTCAGTCATTTTCATTTTACTTAAAAAAAAAAAAGTGGTTCTTTGTATAGGTTTGAATGTTGCATCCTTGTGTTTGCATTCAGGGTCTTTCCTTTGCTCATAAATCCCTAGTTTTTTTTGTTGTTGTTGTTGTTGTTATTTGTTTGTTTGTTTTTTGCTCATCCTTCATTGCACATAAGACTTTTATATGGTTTATATACATTTATGCTTATTCTGATTAATGTGTTAGATGGACTTTTGTTAATTTTCTGTAGAACCCTTTGTCAGTAAATATATACTTCATTAAGCCTTCCCAGCTTTTAACTTGTATCTATACAATTGGTATTTTGTTATTTATTGTAACTGGACTCTATCCAGCCTATTGCTTGAGAAACTGCTTAAAGAAAACTCTGGGGATGGAGAAGGGACCAAGTTTTGTAATTACTCTTATGTTTCTCTGAAGCTGACTAATGTGACAATCATTGTGAGGCTGGGTCTTCGTTCCAGTTGATTTTAATCTTAAAAGTAAATGACTTGAAATAATTTTTGCATATTGCAAATTTGGGGTCTCATTGCTGGATTCTATACAGATAGCTTTAATGTTGGGCCCTCTGTGCTTCTCTATAGAAATGCTTTTAACATTCAGAAAGGATTAAAATCTACTGTATCCCTGATTGTAAGAAGTCATTCTCAAACCATCCCTTGTGATCATCTGAAGAACCTTTGATAGAATGATGCCCCAGTCTCCTTCATGAGGTCTCTAAAATCGATATAATATGCAGAATAAACATCCAATTTGAAAATACTGGAGTCACCTGAACAAAGTTTAAACGTGTTAGTGCTCAGTTCAGGTCATACCTTTCAGAGATAAAAATCTTAAACTTTAGTTGAATGAAGACAATGTGTAATAAGTTTGAAAAAGAGCAGCATAGGACCTTCTACATTTAATAGGTACATCTCATTACAAGCTTATTGATTTACAACAGGAATGAACATAACTTTCATTCACAGAGCAAGCCAACTGAGTGTTTTGAACACCAAGTTTAAAATAATCATTGCCCTTTATCTAATTGTATAATACTTTGGTAATATATAGCGGAGGCAAAAGAGATGAAAAGAATGATGCTGGCCCATACTACATAATCAGTGTTAGAGAAAGTGTATGTCCAGACAGCACTGGTCCTCTTGAAACTTGACTCTCAGCATTGATGCCTGTTTTCATTCACTGTGCATAAAGTTTATCTATGTGGACTCATGATTTACAGGCATTTACATTTTTAAAAAAAATAATAGTATGCATGAGGATCTCAGAGACCTAGAGTTTTATTGTGGTTTAATAAGGGTCAGGATAAACAAATAGGCCGGATAGATGTTTATTAAGGGAGAAACAACTCACAACACAGACAGATGAACACAGCAGTTAGAACTGGATGCTCTTCTCTCCCTGTCCTGCCAGAAAGACAGCTTTTTCTGCCTCCTTGGAAGACCAAGTCCCACAGGTCACTTCAGCCCCTGGCTCCACCCCTCAATGGGTGTGGTCAGTGCCACAGAAGCAGACACAGTGAATATTCCACTACAGATTTTGCTTGTAGATGGGAAAAGCTCTGCAGGAGGAAATCCTGAATGTGTAACTACACTGTGACTGAACGAAAACACTATAATAGGATGAGTTCTAGAATATGTGGTAGACAGACTGAACTGTGTTTCATTCTGCCTTGGCAAATCATTTTCTCAAGTCTCTATTTACAAAGTTGGAAAACAATAACCATAATATCATTGAGGCTTTCTGAGACTCAAAGACAAAAACCAGCTTATACTTGAAACCTGGCACACAGGAGAAGCTTGTTGCACAAAAGAATCATGGACCAAGTCTTCTGTGAAAGTATTCCTAAGGTGCATGATCCAGGATAAACCTAGTGTCTGGTTCACACCAGCAGCTCTGTCTCTGAAGAGATTGTAAGAAATCTGGGATCATGAGTTCCACATAGACGTTGTATTCCAGATGAAACTGCAATGTGACTTGTAGAGCTAAGCATAAACTTTCAAGGGAAATCCACCATAGAATAAAATATATTGGCTAAAACCATGATGGGCATGTGAGAAATCTGAAACTTGGGCAGTTAAAAAAAGCTATAAAAAGCTAAATTCATAAAATAGAAAAGAGAAAGCATCTCTAAAAAATGATGCTGGCATGACTAGATGCTAGCATGTAGAAGACTGCAGATATATCAATATCTATCTCTATGCACAAAAATTAAGTCCAAATGGATCAAAGACCTTAACATAAGCCCAGCCACACTAAAACTCTTAGAAGAGAAAATGGGGGTACCCTTGAACAAATTGGTACAGGAGACTGCTTCCTGAACATAACACCAGTAACACAGACTCTGAGATCAGCAATTAATAAATGGGACCTCCTGAAACTGAGAAGATTCTGTAAGGCAAAAGACACAGTCAACAACACAAAACAGCAGCCCTCAGAATGGGAAAAGATGTTCACCAACCCCACATCTGATTTCCAAAATATATAAAGAACTCAAGAAGGTAGTTACCAAAACACCAAATAATTCAATTAAAAAAAGGGCTACAGAACTAAATAGAGAATTCTCAATGGAGAAATCTAAAATGGCTGAAAGACAAAGTGCTCAACATCCTTAGCCATCAGGGAAATAGAAATCTAAACCACTCTGAGATACCATCTTACTCCTGACAGATGGGTAAAATCAAAGACACCAAAGACAGATTATGCTGGAGAGGATGTGGAGAAAGGGGCACATTCCTCCACTGTTGGTCAGAGTGTAAACTCATCAAGCCACTTTGGAAAGCAGTAGCTTTGGAAATCAGGAAAATGGGAATAAGTCTACCTCAATCCAGTAATTTCTCTCTTAGGCATATGCACAAAAGATGCACATTCATACAACAAGGACATCTGTTCAACCATGTTTATAGCAGCATTAGTTGCAATGGCCAGAAACTGGAAGCAACCTATATGCCTCTCAGCTGAAGATTGGATGGAAAATATGTGGTACATTTACACAATGGAGTACTACTCAGCAGAAAAACACAATGGAATACTGAAATTCACAGGGGAATGGATGGAACTAGAAGAAACCATCCTGAGTGAGGTAACACAGTCACAAAAAGACAAACACGGTATATGTACTCACTCATATATGGATTTTAGACATAAAGCAAATGATTACTTGCCCACAATTTATACCACCAGAAAAGCTAGGAAACAAGGAGGACAGAGACATACATGGTCCCCCAGAGAAGGGGAAAGGGACAAGATCTCTTGAGCAAATTGGGAGCATGGAGGAAGTTAAGAGAAAGAGAAGGGGAGAACAGGAGAGGAGAGGTGGCATGAGGGAATAGGAATATTGAGGCAGGGAATGAATAGAGAACAAGAAAAAAGATACCATAATAGAGGGACCATCATGGATTTAAGTAGAAATCTGGCACTAGGGAAATGCCCAGAGATTCACAATGATTATCCCAACTAACAATCTAAGAACTAGTAGAGAGGCTACATTTTATGCCCTTCTATGATAATGAGATTGATGGCTACCTATTGTGCCATTCTAGAGCCTTCATCTTGTAGCTGATGGGAGCAGAAGCAGACACCCATAGATAAACACTAGCCAAACTCCAGGATTCCAATTACAAAGAGGGAGGAGTAATGAGCATAGATGTCAAGACCAGGCTGGAGAAACTCATAGTGACAGCTGACCTGAACAAGGGAGAGCTCATGCACCCCAGTCTGATAGCTGGAAGACCAGCATAGGACCGACCCAGGGCCCCTGAATGTAGGTGTTAATAAAGAGGACTGGGCAGTCTCTGGTAATAGATTAGTATTCATTCCTAGTATGCAAGTGGACTTTGGAAGGCCATTTCACATAAGATAATCTCTCAGCCTAGACACATGGGGAAGGGCCTAGGCCCTGCCACAAAGTATATGACAGACTTTGAAAACTTCCCATGGAAGGCCTAGCCCTTCCTAGGAAGCAGATAGGGGATGGGCTCGGGTTTGTTGTTGGACAGAGGAGAAAGGGAGAGTAAGAGAAAGGGGATTGACATGTAAAACAACCTTGTTTCAAATTTAAATAAAAAAGGGGGAAAAGAAGCTTATAGGAAATTTATATAAGTTAATATGGGCTTCCATGACTTAATTCTGATTCTAGTCATCTAGCAACAATATACTCTGGGGATACAATTTTAGGTTCTTTTGTTGTTATGTTCTCATATATGCTCATGCTTATGATGATTGCTTGCTGACAATTTTCCTGTTGGAATGAAGTTGATGACTTTTTTTCTTTTGAGATTTTATTATTTCTTTCTAATAATCAGATAAAGGGTTCACAAGGAAATGAACTAGTCAGCTGTCTACATCTAACTTTGTGATTGGTCAGCAGTGTTGTGGATGCGTTGTAGATGCATTGTGGTGTTGTGTACTTTCCTGGGACCACATCTCTGTGACAAAAAAGAAAAGCCCATCTAGTTTTGTGACAATAACTTAAATGGGACAACAGAAAAGAGGAAACAATAAATTGTATTCTCTTCATATACAGTGAGTATTCTCAGCTACAGTTACTATATGTATAAAGCCAGCTTGGACATTTTCAAAACGTAATCTATAACATATACAGCTACAACAAACCCAGCATTTTGCTCAGAGCTTTGAGAGTTTGAATGCTTTTTTTCTCTGATTATAACCATTGCATGTTGTGCTCTTTCATTTTTGCTGTTTGTCACTTTCCAAAATGGAATTGAAAGTTGCTCTTTGTAGAATGTTTGTGAAAGAAGAAAAAGAAGGTTACAGGGAAGAGAAAATGTCATCATAACAGAGTTGCAAAGGACACCATATTGTGTGAGGCACTGACATGGTAGATGGGCCTTATTCAACGAGGAATGAATTGAAGCCTAACGACCAGATGGCAGAGCTGAACACAGAAATTCCATATGTGTGATGGCAGCAAGGGACTGCCATTGACATACTTGCTTTCCAGCCAAATGCCTCAGCAGATGCAATTTTACACTTTAACATTGCAATATGGCACTCAAACCCAGAAGAGTTAGCAGCAAGATTCATAGCTGATTTAAAGTGGCAGAGTTGAAATTCAAGTTTCCTGTTGGGATGAAAGAAAAGAAGAGAAAGTGAGGGGCTTTGCTGCTACCTCAGATCCTGATTCAAATCTCTGCTCTTCTCATGAGCTAAAGGAAGAATAAAACCTGGTTTAATGATTACACGTATCTATCTATCTATCTATCTATCTATATATCTATCTATCTACCATCTATCTATCTATTATCTATCTATCTATATCTATCTATCATCTGTTGATCACTAATCTATCATCTATTGTCTATCATTAATCTATCTTTCTATCATCTTTCTACCTACCATATATCATCCATCTATCTATCATCTATCATCTATCATCTATCTATTCATCTATATCATCTATTTATCTGCCTATCATTTATCTACCTACCTATATCTATTATTAGTCTATCATCTATCTATTACCTATCATATATTCATCACAAAATCTATCATTGATCTGTCTTTATCATTATCATCATCATCTATTTCTTCTTTGTGTTAGATTGTATTTGTAGAAAAAATCATGACTCTTTTTTATGTTTTATTTGTTTTTTGTCTTATTTTACATATCGTGCCAGTTTCCTCGCCCTCCCTCTCTCCCTCCACCTCTCTCTCCCTCCCTCCCTCCCTCTCTCTTTCCCTCTCTCTTTTCTTCCCTTCCATGAGCCCAAACACCCTCCCATCCCATTCCCCCACTACACCACAGGGAGGATGGTGCCTTCCAGAAGGGGTCAACAAAATCTGTCAAGTCATTTGAAGTAGGGACTAGGCCCAACCTCCTGCCTCTAGGCTAAGGGAGTATCCCTGCATTGGGAATGTGTTTCCAACGTCCTTTTGTGTACCAGGATAGATCCTGGTTTCACTGTCAGAGGTCCCTTAGACTGCCCAGGCCTCTAACTGAGACCCATGTTTAGGGAGTCTGAATTGTTCCAATGCTGGTTTCCCAGCTATTAGTATGGGGATCCAGAGGCTCCTCCTTGTTCAGGTAAGCTGTATCTGTGAGTTTCTGTGGCCTGGTCTTGTCCTCCCTCTCTGCATCTGGATTCCAGTTCAACTTAGTGTTTTATTGTGGGTGTCTGCTTCTGTTTCCATCAGCTACTAGATGAGGGCTCTATGATGGTGTATAAATTAGTCACCATGACTCTTATGCAGGATAACTAGAAAGTGTATTTTAAAATGTTGTAGCAGAAACACACAAAGACAGCTGACCTGAACAAGGAGGAGCTAATGGGCCCCCAGACTGATAGCTGGGAATCCAGCATGGGACTGACTCAGACCCCCTGAATATGGGTTCTCAGCTAGAAGGGTCCCTTAGACTGAGCAGTCTAAGGGACCTCAGACTGTAGAACCAGGATATATTCCTCGTGCACTAAAGAACATTGCAGACACATCCCCCATGGAGGGATACTCCCTTAATCTAGAGATAGAAGAGAAGTCCTAGTCCCTACTTCAAATGACTTGACTACACCTGGATAGCATAGCCCTACATGTAGAATGGGGGTTGGGGAATGGGAGGGGAGGGTGGTCAGGGTGCATGTGAGAGGGTAAAGAGGGTAAGAAGGAGGAAGGGAGGGAGGCAGAGGAAAATGGGATCAACATGTAAAATTTTAAATTATATTAATAATATATATATATTTATATATAAAGAAAATATACTTTTAGATGAGAACAGTATTTGGTGGCAGACATCTAGTGACAGTAAGGCATTACTATCATTCCTTTGCTTGATGTTGTCCCCTTTTAAAACAAAGATTCATTTATTTTACATGAAAAAAAACAACAACAAATAAAACAAAACAAAAAGTACCAAAAAACAAAAACAAAAAAGTTATCACAGATATTTCATCTGTTTTAATAAATATGCATATTTTAGAATATTATGAAGCAGTTACTTTTTAAATTACTTAACTTTGAGCTTGAAAGTCAATTATGACCTTTTCCATTAAGTTGTCCTTCATATGAAATCACCAGCAAAGATACCAAAAGCCAACTTAAGTTTTTCAAATACAGTATCAGTTGAAGAACCAAGAAATTTTTATTTTGTGTTAATTTAGCCTCCATCTTTCTGTTGTGTTCAAGGGTTTGAAGGCAACTGTGTGTGCCTCAATACTATCTCAACTTGATCCTCAATCAGGCCTATTATACTGTTTGGAACAATAAATATATTATTTGCTTACCGCCATCCCATTTGATTTCAGCTATCTCTTCTTAAGTTAGATTTACAATTCAAATATATAAAACTCCTATCCTCTTAGCATACATTTTTATAGTACAACAGTGTTATAATGATAGTCAATTACCTTTTTGTGTGTTACTGTTTTCTAGTGAATTCTTTTTTAATAAAATATATGTCACCAATATTCTTTACAGAACTAGAACCAAGACTTACATTTTATATCCTTATGATACCAGGTTCATGAAGATATTTCATTAGTCTTCACAGAACTGATTAATGATGATAGGACACAATGGGTCTATGAAGTACACTAAGATAGACAAGAAATGTCAAGAGATGAATTGTAATTCAGTATAGGAGACATTGAGTAGAACCTAAGGCACATCATTACCAGATGTTTTCAATATACTTGAATCCTGCTAGGTAGTAATTTGTCCCACATATTCCTCATGAAAGTATTGTGCCTACCACACCATTCACCCTATAGTTCAGTTGAAACATTATCTCTTGAGTATTTGTCATGTCACCAAGAAGATATATTTCCTCTGTATGTTATAATTCATAAAGGCAACAGTCTAGAATTACAAGTGATAAGTGCCAAGTATGCTCACAGCACCAACATTTCAGTAGAAAACACACATTATCTCATTAAAAGCAACACTTCTATGAATTGGATATTATTCCAGCTTACTTTTAAGTATTATTTACAAGATGTCATGCAGCTTCTTTAAGGTTATGTAGATATAGTAAACAATATGACAGGGAAGGGTGAAGGTTCTTTCAGAAAGATACAGTTGTGCAAGCATTAGGGCCTGAGTTCAGATTCCCATAATCTCTAGAAAAGAGTGATGTGACAATGAACTCCTGTAACATAGTGTTGAAGAGCACTGAGAAATGCAGATGTATTGAGATTCATTGAGCTAACCAACTAGCCAGCCTAGTCAATTCCATAACCTCCATGGTCAGTGCTAGACAATATCTTTAAAGAGAAAATTGAGAGTGATCAATCAAGACAATTGCCATCGACCTCTGGCTTTGAGGAGAATGTGTATACTCATGAATGTGCATGTGCACACACTCAATCAACATAACACATACATGTGCTTTTACTATGGACACACAGAAAGCTAAATAATAAAATAATGAGTTAAAGGCTGATCTGTTTATCTCTTGAAGAGAACTCTTAATTACTCTAGTATCAGGATTATTCTATATAATCACTATGTCCCTAGGTAAATTTCCATCCAAATAGTTGTAAGCAAATATCTAGTTGATCTTACTCTTCTCAGCATAACATTCGAGGCCTTGGAAACCAAAGGCATACAGAGAAAGTCTCTGTTTTATGCTGGAACACAGCTTCAATATCACACAATGGAGATTCATTTTATATGCCATTTTTTACTTGCTGTCTTCTTATTCTACCTGCTTTCTAAAACCAACTACTACCTGCTTCTGTTCTCTTCCGTGTCCATGCGGAAATTTCCTCTGACCTTTAAGTCCCAGGTTACTGATTTATGATAAGTATTTTAAAACATGTCCACTTCTCTTTTCCAGTTCTTCTGTCATTTTACAACCAAGGAAAAGTAGCAATGCAAGTTAAGGATGTTTTCTATTTGAACACTTTAGTTTGAATTCTCCTCAATTCTTCTTCAGAGGCTTGAGGAAGCTGAGCATGTTTCACCATCCTTTGTTTTTCAGAATCTTTCTGTTTCCTTCCACAAAAGACAACTATTGTAACTAGCAAATACATATTGCATCCTTTATGGGAATTTCTCCTGTTCTGTTCTTGATTCCTGAGTCTTGATTAATGGAGTGGATGAAAACATACATTGAAGCAGAATACCATTTTGTTGCATATGAAAAAGACCTTTTGCATTTTGTGAATACTTGCATTGAAATGTTATCCAAAGCTTGACATGAAGCCAAAGGAGGAAAAAAATCGTGTTCTCCAAAACATTTACTTAAAATTCACACACGGCCCTTGTCCAGGGCAAGGTATCTGTAACAAATTTTATTTTTCAATTAAAGCCAAATATTTAGATGTTGTATATGAACTGGTAGACTCTCTATAAATGGAAGAGGTAACCACATTGTTTTGCTTTGTAGGATATTAGTGAATTTTACATTTAAATTATCAATTATACTGTTAACTCTCCTAGTCAAAATATTTCCAATACTTGTCCTTTTCAAATACCTTGGAAACAGCTGTATCTGATTATTGTCTCTTCATTAATATGTTAGGAAATCTTTCAAGTATGTTCATCCTATACTTGCTTTAAAATCATATATTTAACTTCCACATTTTTATTCTGGCATTTTGTTGCAGGCAAACTAGAATTTGGTAAGTTCATAGATTGTTGAATATAGATGGATACTCTTGATTATTAATTTCTGTTTTCACAAAATTCTAAGAGATTTGAATTGTTACCACCTTCCAAATGCTAATATATTGTAATTTCAATTTGTATTATTCAAAAGGATTTTTATTGAAAAGCACATCTCTCCATTTCCAAACATATAGTGTGATCTTTTATTTTTTTTATCCATCTCCAAAGTGTATCCTAGCCAGTGAATAGATTTTGTGTGAACTCTATTGTATTAGTTTTGATGACACTGGATTTATGACCCCACACCTCTTTTTATTTTAGAATTATTTCATGTGTGCATGGTAATGTAACTTCAGAATTTACATTTGATGAATTTAAATTCAGTAGTAAATGCTACTGTCATTTTCTTGGTGTACAATCAGTGTGCATTTCCAGGTGCCATGCTGACTTTGTATTTCAACTTTCCACGTGGTGGTATTATAATAGGATCATGACCATTTGCACTTTTGGTTTTTGAATTGTTTTCAAATTTATTTTGGACTTGGTGCTGTAGATATAGTTCAGAGGTGAAGAGCAAATACATTAATCATTTTTGAATATTACAATTGCTTTTAACTTCAGCTTTAAAGGACTTGATGCTCTCTTCTGGCATTTGTGGTCATGACACTCAAGTGCACATAACCTGCCCACAGACACACAAATATAACTAAAAATAATACATAAATAAAAATGTAAAAAAAATGTTCAATTTACTTCTATCTGAAAGAATAGTTTAACCTTGTGTTTAGAAACTTATTGGGCATGTATGAAAGGCTGAGAGCAACTTTGTGAAGAATGGAACTGCCACTTTCACGGTGGTTCAGAGGACAGAACTGACTGAGGTCACTAGAATTATCTGGCAAGTGCTTATATCTGCTGAGCCACCTAATCAGACTTTTTTTGAATTGTATGTAACTTTGTTTCTTTCGGTGATCCCCCCACCACTACTGTGACCTAGCCTTTTAATGGCTGAGCCATCTTTCCAGCACCGTTTCAGTGATTTTTTTAAAAATGGAATTTCATTGTGTTTTTGTTTTTTAGTTTGTTTGGTTTTTTTGCAACTGTATTTTAATAAAGGACATAATTTATAAAGAAGATATGATAGTTGGAAGAATATGTGTAACAAGTGTTTGGATTCCTAATTTCATAGAACAAACACAAGAGCTGGAGGAGAGGAATTTACATTGTAAGCATTAGGATCTGGAATTTGGAGCCAGGCACTCACATAACAAGCCAGGCTTAATTCCATATTCACCTTTAATCCCCTTAGTGTGGTTACCAGAAATAAGCAGTCAAGTGGGGGCTTGCTCCTTCCCAGAAATCACAAGTTTCAGGTTTAGGATAAGAATATGATTCAAAGAAGTAAATCACAGAGTGATTCTTGGTGCACACTCCTGGCCTCTGTGTCCATGCACAGGAAAATGCTCTGCATACAAACATGTTCCTCCACCACACTCAGTACTGACACACACACAAATAAAACAATAACAACAAGCCATTAATGGATTTGCTAGGCAAAATATGTTCTGATTAAAATATTTTGGATAATTACTCAAAACATTAGAGAGGCTATCCATAATTGAAATTAAAGAAAGGACATTCAGAGTCAAACCAAACCATAGATAAAATGGTTTATAATAGAAAACTACAGAATAACTCACCCAGAAATTATGAAACATATATTCTTTCCATAAGCCATCTATAAAATAGACCACATAATATGGACAAAAATACATTGCATAAAAACTTTAAGTAAATAAATCCTCCTATAAAAGTTTACAAATTAATGTAAGTGGATTTTGTTAATTATTTTGATTCACTTGCCAACATTGCTGATTCTGTGTAACAGTCATATTGGACTTAATATTTCTACTTCTCCTTAGTTTGGAACTATTGAGATTTTTTTATCTCTCATAAGTTTAAGAGTTATTATTTGTCACTCCTTCATACATTTCTTTTGGCACATTCTCTCTATTCAAGTGTTAAAGTAAGGTTTTCTTCTCATATTCTCTGGGTCTTATACAGTTTTTCATCTGATTTTCTCTATATGTTTTAGTTTTACTTATTTATTTTACATACCCACCACAGTATCCCCTCCCGCATTTTCTCTCATTCCATGTCCTCCCTCCCTGGTCCCAATACACTCCTCCTGTTTCTGATCAGAGAGGGGCAGGCCTCCCATGGGTATCAACATAGCAAGTTGATGCTACATTTTGAAAGTGTATTGATCATTCACATCTGCTCTGCCTGTGCTTTCTTAAACTCATTCTTCCATTTTGATTCCCATTATTGTCATTTTTAGTCCTAAGATCTTGTTAATTTTCTAATTCCATCATAAAATTTTTCTATTTTCCTCATGATAGGGCTAGATTTTGTCATAATCATAACTACTGAATACAACATCTATATTATCCAGAGAATTTTCAGGTCATGTATTGTGGTTTTTATTTAGTTCTTTTAAAGGCATGAACCTTTTTATTTATTTAATTTTTGAGATTATAATATATTTACATAATTTTCCCTTCACTTTTTTCCCCTGTAAACCATCCTATATGCCTGCTGACTTTAAAATTCATGAGTTCTTTTTTGTTAATTATTGTTACATGCAAACAAATATATATGTTATGAGCACGTTTTTTCCCTGCCAGTCGGGTCCTGCCGCCTCGCCAGCCACAAAATAACATGCAGAGACTCTGTATTTGATACAATTCTGTTGGCTAGTACTAATTTGTTACCAGCTAGCTCTGTCTTAATGATTAACCCATTTCTACTATTCTGAGTATTTCCACGTGGCACATCTTACTGGCCAGAGGCTGGCCTGCTACCTCTCCAGGCTCTCCATGTTGACCCCTCCTTCCTACTTCCTCTTTCCTCCTTGTCTCCTAGTCCCTCCTATCTTGCTTTCCCATTGGCCAACAGGGCTTTATTCATTAACCAATATGAGAAACATATTTACAGAATAACATCTCCCATCTCCAAAATATTACTTTTTAAGTCTGTATAATGTTATTTATATGTAGGTTTTCAGGGAGGACCATTTGACATCCTTGAGATTTAAAGTAAATAAACTGCTAGACTCTCTAGAATAGAATATCTTAATTTAATTTGATGACAAAACTGTCACATGTCAGAGTTGACTTTTAGTATAAAAAATGCATTTAGTGTTTTTATTTACTTTGGTCTTTTGAGACAATGTCTCACTTTCTAGTTCTAGTTGGTCTTACTATGTGGACAAATCTGGCCTTGCACTTACAGTAATCTTCTTGCTTTGGCCTCCTAAGTGCTGGGATTTAACTTGTGTGCCACCATGAAATTTTATAACATGGTGTTTCATTCTTGTAGATCTCTGGACATTTCTCTAGTGCCAGATTTTTCTTTATACCTATAATGGTTTCTTCTATTATGGCATCTCTTTTCTTGCTTTCCTCTATTATTTCCCTGACTCAATTTTCCTGCTCCTTCATGTGCTCCTCTCCCCTCCTCTTCTCCCTTCTCTTTTTCCTAACTTCTTCTCCTCTCCTGCATGCTCCCAATTTTCTCAGGAGATCTGGTCCCTTTCCCAACTAACAATTCAAGCAATAGTGGCGAGGCTACCTTAAATGCCCTTCCCCAATAATGAGATTGATGGCTACCTTATATGCCATCCTAGAGCCCTCATCCAGTAGCTGATGGAAGCAGAACTATACACCCACAGCTAAACACTCAGCCAAATTCCTCCAGTTGCAGAGAGGGAGGAGTGATGAGCAAAGAGGTCAAGACCAGGCTGGAGAAACCCACAGAAATTGCTGATGTGAACAAGGGCAAGCTAATGGACTCCACTATGATAGCTGGGAAATCAGTATAGGACTGACACAGAACCCCCTGAATGTGGGTGTTAGTTAGGAGGACTAGGCAGTCTATGGGGCCTCTGGTAGTGGATCAGTGTTTATCCCTAATATAGGGATGGACTTTGGGAGCCCCATTCCACATAAAGAGATACTCTCTTAACCTAGACACAAGCAGGAGGGCTTAGGGCCTGCTCCAAATGATGTCACAGCCTTGGAAGATTCCCCAATGGAAGGTCTCACCCTCCCTGTAGAGCAGAAAGAGGATGGGATGGGGGTTGAGAGGGGTACATAAGAGAAGGGGAGGGTGAGGGAACTTGGATTGACATGTAAAAAAACCTTGTTTCAAATTTAAATAAAAAATACAATTAAAAAAATAGAGTGTCTGCTGCAGCAGGACTTCGCAACCCTAGCACAGAAAAAAAAATCTGTCTCAGGAATAGATAAGAATGGATAAGAGATTTTTAATTTTTTGTTTTTTATTTACTTTCTTACTATATACTTATAATTTATTTATTCTTTTAAATTACATTTCACATTTCAACCACTGTTTTCTCTTGAACACCTACTCCTGCCACCCTTTGCATTCCCTCTTTGCCTCCCTCCAGCAGACCCCAAGTCCATTCCTCCCCATGAGAAGTCAACAAAGTCTGGGCCAATAACTTTGGGTAGGGTCAATCCCCTCTTCCATGCATTAAGGCTGAGCATGGTATCCCACCATAGGGAATGGGTTTCAACAAGCAAGCTCATGTACCAGGTTTATTCCATGCACCTATTTCCATGGGTCCCTCAGATGGGGAAGGTACAGGGAAAGAACAATGAAAGAGATATCTTAATAAAGAGAGCTACTATGGGGTTTATGGAGAAACCTGGTGCTAGAATCATTTCTAAGAATCCACAAGGATGACCCCAGATAAGGCTCCTAGCAATAGTATAGAGGATGCCTGAACAGGCCTATCCCTATAATCCAGTGGTGTATATCCCAGCTATCATCATTGAGCCTTCATCCAGTAAATGACAGAACCAGACACAGAGATCTACAACCAAGCATCAGGCCAAGCACTGGGAATCCAGCCAAAGAGAAGAAGGAGAAAACACATGAGCAAGAGAGGTCAAGATTATGATGAAGAAATCTACAGACACAACTGAACCAGGAGGAAACTAGACGGCTGTGGAGACTCCAGGGAACCTAACTATCCCTTCCATATGAGGGAGAAAGATGTGAAGCTTAATTTAGTTTTTAAAATGAAAATTACACACACACACACACACACACACACACACACATCTTCTTTGTACTCTTGATGTTTGTTTGACGGCAGACAATGACAGGAGCCTTTGTGACCTTGAATGCTGTATGTAGTACTGGATTTGTTTGAAACCTTGGCTGTTGTGTTTGTTTTAAAGAAGATACATCTTTCCTCTGCCCTTGTACCTGCAGACCGTAGGTTGTCCGTCGCTTTCAAATGTAGAGTGAGGATTCAAGATGGGTTTTCTGTTCCTTTCTCCTTTTCTGGTTCATGCTTGTGACTCTGATATCACTTATCTTCCAGAGTCCTAATCAAAATGGGTTACATGCTTTAACCTGGAAGTATTTCATCTATCAATGTTTATAAGCTCTGCAGTAAGAGTGCCTCATTATTTCCAGGTCACAAGAAAATCAATCACAATTGCTACAATCTAGTTCCTAAGCCCACATCCATTCTCTCCCAAAACCAGTCTGAGAATTTCTTATGTTGTCTGTGTAGATCTTTAAAACTCAGATCTCTCTCTCTCTCTCTCTCTCTCTCTCTCTCTCCTTTACTTCTCTTCTTTTTTTAATATATATATATATATATATATATATATATACATATTCATTTATGTGTTGTTATTATCACATGGATGGTCATCTTCCATTATGTTTATTTACATTGCTCTAAATTATTCACTCTATTGTTACCTGTCCCACTTCTTTTTACATTTCTCTTATCTGTATGTTGGACTCTGAAAATTAAAAGTACAATCTATATAATCCTATAGAGATCCATGTGGTTGGTATTTTCTTTGGGCGATCAGCTCTGAAATAAAAACACAGGGAATTGATATCATTAACTATGAAAACTTAGCCTTAGTTTAGGGTTGCCCTACTAGCTCTTCTTACTTAATTTAATCTGTCTCTATTTATTTATATTTTGCCTTGGAGCTAGGGCTTTCCAACATTCATTCTGTATGTTCTACTTTCCTGTGTCCTCCACATCTGTCTGTCTGGTCCCTGGAGTCTCCTTGTTGTTTCCTTTTCTTTCTTCTTCCTTAGCCTAAATTCTTCCTCCTACTTACTCTCCCTGCCCAGAAGTTCCACCTACACCTCCTCTCTCACTATTGGTCATTCAGCTTTTTATTAGACCAGTTGATTGCCTTAGGCAGGCAAGATAAAACAATAACACATCTTTACATAAGTAAACAAATGCAGCACATCTTTACATAGTTAAATAAATATTCTTTAACAGATCCACAGTAAATACTCTGAGGTATATATATCATGATTTCCCTTAAAAAAAAGTACAATTCAGAGACTGTGAGTTCAAACCTGACACCAACATATCACAGATCTGCAGTATGTTTAATCTATTCTTTGAAAAAAATTGTAGGAACCAGCCAGGCCTTGGTGGTGCAACCCTTTAATCCCAGCACTGGGGAAGCAGAGTCAGGTGGATCTCTGTGATTTAGAGACCAGCCTGGTCTACAGAGATAGTTCCAGGACAGGCTCCAAAGTAATACAGAGAAACCCTCTCTCAAAAGACAACACAACACAACACAAAACAAAACAACAACAAAACAAGCAAAAAATTGTAGGGGCCAATTTGATTGGAATATTATATGGATACTGGCTCTTATGGAGGTAATGTTACTAAGTGCACAATATGTAATGTTTGTCAAAGAATAGTTAGGCAAATTGGAAGCTAATAATTTAAAACAATATAGCATTGGAATAAGGTCTTTTACCTCAGTGCCATGTAAGGATCTGATGAGGAGTATTACAGTTCAAAATTACATTTCCATGTCTTGCCTAAAACTACAAAATGCCAGTAAATGAACATGAACTTTAACAAGTGAAAAACCTTATGATGCACACTGGTTTGCCTTTGTTAATTTCTCGGCACACACTGTTGCTTTTCACTGAAAGCCTTCCTTTGGTTATGGCCTTTGACAGTGTTTCCTTCTTTACATCACCAATTTCTTTACCATGCCAGTCATAGCCATTCTTTCAGAGCCCCTATTTCTAAATGGGTTATAATAAGCAATTTACTTCCTTACTTTTTATGGACTTATTTTAAAACTCAGGTCTTGAATTTAGAAAACATTTTCCTCAACACGTCTTCCTTTTGTACTGAGCAGGGCTGTGCTGTTGGAGTCTTGCTGCTACAGCACATTTCATTTTTGCTGAGTCTTTTACTCATTTTGGCCAGCAGCATATATTGGAGTCTTTAAACTATGACTTTTCTGTTCATATAACCATGATGTATAACAAATTGGATATCAAGTTCACTTTTGGACTTGTTTTATTTATTTATTTTGATCACTAAACTAAAGCAATCTAGTGCTTATCTGACCTCTACTCAACTCTCAGAGTTGACTGTATCAGAACTGGATGTGTTTCTGAAGAAATGGGAAGTTGTTCAGGAAGCATTTCTTGGTCTGCACTACCAAACAAATTATATTCATTTACAGATGGAAAGTGAAAAGAACAAGAAGGCAAGAATAATATTTGCAAGCCCAGCAGATTTTTCTAGCATAAATCACTAGTCATTCTACTTCAAATCATTGGCCTCACTCAGCCAAAGGAAGTCATCTTTTCTTTCTCTCTGAAAGACTTTTTTTATAGTGGCAGTGTCTAGAATGTGTAGCTGGGGATAAAAATTTATTCTATAATGTAGATATCTTGGAACACACCCTAGAGATTTTTATGTTTTTTTTTCCCTTTCTATTGAGCATTGAAACACTGTATTTATGAAGCTTAAGTAAATCTACTATTCTTATTCAATAAAAGCCTAAGCACTTTATTAAGTCTATTAAACATATTCATGTTCTCTCACCTCCTAAACACCATGTAACTTAAGATAATCATGGATTCCATGTTAGGAAGATAGCCAGTTTAAATATATCTACAACAGGAGTCTTTGGCCTTTGGTACCCAGAAGAAATGATGCTAGACCCTCCTATAAGATTGACAGTCTCTCATAAGAAAAGAAAATCAGACCTGAAGTAGTAGGTGATAGGTGGATTTTGAAGAATTTAGGGGTAAGTAAATTTTTTAAAAATCCTTCAGAGAATACACTATGTGGAAAATAGGCATGGACATGAATATATCTTGAAACTTGTGATAGAAACTAGACAAATCGAGGGAAACAGGGCCAAGGACAACAGAATAGAAATGAAGGGGTTTTAGAGATCATCTGATTCCTGAAACTTGGGCACAGAGTGAAGAGTTAGTTGAAAACAAACAAAAAATAAAAATCAAATATGAAAGTATGAGAATATGAGACCTAAGAAGAAATTCTCATTGTCTAGACACATCCCCAGTGGAATTTTCTTATTCTGCTATTCCAAGGAGACAACACTTTGTCCTGTGTTATAGTCCCTGTGACTCTTGGTAAAAGAAACATACATTTGAAAGGTTTGAGGATGTCTTTAGTGTGAACTTGCTGCATCAAGAGATACTTGGAATTTTCTGGGAAGAAATGAAGAAACTGAACAAAATAGAAAAGGGAATTAAAAAAAAAAAAAAAAAGCAGAGGTCATCTGAGTAATCTGAGTATTCCTAGTTGAAAAATCTAATACCTCAGGGAAAGTAAGACCAAGACCAAGAAAGTTGAGCTAATTTTCAAGATGATGCATTTTCTAGCCATTTTATCATTGTAGAAGCAGTAGTGGAGAGAACACTAATCAACATTAGCTAGGTAGTGGTATGGCAAATACTTTAACATTGGATTTCTAAGGTTTAATTTTGAAAGGCTTAATTTCTGATTTTTATAATGTTAATTTTTTTCTCTCAGGCCAACTGAGGGATGTTACTTCAGAACAATAAAAAATAATAAAAATAATAAAAAATAATAAAAAATAACAACAAAACCATTCAAAAGGGCTAGAGATATAGCTCAGCAGGAAAAGACAAGTGATGCCAAGCCTGTTGACTCATATTTGATTCTCAGGGTCCCCATGATGAAAGGAAAGAACTGACTCATGCCAATTGTTCTCTGATAAACTTTTGGTGCCCCATACATGTGTTCACACTTGTATATATACACATTGATAAATAAATGTGATTTTAAAACCTGAATACATTATAAAAGAAAATTATCTGAAAATGGAATGTGGTTCCTTTGCAGAATAAAAAGAAAATGAAGTCAAACCAATATCTCTGCAGTGTGACCTTCCTTACTTCTGTTCCCACTCCCATTACACTGTCTTTGGAACATTAGTTAATACTGAATCTGCATACATCACATCACTTGAACAGTAAAGTTTTTCTGCTGTCATGGGACTGCGCATCTTCACCTATCTCTGAATATTCATCCATCTGTAAACTCCCATTCTTACCTCACTGTGTATATGGGATAAAGCTGGAACATCTCCAAAAATAGATGATGTATGGAATTCATATTGGATGCATGCCTGATAAATACTCATGTCCACATTAGGTGTGGAAAGTGAGAAAACATTAGCAAATAAGTATAGAAATATCAGGAGGAGGTGGATAGAGGTGTGTCTACTTATGATCTAAAGGTAACCTTGTGTTCTAAGCCCTGCAGATAGACACATAGTTCTAAATAGGACATGAATACACTGGCTACCTTTTTTCTACCATCCTCTTACATTACCACGATTAGGTACATATTTTCTTAAAATGTCTTTGAGGATACTTTTGAGGGTTGGAATCCAAAACCTATTTAAATTAAGTTCAATTACACATTCTTACTGCTCATCTTATGAAGTCAAATGATTCATTTCTATCTACTTACTGGTAATTTCCTCTTGAATAATTTTCATTTCCGAATAGGCCTATGCAATGTAAACTCATTGTCAATGACCTTGTAGGACTCCGTGACAAACACGTCTCTGTATCTGTTATATAAGGATGGGGGTTTTTGTAGTCATTTTTAAAGTGTAGAAAAGTCATGAATCAAATAGTAGAAAACACATTTAAAGTCATTGTTTTGTAGCTACAAAAGTTGTGTTTAACTTTCCTGACTTTCATGATAACAATTACAAAATGTGTTACAAAGCACAATATTCACAGCACATGTATTCCTAATGTAAATTGTCGTATTCTAGTTTCTAACTAGCCTGATTATCCCTGCAATAATTTAGGACAATGTTACATATTTGTACATCCAAAAGAGTGTATCTATCTATACCTACTCAGAAGGAGATGGCAATTTTCTCCTGAAACCTTTCCTGCTTCCAGGTTACCTCCATTTTGCCATTACAACTGCCTTATTCAAACTGCACAACTGTTTGGAGGATTTGGAAGATGTATGGGCATTTCTGAACAGACTTAGACAAAGTGTGCCCTCACTTTGAGTAATGCTTACAACTTTCCCTTTAACATATGCCATTTTATTAGATCTTTTGTTACAGTAAGTTCTGAGAGGAAAATTACAAAAGACAGAAAATGCAGAAGGAAGATATTTGATTCCATAGAGCATTTGGGAAGAAAAGAAAAATTTAAAATAGAATAGAATCTTTATGCTGACCTTGAGATGGCAAAATTTCACAATTGGTAAAACAAAAGGGTGACATGAGATCAAGATATGACCCAGACAAACCCTCTTGGCAAATGGTGTGTTTCTTCTTTTTAATATATCATTTCTGGTTCTTTCTTTCAAATAAATCCTCTCAGAGAAAGCACACATTCCAGAAAATAAAATGCTCAAGCTACAAAATGACACCTCAATTGCTTGTGCACTCAATCATCCTTACAAGTAAAACAAAATTGATCAATAATGTTTGCTGTGGTGTGCCCTATTAAGCTGCTTTTCTTCCTATTATATCTTCATAAAGCTTTCTGTTCCCAGAAGGACAAGGATTGAAATAATAACACATATATATCACCAAGAAGGAACGTACATGGTATTTATGCTAATCCTAATTTATCCCTCCAAAGTGAATAAAATAAGACCGAGGAAGCACCGCTTCTCATTTGAGAGGCTCTCTCTCACTCTGGAACTCATCTTTTCTCAGATACTTTTGGAAGGAAGCTCAGTCATTGACTTGATATCCCAGGTGTTCACTTTGCCCTTGGTCATTCTATTAAATTTCCCTGGTCACTCAGATTGTTCATTAATCTATATAATTCAGTTTCTTCTTCCCCCATTTCTCACCTTGTCATGGATTTTGTTGGAAACTTAGCTATGACTCTGCTTACATACCATGAATTACTTGGTAGGTGGCCCAAAGTAATTTTATTCCCTTATTTTTTTTTTTTCATTTTTCCTCCTACTTCCCTTTCTGATACATGCTCTTTTTCATTTTTAAGTAGGCAATAGTAACAATAATGGTTAGTTTGCTGTTTGACTGTTACAACTACATTGAATGATAAAAGAGAAAAATAGTCAATATCTTCTATTTCATTCTTAATTTTTAATTTTCTTCTCCTCATTATATTTCTCACCTCTCTGCTATCTTCTTGGGAACTAAAAGCTTTTGAATTCACTAATCCCAGTGTCAGAGATGCAGTGAGTGCAGAGGAAATATGGAGGCATCAGTAATTAAATCACACATGGCAATGTTGCACATTCCCCCTGACACTGGTGTCTCACCCTTATTGACCTCATCTGACCCATTCAAGAAGCTTCATAATCTGTTGAGTACTGTTTTTAATGTGGGTCATATTTGGTGACATCTATAATGTGATAGGTATTGAGATTGTAGTAATTAGCAAAATTACCTCCATCTTAATGCTTTTATTCTCATGGGGGAAGAAAGAAACATAACCCATTAAGTATCCTGTATAGAGTGTAAACTGTGTTAAAAATACAAAAGAAAAATGGGCAAGAAGTTCAAAATGAGTCATGGTTTCCAATTATCAGCAAATCTTCTCTAAACCAGGGATTGCTGTGTTTGATCGTGGGATGTTTATTTAGAATTCCAAGAGATCTGCTAAGATCGAAAGGCTTACCTGAATTTGTTGCAAGTTGGGGGCATGAGAACCATTAGAAGTCAGAAGTCAGTGGACAGTCCTATATTGTGGTTTAATAAGGATCAGAGTAAACAATTAGGTCGAATAGATGTTTATTAAGGGAGAAATAACTCACAACATAGGCAGATGAACGCTGCGGGTTCCACCTGATCCTAAGCCTTCCAGCACCCACCACCAAGAGAGAGCTGCCCCATCCTTCCCCACCCTTTTGCCCCAGGTCAGGTCTGGCCCTGTCTCCACCCCCAATGGGCATGACCTAAGCCACAGGTGCTGACAAGGTAAATATCTTGCTATAGTCCTAGAGCTCTGGTGATGTGTCTTCTCAAGCAAATTTGGAGCACCAGTCTTTCTATTTTTTCTTCTTTGATGCCTACATTAGTTACTATTATGCTCTGTGGTAAAACACCATGAACAGAAGTGACTTATAGAAGGAAGAGTGTATTTTGCCTTATGGCTCCAGAAGAAAAGTCCATAATGTGTGTGTGGTATGGCACAGTAGCCAGAGTAGGAGCTTAGAGATCACAACTCCAACCACATACAGAAAACAGAGAAAGTGAAGTAAAAGTATGACAAGGATTTGAACACTTAGCCAACTCTCCAACAATATATTTCTCCCAACAAATCTTGATGTCCTAATAGCTTCCCCCAAACAGTTATACTAACTAGAAACCCAGTGTTCAAATACCTGAGTCTACGGAAAATGCCACATTAACATTGGATTTCTCATAGCTTAGCAGTTACATGAAGCCCCTGTTTGGTGTAATAATAACTTTTCGCAGATATTAATTTTTTCACAGATAAGCATCTCTGTCATAATGAGATTAGCTAGATTTACAAACTCGTACAAACATATTGCATTTAATATTTTTGGTTTATTTACTTGCTTCAGATTTTTCATTATATTGACACACAACTGACCTGTATAAAAATAATAACACAATAGAGGCTGGATTTAATATTGTACACATACCTAGAGACATGTAGACATTTTTGGAATTGGCTCATGGGTAAGGACTAGAGCACTTTAGAGGAACGTTACAGTTTTGTAAACAGGGCCTGCAGTCAATTCTAATGATTGTTGAGAAGTTCAGATGCTGCTGGAACTATAGCCATGCTGATGGGGATGTGAACTTAGTTACTATGTGTTAATGTCCTAAACTTGTAGAAGAGTAATCTAAAATTACAGACAATTTGCGTGGCATAGGAAACCTCAAATTATGGAGTCACCCAGGCTTTGTCATAGATGTTTCCCGATGTGTTTAGCTACATTTGTAGTGGTTAAAAGAACAGAAATTTTCAACAAAATTTTCTTCTGACCCATAAATGAGTGAATTCACAGTCATGAGTCAGGGTGCTCTAGGGTCTGGAGTACTTTGTGTGTGACAGCTTAGGTCATGACAGTAATGCCTGGCCACCTTATCAGCTTTATTCTATATCAGGTAGGAGTATCGTCTCTATATTGTTTATCAAGATGATTTACTACCATTAACCACTAAAGTCAGAAGCCAACATGCAAGCTTGGATTTGTATCTGCAAACTGTGAAATGACTCTGCTTTTCAATTCTGCATGTTAAGTCCCTAGGTGAGTTGTAGGGATGCAAATAGGAATCAAATGACCTGAGATAGCTAGGCAAGTAAACTCTGACTGTGAGCTGTAATAATTCTCCCTCAGCCTAGACACATAAAAGGCCTCACACTCCCTGGGGAGCACAAAGGGGATGGGAAGGGGGTTGGTGGAGGCAACAGAGAAGGACAGAAAGGTGTGGGAACTGGGATTGACATGTAAAACAATCTTGTTTCAAATTTAAATAAAAATCATCAAAAAATAGAAAACTAAAGGAATGCCGTCTTTTGAGTCTACTTGTGACATCTAAGAAGAACTCAGGGGGTGTGTTTGGAGAAAATCAGGAAAAGATTTGGTTGGAAAGTTACTCATCTCCTTTTGGTCTGTCTTAATCTGTTCAAAAGGTATTACTTTCTACCACAGACTATTTTATGCATAGGAATATATTTTCTCCCAAATATGTAATCTGGGGTCTTAACTGAATTCAGCTTTTGATTCCCTGTTAGGGCTCTTTCTATTTTGAGGAGGTTTGTCTCTTCATGAGAAAGAAGCACTGAGGAGAAAGAAAAAACTGAGACCCTAAACACATTGGGCTTCTCTTGTCCTGAGTAGTTCTTGCTTCTCCAGAGAGAAGAAAGTTCAGGCACTTAGACACACTTATGTTTCAGGGACTATGTGTGCATGTTCTCAGTCACTATGATGCTAATAAGTTAGCCACTCTCTTGCTTTTAATTCTTGTGGTACGGTCCAGCCACTATCTATGTTTCTGATAGGTGAGTCCTGATTATTATTATTGCTTAAGTGTACAAAGGGGAGAAGGATTACTTCTTTTTTCTTATCTATCACACTGACAAGAGGGAAGTGTAATGCTTACTCGGTCAAAGTTTTATGTGGTATGGCAACTCAGACATGTAAATTCAAAGAATGAAGGGAGTTGCCAAATTTTATGACTAGATTGATCCAGGAATAGGAAACATAGTGGAAGTGTCTTTGCATAAAGAGGGTACAACCAAGCCATAGTAACTTTGGAGGGATGAGGAGACTACCCAAGAAAACTCACAGGCTTAGATTACTCCTGGCCTTTAGTTGCAGTCAGGAACTCTCTAGAATAAGATTCTGGCCTTAAAGTGAGGCAACTCCAAAATTATAGAGAGAAATCACAGAAAGACAGAAGGCCAAAGTGACTTTCAAGCTTCTGTTGTGGTCTCGTTGTGAAGCTGGGCATGACTGTAGCATGTTCTAAACCCAAATAGGTAATGTCCAAAGAATCATTTTCATCTCTTCTAATAATTATAGTGGGCATTAATATTAGTACAACACACAATGGAAAAATTTGTCCATAAGGTTATTTCATTTACGTTTTCCTCATGAGGGAAGCCTCTGTTCAGGATGCAGTGAAGAATTTGTGAAATATGGTTGAAAATGTATGCATGTTTTTAGTCTTAATGTGCATTTTATGTGTATTTGTGTGTATGTATATTATGAAAATAGCTATGGCAGAAGCAAACGTTTATACATACGATGATTTTCTGTCCAAGATGTTATGTGATCATTCCAAAATTGTGTTTTCTCAAGGATAAGTTTGGTTGAATAAAAACATTCCATGAATATTTATCTGTTCTCTTTGGCTAGAAGTGGCTATGACTCAATTTCAAGAGCTTATATCTACTTCAGCTTTTCCTGCATCTTGAAAGCTAGCTCCCTCTTCAGAAAAGACCTTGATTTGTAGACTCTTCCATGGCAAGTTGTGAGCTACTGCAAATGTATCAGCCAGAGAAATAGTTATACTGTAGATATGTTTTATGCCTCTGAACATTTTTATTGAGTGAAATGTTTTCATTTTTGAGATATTAGACAATCATTCTTATCTTTGTTTTCTGGTAATCAATCAGATATAGCATGATTCCACAAATGTGTTTTATAATTTATAAAGTGTATGCCATATGTTACATTTCTAGATATAAAATGTTTTATGAAAACACAATAGTAGAGCTACTATACTGGCTTATAAAAGAAATTTATGGTCAATAATCATGTATTAGTAGAATCAAAATATTAGAGATACTTTACTTGAAAACAGCAAATAAAATATTGCCCTATCCATATTTCAATCCAATGGAGTCACTTCAGGCAAGATGTTACTGTAGTTGTTTGAATTATTTATCTAGAAGGAAAGTGGCAAAGAATATCAACCACACATAACTTTACTTGGGATGATTCAAGCAGTGACGAGTGATGTATGAAATGCTCCTTAGTGAAGTGTATGTTATTTTCACATTGAGGAATCTTCACACAGTCACAGAGGAATTCTCACAGATGAGGGTTTAGGAAAGTCTCTGCTGCCAATTTGGGAAAGAAGGATATTTAAAATCTTCAATTTAAATGAAAATCCTGAAAATGGAAGGTTGTAGATACTGACGGAGGACCCAAATTATCTTTCTCACTTTCAAAACTAGGTCCTGGAGATGGGAGTCATCAGCCTCATGAATTCCACCTTAGTGTCATTTTCTTCTGTTGCTGACATTCCGCTGTTCAGGACGAGTTGGGATGCACAGACATTTGGAGGCTCCAATCACTCTGACTGTGATTTGGCATCTCCCAGAATGGACCATATCAACATATTCCTGGATGGCAGACGCTATCATATGCCTTCGTAGCATAACTTAAACATGGTGAAAGGCAATTGTGAGAACAGATTTTTTTTTTCAACAAAGAGCAAGCCAAACATTTGACATGAAAAGTACTTATGCCTAATGTCTGTCGTTCTCTCTCTGCCAGTTCATCTTTCCTGGGCTGGCTGGCTGCCATATTGGCACCTGAAATGTAAGTAGTGATGCTGCTGGATGCTGAAGGTGTGACTGCAAGTTGCATTTATCCTCCAAGCAATTACCATATGGTTTTCTATTATTCTATTATGCACATCTTTGTGTGATGAGAGAATATCAGTAAAGACAACAATACTATTTATTAATGTATTTTATCCTTATGGACCATTTTATCCCTGCATCTCTATGCCTTTGAATAAAGTTATGTAGGTAGACTTTAGGGCAGCACCAATGTTTAGTCTTTTATTCAGAGTGGATGGCTATTATGGACAAAGCAAGTCTAAAGCAAGCTTGGTGAGGAAATGAGTTATATTAGCATATTGAAACAGGATTAGTGAGAAATTTAAGGAAAGTAAATTATCAACTGAGGCATGCTGCTGCACAAGCTGTCCCTACGTGCCTCCTTGTATTTTCAATTATGAATATTCTGTCCTGTTCATACAATAAAATAGAAAAATAAATGTGTTCTGGTGGCACTCTGCTCTCAGCAATATTTCTTGAGCTTCTTGCCAAAAATCTGGTTGAAATGCTACCACTATTGATTTTATAAAACAGACCACAGGTTTTGTTTTGTTTTCTTTTAATAATGGAAAATTAGACAAATACTGTAGCAAAACATAGAAAAATTGAGTTAAATTTGAGGCACTGTTTAATGTTGCCTTTTGACACTAAAGTAAATAACATCAATGTGCAGAATTCTCAAGGCTTCATTGCCTCTTCATGATGGACCATGGACATGAAAGGGGCTTCAGGAATGAATACAGTAACTTGTGGATATTTGTGCTGTCTTCTTGCCATCCATTTTATAAGGAAATTGGAATCAAACTATCTCTGTATTGCTGTTCAATGAGAACTGATAATAAAGATAAGATATTGACTCACATGGAGCTAAAGCTGAAATGAGGACAAAGTATACATAGCACATGTGTACTGGGTGAACCTGAAACAAAGTAATTCTGTATTCATTTAGGATTCAAAGCAGCTCACATGACGTTAATATCAGTCATGAACTCAGAGAAGCTCAGAGAAAGGACACAGTCTAAGGTAAGTCTAGGAATGCAAATTCCTAGGACACCCTTTGAAGTAAAGAATGGAAATAATTTTTAAAAAGATGTAACTTAGGTGTGCAGTGAGATGTCTCAGAAGATAAAGCATTGTGTCACCCAAGGCTGAAAACCTAAATTCATCCCCAGGACCCAGTTGGCAGAAGGAGGAATCCAGCTTCAACAAGTTGATCTTCTGACTTTCAAGTGTGCACCATGATATAAGTACATACACACGCAACCATGTACGCATGCAGGCACACACACACACACACACACATACACACACACACACACACACACACACACACACACACAGTTAGAGATTTAGCTACAATTGTGTCTGAAAAGTTAAAGATCTCATACAAGGTTATATACACAGTTAGCAGCAGCTAAATTAGGCCATAAAGCATTGTGAATTATCCCGCCCATAGGAAAACATATTTCATGTAACATAAGGGCTCTTCTAAGCCTTGTCCAAGTTCACCTTTCTGATCTCAGTTTTTCTAGAGGTCAAATTGAAGTTTCATGATTCCTGAGCTCCTCAGCCTCTTTTTCAAACATCAAGACAGCATAAAGGCTCTTCTTTCAGGACTTCTTCCTGTGTTCGGATGCTCCCATATATCACTGGAAACAATGAAGTGCTCCAGAAGGAGAGGTCCCACCCTGCCTGCACAGTCTGGGGTAGGAGAGAGTGGAAGGGCCTGGAGCTAGGTAATATATGGACATGACTGTGATGTTCACTTATTTACATAGGTAGTCATAATTTATAGCCTGCTTACTTCCTGAGAGGACTTGATTCAGCTAGCTAGAAGTTAAAATACTTGGGAAAATCCCATTTTGAAGTTCTTTGATGTGAAAATTATGCTGCACAAGTTGGCACGCCGAGAATGTCTCGCCTGACTTCTGTCTCCATGTCTGATCCATTTCAGCAGTGCAATTTCTTGATGATTTTTTTTTAAAGAAAATTTAACTGAACAACTCAGTCTTAGAAATGCTTTGATTTTTGTTTGGTTTGTACTCAGGGCAAAGACTTTAGCTCTGGTTTACCATCTGCAATCACAGATTCAATTTAAATAAAATGCAAAAGAAAATCAATGGCCAGTGTATTTGCTGAAAATTAAATAAAGATAAATACTCCAGATGAATGAAATATCCCAGTTTCTGTAAAGAGATATTATCAAAGAATCAGATGTGATACCTGGGGGGTGTCTAGTTAGGAAAGGACTACAGGCCAGTAATTAGGAAACTGGGGATATTAGTTTTCCTTATTGCTGATTTGAATGTATTGCACATAAGCTAGGAGATGTTTTCTTGTAAACACATCTCTGCTTGCTGCTTATTTTCTGATGCCTTAAAGCTTCCCTTCCATTTCTTCACCACTCACGCCATTCTTTTAGGTTAAGAATACAGAAGGGTCTGTCTTACATAACACATTGTTTTATAATGATGGCATTTATTTTATAACTAGGCACATTAAAACATGAGTTGTATCTCTATGAAATTCTGCAACAACTTAGTCACTCAACTTAAGATATAGGTTTCTCCTATTCCCTTTGAAAGGACTTTAAGCAAGAAGCATTCAGTAGTAATAATATTCAGGTTGGATCCTGAAAAGAGAAACCAGGTAGGGAGGGCTTCAGAATTCTCCACGAACACATTCACAAAGAAAAGGAAGTGCTGACTAAAATTTTGACAGCACTGCACACTGCACGGGAGGAGGTGATTACAGCTAGGACCTGAAGAAGGGACACCAGAAAACTGCATGGCCATTAAACTAAACAAAATATAAACACAATCTTTGGAGGCTTCTGCTCCAAAGATTCTTTTAAAACAAAAAATCTTTTTGAAGCCCCTGATTAACTCAGGCAGGTATTGTGTGCTGAGACAAGACTCAGGTTTTAATTTACTTACAAGATTCCAGATTACCTTTCCAAAAACATTTCTGCTGAAGAAAAAGTGTGATTCTAAATACTCATTTAGCCCACAGTTTGTTCTAGAACAATAGGGCCATCACAGCTTTCCCCTTTCCAGCTTCTTATAAGAATTCTTGTTGAGTTGTGAAATACTGTGAAAAAAAGAGCTATGTTGACTTAAATTAGCAAGAAAAGGGAGTATGGGAAGTTTAGTTGAAGAGAAAGAAGAGATATGAGATGGTTCTTTAGAAGTTTCTAATAGAATTCTAATGTGATAAGGTAAAACACAAAGCCACTTAGGCTGCACAAATGTTTGATAAATGTCCTTTTCTTGTAAGTGAGATTTGTGGTGCAGTTCTTAGGAAATTTCATGGCTGGGAAGGGAGGAGGTCTTAATCTGCTGTTAAACATGCTAGAATCCTTCTTCCTTTGTTGGGGAAGGGGCCAATCAGATGCCTGGGTGAGGGGCTTCTCTTCTGTCTCATGTTGTCGAAGTCTCCCTGCCTTGCTCACTTACTTCAGCCTCTAAGTGGGCAGTGTGATTTCATGTTCCCTGTTATTAGTGAACTTTCTGAGGTTAGGGCCATCACACTTCTATTCTGAGAAGACAGACATTCATTCAGTCTGATACATGCTCATGGGTTAAAGGCAAGGTTGGTTATGGCCCATCTCCGCTTCTCAAATAGCCGTTTTTCTTCTTTTTAAATTTTAACAATTGCCTCTTAGAGACCATTTTTTATTAGACTACTAAGTTGATAAGAGCACATTAATGAAATTTCCTGTTTTGAATTTAACTTGATAAGAACACATTTATGAAATGTCTTGATTTGAATCTAACTAGCACACAAATAGTCAGGAACCTTCATCTTTATATCAGTAATGGGGACAAAATATTAGAAAGTTTAGAGTTCTAGATTTCATAACTGGTCCATGTTATAGCCCAGAGTTATTGTGGTCATTATCTTCATCCTCATAATAAATTTTCTTATTATATACCTCTATCTATATTGCCTTGAACAATTTGATCCTATATATTTCAAGAATTTTGACTCCAAGAGACATTTCAGTAAAAAACCTAAAAAAGATACAAAAAAATAACCCTACAATACTTATTAAATGTGATCTAAATGCCATAATTAACATTGCTTTTCCTGATGAACATGTTTTTGTTGTGTTCATGAGAAAGTTGGTAGTGCAGGGAGGCCAAGCCTGAATCATCTCAATCAAGTTATAGAGTTGCTCATAATGAATTGCTAGGACTAGAAACATTTTTTTTCTTTTTACTAAGAACATCAGAAGCAAATCATTCTTTGACTGGCTAAAAGATGGGCAGGAAGCAACATTTAGAAGTATTTTAGAAGCAAGCCTCAGAAAGTGTTCACAGATTCTTCTTGTAGCAGACAAGAAACTCACTTTGTAGGATAGAAGTTTCACGCATGACACACTACTTAGTGAAGGAAGACTTTCAAGGGAGATCCTATAAAGAGCCATGTAAAGATGTTTCAAATCCTCATCATGTTGCAAAGCTTTTGCTTCTTCAAACTCCCATTATTTGATTGATTTCTCACAAATATTTTTATCTGTGTAGCAATTTAGGGCTGTGGAGGTGTTATGAAATTACACTGCTTTTGTGAAGCTTCCTTATGTCTTTACTTGGAATGTACAAGTCTAGAAATTCATAGGTCAGCATTTTCAGAGAGTTTTAATTGGCAATTACACGTGCATGTGAATGACATTTGGAATAAATAGAGGTAAGTAAATTACAGTAACAAAACTGAACAAATCTACTAGATAAGCATAAAATTTAAATGATTTGCAATGCATATATGTCTAGACATACAGGGTCATAGCATTTTCATATGTTGTCTCTCTCACTGAACGTATAGCTAGATTCTGCTAGACTGGCTGACCAGGGATCTTGCTGCCTCTGTATCCCCAGAGCTAGGGTCACAGAGGTGCAAGACACAATGGCTAACTTTTCTTTTATTTAATGTTGAGCTTTTCAGCATAGGTGCTTGGGACCCAAACTCAGGATTTTGTGCTTTCCCAGCAAGCAATTTACCAACAAAGATGTCAACATAGCCCCAGGGATTTCAGATCTCTCAAGAAATATTAGTGATGTACCATCTTAAAGTCAACTGAGAATGTTACCTAGCATGAGCAAAGGATCAGTTTAGAATGCTGTGTAGTTTGACAACAAAATAATAAAACTTCAAAGACGGAAAGACAAAACCAAAACCAAGACACGGTGAGAAGAAGGAGAAGATCAGTATGTGAAAGCTTCTTAGTAGCCTCCTCTGGGTCATTTCACTTAAACATCAGATGTTGTTTAAGTGATGGCTTGGGCTCCTGATGCCCAAGAAACCAGGCACCTCATACCTTCACGGTTCTCACACCAGTCTGGCTAGCTTGAAAGGCCATCTTATATTTGTTAGCTGTTGCCTGTTATAACACAATGGTCACTGGAGCTGCTATCTTGGATTTCAAAAGTAAAGGGGCCAAGGAGCAATTGTATAGAAAATGAGAAGCTACTCTGGTGCCAACTGCTATCTTATGCCTGTATTGGTTCTTATCTATCTGCCTACTTCTTTCTCCTGTATTAATTGCATTGGAATGGCGTTCTGAGAACTTGCTTTTCAACCACTCACATACTTAAACCTGGTTAGTCTAGAAAGTTTAGTGCAAGTTATGTGTGTATTTGTGTATATTATGTGAATGTGTATGTGTGTTTGTGAGTGTGTGTGTGTGTGTGAATGGATGTGTACATGTGTCTGTGTGTTTATGAATGTTTATATGTTTATGAATATGTGTGTGTATGTGTGTTCATGGGTGTGCATATGGGCACATTTGTGTTTGCATTGGCACACATGGCAATGGATGACATAAGTCAAATTCACTGCCTTTGTAAATTACTCTTCACCTTATATTTTGAGTTATTGTCTCTTGTTGAACATCAGTTTAGGTAGACTGACTGGCCAGCAATCTGGGGGCTTCTTTACATCTTTGCACCCTCAATGCAGGTGTGCTCTATGTGTCTAAGCTTTGATATGATCTCAGGTTAGCCTTTCATTAACTAAGTCTTCTCTTTAATCTCTTTCAACATACAACTACTTTTTTTCATTTTATCAGAGTCCAAAAATTTCACACCCAGTTTTATAGGTACAGTGTGTTGCTTAGGATTTAAGAACAGGTGACTTCAGTATTGATATAATGTTATATTTCAAATCACAACTTTACAACAATATAGTCCAGCCTTGAAATAGACACCACACCTTCCAATGCCCAGCACCTCAGGGCTGTGGAGTGAAAGGACCCTCTGGATTCACTGCCGTATTATCTTTTGCTTCTGATGATATGGAGATAGAAAACATATATTTAAATAGATCTATTCAAAGTTATCACCACTTTAATCTGTACTAGGTATAAGATATCAGAAAATTAGACAACTGGACAATTCCTAGTCATGATCTTTTCAAGCACAGAAGTTGGTTATTGAACAGTAGAAAAGAGAGAGTTCATATAAATATATGACAAATTTATATAACTGTTCAAAGAACTGTTCGGCACATGTTTATGTTTTAGCCTCAAATGCTTATTAGTGTTTTTCTGTTTATTTCATGTCATGGTCCTTTTTCGTTTTCTTCTTTAACACACTGGTAGCCCAACCTTAGAATACACTGTGGTCTTTGGGAAGCATAGGCTATCAGACACAGTAGTCTTCAGTCACTGAAACTCAATGGTACAATGGAAACATCATTCACCCTAACCTGTACTACATATCATTAAGTTTACAAAAGGTAATTATGGACATTTTCTCTCTATGAGGAAGAAAATGTATAAACCTGCTATCAGCTTTTTTTTTTTTGTTAATGTAAAGATACTTCTTGTATTGCCTTCATCTGAAGGTTTACATAACTTTTATCATTTTTCATCTTGTTTACCAATTTTTTAAAAAATATAAAAATGCTGTATTGTGTTGAATTATTAAGAATACTACCTATGGCCATCTTTAACATAGGATTGCTATGCAAGCTTTGAACTTTTACTCCCCCAAATTCACTATTTCCATGTAATTTTTTCATATTCCACACGCTGACATACACACATACACACACACACACACACACACACACACGCACACACACATACAACCACCACCAACAAAAACCTTATAAAAAATATGACAATATCCATATTGTTAAAAAGCCTCAAATCTCCTGAGGAAAACATACACTCAGATTCAGGAAGCAAGAAGTCCTGAACAAGAAGGATTTCCCAATGTCTAGAGTGAAACCTAGTGTAGTTAAATAATAATAATAATAATAATAATAATAATAATAATAATAATACCAATCTCCCTCAAAATTTGTGTGAATTCATCAACAAGTATTTTGATTACAATGAAAAAATGGGGTAAAATATTAAATTTGCTAAGTAAAACAAGGCTACCAATCACTTAATATATACTTTTCAAAATCTACTGAGCAGAATATGGTTGAACATGCTGAGCATGATAGAGTAGGGTATGTCTGCCATGCTAACACTTAGGAGTTCAACGCTCTCTTCAGCTACATAGAGAGAGGGGAGTTGTCCTGGGATATGTGACAACTTCTCTTAAAAAACAAAAAAACAAACAAAACAAAACAAACAAACAAAAAACAAGCTGAATTATTGAAGAAAAAAGACTTCACAGATACAGGGAAAGAGCCAGTTGGATAGTGGTGGCACATTTTTAATTCCATCACTCAGGAGACAGAGGCTGACAGATCTCTATGAGTTTGAGGGCAACCTAATCTACAATACTAGTTCCAGGAAAGCTAGGGCTCTTCTGCAGAGAAATATTGTCTTGGAAAACAAAAAGGAAAAAACCTAAAACAAAACATGAGTAAAAAATATCTTCACCACTAGACATGCCTTATCTGAAATAAATGTATGAAATCCTTCATACTGAACTAAAAAGCTTATAAAACACAAAATTTTTTGTTATGCTTTTATGGAGATATGAAAATGACCCTTAATATTAGCATATATTCAATAGGAAGGGGTAAGAATGAATACAATCATAAGCATTCACTGCACAGAGTACATAATACAGAAAGCAAAAAAAAAAAAATATGATCAGACACATGAAGTATGTGTGGTGGGAAATGATATAGCACTGAGATACTCCAATCTTCTGGAAATGTTATTAGCAAATTAAAACAAAGTTCTAGAACTCTAAGAGGTAGAAAACAAGCCTCACTGTAAACACACAATGTATAAGAAACATGAACAAAAACATACTGTTATAAACAAAAATTCTCTTAAAAATTATGAGATTGCATTAATATAGTTTATAGAACATGTGATCAAAAAAGAAAGGATATCTTTAGAGTGAGTGTAAATTTAAACTTCCTAGTTCTAAAATGAGGAAGCCCTAATAAACATTTAGCAAAAGAAATAATAATTAGGGCACATTTACAAGCAACAGATGATGGAAAATTAATTAAAATGCAATTTTTTAAAGGAAAAACATGCAAATTCTCAGGTGTTATTTAGGGGGAAAAGATGAAGAACTCAAGTAAGTAAGAACAAGTGGGAAAGGGATGTTGTAATGCTTATGTACAAGTAGAAAATAGAAGTATCATATAAAGGGCAATTATGAACACATATATTTCAACAAAGTGAACAACTAAAAGAAATATATAAATTAACTGAGTCATAAAACCTACTAAAATTAAATGAGAGTACTTAGCATGTGCAAAGAAATAAGGAGAAGGAAGAGGATGAAGCTGTTCACAAGCAAAACCCTCCCATGACGAGGAGCTCAGAAGAGGGTGAGGCTCCCAAGGTTGGCTCTCGGTGGTCTCATGCTGCTTTCCTTGCTCATGTTTGTTCTTCACAGAACTTTCTCCCAGAGTCTTTGCTTCTGCCCAGTATGAGATCATGCCCTCATTGCCAAGGTTAGGCAGTGAAACATGTTTAAAAAAAAAAAAAAAAGAAAAAAGAAAAGTCGAGACATTTAAAACTACAACCTGAGGTCAAAATGAATAAAGCCAGCAGTTTCTTCCAAAGGCACCACGTGGATTTCCCACAGGAAATAATCTCATTTCCTTGAAACTTATCTGACATTTGGAGTGCCTAACATGAATGACCTTTCTGCCATCCACTCTAACCCAACCAGGAGTCAAAGGTTAGTCAAAGCAGCTTGCATATCCTGATGAAGATAACAGAAGATTCACAGGAGCCCTCAAAGTTCCTTTGTCTGGAGAAAAGGGGGCATCAATCCTTAGACTCATAGAAAGAAGAAGAAAAGCAAAACAGATTCAAAGAGAAAAGTTAGTTTATAACACAAAAAGTTAAAGGAAAGAGTGAACACAGTGAAGAGTCATAGAAAATACAAGAAGGCAAAATTCAATACCTATGAGTGAAAAGTAACATCATTGATATTTAAAAAAAAAAAGCAATGGCAAAAATACTACAAACTGAACAAAATAGAAGGAAATAATTAAAATAACTATAAATTTAAGATCAAGCAGAGCAACTATCAAAATAAAGTGAAGTTCCCCCCCCCCAGGGGGAAAAATGAGTACAGCAGTAGAGAGACAATCAGTGAAGATAAAGAATACTTGAAAACATTGTTGATCTTTTTTGCTTTTCACAACTTTCTTTATACAAAATTCCTGCAACTCAGCAGAATTATTTCCAAGTTCAATGCAAAATTTATTGGATCAATAATTTTCCCATTAAAGTGATTCTTAACATGAATAAAAGGATATAATCTATAATACATATATTAAGATGAGAATGAAATTAAGCTAGAATGAATAACAAAAACAACAACAAATGCAAAGAATTAGAAAACATTTGCAAATTAAGTAACATGTGTATAAATAAAAGTGGATTCCAAGGGGAAAGTTTTAATTTAACTTTGAAAATAAACAAAATTGCAGCATACCAAGATCTGTTGAAAGTAACTACGGAAAGTTGGAATTATTATAGTGGTATGCAGTTATATGGGGGAAAGAAAGCATTCATAAATGGATAATCCAATTTCTGCCTTTAAAAATTACAAACGACTTTTTCTTTTTTTTCTCTGTTTCTTTCCCATAAATCCTTGGAAGCTTATTGACCAGCTGTTCTTGAATGTGCAACATCAAACAACAAAAAGGTTTGGTGTTTATATTTAAATGCAAAATATCTCTCTATGCTCACATAAATTGATGCATGTTCTCCAAGCAGTGGCATTTTTGCCTTTACAAGCAGATGCGTGTCATAGAGAGTGGGAATCAAGGAGTTGTGAACCAGACAACTTTCTTTCCACTCTCTGCTTTCTAAGGCAATGGAATGAGGACAATGCCCTTCCTCCTGCAACCATGCCTACCCGGCCTGCTACTCATCTTCCCTATCATAATATATCTGCATGGGGCTTTCTAGGCAAATGAAAACTATTTCTTCTCACCTTTAACTTGTTTTGTTGGAGTAGTATCTCACAGCAAAGGAAAAATAAGTAAGATATCCTATCTCAAACAAGTAGAAAGCTGAGGAACAACACCAGGCAGAGGTTGTCTTCTGCTTTGTGCATACCTGTTGTGGCACTTGTTCAAACATATTCAATCAGCATACATGAAAAAGGAAAGAAAGAATGAAGAGCTTACTGCCATGATCATACTTCATTAAAGTTATTCAAAATGGAAAAAGCAGAAGGTGCCTATTTGCTTATAGTACTGGAGTTCTTACAGTAGTTTCCAAGGAAAATTGTTTCAAAATTTGTAAATTAAAATCCCTATTGTTCTGGAGTCCACATCATGTTTCCCTTACAGAGAAAAAAATTCCTACTCAGTATGGAAAGAAACACATTGCTAAATTCTTACAAAGCTTCCTGGAGTTGACAGTTATTGTCAACTTCCTGGAGTTACTTTATTGCAGTTTAACACATTGTTCATTGACTCATCTTGAAATAAATGTCTTTGCATAATTAAAAAAAAGTTACAAAAGACAAAAATCACAAATTTGCAAAATAAGTCATAATATATTAAAATCTAATAATCAAAAAATCATATTGATAAGATAAAACACTGTTTTTTTAGCTATTAAGGAGACTAATAGTTTATTATCAATTATGAAAAATCAGAAGGAATAAACATGTAATGAAAGTGTCACTAATACATAGATATAAATAAAATAAATAGATTCCACATGTGGTAATATGAACTCATTCAATTGGTTTGAAACCATGCCTTGAAAATTGCTTTAAAAAACTGTAGCACTCACATTTAAAGATAATTACCTAAGGGGAAAAGGATAGATGCTCTTGAAAAACACTTTCATAAAAATGGATCTTGTACTTTATTTTTTGTTACAGCCACAGATTTCCACTGAAGAAGATGGATGTGGCCTGACAGCATGTTATCTCCCAAATCTTTGAGTCTGGTAGAAATTTTTGTCAATAATAGGTGAAACCTAGGACATAGGATTTAAAATAACAATAATAAACTTTATCAAAGAATTAAAGGAGTTTTTAAAAAGGCAAAAGGGAGCAGCTCAATGAAATTCAAGTGGAAGGGCTAAAGGAGAATAAATTTCAGAGTAATGACCAATAAAACACAAGCATAAGGTTGATGAAAATGATGATGCTAATTTGGAACTTGATAATGAAATTCAATAAAGTGAGAGAAACATTGGAGAAAATTCAGGATGAAAAGAAGTTGTAATGGAAAAATACCAATAATTCAACTAGACATCTCAAAGGAAAGTTTTTCAAGTTGAATGAATTAAACAAAGACTGAATATCAAGATCAGAAGACAACATAATAAATCTAGAGCAAACAAAGAAGAATTATGAAAATTAAAACAAGGAAAGAAAGGCACAGGAATGTAGGATATATGAATCTTAGGGTTTCTATTGCTGTGAGGAGACACCATGACCACAACAACTCTTTTAAAGGAAAACAATTAATTTGGGTGTCTCACTTAGAGTTCAGATGTTTAGTCCATTATTGCCATGGTTGGAAGCCAGGAAGCATGCAGGCAGACATAGTTCTAGAGTAGTAGCCGAGAGTTAACACATATTGATCATTCCAAAATAAAAGAAAAGCAAAGAAACTAAGAAATACTGGACCAAAGCAAGATAAAAAACCAGCTGGGCACACTCCAGACTCTTCATTCCCATGTCTGATGTCAAAACACTCTTCAGATCTCCAACGTGCATTAGCCAAATTTAATCATAGATTCAATTTATACTTTAAGAGTTAAGAGACTCCTAGTAATTAATAGAGGATATGGATCTGTACTGGCCAACTTTTATATACAGGCAAGGCTTCTAGTGGTGGAAGTTGGTTACTACCTTTGAGTTGTTTGGTGAGGGTGGTCCTGTTGAGATACCTAGATAGAAGTTCACTCTCTGACAATTGAAGATGTGGACCCAATTGTCAAGGACAACATTACAGGTGGAGCTAGAGCAGGCATAGGGCCTTTACCCCTGTCATCAAGTCTCTTTCATGTGAGGATGTACACTTTAGGTTATGGAAAAAGGAACTTGAACACCCACCCAGGCACAAAACTCTCCACCTAAACTCTGTCCTTCTCGAAAAATATGCTGGGCAACTTGTGAGAGTGGCTAACCATATCCATATTTTGGTTTAACTTGAGGACCAGGTTGTGAGTGGGAACCAGTGTCCTACACTACATAGATGGATAGGAACTGCACTGAATAGCCCAGAATAGACCTAGAATAAAACCAAACACAAGAACTAGCATAAAAAAGTGGAAAGAAGACACTTGGTCCTGCTGGGCCCACTGCTCCTGGTGAGCCAGAGTGGGGGTCCAACAATACCCCCCCACTTCCATTGAACTTCCTGGGTCTGCTCTGAGTAAACTGAACCCTCCTACACACTCGGACCACATTGAGGTCTCACTGGCCTGATCTTTGGACTCCATCGCCTTCAGCGCTCTGCCAGAGGTGAGTAAACAGCTTAATATTGGCACAAAAATAGACAGGTAGACCAATGGAATCAAATCGAAAATCCTGATATTAACCCACACACCTAAGAACACCTGATTTTTGAAAAAAAGAAACAGCTAAAAGTATACAATGGAAGAAGGAAAGCATCTTCAACAAATGTGCTGGCACAACTACATGATGGTAGTGTAGAAGACTGAAGATAGACACAGGTCTATCACTACGCACAAAACTTAAGTCAGAATTGATCAAAGACTTCAACATAAATCTAGCCACACTGAACTTCTTAGAAGAGAAAATGAGAGGTACCCTTGAACAAACTGGTACAGGAGAGCACTTCCTGTACATTAATAACAGTTGCACAGTAGCACAGTAGCACAGACACTGAGATTGACAATTAATAAATCTCAAACTGAGAAGCTTTTGTAAGGCAAAGGACACAGTTGAGAAGACCAAACAGCAGCCCACAGACTGCGAAAAGATATTCATTAACCCCACATCTGACAGGGGGCTGATCTCCAAAATATACAAAGAACTCAAAACTAGTCACCCTATTAAAATGTAGGATACAGAACTGAATAGATAATTCTCAATGAGGAAACCAAAATGCTTGAAAGACACTTAAGAAACTGCTCAGCATCATTAGCCATCAGGGAAATGCAAATCAAAACAACTCTGAGATACCATCTTATTCCTGTCAGAATGGCTAAAATTAGAAACACCAATGACAGCTTATTCTGGAGAAGATGTGGAGAAAGGGGAACACTTCTCCTCTGCTGGTGGGAGTGCAAACTTGTACAGACATTGTGGAGATCAGTATGGTAGTTCCTCAGGAAAATGGGAATCAGTCTACCCACAGGACCCGGCAATTCTGCTCTTAGGCATATACCCAAAAGATCCACATCCATGCAACAAAGGTATGTATTCAACTATGTTCATAGCTGCATTATTTGTAATAACAAGAACTTGTAAGCAAACTAAATTCCCTTCAACTGATGAATGGATAAAGATGTGGCACATTTACAAATGGAATACTACTCAGGGGAAAACAAAAAACTAACAAACAAACAAACAAAAAAAAACAATAGAATCTTGAAATTCTCAGGCAAATAGGTGGAACTTGAAGAAACCATCCTGAGTGAGATAACCCAGTCACAAAAAGAGGAACATGGTATGTAATCACTCATATATGGATTTTAGACATAGAGCAAAGGATCACCAGCCATAATTCACACTGCAAGAGAAACTCGGATACAAGGAGGAATCTAAGTGATTCATATACGGTCCCTCTCAGAAGGGGAAAGGAACAAGATCTCCTGAGCATATTGGGAGGGGGGCAGTGAGTGTAGAGGCAGTTAGAAGAATGGAAGGAAAGGACAATATGTTGGACCAGGAAGAATGACTCAGGAGATGAATAGATGAGAGTGAAAAAAAAAAAGAAGAAATACCATAAAAGAAGGAACCATTATAGGTTTGAAGAAAAAACTGACTTTAGAAAAATATCCAGAGACCTACAAGGATGACCCCAACTAATAATCTGAGCAACAGATAATGAGGTTGTTAACTAACTTATATGTTATCATGGAGCCATCATCTAGTAGCTGATGAAAATAGAAAAAAATGCCCACAGTTAAACACTGAGCCGAACTCCTGGAATCCTTTTGCAGAGAGAGAGGAGTGATAAGAAAAGGGGTCAAGATCAGGCTACATAAACCTAAAGAGTCAGTTGACCTGAGCAAGTAGGAGCTCATGGATCCCCAGACTGATATCTTGGAAACCAGCCTTATACCGACTCAGAACCCCTGAACGTGAGTCTCAGTTAGAAGCCCTGAGCAGTCTAAGGGACTCTGACAGTGGAACAAGGATATATCTCTGGGGTAGGAAAGGACTTTGGGAGCACATTCCCCATGGAGGGATACTCCCTTGGCCAGAGACATGAGGAAAGGCCTAAGCCCTACTCCAAATGATTTGACAAATTATGATGATTCCTCCTGGAAGGTATCGCCTTCCCTGTGGAGATGGGGAATGGGGTGGGAGGAGGTGTTAGGGGAGAATGGGGGGTAGGAAAGGAGAGGAAACTGGGATCAATACGGAAAATGAGAAAAATATATCAGAAAAGAAATTGATGACATGATTCCTAATGATATTGTTATATTCATAGTTCACTGCCTTGTCCAGTCTTCATCAGAGAAGCTACTTCAAAGTAAAACTAACCAGAAGAGCTAAATAAGGACATTTCATTCTAACCAAGAGACCAGTTAACCTGTAAGGTATTACTATCCCAAACATGCAGGCATCAAACTCTGGGGCAATCAATTTTAAAAAGAAAAAATATCTACTATTTGTTTTTAATAGTAGTTGATTTCAATAATCCACTGTCTCTACTAGGCAGAGTATCTGATGTCCCTTTTCAGTCTTTGAAGACACTGATTCCATATGATACACATTCGTAGGTGCAGAAGAATGCTCATGATGAGGGATGTTCTTTTGGATGCGGTGACTGTATGTTTCCTTTTTTGGTTCATGAATAAAGCAGCTTTGGCCAATAGCTTAACAGAGTAAATCCAGGTGAGAAATCTGAAGAGGAATAGAGAGATAATAGGCATGTTGAAGACATGCCATGTAGCTGCCAAGGAGTCAAGATGCATGGCATCATTGGTAAGTCAAGGCTATGTGGTGATATACAAAATAAAAGAAATGGGTAAATAATTAAGAGAGGGGTGGCCAGTAAGAAGCCCAAGCCATCAGCGAAGAAATGGCAACAGACACTAAGCCTCAGAATGGTTACTTCTCTAAGCAGCTGCAAATACCTGGTGGGCAGAGAAACTGGTCCAGTGGTACCAAGATAGATGGAGAAAATCACCTTCTACACATTTATACACATAAAACAGAAATAAACTAACCTGGTAATAAAGAATTTATATTTCTAGTCTTTGTATAGTCTTTATTGAGAGTGGCAATCATAATAAATCAGCAGAATATGCTATTGAATTTAAAAACTGACATGGAATATGATCTTAGATATAGACAATTTCCTGAATAGAAGGTTAAAAAAACAATTTCTGTAATAGAAGCATAAATGTACAAGAGACAAAACAAGTAGCCTAAAACTAGAAAGCTATGAAAATTGCATTGTATGGAGAAATGGTCATATTAACTAAGGATGAAAGATAGGGTATTTGTGTAGCGATATGGTATTAAATAAACACAGCCAAGAAAAGTGTTGGGTGATATTAGGGTGCCATATGCACCATGCTCTTCTTATTGTTAGTTTTATTTTAGAAGTTTTCTGATTACATTGACTGTGAGATAGTCACACATTTGCTAGAGATAAACCAAAGAATTTTTTAATGTAATGTAATGTAATCTGGAGGTATGTAGTGAATACTCACAGTTGGTCTTGGGAGTTTAACAGTTTTCAATGACTGACTACACCAAGTATGTTTGGTATACTCTATGCAGAATTGTGAAGGAAACACATGTTATTATACAGTGAGAGACTTTGGCCAACAGCGTTCTATACCATACACAGATTTCAAGGCTACACTCATATGTAAATAGTAGGTATTTTACCAAAAATACTTACCAACAAAACTTTATGCTTTACTTTTAGATTAAATGTATTTTGGGGAAATGGTAATAGCAAAGAAATCAAATGTCATATTTCATCTCTGAAGAAAGATGAAATCATGTCTGAGATGAAAAAGAGCATATCTCCCCTCAAGAATTTGGAGAGAATATTTATCATTTCCTGTTCTTCTTGATTGTATTTAACACAGGCCACTGCTTGTTTCTCTTTTATTCCTGTGAAACTCTGACGGTTAATAGTTAGTGTATCTTACCAGACACTTCTTTTGAAATTTTCAAAAACCCTGATCTGCTCCTGCGTCACAGACAGCAACTCATTAAGCAGTTTAAGAAAGAAAGAACTTCTAAATAGGTGGTTTGATAAACATTCTAATTCATGAAGGATTATGTAAGCTTTTTGTGCTGTGGTGATTTTTACTACTAGGTGAATCCACCCAGATTAGCTCTCTCTGATAGCCTAATAAATAAATGCATGAATTACAGGAGCTGTGTGTAGCACTGTTTCTCCTTGTATCCATTCTTGTAGTTCATTTTACCAAATGTGACACGGATGTGCACACAGTTTTTTAAAAAGCTTGACACATGCTGATTTGTCTTCCTTTCATTCTGTCTTCTGACCCCAAAAGATTTTTCCTTTGTGGTCCATTTGTGAAGTTTAAACTTCCTGATTAGATTGATTTTTTGTTGTTGTTCATTTGAAGTTGCTGGTCTTATGTTTTTCTATACTGTTTATTACACGTTTATGAATGTGGCAGGTCTTTATAGAGAATTTGATGAGAATGTGAAAGAGGCTGTTTTAGTTACTTTTCTGTTGCTGTGATAAAATACCATGACCAAGGCAGCTTACAGAAGAAAGAGTTTGTTAGAAGTTTGCAGTTCCAGAAAGGTAAGTGTTCACTGTGGTAAAGAAACGCAGAAACAGGTAGCAGATGTGGCAGCTGGAACAGGAAGCTGTGGACTCACAACTTGAAATAAAATTGAAGATGGGGGTTTCCTGTCTGGTCCCACAGCTTCTTTGTCTCAAATAGACACATGGATGCTTTATGAATTATAAAACTGTAGCTGATGGCCATGGCTTCTTTTTAGGTAGTCCTGTCTTAATTATTAACCTATTTCTATTAATCTAAGTGTTTCCATGTGGTCTTATCTTAAGGGAGAATGGTCTGGACCTGTTACTCTTTCCCCTGATACATAGTGTCTCCCCTTGGCCTCTCTCTCTGCCTCTCTCCCCAGCATTGCACTCCTCTCATAGCCCTGCCTATATTCCTGCCTCTACTGGCCAATCAGAGTTTTATTCATCAACCAATAAGGGAAACATATATACAGAAGAACATCCCCATCAGAAGGCTGGAAGAAGAAAGTGCAAAGTGAAGCAAAGCTTCACGCTAAAAGCATGCTCCCAGTGACATACTACCTCCAGCAAGGCTGTGATACATGAAGCTCCCCAAGCAGCACCATGAACTTGGAAAGAAGTATTCAAATATGAGAGCTTATAGTGCACAGTTCTCACAAAAAACACGATAGAGGTACAAACTCTATGATCAGGAATGAGAGTCAGATAGCATTTATTTTTTATGATTCATCTAGTCTTGCATTTCAATAGAAACCCTATCCTGGTCCTCATTCTAACTGAGAAAGAACTACATTTACCAAAACCCATATGTCATCCAAACCATTGGTGAGTTCAAAGCTTTATACCTTCATATTCAATGACCTAACTTTCTGAGTTTTCTTCACTGACACATGTAATTGCAACAAACTTTTAGTATCCTTACTTTGCTCTTTTTTGCCATAGGCTAAGCCAAGGGCTATACTGCAGAAAGTCATTTTCACCTTTGGAAAGTATCTTAGTGTGTATGCTCTTGTCCCAACACTTGAAACCTTATGTCATATGTATGACTGGTTTTTTTTTTCAGTTCACACACAAGTGTAACCTGTAACCTGTAGTGCTGTTTCACAGAAGTCAGTCTCTACTTTTATTACTTCAACCTTTACTAATTACCCTTAGTCATTTGCTTGCACATATGGATTTTATCAGCATCTTGCCTATTTCCAGAATAACCCTCTGTGGTCTATGACTGAAGTATCAATATAGCAATTAATCTAGAGGGGGACATCATTTCAGTATTGTTTTTAAATATTATTTTATTGCTGTTCCAATCATGTGTCTCTGTAGAGATATGGCATATGACTACAGTTGCCTATGAAGGTCAGAAGAGAGTATCAGAACTCCTAGAGTTGATGCCACATATAGGTGGCTGTCAGTTGCCTAATGTGGGGGCAATGAACTAACTCATGTCCTCTGAGAAAGGAGTGTACACTCTAAAGTTTTGAACCTCCTTCCCCGCCCTTCAGTATTGTTTTACTTTGATGTAGACAGTATTTATATTCCTCTTTTAAATATAATATTTGGGAGGATAATTTCTGTCTCATTCCCCGCATTTTCCTTAGTTACAATATTAATGTTACTAAATCTATTTTCAATTAAATAGTTCAAATTCATATAATTTAAAAAGTTTTTCCATATTTTCTACAGGGACTGCTACAATATTTTCAGCAGTGGATATTGATGCCTAAATAGGAAAAGACATTTTCTTATTTATTAAGTAAGATTAGTACTTTTATTTAAAAGACCACTTTGGGGAAAAGTAATTCTATCACCTACAATGTTCAAACTTATTTATTTCTTCAGTAACATTTATCTATATTTTCTTTCTGATATTTTTATATATCTGTTAGACTTTCCAAAATTAAAAAATAGCTGGTAAATAAATATGTGACATTATGCTTCGTTACTTCATGCAATTGGCCCTAGAAACCTGTAAGTACTTACTCAATTTCTGTAAAACAGAAGCAGTACTTCTGAATGCTACTATAGAGTTAATCATATATGGACTTCAGACATAGAGCAAAGGATCACCAGCCTATAATTCACACCAACAGAGAAACTAGGATACAAGGAAGAACCTAAAGATTCATACAAAGTCCCTACAGAAGGAGACAGGAACAAGATCTCCTGAGAATATTAGGAATTGCGGGTGAGGGGGTGGCAGTGAGTGGAGAGTTAGTTAGGAGAAAGAAAAGGGGAGAAGAGGAAAGCACTTGGGACTAAGAAGATTGAGTCAGGGGAAGAATCGATGAGAGAAAAAAGGAGAGAGATACCATAATAGAGGGAGCCATTACAGGTTTGAAAAGAAAACTGACTTTAGAGAAATGTCCAGAGACCTACAAGGGTGACCCCAACTAACAATCTGAACAACAGTGGAAAGGCTACCTTAAATGCCATTCCCTGATAATGAGGCTACCTTAAATGCCTTTCCCTGATAATTAGATTTATGACTAACTTATCTGCCATCATAGAACCCTCATCTAGTAGCTGATGGAAACAGAAGCAGACACCCACAGCCAAACACAGAGCCAAACACCTGGAATTCAGTTGCAGAAAGGGAGGAGTTATAAGAAAATGGGGGCAAGACCAGGCTAGAGAAACCCAGAGACAGCTGACAAGAGCAAGGAGGAGCTAATGGTCCCCCAGACTGATAGTTGAGAAATAAGCATTGAACCGATTCAGATCCCCTGATCATGGGTCTCAGTTAGAAGGCCTGGGCAGTCTAAGAGACCTCTGACAGTGGATCCAGAATGCATCCCTGGTGCATAAAAGGACTTTGGGAGCACATTCCCCATGGAGAGATACTTCCTTAGCCTAGAGGCAGGAGGGAGGGCCTAGTACCTACTCCAAATGACTTTAAAGATTTTCTTGATCCCTCCAAGAACGCATCACCCTCCCTTTGGAGTGGGGGTGGGTGGGATGTGAGGGTATTTGGGGGGGCATGGGAGGGATAGGGAATTGAAATCAATATATAAAATAAAAATAAATAAATAAATAAATGGAATTAATTATAAGGAGGCACTGGTTTCAAATTTTCCCCAAGATTTCAGTGAATCCACATGGTTAAATGAGGGTATGAGGAGAGTGAGTTCAGGGGATGACATGCATATTGGCTTTGAAAGAAGGGAGATAGGGTCATATCTAAACTTCTCTTTGCAGAAATACTAGTTATCAGAATGAGGGTCAGGGTTTGTACCTACTATTGCTGGGCAAACAAGAAACTAATCAAAGTTGAATGATAAAAGATAAATTTTTATGATTAAAATTTACCAGAGAGGGTCAGGTATTATTATGCTGAATGTCATTGGTAATTTCCATATTTGAAATGGAACTAATGCTTGCTGTTTTTCATGTTTTCCATAGGGGTCTGATTCATTCTTTTTGTCTATCCCACTGCCTATCTTTCTCTGTCTCTGTCTCTGTCTCTGTCTCTGTCTCTGTTATCTGTCTCTGTCTCTGTCTCTCTCTCTCTCTCTACTCTCTCTCTCTCTCTCTCTCTCTCTCTCTCTCTCTACACACACACACACACACACTATCCTGTTCCTCTGTTATATATTGTTTTCCTTCAACAGAAATCTGAGTCTAGAAAAACTACTACAAGGAAACTAGCCAACGCACCTGCTTTGTTTTTTGTTTTCTTTAAAAATTACTGTTCTCAGTGCAAGATAAGTTCTTTGACTCTTTCTCACACTAACCCTAACCAAAACACAAATGATAGATTGGAGACCTCTAGAAGGATATGCGCCAAGGAGATTCAAGACTTCTTGTGTACAGTATAGCATTGTGGCTGTGACTTCAGCAGTGGATCGAAATGAATGAGCTGTCTCTTTTTTTATCACCATTGTGACTTTAGACTATCATTATCATAAAGAATGAAAGGGTGTGTGAGAAATTCCCATCACATCAGATAAAAGTGATAGAGCTTCATCTTCCTGATGCCCCTAAATTTCCAGATCACTTTTAAACTGCTGCATTCATTCAGTCATGCTAAGGAATGAGCACACTTTGTTTAGTAAATTCAAGACACTAGCTACTAAAAAAAATCTGAAAGTATGAAATAAACTCACAAATTTTCATTCATAGACTAAGATTTTATATGCACATGGGTGTATAGACTTATATGTATATAGTCTATGGATGTGATCACATTCAAGTCACTTCCTAATTATGTCATCTAAATAAAATAGATAAATGTGAAAATGGCATAGTGCACACAGAAATGTTTGCAAAAGCTTTGGTTCCATGAATAGAATAGAATGCAATTTCTTGAAATAAGTATTCACTCATTCTGCCCTGTTAGCTGACAGTGCATCATCTAGATGGGCAATGGACATCAAAATTCAAAAGTAAAACTGATGGATGTTGGATCATAGAAAAAACTTCCTTGGTTGTTAGATGTGCATACAGTCTCCCTATGTGAATAGGTGAGAGGATTTGGTATTTTATGTTTACAGGGGGAGCATGCAAATTTGCAGAACAGTCCTCAGATTTTCAGAAAGCTGCCTTGTGGCCCGGTAGGGCACCTGAAAGCCAAAGTATAGAAGTGATGGTAGGAATGAGTTCAAGGTTATAACTACTTTATTTTCTTAAGAAGTATGTCATCCTTGGCAGGCACTGAAATGCTTCTCATCAGAGGTACTCAAGATGAGTGATGACAGTCGATAATCACTGGTCTCTTCTGACACTGTGCTTGTGATACAAAAAGAAGCCACACGAAATCAGTTTTCCTATTTTCCTTGATAATAATTACAATTGTGTTCAAATTTCTGAGCTGACACAATCAGAATCAACATCCCTAGAATTCAAGGGTTCCCTCCACTCTTTTATTTTCTTTGCTAACATAACTTCTTATTTTGAGGAAGAGGGAAAAAAAGCCCAAAGGCACCATACACATCAAAATGCTCTTGAAATATAACATTTTGATGAGTTAAGAAGTAAAGCAGTAAGAAATAAGTATGGATTAAATGTCTCTTAAAAAAATGGGTGTTAAAAATTGATGGAACAGCACCTGGCAAAACACACTAAGGACTTTGCCAAGTCTCCAGCATTCGAAATATTCTTTGTTACACTTGACAAAGTCAACCCCACCGAGTGTCTCAAAAGATATTGCCACTACAGGCTGGCACAGCTATCCATAAATACACAGTGTGAGTTTTCAAACAAATTCTTCCATTTAAAAACAAAACCTAGTCCAAGTCTGAGTGAAGGAGGGATTCCTGGACATCTTCCAACCAGAGAAAACCAATCTGGAAAAAAACAGCTATTTTCCTTAATAAACTAGCAACCCATGTTTCAGTGTTATTCAGTTCATTGTTATGTGTCTATTGTGTTTGTTGTTACTGTTTACCCAAAAGAAATCTTTTCAATGATATGCCCTGCTCTTTCAAAAAAAAAATTCTCAGTATTGCTTTGATGATGTCTTTCTGGTTCTTCTTCTTCTTCTTTTTTTTTTAATTTTCTTATCCCATCAGCTGTCCCTTCATCTCCAGTTCACTATTGTTACATATGGAGACAACATGTTTCTGCCTTTAACCCTTCTCCAATTCAATTGCTACAACCATGGCTAAGATCATCAGGATCCTTAAACTGTCATATAGGGAGGATACTGTAAGGACGGGCACAAAGGACTGAAACAGATCATGAGTACTCTCTTCACATCTGCAAAGTGTGAAGCCTTCTCCCCAGAGTGACCCTCCCCGCTGAATTCATTTCATTGTGAAAATCACACCCTTTTTTTTACTATTGCTAACATGAGCGTTTGGTTCTTTATAAATGCAGGTCCATCCTAATTAATTTATCAATAGGGTAGAGCCAGGTTCTTTAACACATTGATTGATAACATAAGATATAGTACACTGTCATGTTGGAAAGATATTTAAAACAGCTCTGAGGTAGCTGGGTTGTCTCTGGCCCACCACTACCTGTGGCCTCAGGGTTGTGCACCCAGAAAACCATTAGGCTACCTCTAAGCCTAAAGGCTGGTCATGTCTGTGTGTACTGGCTACATGCATGAGCACAAAGGGCAAATAAGTGGTTTCCAAAAGGGGATAACAGCAACTGATGATGTCACTTGCTCTGAAATAACACTTCCAATGATAAGAATATAGGTCTGAGAGGGAGTGTCAAAGTGAAAACAAGGATATCTGGCAGTCAGACACACATGCAGTACTCACAAGTCACATGTCCTATGGTGCATGTCACACATGACTCTCTGAGGATGCCGGAACTACTAGTAAATAATGAGCAGCAGATTGTGATGGCTTAATGAAAAAGCTAAAACAATGTATAAATAATTTCATATTGATTGCATATGAAACAATATTTTAGGGTATATTTTATATTAAAATTATTTTTAACTTTAAAAATATTTTTAGTAATGTTTTATTTTCTCAATGTTTGTACATGTATACACTTTCTGTTGAAGAAATGCCTACTCATACGTCCAACCTTCCTTTGTTTATGCCTTCTTACTATTATTAGTCCTCTTTGTCCTTCACACAGTCCTACTTCTACTTTTATGAGGTGTGTGTGTGTGTGTGTGTGTGTGTGTGTGTGTGCATACATACATACATGTGCAATTGTATATATATATATATATATATAATTACATGTAACTTATATATCTATATAATCTAGGAGCAACAAGCTTCAGTGAGCACAAATACCTTTTAGCTCAATTCAGGCTGAAGATACCAGCCAACAAAGGGCAGTCAAGTTGGGGAGCTGCTGTGTGGGCACAAAGAGCAGTCAGGGTGCAGATCTGCTGTCTGGGCTTCCTAGTTGTCTCTTCTTTTATACATGTTTGTCACCTGTAGTATGTGTTTGGAATGTGTAGTCCTCAAAGGTTTTGAAGAATTCTGCATAAAGATGCCTCAAGAAGAGGAACTAACTCTCTGGTTAAGAAAACACATGTGTTGGTGGTACACACCTTTAATCCCAGCCCAGCACTCAGGAGGCAGAGGCAGGCTATCTCTGTGAGTTCGAGGCCAGCCTGGTCTACAGAGCTAGTTGCAGGACAGGATCCAGTGCAATACAGAGAAACCTTGTCGTGAAAAACCAAAATGAAAAAAAAAAATCACTTGTAAAAACCTGGATGGTTCAATTTTATTTGTTGGAGTTTGTAATTAAAATACTTCAGTACATTTAGACAACTACTTTATGGGCTGTAGAAATTTCTGTGAAAGAAAAGCAGGTTTGTGTCATGTGTGAAGATAAATTTCCCTCTAGAAACTATGGAGCAAAGTTGTGTTGGAGAAAGGGTTGGCATGCTTAGGGGTTTTAAAATGTATACTTGCAAATGCTGAGGATAGATTTGAGAGAATACTGAAAGAATGATGTACTATGGAAAGGTGTGCACCCCTTTATGGAGGAAACCACGTTATCATTCTGCCATATCTACCAGAAATGATTTTCACAGAAAATAACACAGAATGCAATCTACTTAGAAGCTGGCGCCAGAACAAAACCAGTGCAATTTAAACCGATCATCCTAAAGGTTACTCCTCCCCACCTTCCTTCTATTTCCACTCAGGCTTGGAATGAAGAACACTGAAGACGTTTGGCTGTGTTTCTTAGAGGTAACCAGAGAATACAAATTCAAAAATAGATGTTTAAGAGAAAAATAGAACAAAAAAAAAATTCAAGGCTGTCTTTTGTCACTCGCCCACTTATACAGTAAAGGACTATAACTCTGATGGAAATCCAAAAGAGATCGGATAAGTGACAACACAGCATGACTCACTATGGTGGAGTGCCCTATGGGACCCTTTCCTGGGGCCTGGCAAGTCTGTGAGAGTCTGAATCTTTACAGTCTGGGAAAGGACAAGGTGCAGATCTGTAAACTGTAATTGGGCAGACCCAGACAGCGCTCAATTTAGTGCTTGCTCTGCAAGCAAGCAGAGGCCTCCTCTGTTGACACTGATGATGGAGATGCTAGCAGAGGGCAGTCAGAAGCACTTGGCTGCCTCCTCTGGAGACCAAGCAGGGCATGCCTTCTGGGCACTGGGAAGAAAATCCAGCTCATTAAAAACAGAAAGTTTTCTCTGACATTTTCTAACCCTCTCTACACGATTCCCCTCTTGTCTTCATTTCTCAGCCTGACCTTCTCCTCTCACCTTTGCCCCAAGGGTCAACGTAACTTCATGGTTGATACTGATTTTTTTAACAGCAGCAATTTCAACCCAGTAAGAAGTGTCCCCAAAGCACATTAGGTATCAGACTAAAGTGCCTCTCCAACAACTTGATACACCGGCTAATTCACAAAAGGCATAGAGGCAGGGATGTGTTGTTTTGTCCTTGGCTTTTTTAAAAAAGTGGATGTTCCTGTAGCAGTGCTCACCCTTTGGCTTTTATGAATAATCACCTTTAAATGTGATGTTTCAGAATATGTGTCTTCCTGGTTTTGCCAGTGTAATTATCTTTGTACAAAACTCTCAGTACAAAGTTCAAGTGACTCAAGGACTTAGCTCTCTGCTTTAAATCCTTTGTTATGCCTTAAGTTTATTATGGAAAATTTCAAACATAATACAAAATGCAAATTATACTGCAAGCAATGACCACAGACTCATCAATTATGTTAATGTTTGCCAGACCTATCTAACTCTGTGGCATCTCTATTGAGCTCCTAAATTATCCTTATCAAATTAGTATTTTAGGGAAATCTCAAATGTTACATGCTTTTACATGTAAATATTTCACTATGTGTACTAGAAGTTAAAAGAACTAGAAAAATATAAAGTAAATAGTGATCTGTATCCCTTGAATAAAACTAGCAAATCCTCTCTATAACATCTCTTATGCTAAAAATGTCTAACATTACATTCATTGAGTCACAGTTTAACAAATGTCTATTTGTATTTGTATTTGACCTCTTCTTACTTCTCGTTTGATACACTGATCCTTCACTTCTTACCCTTATGGCAAAATTGATTCTGAAATAATATTTATTGAGAGGGTCAAGCAGGATGCTTAGGGGGCAAAATACTGACCACATAAGCCTGACAATACACTTCAGAACCCAGAACACACAATGCCATTTAATTGTAACCCCAGCTCTTCTACCATGAGTAAGAAAGTGGCAACAAGAGAATTGTGCAGGAGTGTGTTTCCCCAAAGCAGAAACAAGATACCCTTGCCTCAACAAAGTGAAAAGCACATGCCTTCCAAAGATCTCTGACCTCCACTGAAGCACAAGAGATGTGGCATACACATAAATATATTTGGCTGTGTAGAATGTCCAATATTTTAAATTTTTCTTTTTTAACACATTTCCAAAATGTGATACCTTATATTCTCCATTTTATTCATTTTTTTTAATTGACCAATTTTCAGCCAGTTTTTCTTTTTTTTTCTTTCCAAATTCACTTTTAGAAGGTAGCTCTCTGAGAGTAGCATATTCAGCAATGCAAACCCAATTTACCTCTAGAATGTAGAAAAGACTGTTAAGTCAGGTTTAACCTTTGGTTATGATATTTGTGAATGGGGAAAAGTATTTGCATCAGAAAACATAGCATTTAACTACTTTTCTTTTTAAAGTTGCCTTTCCTACCAGGGTTATTTTAAATTGTATTGATTAACATTAAGATATCTAATCAAAACCTTAACTTCTCATTTTTCACAATAACCTCTATTAGAACTTTGTTGTTTTCTGAAAACAAAACAAAACAAAAAAACAGACATACAAATGTGATGGGAGATGTTATTCTGTAAATATGTTTCTCATACTGGTTAATGAATAAAGTACTGTTGGCCAATAGGAAAGCAAGATAGGCGGGGCTAGGAGACTAGAAGGAAAGAGGAAGGAGTAAAGAGGAGTCAGCATGGAAAGCTGAAAGAGAACAGCAAGCTGGCTGGCTGGCCGTTAAGATAACCATGTAGAAATACTTAGATTGGTAGAAATGGGTTAATCATTAAAACAGAGCTAGCCGATAAAAAACTAGTAACTGACCAACAGTATTTATATCAAATACAGAGTCTCTGCGTGTTATATGGGGCCGGCGTGGCAGCGGGACCGGTGGTGGAGAAAACATGCTTGTTACACAAATGATTAAAGATAGGAAAGCAGAAGTGATAAAGGAGGCCATGTATTTAAAGCTTATAGAAGGAATCCATTGATAGTTAAACCCTTAACAACTGTGATGGTTTGAATAAAAATAGACTCATATATTTGAGTGCACACTCATCAGGGAGTGGGACTACTTGAGAAGGATTATATGATATGGCCTTGTTGGAGGAGGTATGGAAGTATGTAACTGTGAGGGGAAGGGCACAACTTTGAGGCTTCAAAAACCAAGCCATGAACTGTGGCTCTCCCTTCTTACTGCCTGTGGATCCAGGTCAGCTACATTTCTTCACTATGTCTGCCTCCATGCTGCCAAGCTCCCTGTGATGATAACGGATTAAAACTCTGTAACTGCAAGCAAGCCTCAGTTAAATGCTTTGTTTTATAAGAGCTGCTGTGGTCACAGTATATCTTTAAATCAATACAACATTGATGAAGACAACACCAAAGAGTAATATGCCCCGTGTAGAATATTGGTTACATTGGATTAAAGTTGGAAAGTACATGCCGTTTTCACCCCTGATTACATGTCAGCATTGGTTCCCACCCAATGCTGATGCTGGAAATGCAAATGCCCAATCATGTAAAGATGTGAAATGCCAATAATAGTAGACACACAAACACTGCACATACATGTTTGAAAATAACTACGTGGTGAGTGTTAAACATATACAGACAAATATGATAGCTAAGTACTGTGGAATAAATATTATTCTTTCATGTGCTGTACAGTTAGGACCTGTCACAATCCCCAATGGTCCTCATAAATGCTACCCCATACCTCTTTAAATATATCCTTTTCTTTCAATAGTTACAGTAATTTTGACTTTTAATAGTCAATTACCTTGCTTGTCTTTCACTTTTATGTAAATGGAATTGTACATTATGTCTTTTTGTGTATCTGTGTGAATCTGTGCAACATTTTGTGTAGTTATTTTGTAAAAGTAATTTTAGATGTTTTTACATGTGCATTTCTAAGTTTCATAATTACATAATTTGAGCATTTTATTATTGATGTATAATTGAGCCCTTCCTAGTTTTTGGTTAATAGTATTGTTCCTTTAAAAATTATTTGCTGAATATATTATGTATTTTCATTTATATGTAGACTTTAGAATTAAATTCTTGTAGTTTCAGAGAAGGCACAGGAAGTAAAAGTACCTACAGCATAACTTGACTATCTTAGTTCAATCTGGAACATATATGATGGAAGGACAGAGATGATTCCCACATAGTGTCCTCTTATCTCTACAAATGTGCCATGGCATGTGTCCTGCCTCCTAACAAACTAAAATCTATAATTTTTTTTTTTTTTAAACCTCAAGATGTGTAAGATAGCATGCTACCTCATATTAACCTGATGCTGCTTGGGGTTTTCCGTAGCAGGTGCATCCACACTCCCAGAAGCAGAATGTGTGTCCTAAGCTGTTTCAGGCCTGTACCTTTTTTTGAAAATCTGATTTTCCTTTCCAGGTGTCACTCAAGGTTTCTGTTACCATCCAGGGGGGTTCTATTTTCTCTTTTGGAAGTCTATTATACGTAAAAATTCATGTTCTTTGGCAACTTGGTTATGAGTTTTAATGAGTCTTCCACCCATTTTGTGTCATATTGCCTTTTAACATTGATATTTTAACATTTTCTATTAATTTTTGAGATGGATTACTACTCAATCTAAGAAAAAAAATAATTACAAGATCCTACAAGAAAGAGGAGTTTAACTTGTTCAAAACTGATTGATTTTTAAATTTTCAAATTTATCTGGGTGATTAGTTACCTATCATCTTAAAACTAAAGATGATTTCTCAATGACAAAAAAGGTTTTACCTAATTATTTGCATAACATTGCAATTTATCCTTTCTAGTATTCTATCAAGCAGATTATTGATACTGCTTCTTTTTAACCATTGGGTAATGAACACAAAATGACCATCAAAGTCCGAGATTAATGTTTGACCCTGAAATACACATTTTATTTGTTTGTTCTTCCTCATCTCCAATTAAAATCTAACAAAAGGCATCCAGGTCAATACTGTTGAATAAACATAGCTGATTTCCATCTAGAAAAATGAATACATACAAATCCTAACATTTGTTGTTTAAGTAGACTTATGGGAACTTACATTTTTTGTGTTGGTCAACAAATCAGACAAAAACAAAAGAAAACCATAATAAGTTTTGCCTAATGCTATCACTAGATACTTGTGGGCCATGATTAAATTTGATTCCCCAGCCCAATGCCTTTGTATAAAAAAAAATAATATAGCAAGTCTCCTTTTATACTATTTAAAAATAAGATAATATCACACCCAGAAAAATAGTCTAATCAAAGTGGCATTAAAGTTTTAGGTGGTATCATTAATCTAACTAATAATATATCAACTTGCTAGTGCTACAACTACATTGAATCTTGGTAGCAGATGATTTTAAAAGTATGAAAATTATATTTTAAATTAGTCATGTAAGGTCTTACTGCTTCGTAGTCACTGAACTGTAAATCATTTTTCTTACACTTATAAAATGATGTTGAATTATAGCTATATCCCCACAATATATCATAACTCATAAAAGATTGTTACTACTTACAGAAATTGCATGGAGATGTAAAAGGAAAAATTTAGTTTAAGATTCTTAAATTTTTCATAGTTCCTGTATATAAGAAAATTAACAATTTAAACCTAAGTTTTATAGTTAAAATACAGTTTATCTTTCCATTGTTTCAGATCTAAGGAAGAATTATTTAGGAATAAACTAACAATAAGAGGTTTCGGTGTTTTATTATGTGCCTAGAAATTATCAATAAAATATGTAATACTGTAGTTTTGTAAAGTCTTAGGTCTCTAAAATACTTCTTCTTTTTTATTGTGAGGACACAAAGTGTTAAAATATAAAGATGTATGTAGGAATCCTGCTATTTAAAACCTCCAGGCACCTTAAATCCTAGCATGTGTTTTTTGATACAAGGAAGTGATGTTGACCTCCACTTGCAGCTATGATTCAGTACCATAGTCTTCACATACACTACTGCTAATAGACTGCCTCATCAAGTGGTTCTGTAGTTGGAATTATGAGAAGCATGACATTTTTTTTAAAAATTAAAAAGTAATAATATAGCTTGCTTTTTATGGTTTCATCTAAAATAAGAAATGATAAGGACTAATGGAGAGACAACTATGACCTAATATATATAATATATAATATATATAATATATAATCCTATGACCTAAACAGCATCAAAATATTGTCAAATGTGCAAATCTCAGGAACTTATACAAATGAGAACTGAAAAGAAGAAACTATCAGGCCTCAGATCAATCTTTTGAAAATGTGAGCCATAATATTAATATACAATGTTGGACTATTAATAAAAGAAAGTAAAGCAATAGTAACATAATGAAAACAATAACTCAAAAGCAGTTAAAGTGGATATAGGTATATACTGAAATAATAATTGTAGCTATTAGGACAATTTGAGGAGTACAATAACAAAATACATAAAAGAATTTCCATTTCTGGAAACTATCACTGTGGCTATGAGCAAGGCTGAGTCAGTATAAGGTTAGAAAAGACAGTGAGTGAAATATTTATATGTTTTCATTGTGATCCTAGTGAGAAAAAGGACAGTGAGAACCATCTCAGATTGTAATGATCTTATTAAACTTTTTCCATTTATACTTTATTTACATTTTTAGTAACTGACATTAGAGCTTGGTTTTGTTCACATTTTATTTTATGTTTTTCAATCCAAAACCTTTTGTTCACATTTCTTGGTTAGCATCTCTTTTAATTGTTGATGTTGTCAGTGTTAGCTTGTTGGTTACCAGGTATGTTACAAGCTCCATATTACCTGAATGTTAGTTTTCAAGAGAACTTCAAAATGGGTAGCTATCTTTTACATTGCAAGGTGGTTACCTCCTTCTCAGACTTCTGAAAAGCCCAGATCTCACTGGGTGAGTCAAATCTAATGCTAGTGAACTATAATCATGTCTTAATTAGATATAAATCTTGTAGTTTTAAAATACCATTTAAAAGCTGTCATTAAAACATGATAGATTTTCAGTTCTTAAGACATTTAATGACTCAGTATGGGATTGACCTAGCTGGTAGGCTGACAAAGAATCAACTTATTTATGTCTCCTTAATGAACATTAACTGTCTTTCTGAAGTGAAGAAAAGGATATAAATACAGAAGGACTGAATATGGAAAGAAAATGGACAATATACTGTTTACCTGGGCCCCATCACAATATGTGATGTGTCTCAAGAGTAGTCAGTCTCATGGCCAACTCTGAAGGGTTTGTTTATCCCAGAGAACAAGAATGTACCAGTACTTTCAGGAAAATCACAATGATCTCAAAAAGTAAGAATGTGGATATTTCTCAGTGTCTTCAGATATTTTCTCAGTATTACTTAATGACTATTTGGGGATTAAGGGCCATTTCTGCTACTCTTATTGAATCTTATCCTATTTCTTTCCACTACAAGGCATACATTTATAACCCACTCTCCTTCCATTATGAGTATCATTTTTATTCTATTTTACCAATGTTTCTCCATCATCCATTCAATTAAAAAAATTGTAACACTGAACACATCAGTCTGCCTTTTAGTGATTGTATGATCTTTTCACTCTCAGCAATAATGTTCAGGATCTTCAACTTAATCAGTCTCTCTGGCATATTGCTCTCCATCTTGAATCAGTCACCCAGACTGCAGAATCCAGATCAGTGCCCACAATATGTTTTTTCAAATATAGATGAGGTTCATGCAGCACTCAAATGTAATGTTGGCTCTTTGAGGTAATGATAAACTAACATGAGAATAGGGAAAGAGAATCAGATCCTAGGGTTCAAAACATACATCCCTTCTGCTCATCTTGAAGGACCAATTGGTCCTTAATTCTATCCTCAGCTTTTCAGCCTTTGCTCTTCCTACAATGGCCTTCTTTATATCCAAACTATTCCATGTGCTACAGATCATAAACACTGCAGGTGTGTTGTTCTCTGCCTACACTTTGTTCTTGTTGACTTACAAGTGAGAGAAGATGGTAATGATGACAGTGGAAAAGCCATTGAATACAATTAGTGAGTGTGGGTATAAATGGAAAGTTTTTCTCTGTGTAGTCTAGTTCCTCTTGACCTGTTTCTCTCTTAACCCCGACCCACTGGACAGGGTTTCTTTCTGCCCACCAGGTCCCTATAGCCACTTATGAAATGTACACTGAGGCTTAATATCAGTTGCAAATGTTTGGCTAATATCTTAGGCTTATTACTGGCAGGCTTTCTCTTAAATATTAACCCATTAACCATTTTTATTCATCTGTGTATCATTATGTGACTGCAGTTTACCTGTGATGCCCTGGCATCTTGCCTCCCTGGTGGCTACATAGTGTCTCTTCCAACTCTGTCTTTCTTCTCTCTATCCCTTTGTTCAGATTTCCTGCTGAGGTATATTCTGCCTGTCTATTGGCTGAAACTGATAAACTTGACACATGTTCACAGTATATGGAAGGACATCCTATATCAATGGGGTAGGTGGAAACTTTTACAGGAACAGGTATCTAGTCTGCAAACAATGACTTCTCAGAGAAACATTAATATTGTTTGTATGGTCTTTCAATGGACTATACAAAGATTACCACATAATGAATGACAAGCTTGTCTACTTAGGAAACTCACTGGAGATATTTTTCTCATCTACAAAGTGCCTTTCACAGCACCAGTGGATTGATTCTTGATTAAACAATCATTTCTATAGCCTGGAGGACAAGCTGAACAACAGTGAACACACAGTTGTGGTACTATTAGATTGTAGGGAAATAAGTTCACACTAAAATGTTCTATAATCCAGGACTTTGTGAAGGTTGTGTAGTGATTGCTATACCTCATCCAATCTCATGTCAACAGTATTCAAAGTATTGCTTGATAGTGACCTTCCATTTTTTGCTAAATGGGAAGATATAAGTAGCTTGTGACTAAAAATTGATTGTTGATAGTAATGCATTTGACTTGGAATTTGAAGTTGCTTCATCAACTTGAGTAAGATAAATACTTTGTAAAGCAAGAACAATGCTTTGTAAAGTCCAAGGTGAGTTTCATCCACCCAGTTTCATCTTGAAGAATCATTTCTTTGAGACTAGTCTAGTGAATTTTGTGATTTTGAATTAAATCTTTCCAGAAGGGACAGAGCTATCAGTTTGGCTTTAAATTCTTAGTACAGTTCTCAAGTGGTTACAGGGCAAAAGATTCAGCTCTAATGCAATTTTTAGGATATAAACTTCAGATTGATGGAGGTAATTGCTTGCTTGATTTGGTTAATATTCAGCCAAAATCTATGAGCTCACATTCATTGGTATTAAGTATATTTACTATTACCAGAGTGGAATTTGAATCATTCAGTGTGTAGTCCTAATAATAATGCTATATGACCAGGGGCTGCTTCTTCAACATTATTTCCACCTAATTTATAATCAAGATGTTCAATTAATAATCTCAGCACTTTATGCAGTGTTAAGTCAGCTGAAAAATATGTGATTTTTCCACTTTTCATTTTTTTACAATGCTGAGGAATGCATGATAATGAGACAAAATGGGGAACCAGGAAAGCAAAAATGGTTGACTGAACAATGGGAAAGGAGGGGAATTTAGGAGAAGGGGTGAAGAGTTGATTGAATTTTGTAAAATATGTAAAAGCACAGAATTGCAAACATAAAGCAGCCTGTCTACAAATCTTGGTTATTTATTAAAGATTCCGTTCAAAGAAAACTGTCATAGAAGTAGGGAAAGGGGTGACCTCTTCATCTGACTTTTCTGCAACATCTCCAATAGTAGTTCTCAACCTGTGGGTCAAGACTCCCTTGGAGGTTGAAGGGCCCTTTCACAGGAGTTGTATATCAAATATCTTACATATCAATTATTTACATTTGATTCACAATTATAGTTACAAAGTAACAACAAAAATAATTTTATTGTTATGGGTCACCACAACATGAAAAACTGTATTAAAGGGTCTCAGAGATAGAAATGATGAGAACCACAGTTCTAGAGAGTTACTAAGAATTTTTTCAATGGCTTGGCTTATCCAAAATTCATCAGCATGTTGTTATTTTCTCTCCAATTTCTAATCAAGTGTTATTTTCTATACATTAAAATAATTAACAAGTGTTGAAACAGGTTAACTTATTTCCTTAACAATTTATCTAATATTAATGAGATATAAAATATGTAACTTACTGATAATAGATTTAAAAGAAATTTCAAGAAGATAAATAATGAAAACTGTTGACCCATCACATTCTTTTTTATGTGCAGTATTTTTTTTTATTAGTGAATTTATAGGATCTTGGCAAGTGGCTACAGACATAATTTTACTAAAGCAAAGCTTATATATTTAAGCTGTATTTTCAACCAGAGTAGACTGGAAAATCAGCTTTCAACATAGAGGTAATATCTGTTTTAGGGAGCTTTAATGAGAGTTTAGCTTGACTGAATTACACAGACAACAGTGGAGGAAAAAAGGTTTAAGAGGTAAACCTATAAAAGGACTGGAAGGCTGTACACCACACAATACCATCAGCAGCAGCAACAACTAAAATACATACAGGCATTAGCTGAAAAGAAAGTACATTGTTCACAATGTATTTCTTTCAACTATGAAATCATCCAGTTAAAATGGCCCTCAACTGACCTGCTGGTACTCTGCAGAGCATCAATACAACAGGATTTATTCTACCCCCCAAAATTTATATGATCTTGGAAACCTTCTCCTACTTACCTGCATGATTGATCAGGGCTCTTGAGTGATTAGGTGGAAGGCTGCAGTAGTGGCTAAAGAAAGTCATTCACAGATTGGCAAGTAGTATGAAATAAATTTCTGTCCACTTCTGAGGGGGAATTGGGCTGTTCTGAACATACAGAATAGAGCTTGAATGAGAGAAACTTGGTGAAAGAAGGTTGAAAATAACGAGATAAAAATTATTAAATGAGGGTTTGTGTAACACAATATTGTTATGGCAGGTTTTTCCTACCCGCCGGCCTCCCAGTCCTGCCGCCATGGTCCCACTGCCACATGAGCCCCAAATAACATTCAGAGACTCTGTATTTGATACAATCCTGTTGGCCAATTACCATTATTGTTTATGGGCTAGCTCTGTCTTAATTATTAACCCATTTCTACTTATCTAAGTATTTCCATGTGGTCGTCTTATCAGGGAGCCGTGGCAGGCGTCTTCCTTCCTCCATGTTTTACATCTTGACTCCTCCTTCTACCTCCTCTATCCTCCTCCTAGTCTCCTAGCCCCACCTATCTTGTTTCCTATTGGCCACAGGGCTTTATTAATTAACAAGTATGAGAAACATATTTACAGAATAGCATCTCCCATCACAATATATCAGCGGTATCAATGACTTTATCAGTGATTTGTCTGTTCCTTGTTTAACACTGTTAGGATGGAAAAATTTAGCCTAATTCCCCAGAAAACCCAAGAAGCTGGGAGTCTTAAATCCCAAGCTGATGGTCACCTACTTTAATGTTTACTGTAGTGAATGAACACCCAGAAGCCTGTGCGATAGCAGACTTCCTGGGCTAAGGGCGGGGTTGGTTTAAAGTAATTGGTCTGCACTGGATGCTACGAGGTGATTGGTTCATTTGCTGTAACCCTATAAAAGCTGTCTCAATTCTGTGCTAGGGGTTGTCTCTAAGCCCTCTACCATGGCTGATGACCCCAGTATACTGGAATATAAAGGAGCTTATGCATTTGCATCAAGACCGCTTCTCGGGAGTGATTTGGGGTGGCGCCTTTCCTGAGTGGGAACGCGAGGGACCAAGCTCTCGAGGGTCTTACAATACAAGGACTAACAGAAAGCTACTTCATAATGATGACTAAATTAGGAATATAGTGCTTTGCACTTTGAAGCTCAGCCTTTTCTTGGTGATCCAGAATTTCCTTCCTTCCTTTCTTTCTTTCTTTCTTCCTTCCTTCCTTCTTTCCTTCTTATTTAGGATTAAAGTAGAGTTTGTTGAACACGAAGTTCAGAAATACAGCTACTACTTAGTATGAAGAACAAGCACCTGAGAGAATTTTATTTAATCAGCAGAGTTAAACGTGTTCTTTTTCTTTTTTTATAAAAAGAATTGTTTGAATTGCAGAAGTTCATTACTGTGACATCTCTAGAGAGGTAGAAGGAAGTTTTGACTAACATATGGCCAAATTCTCCACTTATTTCATATTGAGTAAGAAGAGGCAGAATCAGGTCTAGAAATGTCTAAGTGTTGGTTGCAGAGTAGTGACACTGACTTTTCCAATGAAAGTCCCTGTGTACCACATGGCATTTAATAAGTTCAAGGAGCATTTTTGAGGATTTATAGGGCTTCTGAGGGTTTTATGTATTTCCTGTTGGAGACTTTTCAGCTTCCTACATGAATGGGTTTCAACAGAGGTACCACGAAACTCTCCTAGCTAAGGAGCCAGATACTATAAAAGTCAAACAAAAGATTCTCCGACTCTGCTGAAAACATTATGGTGTCACCCATAAAGAAGTGAGTTCAAATCTCTCACAAAGGGAAGGAAATGTGATGTTTGTTTTTCTTTAATTAGAAACATAATGGCAATACTTTTTATCTTTATGTGTAGAGGATGGAGTCACATATGTGTGAAAGCATACCATTAGAGGCAAGAGGAGAAGTTCAAGTGTTGGTCTTTTTCTACCATGCTTGAGATAAGATCTCCTAGTCACTATTTCTTATGAGGCTATCTGCCCTTAGAGCAGCTGGAGTTTTTTCTGTTTCATCTCCTGGGAGGAGCACAGTAGGACTTTAGATACTTGGGTTACGTTGTCTGGCTTTTACGAAGGCTCTGAGAACTCAAATTATGGTCCTTGGGTTTGTGTGGCAAGGACTTTACCCACCATTGCTTTCTTCCCAATAAGAGTTTCTTAAAAGACACCTCTAAAGAGGGAAGGTTCTATTCATATAAATTCCATATGTGCTAGAAGAAGGCATCCTCTAGAATGTTCAATGTCAGGTTCTCTGAGTAGTGTTTGTAACAGGTAGACCAGCAAGAGATTTTCCAAAACTATCTTTAAAGGATGCTAAACCTTAACCATTTTCAGATCTCTTGACCAACATCATCAATGCCTTAGATTGAATCTTTGTACATTCAACTTCAGTTTTCTTAGATCCTTATTGAATTGCCAATACCCACAGGAGCAGAGACCTTAAGCTTTTATCAGCTACCAGGCCCATGGTATCATTAGCAAACTTGGATCACATAGCCAACTAAGGGTAAATAGTCAAAGAGGAAAAAAGGCAGAGGAGACAGGAGTGAGAACAAGCAGCTGAGGCTATAGGGATGAAATTTCAGAGTAGTGTAATTTTGCCTGCAATAATCCTGACCTCTGAATAGACTATGAGGGTAAGAGGTGTTTCAAGGGTTGCAATTCATTTCTCCCTGTTGTCCTGAGTGACATTAAACACTGCAGATGTTTTAAATTAACTTCTTCCTCTCAACACACAAAAATACTTAACAATTACTTATGAAATTCATGCCTTGACATAGTGAAGGATTATTCAAAATCTTCTTTGTCATTGAGATAATGACTTTCAAACACTTTCAGTCTGTGTCAATCAAATGCAAATAATTTCTTCATTACTGTGAATGTATTAGTAATGAATATATAAAAATTATAGGAAAGTTAAGAAATAAAATGAGGAAAATCTTACCATCTGAAAGTGAAACTCTATCCTGTCTATAAGAAAACCTTAAGAAGATTTTAAGTAGTATATTAAATCTTGCTTAGTCCTGCCTTATTGGTTTCATAAAATACATGGTTCATGAAGGTACCAGATAAAAAGATGTATACTAAGGCAAGCCAAATGACAATGTGGCCCCAACAGCCACTATAAGTGTTCCTCATATAGGATCATCTTTGCACAACACTCTATTAACTGTCTCAAGTGTCACTTGAGGCCTTGTATTTACCACACCCCAGAGGACATATTTATTAAACTTTGTCTCTGCAGTTTTCTCTCTACATCAGTTCTATTTCTGCATCCTATCTTTGTCTCTTGGCATGGTGTCTTCTCATTGCAGTACTAGAGAAGAAAAACATCTTCCCAAAATGAAGGTCACTAGATCTTGCTGACCACCCTATCTAATTGAATTGCTATTTCACAATCTTATTGAGACACCTAATCTCAAAAAATGATGAAAATGATTGATAAGACACTCAGTGTTACCCTTCAGCCTCCATATGCATTTACACAACAGGTGTATACTTACAAAGAAACACATGTACAAGCAACTGTATATGTACACACAAGCATGGGAGATGTCATTCTGTAAATATGTTATCCTATTAGTTAATGAGTAAAGCATTGTTGGCAAATAGGAGGGCAAGATAGGCATGACTAGGAGACAAGGAGGATTCTGGGAGATGTAGTGGAGAGGAATCAAGATGTAGGGACTTGAGAGAAGAGGTCCAGCCCCTCTATCTGGTAAGATAAGACCATATGGAAATACTTAGATTAATAGAAATGGGTTAATATTTAAGACAGAGCTAGCCAATAAAAAATGCTAGCAACAGGCCAATAGTTTGATGTCTAATACATCTGGGACCAGGCTGGCAGGAAAAAGCTCATAACAATACATATACACAATATTTTCTTATTAGCTCATATTTACTATAATAAATCTAAAACCTGTTTTACTTCCAGGAAACCCCTTCCTGGCTACCCTATAGGACTGTGGCAAACTTCACCAGGGTCTTTCCCACCTGTATTTCAAGCTGGCCCATAACATTAAACCTTCTTCTTTTTTCCAGTTTACAACTCACCATTTAAAAATGTAATCTTAAACATTTACTAGTTTTATAGTGTATCTCACCATTTGGATGTAACCTAGTCATTTACTGATAATTGTTAATACTTTGAGTGAATGTTTAGTGAATGAATGAAAGTACTGGTACATTTGGCATTTTCAACATTTACCTTCTAACCTGGAAAGTTAGATAAATGATAAAGATAAGTTAAAAGTAGTAGTTATAAAAAAATAAAGTCTAAAAACTCTAAGACGATTTGCTTACATGTAAATCAAATTCATTTGTTGAATTTTTTTTTTGGATATGAATAACTCAGGATCATCCCTATATTGTTGGACTAAAATTAACTGATTTTCTGAAATCTGGGATCTTATATATTAAATGTGTGTGATCTGGGACAGAAGGGTATAAAACATATCTTGGAATTGACATAAGGCTGTTTTCTTAGGTGTTCAAGTCTTTATCTTGTTTGTCTTATTTGCTTTCCTTGAGCACTGACAAATTTAGAAGATATTTCATACACAACTTTTGCTTCTTTATTTATTTTCCTCCTAAATGTTTAAGGCTAAAATATACAAATATGTTTTCCTATTATAATGTCTTATTTTCTTCCTGTCATCCTGACTCTCTCTAAATAATTTTCCCTCATGGTAATGAAATGTCTATGTTGAGATTGTATATTAGGCAATGTAAGAAACAGGTTTGGTAAACCTTTCCTAAATCTAGAATCTTTGGCTATGAGTAAATAGATTGTCTTTTATTGGCATAACCTTCTGAAAGGGGAAAGACAAAGTCCTTATTTGGTATGGAGCTTCAAAGCCTGCTGAAACAAATACACAGAAAGGTGGGGTACCAAATACACAGAAAGGTGGGGTATTTCAAAATAAAAACCCGAATAATTCTTTTGATTCAGTAGTGCCCCATGGTGACCTGTTTTTTTTTCTATTTATGAATGTTTTTGGATTTTTAAAAATTTATTTTAATATTTTACATGTATGAATGTTCTCCCTAGTATGAGTCTGTGTAACATACTCATACATGGTGCCTATTGAGGCCAGGAGGTGTTATGTCTCATGGGAATTGAGTTACAAATAAAGTGAGCCACCACACAGGCAGATGCTAGGACTGGAACCTGAGTACTATGGAAGAACAGTCTGTGCTTTTAACTGCTGAGCTATCTCTCAAGCTAATGTATTGAAATCTTGAGAATATTTTTGATAACATTAAAATGGCTAGACTCCACTCCCAGAGTTCAGGAGTTGGTGAACATGACCTAGAAAGCATTTCTCACAGTTTCTTGCAGATATAGCTGCTGCTGCTGAGGAGAATATTCTTGGGCAGCGATTGTCCTGGTTAATATTTAAGAGAGAGAATACTACGCAAAGTTATGTTTGGCATGTTCTGTTAAAATACCGATGTAGTTTTGGGGATTAATTGGAATTTACAAGTCCCAGCTAAGTCTGTTCTTGGAGACATTCACTGTCATACTGCTGGACTCATAGAGGATGTAAAAATCTTCCCAGCTCACTGATTAGGCAGATAAAAGATTCTTCAGGAGACATTTCAGAGTATAGAGATGATCCTAGAACACTCCACGCCCTGCTGCTGCCTGTAGTTCAAAGCAAGTGTAAATTTCTGCATAGCTATTGCTCTTCTGTTATGTGTACCTCTTGATAAGACTCAGCTATTATCTTAAAAGGAAGTTTTTGTCTTGGGACAAAAATGCAGAACCACATGGCTTCTTCTATCACAGCTTCTAACAGCTTCCTGGTTTGACTTCCAGGAATGCCAGCTGATGACTATGCATCAAATGTTTTTGACTGGGCTATTAGCAACCCAAAAGAAGTAATGATAGATGCCAAGTGTAGAGTTAGAGACTCAGGGATGCATAAAGTGACTGGCACTTTGTTTTCTTGGTTAGATTCTGTCAGTGTGGTATTGGACACTGTTTCAATTAAATTTTAATATTCCAGATAAATGTTAAGGTTAGTCAGAGGGTGGAAGGAGGATATAAATATGTTTCTCTTCAGGGCTAGAGCCTGAATATGGATTAGTATAAAAGTTAAAATAAAAATTTTTATATATCCAAGCAGTTCTCCAAAGAATATAGAAAAAAATCAGTTCTTATTTGATACCAGAGAGTGCTGTAGAACTCACTTTACCACAAACTGTGCCTTTGTGTCTAAAAAAGTCAGGATACAAATTATCTCTGACTTGCCTTTATGAGACCCATGGGTATTTATCCCAGGCTGCAATGTGTGGTCGTTTACTTGCAGGAACACCTTTAAGAAGAGAGACAAAGTGAAATTTTAAAAATAGAACTTCAAAGCCTAAATAGCAAAGCAAACAGAAAGCCATTTGATTTTGCCACTTCTGTATCTTACAGATCAGGGTATTGATCCATCACACATAATTAACTCCAATCTCTGCTGCTCATTGTCTGAGATAATCTTGTATTTGCTTGTACCACTCCATCTGGCTTCTTGGATAACAATGCCCAGGAAATGAGGGAGGCTGTGGCAAAGCCCAGGATACAGAGAAGCATCACTCTTTGTTTCTCATACCTCACTGTCCTCATTGCCTCTTTTCCCTCCATCTTTCAATTTTGCATCTGCCAAAGAAAAGAATTAATAGAGGGGAGGTTTTTAGGTCTGAGACAGGTTTTACTTGTTGTGGTACTTTTTTCTCAACCTATTATCAGCTAAGTGGCAGGTCACTTGGAAACTATCAATATGCTAAGTTACTCTTTTGGTAAAACTTATTGAGAGTGAGGATGGATTAATATTGGTAACTGTTAGAAAAAAATATATCTTATGCATGCTCACTTCAGAAGTCCTTCAAGGCTATGTATTCCTATCTTTTGACTGAATAACAATTTTAAACACCCAGAACAATAACCCATACTCTGAATGAAAACAGCCAGGATTCTTCAATGTGTGCCTCTTTAGCCATTTCCAATATCATCCCACAGCCACATTCCTTACACCTGCAGAGTGGACTCACTGCACCCCACATTTAGAGAGTTTCTCACTACACTATTTTAACATGTTCCAAACTCTAACATGTTCACAGATCTATCAGTATAGCTGAAATGCCATCAAATTCTTGTTATTTAAACCATCTTCCCTGGGCAGGCAGTGAACTGCAAATTTGCTAGTATGAAAAGAATAGTCATGTGAACGGGAACACATACAATTTGTATGTTATAGATGCACTTTTGACAGCTATACATACAAAAATTACTGAATTGGTTGTTTTCAGGCTCATTGCCTATTGATGAGGAGGTAGCCATTGGGTTACCTTCTGACCCTGTGGGGATTATTTAAGTAGTATTTTAGAATATTCCTCAATATGGAAGATAGTCTCATTTACCCATTAAGTTTTTAACTAAATAGATAACCTTTAATTTTCTGGGTAATATGGATATTACTTGCAATGTTTAGACAATTATTTCCTGTAACACCCGGCAAACATCACCATTCCAGTGGACTGGGAAATCAATGATCTGAGTGTGTCCATGAGGAAGTTTCTAGAGAAAATACTAGTGTGGGTTAGCAAGCTCAGTGGTAAGGCACCATACAGTAACCTGGACAAGACAGAGGAAATACTTGAAAAACAAAGAAAATAGCTGTGTCATTTATTTTGTCTCCCACACTACCATATTTGTTGATTTTACCAATGGACATCAGGCTCAGTGTTCTTTGGCTGTTAATCATGGACCTGCTTGTATGATTACCTAGGATGTTTAGAGCTTCTGGTAATAGGCCTGATAGAGTTTTGGATTTAGAAACTACTGCTTTAGTAATTTTTCTACCTCTCATCATGGACTATGGCACTATTCAACTACTAACTCTGTAAAATAATTTCAAAATGCTTCTGTTAAAACTCATATCATATTGGTTCTGATTATATTCAGGATACTGACACACATCTCTTTGAAACATCATAGATAGGAATCATCACTATTTAATTTGAAATTAAACTCATCTGAGAACCTAAATCCTGTGAGGATGGGACCATCATTCATATACATACATACATACATATATATTCTTATTTTATGTATCAATCCCAGTTCCTTCTCTCTCCCTCCCATGCCCCAGAACCCCCTCCCATCTCACATCCTCCTCCCACCTCACAAGGAGGGTGATGCCTTCCAGGAGGGTTCATCAAAATCTGTCAAGTCATTTGGAGTAGAGTCTAGTACCCCCCCACCCCCACCCCCCGTGCTTCGCCTCTAGGCTAAGGGAGTATCTCTCCATGGAGAATGTGCTCCCAATGTCCTTTCGTGCATCAGGGATACATCCTGGTTCTACTGTCAGAGCTCCCGTAGACTGTCCAGGCCTTCTAACTGAGACCCACCTTCAGGGGGTCTGAATTGGTATAATGCTGGTTTCCCAGCTGTCAGTCTGGAGGTTCATTAGCTCCCCCTTGTGCAGGTCAGCTGTCTCTGTGGGTTTCTGTAGCCTGGTCTTGTCCTCCCTCTCTGCATTTGGATTCCAGTTCAACTCAGTGTTTAGCTGTGGGTGACTGCTTCTGGTTCAATCAGCTACTAGATGGGGGCTCTATGATGGCATGTAGAGAGCCATGAAGTGCCACGCCTTAAAGTGGCACTGGCTTCCGCCTTACACCTTCCCATTCTTGAAGGCTCTCTAGCATAAACAAGCCCTTAATTGGTTAAGTCTGTTCAGCCTGTCTGCTTCCGCATTAGAGTAGCCTATCTGGAGGGTCCACGTGGCTCACTGGGGTTGGTTAGCTCAAGGGTAGTTAAGACTGTGCAGGGGTCCCCAGGCTCTGTCTCTCTCTCTCTCTCTCTCTCTCTCTCTCTCTCTCTCTCTCTCTCTCTCTCTCTCTCCCTCTCTCCCTCCCTCTCCCTCTCTCCCTCTCCCTTTCCCTGTCTCTCTCTCTCCCTCTCTCCCTCTCTCCCTCTCTCCCTCTCTCCCTCTCTCCCTCTCTCCCTCTCTCCCTCTCTCCCTCTCTCCCTCTCTCCCTCTTTCCCTCTCTCCCTCTCTCCCTCCCTCCCTCTCTCCCTCCCTCCCCCTCTCCCTCTCCTTCCCTCTCCCTCTCCCTCTCTCCCCCTCTCCCTCACTCCCTCTGTCCCTCTCTCCCTGTCTCCCTCTCTCCCTCTCTCCCTCTTGCTCTCCCTCTTCCTCTTCCTCTCGCTCTCTCTCTTGCAGGCCAGAAGAAACATGTTTAAAGGATCCTGATTAAAACTGCATGAAGAAGATCTACCCGGAGTCGCTTCTTCTTTGCTGGTGAGGGCATATAAATTAGTGGAGAGGGAGTTAGGAGAAAGAGAAGGGGAGGAAAGGAGAACATGTAGGACCAAGAAGATTGAGTCTGTGAACAAATAGACGAGGGCAGAAAGAGAGCGAGACAGAGAGAGAGAGCATAATAGAGGGAGCCATTATAGGTTTGAAGAGAAAACTGACTCTAGAAAAATGTTCAGAGACCTAGAAGACTGACACCCAACTAACAATGTGAGCATAAGTTGAAAAGCTACCTTATATGCCCTTCACCAATAATGAGATTGGTGACTATGTTTTATATCATCTTAGAGCCTTTATTTGGTAATGGGTGAAAGTAGAAGCAGATACACACAGCTAAACACTGAGCTGAACTCCTGGAATCCAGTTGCAGAGATGGAGGAGAGATGATCAAAGAGTAGATGACCAGGCTGGAGAAACCCATAAAAACTCCTGACCTGAATAAGGGGGAGCTCATGGACTCCAGTCTGACAACTGGGAAACCAGCATAGGACTGACTCAGGTCCCTGTATGTGGGTGTTTGTTAGGAGGACTGGGCAGTCTATGGGGCCTCTGGTAATCGATCACCATTTATCCCTAGAATACAAATGAACTTTGGGAGCCCATTCCACATAGAGGGTTACCCTGTCAGCCTAGACACATGGCAGAGGGAAGAGGCCCTGCTCCAAATAATATGATAAACTTTGAAGACTCCTCATGGAAGTCTTCTTCCTAGGAAACAGAAAGAGGGTGGAATGGGGGTTGCTAAAGGGAACAAGGGAGGAATGGAGAGTGTGGGAACTGGGATTGACATGTAAAATAGCTTGTTTCAAATAAGAGGGAGGATTGATGAACAAAGAAGTCAAGACCAGGCTACAGAAACCAACTGAGACAGCTGACCTGTACAAGGGGAAGCTCATTGACCCCAGACTGGTAGCTAGGAAACCAATATTGAACCAACCCAGATCCCCTGATTGTGGGTCTCAGTTAGAAGGCCTGGAAAGTCTACAGGACCTCTGACAGTAGAACCTTGATGTATCCCTGGTGCTTGGAAGGACTTTGGGAGCACATTATCACACACACACACACAAAAATTATGACAAAAAAATGAATAAAGGAAATGTATTCTTATGTCACATGAAAACTTTTCTGTATAGGACTCTCACTGTTAGGCTGATCTACTCCATTCTTTCTGTGTGCTGTCTTTTAAGATCACAGTGAAAAGCTGCTTTTCCATAGAACATACCATAGCAACTTTAGGCTTTCATATATCTGCCCAGTCACCTTAGCTTTAAAAGTAACCTTCTGAGTTGAGTATACTGGCACACTTCTGTAATGCCATCATTGCAGTGGTTGAGACAGGAGGACACAGGACTTGAACAAAGCTTATGTTGCATAGGAATCTATGTCTCAGAAATAAGACATAAGACATAATACTATGTCTTGCTGTGTGTGTGTGTGTGTGTGTGTGTGTATACCTGAATTCAATACTTAGGATGGAAATGAAATAACAAAACAAATAAAAGTGATTTAAAATAAAGGATACACATTAGAGGATTGCTCTTCTTTCCCCAAGTTTGTTGGTACCTGATTAGCCCATCATCTTTGATTTCTTAACTCTATACATGTTTCATAAAAGTGGCCCATTATCAGTCTATGTTATGAAAATCAATCTCTGTCCATAGCCTAGAAATAGGGACCCAGGAAAGATGACGTTCATGCCACAAAGACCTTGTATGCCTTGTTTGCTACATTATACCATACTACTAGAAGTAAAGTAAAGAAGCATGGAAGATAGTTGGTCCCTAGTTGTTGTTGTCTGCTTTTCATATTCTAGGTGGTGGTATGGCCATTTATCTATTGGTATTCTCTTATACAGGAATTTGAAATAGACATGTAGATCAGGGAAGAATGTTCTGTGTCAAGAGAGTAAGATAAATTAAAAAATGATTCTGAAGTGTCGTTTCAGTAGAAAAGAATTAAAAATTTAAGAGGAACAAATAACGAGGACAGATAATAAAATGGGGTAAGAGATTTCTCAGTTGCTTGTGGAGTGTAGGTAATGTATGATGGAAAGTCCATGCAATAAAATGGTTACTTTGCTCTAATTGAAATCCTGAATCATTGGAGAATTTTGTGTGTGTGTGTGTGTGTGTGTGTGTGTGTGAGTGCCTGTGTGTTTGTGTGTGTATGAATAAGAATTGGGGGCGAGAGACTGATACATTCAGTTACATATTTGAAAAGATTATTTTGGTTTCTGTCATGCAGCCCGTGGGAAAAACCTGCCCCTAACATAATGGTGTCAGAATTGGAACTGAGAACTTTCACTTAAAACTTAACAAAAGCTTAAAAAAAATTATTTTTAGAAACAAAAGAACAGGGACAAGCAAGGCTTCTTGGTAGCAGCATTTTTCTCTGTTGGAGTATGTTTTGCTAGAAACAAAAATTTGCCCGGCTCTTTTAATGGAGGTCTCCAAACTTTGCATAAGCGGAAAAAAAACTGCCTTGATTTTAAAGTGCTCTGCTAACAATTCATTGGTGTGTACTAGAGCTGCAATGAAGGTTTACACTGTGTTTAAAAAAATACGTAGGCTTGGGAGAGAAAGAGAAAAGAAATAAAATGGTTTAAAAAAGACAGAATGTGGCTGGGTGTGGTGGCACACGCCTTTAATCCCAGCACTCGGGAGTCAGAGACAAACAGATCTCTGTGATTTCAAAGTAAACCTGGTATGCACTGAATTCCAGGACAGATAAAAGTTACACAGAAAAACCCTGTATCAAAATATATAAAATTAGAAATAGAAGAAATAGAGTAATAAAAAAAGCCAGTAGAGATGGAAAGGACAGAGAAATTTTGGATAATATACTCGACTCTGTTGTCTTTAAATTGTTTGACTGCTGAGAAAATAACAACTGATAAAAGAAATGCTGCTGGATTAATTCAATTTATATATTTTAAAAATGCTTTGACTCCAAAATTTAAGCCTAAGGACAAGTTACTGAGGAAAAGGATTTCTATTTTTGTTTGCACAGAAAATGAAAAGCTGTGGATTCCTTCCAAACTAATGTGGTTTGATAAAGCAAGAACCCCTGAAGCAATGTCAATGGGACAATACAGCCTTGCAGATGACTACAGCCAAGATTTCTGCATCTTCTTAGGATCCCCATGACAGCGCCCCCTACCAGCAGTAAGTACTTTGGAAAGAACGATGCCCAAATTCCCAAATATTGTTCATAAATGTTTGTTTTCATTTAAATGGGCTTGGTTATAAATGGTTAATGACCACAAGAAATCTTTTTAAAGATAAAAAGGGAATTACGGTATAGATATGTATACTTTGCCTTGGAATGTGTTCAAGCCTGCCCTGACCAGCAAGGAAAATCCGAACTCGGGGAAGATCTTCTTCATGCAGTTTTAATCAGGATCCTTGAAACATGTTCTTCTGACCCGCGAGAGCCCGGAGGACCCCTGCACAGGCTTAAATACCCTTGAGCTAACCAATCCCAGTGAGCTACATGGACCCTGCAGATAGACCACTCTAACGGGGAAGCAGACAGGCTGAACAGACTTAACCAAATAAGGGCTTGATTACGCCAGAGAGCACTCACCCTGGGGAGGTGGAAGGTGGAAGCCAGTGCCATCTTTAAGGCGCAGCACTTCGCAACTTTCTACAGAATGAATTTTCATTTATTTATACAAACTTAAGGTAAATCTTGTGATATGTATATTTATCCTCTTGTTTAGGTATTGTGTTTGTATAGCTTATTGAAAAATGTAATGTATAATTTAATGCAGATTATAGATAGTCACCTAAATAGTCAAAATTTAGGTGAATTATGTTTTCTAGATATATAGATATGTATTTGAGATGAATAGGCATTCTTCAAACTTTTCAAAGACCTACAGAATATGGCATTTAAAATGGTTTAGGGTTTTACTTGACAGTGAGACACAACTGCTCCTGGTAACACCACCTGCGTCAGAAAGGAAGATTGACATTGAAGAAACTTGTTACAAAGTTTGCTTCTAATATGGCAAGACTAGCCATTTGAGCAAGGTACTTCTCTTGTCTGGACTCTTTGACTTTATGCTGTAGAAACTGGACATGCAGGACCCACAAAAAGGTGACTGCTGAGACAAGATGGATAGTACAACAGGGTTCCTGCTTCATGAAAGAGTCTGCCAGACACACTGTGGCCTATGGGCTGAAGATGGAACATTACAGAAGAACTTTAGGTGACTAACCAGGCAGTGAGTTGTCTCTGTCATTTATAGAGTTTATATATTATCCTTCTGTGGTCTTTGAAGGAATTGAAGACAGATAGTTATGGTTGTAGTTTTCCTTAGTTAGGATTAAAGATAAGTTACATATAGGACTTTAGACTCACAAAGATAGGATAGATGATATTTTCTGTAAGTCTTACAAATGTTAATGGACTAAATGTTGTTAACTGCGATTCTTATTTGATAACTGTTGCATGGTATATTTTGCTATGTTTAGGTTAAAACCCTTCTTTTATTTTAGACAGAAAAGAGGAGATGATGGGAAATGTATTCTGTAAATATGTTTCTCATAGTGGTTAAACAACAAAGCACCGTTGGACCAATGGGAAAGCAGGATAGGTGGGGCTAGGAGACAAGGAGGAAAGAGGAAGTAGTAAGGAGGAGTCAGCATGTAGAGCCTAGAGGAATCAAGATTTCGGGTCGCTGCTCTCCAGTAAGATGAGCCACGTGGAAATACTTAGATAAGTAGAAATGGGTTAATAATTAAGACAGAGCTAGCCCATAAACAATAATAGCAACTGGCCAACAGGACTGTATCAAATACTGAGTCTCTGAGTGTTATTTGGGGCTCGTGTGGTGGCAGGACCGGGCAGCTGGCAGGGAGGAAAAAAGAGTGGGTCAGGCAGCTGGTGGGAAAAACCTGCCCATAACAGGTTTCTGAATGAATTATTACCAAGTAGTCTATGAAAAGTGGAGCTGGACAGGACGCAATTTCATTTACAGGCTTGGTGTTGTGGAGGAGGAAAGGATAGAGAGAGAATTATTCAGCAATGTCTTCATTTAACAACTTAGGTAGCAGTGCTTCTTATTGAGTAAATAACCTGAAAGAAAAAAAGCACCAAATACTGTTGGTATGGAAGTAAATTTCAAGAATTCTGAATTACACATATTTATTCTGAGATGATCAAATGTATCCAAGAGATGTCTCATATATGTTGAACATTATAGTTTCATAGGGTGAGATACCTCTATGCCATGAGGTTATTAGAATATAGTAGTATTTCACTTTAGCTCATAGACACCAGTGTAATAGATATTACTGGAAACTATTTGAGGTAGGAATAGTGTTTAAATTTGTTGGTTAAATCATCTCAATTAGTGACAGAATGTGCTTACAGAAAATAGTGAAACCTAACTCTAGGACATACTAAGATTGAAATACTGTAGTCAAATTATTTGTTTATTTATTTTTGTCAATGTAACACACACTTAAGTAATCTGGGAAGATGAAACTTAAATTCAGAAAATGCCTCCCTCAGATTGATCATGAGTATAGGGCTATTTTCTTGTAACTGATTGCTATGAGTACATCAATGTGGGCAGTAAAATCCCTGTGTGGGTGTTTTTGTGGCAGTATAAGAAAGACATCTGAGCAAACCAGGGAAAATAAGTCAGTGACTAATGTTCTTCCCTGGTCACTGCATCAGTATCTGTCTCCAGATTCCTCCCATGAATTCCTGCCTTGGCTTCATCCCTTGATGGACTTTATGCTGACATAAGCCCCTTTTGGTCAGTATTCCATAAAAGTAACAGAAGGAAAGCTGGTATATTGGCAAATCAAAGAGAAGAAGTCATACTTACTTAAGATATAGTATCTAGCACAAGAGAGAAAAAAATATTGCTTCAGAACTTGTGGAAATATGTTTTATAAAGGAAACCATTTTGAGATTGTAAAGTGATTTCACCAAAGACAAATATTTTCTCTTTGTTGTCAGCCCAAAAATCATCTCTGGCTGGAAGAGACTTTTGTAGAATGGGGGAAATTTCCGTTTGTGGTAATGAATAAGGAGAAAATGGAAACTAAGACAGGACATCATCTTCAGTTTCTATTGAAAGGGGCAGAGAAATATGTAGAGAATGAAAACCCAATGATGTAAAAAATGGTTTTACAATGCTGATGACATTAAATAGACTGTCTATCATTAAGGAAATGGTGATGTGTAGAAGAACAATTGAATGTGAGAGATGAGTGAGGGATAACTTGCACAGTCAATGCACAGTGCTGAATACAAGGAAGGTGATGGGAATTTATAGCCAACTCTAAAGTACCATGTGAGCTAGATGAAGGAATGCAAACAAAAGGAAGACAATGTGGGCAGAGGTATGCTAGATTATAAAATGACTAGTGTGGGCATTTTTCTGTCTGTTTTTTTAATGAAATTGAACTGATGTAATGATCTGTGAATGATAGATTGAATTATGGGCTTTGTGTATTTCAAAAGAAAGCAGTATATATTATCACAAGATAACTTTTGTTAATAAATATAACTGACATGCTAAGACAGTACTGACCCTTTCTGGTCATACCCAGCTTTGAGGTATGGAGGAAACAGGATTCACAAAGTATGGGCATCATATAGGAGTTGGTTGATCAGAGACAATTATGAAGGGAATTTGCAGGTGTGTGCTTCTGTGGTGGAATCATGAAAACTACAGAGTCAGGATAAGAATGACGAGTGTAGAGGTGGGAAGAGTGCAGATCTGACTAATGGGTTGTGGGTGGTGGCATGAGATTGTAATCTGAGATGAAATGCTGGATTTGATATTACAGTAGTAATGGTGATGACAGGGTCAGGATTTTAAAGAGATGGGTTACCCTATAAGAGACTTAAGATCATCCATATGACAAGTAATTTAGAAAATATCACTTTATCCAATCAGCAGACCTGAAACTTTGGAAGGTCACAGGTAGTCAGCTGGGTCTGTTCCTGAGGCAATGTGCTCATTGATTTATTTTTCATATGATTTCACGACATTTTATCCTATAATTTTTGCTTTTCTTTCTTTTCTTACTTAGTTTTATATAACTATGTTGTCTTCTCATCTCAAAAACATGGACACCTCTTACTTCAAAGTGGTCTGAAAGAGCCAAGGAAAATGCTTAATTTATGTAAGAAAAGTAATGACAAGAAATAGCAAGAAAATGATTATAATTACTCTTTACCAGTAATAAATGCGTACACAAACAAGTGAATGGATGTCATTACCATTTTAAAATTGAAGAAAGTTGAGTAAATTTTAATTCATTTATTTATGTACAGACTATCCCAAACCTCGAAGACAAATTACTGTGGATTACATGGCTTACTAGTGAACTAAATACAACTAGATCCAAATACTAGGGCCAGTTTAGTTTCTATAGATTCTTTTTAAATATGTTGTCTGCAGCATCAAATGCAGATAATGGATCAGAATTAGAGCTTGAATCAAAACTTCAGTGTTGATTAGATAAACCTCATGTGTAAACTGAAAAATGAAATAACATCTTCCTCAATAATTTGAATCTATTCTTGTTTTATCTTGCATCACAACAGATAAGCATTAAGCCATCATGTAGTTCTTGATTTTTCTAAGAGAATTACTGGCTAGGGAATCCACAGGATTAATCCCAAGTGTTATTTGCCACAATGAGTTGAGATTATCCATGTCTCAGATGGAATTGCTGCTGGATATTTGGAGAAGTGGTTACATAGCATAGAAGTAGAAAGATGGAGAGGTATGGTGGCATAGTTCACGCATCCAATGCCTAGATGATTTCACCAGAGTTTCTCATTCTGATTTTATAATGCTGGGGGCATGTGTGATTTAATTAGATTATACCAGAGCATCTATCTGTGGTTAATGAAAGAGCCCCAATCTGTGGTAAATAACAAGAGTATTTTCTGTGATTGATTCCAAAGAATCTGCCAAGGCTGATTCTGAGTACATATCTTAACCAGTCCAAACTCCCTGTTCACATCATTATTGCCAACATGTAGATCAGTTTTAATTATGGTTGACTTATTTTTAATATAAAAGATGTGAGAATTCACCTGTGTCAATTTTTTGCCCCTCAGCTTAATATTTCCTAAGCATACAGGAAACTCTAAAATTCAAAGGACTAATCAAGTACAATCAAAAAAACATTGTCTAGTTATGAGTTTGTAAGGAAAGCATGACACTGAACTCAAGGTGACAAAGCAAAGAAACACACGCATGTGTGAAGTCAAAATTTTTCGTTTGGGAATATTTCAAAGTCCTGTGAGACTATTATTCAAAATGGTAGTACCCTAGCTTGGGTTTCAGATTTGGCAATATTTACAAAGACACAGTCATACATAACAACAGTGGAGCCCTTTCTAAAGATGGAGATCATTGTGTTTCATAGGAAGTTAAATATTCTGAAGTCATTTCAATAATCTCACACATGCTACACCTTTCAAAATGTGAGGTATTTCACTTTATGTGTTAGGTTGATACAAAAAAGGTTATACTTTGAAACACTTTAGATTTCATATTTCTTGGATAATATATTCACACTGTAATTTTGATAGAAAATTTTTACAATGGTTATACTCAAGTATATAAGAAAAATGAATTATCAATCTACCACCGATTTTTCCTCCTTTTACTTCATTTTCACTACCTCATAGCTCTACCTAAGACAGAAAACATTAAGTGTTATCTTTCTTCTGATTGTCTCTGGACCCTTGAGATACCTCATGTAGAATAAAGTGTTCTAATAAGTTGAATATCATTGATATCATCATAATTTCTTGCATTTAAAGTGAAAATCATATACAATATTAAACATGATCCTAAATATTTAAAATTTAACTGAAATGGTAAAATATTCATAGAAATAATAACTATAATTAGTAAATTAATAAGTATTTGAAATTCCTAATGAGGATTTTAAACCTTTCATCTGAATTGATGGTCTCTATGCATATGTGCAATGCATATGAAATTGTGAAAATTAGGTTAAATTAGTCTTAAATATTTTTATTGCTAGCATGTCTCATAGTGATTGTTCTTTTCAAAATTAGTACTTTAAAATAAGATAGTATCACTCAGGGAGGGCAGTGATTTTTCTACAACATACTCAGTATCACAGAGGTTTAACCAAGCAAGCCAAAAGTGTTTGTGTCAAAGGAGAGCAACCAAATTATAATCAATAGAATATAACACCCTAAGTTTCTCTCATTCATTATTAATGGCTTTCCTATATGCATGTGTCCCTTTGTATAAAACAAAATTACCATTCAGACTTAGTCCATTTAAATCTTATATGAACATTAAAATCATTGAGAGTAACACAAGGTCCTTTGTTTTCAGTGTTGCATGAAAGAACAATCTATTTTAACAGTAACCTAATATGACACTTAATCCACCATCTTAGTCTTGCATCTAGATATTCTATAACAAAAAAAGTTCAGAGATGCCACCAGTAGTCTCAAAGGAACTTCCAAACTGTCCTTTGCCACAGAGCAAGAGGTGCATGTTGACATGAGTGTTTGTCATTGTTTAACTTTGTCAAGAAAATCAGCTTGGAAAGGGATGAGGAGTTGGAACATGGAAGATGTGTGGATGTCTGCTTTAGTAATCATCATGAACTAAATCTCAGTAGTAAAGTTCTAGGCTCATAAAATGCCAATCACCTATGTCACTAAATAAAAAGAAGATAAGCATGGATCTTCTTGAATCATGACATATAGTGACTACCAGTGGGTATGAACATGTCAGACAGAATCATAAGAAGAAACAAGACATAGTAATCAGTTCCTCCAAGAGTTCCATATCAGTGAGCCCCTCCTCTTTCTGGCATTTGGAAACTGTCTCCACACCCTGACAAAGTAGAAGGTTCCATGAGCAGTTCACTAAAACATATGCAAAATAAGAGGCAATTTTACTAAAACAGGTACATGAAAATATGTGTATCCACAGAATATGTAGTGAGATATGCATAAAGTGGTATCGTGTAAGGTAGTATCAGATGCACGAAGGACAGAAACACCATAATTAATTTTTTATTATTAATAAAATCTAAGAAAGTTGTAATATCCTCAGCCTTGAAAGTGTCATGTAAGTCTCTGTATTAACAGAGAGACTTAAAAAATTCACACATACAAAATAAATTAACAAACAAACATGCCACTAATAGACATGCTAATATGTATAGCAGAAAGCTCATGAGGCCTCAGTCCTGGACAAAGAACTATAAGCAACTAAGAATCTCTAACTGTACGAAACATAGTTTTCCTCAGGGAAGATCACACAAATTGGTTATCTAATACCAAATAGTCAGCCCTGAAAACGTATAAGGACTATGTAGGTTGTATTTAGGAAACACACACACACACACACACACACACACACACACACACACACACACACAAAATAAAGAAAAATGAGGCCATAAATTTGAAAGAGGGAAAGGGAAGGGTGTTTGAAAGAGTTTGTATAGATTAAGAAAGGAGGAAATGATGTAACTGTAATCTAAATATATTTTTAAATTGCACATATGTGAGTTTATCTTAGACTATTTTTAAGCTTTATTAAATCCAACACAAATTATATATACATATTATCTAAACATGGAATTGAAATATTTGCAAGACTGAATGCCTGAATGAATAATCTCTAGTTCCCACCTGACATGAGATGTCTTCCCAGAATGCTTAAACACAATTTAGAATTGTAAATCTATTTTGACATGCAATAACTTGCTATTGAATCCCTTAAGTGAAACTTAGTTTCTTTGGTAGATTTTTAAACTCCTTAATAACAGCTGTGTTATCTTTTAATTTTGTTCCCATTGTTGTGACTTATTGGGTCTTGGAGAAATGGAAGGAATGCAAAATGCTGACTGCTATGGAATTGTTAATTCTCATAGTTCTTTAGTACAAAAGAAGGATTCCCCTGAAGTTCTGAAGAACTGGGAAGCCTTAGAAACATGATGTGAAATGTAACTGAATTCCCTATTGGGAGATGGGTGTTGAGACAAGGCCTTAATCCCAAGCATGCTTCAAACTCACTATTTAACTCAGGGTGCCTTCTTCAGTTTAGAATACTCTGCCCCAGGTACAGACTGCATAAATGTGCCACCATGCCTGACAACCCTCTTCATGGTGGGTATCAAATGCTGGGGATTTTTTTTTTTTTACAGAACTTTTCATTTTCTTTCTTTGTGTGATTCTTAATATTATGCATTTCAGCAGTGTCTTAAATTGAATTGCCATCTCTGTGGTAGACCACTGCCTACTCACACTGCCATAAATACCATGACTCTGGCATGAATAGCTTTCTAAAATAACTCTAATAAAAGTTGTATAAGAAGAAAACTCAATATTCTACTTTAAAAAAAAACAACAACAAAAACACATTTATATTGAGTAGCTAAAAACCATCCCTGAAGAGCTTTCTGACCATTCCTTGGAAAGGTGCCTGCTGCAGATTCCTCAGGCCCATCAGGTCGTTGAGACAAAGAAGTGAATTTTCGACACTTCCTTTACAAAAATGGGAAGAATGGTCAAGACATTGTCAAGGACACATGGCTAGTCCTGCAAAATGCCAGAGTTGTACTAGAAATACTGTAATATCTTGGCAGTCTATAGCAGAGTTCATTAGCTGCCAATGAGGGTACTGTAGAAAATATTTAGCTACATCTGGATGTATGAATTTATGATGTGGGGCGAAAATTCTAGCATGATGGTAAAATCCAGGGGCAATCTACTTTGTAAGCATAGGAAAGGTCTCCATAAGTGAAAAAATCTAATATGGCATCAATGCTGAGTCCAAAATTATTGATCTTGAGAAAAAAAACATTTTTTTTAAAGAAGTAAAAGCAAATACCTAAATAGTTCATACATTACTTTAATTAAAAAAAAATCTTGGTGTTCTTTTCTTCTGTTCTCAAAATCAGGCAGAATCATCATCCCTGTTGTCCAGAATTGGCTGCTTAGCCCTTTAAGGTAGGTGTACAGTAAGGAGAAAAGCTATTTGATGATGGGAAGAGTAAGAGTGAGCTTCAAGGGAGTATCCACATTCTCCTACCTCCAGGAGAGTCAAAGCTCCCAGAAATTCTACTTAGTACTATTTCCCTTAAAATAATGATCACTAAAGCCAAGTCTTTTTAGGGAAGTTTTTTTTATCAGTATCCAAGAATACATATTATTTTCCAAGAGTCTATTTTAGCAATGTAAAATCCAGGTAATCATGAATGTGTCTGGGGTTTCAAAACAATGTCAGCTACCTCACTTAGACTTCTTTGTGGCTTGCTCAATTTTTACACCTTTATATATCTGGCATTTACAGTATCTCTTTGTTTATTCTTTGAGGATTCTATGTGCCCCCATGTAAGAACTATGAGACACAAGCCAGTCAAGCATGACAAACCATGAGCCACTTCAAAGCAGTCAGACAATAAGACACAGGGTCCATGTAAAATGCCTTTGTGTTATTCTTAGCTCAACACTGGAACCTTAGCTTTGCTCATATTTGTAAGTGTACATAACAATTCTAAACAATGATTCCTTGACACTTGTGTTTGATGTACACAAGGGTCCATGAGCTTTGTTTTTACTATCCTCTAAACTCCATTTATTAAATTTATTTTTGCCTTATTATCTTTACTCTTAATAACAGTGATGTTCCCAAATGTATCTCTACAATTCATTTGCCTGTAGGAGAGGCTGAATCATGAAACATAATGACACTTGATACAGTTTGATTCCTGCCCCACACCAGAGGATTACATAGCTTTGAGTGATGAGTAAGGGACATTCATGCATATAACAGGAAGGACTTTCTGGGAAACTGTACCCATTCTGCATATGGGCTCACAGTATATGTCCTTTGAGTTAGATGCTTAAATTTTGGAAAACAATAGATCAGGTGAGGTGGACTGTTTTGTAGATAAAGTAAGCTGAGCCACAAAATCATGTGGACTGCAGTTGGAAGATTAGAGAATATATTTCAGTGAGTGAATTCTGATGCATCACCACCCTGTGGGATGATTAAATATTATCAAAGCTGCACTGAGTGTGGAGATAGTGGGAAGGGCTGTCATGAATGAAGAGTTTCTGGCATATATTCCTTACTCAACACTTCTGTCTCTACAATCCTTTGTTCCTTTCTCTCATTTCTTCTATCATACATTTGCTTCTCTCACATCCTTTAGACACCTAATGCTCCAAAGTTTAGGAGACACTCAGTGAGAGTCATTTGATTGTCTAGTAATTCATTGTTTGACCATCTTTCCAATACTGTGATTCCTAGAATAAATGATAGCAGGGCTGGTATAACCTAGGGCTATGAGGAGAAGAAGCTTCCGATTCTCCGTCTAGGTGATAGCTGTTCACAATTAACCTGAGGTGGCTAGACCATAATCCCAAGTACATTTCTGTCTGTAGACAGACTGGCACGACAAACACAGTGCAGTGATGAAGTAAAGGACAAAAACAATGGAAAAATTTGTTTTGTATCATTTAGCAGGTAAAGACCACACACATCAATTGTTTTTTCATCAATATTCAACCAACCCAAGTATATTTTACTCTTTCCCTCCCTGTCCTTAGGTAAAGCCAAAATCTTTTGTATTTTGAGATTTTATTTCTTAGTTTCTTATTTAAATCTGGACTACAGAACCCACACATTAAAAAACAGAACAAGTAAATTAATAAAAGGAGGAATGTGATGCAGGTGGTAAGCAGTAGGTATATGTTGCTATTAACTGAAGAAAAAAATAAATTATAAAACATTTGGAACATGTAGAAGGAATATTCAAAATAATATTTTCTTCATACATGTAGTTCTTTATAATATGTTATATCAGTTGTAGGTAATTGTATGATTTGTAAAATGATGTAAATTGCCAGAAATCTTCAGTGAAGGGATATTGGATTATAAATCAGAAAGTAGACTATACACAAGAATCACTGTACTTTAATAACTGAATGAGAGTTGGTTGAGTAGGTAAGTTGGGAAGGCAATATTGGCATGGCAGAGGGCAGCATGCCCAAACCACACTATAATGTGTTCAGCATGTGAACAAACACAACAAAACAAAACAAAACAAAAAACAAAACACTACATCAAATCTGTATATTGTGTAGCTGAACTTTGAAAATTGCTTTTCTTGAATTGATATTATTTTTTTTAGAGCGGTGTCTATCATGACCATTGAATCTCTTTATAGAGGAAATCAGCATGGGGGGACACATAGGCAGACATGGTAATAGAGATGCTGTGAGTTCTACATCTGGATCTGCAGGCAACAGAAATGAAGACAAGATGTTGGATCCAGCTTGAATATTTGAAACACTGAGACCCACCCCTAAGGACACATTTCCTCCAACAAGTTTACAAGTCCTCCAACAAGACCATATCTCCTAAAAGTGCCAATCCATGCTGACCAAGAATTCAAATCTATGAGCCTACATGGGCCATTCTTATTCAAAACACCTCAAGGGGTCTAATTCTAGTTCTGAGAATAGATGTCAAATACTTCCTGGTATATTCCAGAATACAAATACAACTACCATGCCCCCCCACACACAAAATATTAATGCATTTATACATTTTTTGTAAATTTGTGTGCAAATAGTTTTATAACACTTAAAAATTCCTGAGTATGACTATATGAAAGAAAAAATATGATATATTTATATGTAAGGATATATATATATACACATATATATGAATGTATGTATATAAATATATTGCAATCACACAATGAAATTGTTATGTGACATAATGTTATAGAAAGCTAGTATTTGTAGAGTTATTCAACATATGTGTTGTTATGTAGTAAGGGAGAAAATTCCCACTAAAGAATATTACTTAGATTTCTTTTAACTTCCTTGTTTTCCTGTGTATGTATACATTTAAGTATAAGGGATTAGAAAGATTTTATATTTTACCCAAAAATCATGATAATAACTGTTTTGCCACACTTACAGAGATATTTCAAAGCAGACATGGCATGCCACTGTGTCAGAGACTTAGACATCTTCCACTGAGAAGCATCAGTATCTGCACTGTCAACATCTCCATAAACCTCAGTTCACATAGCGTGACAGAGAATTGGAAAACATAACCTGAACCAGACCAAGGAGAGACAATCACAGCATAATAAAGTCTGGAAACCTTGTAGAATATACAAATGAGATCATATATCATCCAAGATTATGAGCAAGCCTGCCATTGGCTGTGGAGAGAGCAGGTTTTCATCTTCACGGTCCTTTGAGGTACAGACATCATTGAACACATAATTGAAAACAAAGGGGACCAGTGTTTCTAACAGTAAGTTATAAAGAAGCATAAAACACTCACAGGAAAGTGTTTCTCAACTCTTCGTAAGTGAAGAAATGCTCTAATAAATTCCAACAACTTCAGCTTCCCCTGGGATGTGAGCTTGTACTCTTTCTCCTCTGGAGCTACTTCTTACCTCCCATTACCCCCATTCTTGGTGCTAATGAACTTGAGATACCTAGACAGCGGAAAACGAAACAAAACATTAACTTTGGTCTTTTAGCATTGGCAAAGGTCTAAAGCAATAATCCTTGTCATTTATCTCTTTATCTTTTATTGTCTAGCACTTTGTGAAATTATCTAGTCAGTTAATCTTCCTAATGCCTCTGTGAGTCAGGTTAAATGATGTAGTTTCTAAAATAGATATATGCAAATTTTATCTTTGTGTCTAGTGATGTACCTTATGGGCCACTGACTGATATGTACTTTGCCCATGTCTATTTTTGTTGTATTACCTCTGAAGAAACCCTTGTTCATTGCAGGTAAATTGTTTGGTAATATTCTATTTTATTATTATTTATTCCATACAATATCTGGTCTTAGTTTTAAATAAATTTGTGTTCCTAGAAATTTTTATCTTGAAAAGCTACAAAATCTTAACTTAGCTGGAAATTTGAAATTGAAAGACAAGATGGTTATATTTTCTTTCCTCAATGAGTTGATTTTTCAGAAGTAATATTTTTAAAATATAGAATAAAAAGAACCTTGTAAGTTAAATGAGGTGTAAAGTCATGCTTAATAATTTGTTATTTGAAACTTAAATTTAACTGATTAGAAGAGATTATAATACAGATAAGACATAGTATCTTGATATCACAAACTCTACCTTCTCTACTCTGTGGTCTTTAAAAAATTTTTTTGTTTGTTTTTTAGAATAACATAATTGCATTATTTTCGCTTTTCTCCAAAAGCTCTCATATACTCTTCTTAGAAATTTTCAATTTTATATAATTATTTTTCTATTAAAGAATTTGTGCACACACACGCACACACACAATTTCTCTCTCATCTCTCTCTCTCATCTCTCTCTCTCTGTCTCTGTCTCTCTCTCTGTCTCTGTCTCTCTCACTTTAAAATATAAGCTGCCCAGTGTATATGAAGCTTCATGTGAATATTTTTTCAGGACTGACCATTTGGTATGAGATAGCCAATAGCTATGCTTTTCTCTTAGAGAAGACTATTTCCCCTACTCTGAGATTTCTTCACTTGCCTTCAGTCCTTGTTTTAGGTTGAAGCCTGTGGGTTTTTGTCTTTTCCATGTTGGTATCCCTATTGTTCTCATTCAGCTCATATGAAGACAGTCATGATGGTGGGGCTTCAAGAACATATTTGCTAATATTACTAGGGGACAAAGTTACATAGCAAATTCCTTGATCTTTGCCTCTTTTATAGTGTTTCTAGACACTTAGGTTCAGGGTTTGGTTTTAGGTTATTTTTTAAGGTATATCCACTGGAACAAGGTCTAAAACTCTATTTTTTAAAAGTCACTGGGAAAGAGAAGTTTCCTTGAGGAAAGGTGAGGACTACACATATTTATGAATGTAAGGAATGAAGTCATAGACTATGTTGGTTCAGTTGGGAGGTGGTTGTAGGTTATCTTCAAAGTTCCATGATTTCAATAGCTCTTGGTAGTTGCTCAGGTTTCTAATACAAGATATTATTTCTTTTTTGTTGAGTGAGTCTTATGTCTCATCAGAAAATTATTGTTTACCACCAAGATATGTGTGCTGTTACTTTCCCCTGAGGGTTTGTGTGCCATGCTAGTCATGATTATGATTTGTTGGTGTCATAGTTGGAGTGTGGTGGGGCTTTTGATTGCTTACCTCCTTTAGATGTTTTCATAGTGCCTTATTGTACCATAAAAGCTAGTCTTCAAGGAGGTTGCATTCTGTCAATTCCAACTCAAGAGTCCTCTGAGCCATAGGTCAAGTGACGTCTTTATCAATAGGGAATTACTCTTCATTTCTGGTCTCTAGCATATAAATCAATAGTTCACATAAGCACAAGGAACATTTAACGAGCCATTGATGTTGTAGATTTTTACTGTCTACAAGTCTTGGTATTATCCTAGCAACATCTACCTGGAGAGAAATGCAGGTAAGTAGATTTTGACATTGCCATTCTTTGTCAAACTTTATTCATGGTTTTCACTCTTTCCCCTGACTCACAGTTGCTCTGGATGAATTCACATAGATAAGAAATCTCATGGTGACAGGAGCACCTTGTCTTCTGTACAATACTTGCTTGTATCCTCCACTCAGTAATATGTCTTAACAGTCATGAGTTCAAAAATTTAATCTAGATCCACAATAAACAAGTCATTGAGGGAATAATTCTTCAGTCCTTTGCTTAACACCTGGATGTACCATTGCCCTACTTTGTTCTGCTTTCTTATGTCCACACAAAACTCTCCATATGAGCTGTCTTTCTTTCCCATGTGCAAATGGATTTTGTTTCAGTGACCTGTGCTCCTCATTTTCAGTTATATCTGAATCTGAGTTTAGCAACAATATTGCTTTAATAATAACTTACATTCCTGAGAAATGCCTTCTCCATTGAATAATCATGAAAAGTAGCCTTTTTTGGGGGGCAAATCAAAACATCTATTTCAACTAGGCATTGATCAAAATCTTTCCAGAGACATTTTCTGAGTCTCCTAACAAATGACTTGATTTAGAATAGTGATGGAATTCCTGAATTTTTGTGAGGCATATTTATTATCAGGCTAGGTAAAGACCACAGCCCACCTAGACACATAACACAATCAATGTTGCTTTTTCTCATCTTTAAATATGACATAATCCTACCTCTTCTTTACTTAAATAATTTTATAAGCCCATGCTTTACAGTTAAACTTCAGTGATAGAATTTATATACCATCTGTTTTGTTCTTGTTCATCATGGTTCTCACATTATATGCCTGCCTTAGATTTTAAAAACCAGATTTCTATTTCTTCATATTTATCATTTCTTCCAACCCTATGTAAATTATGATGAATGTGAACAGCCTTATCCTCTACACACAGATAACTTGTTGGAAAAGGTGTGTGGTCTAAGAAATAAAAGTTCAGTCTGTTCTTGACATAAATGTCAAGATGAGCTAAAAGCTGCCCTTGCGACAGATAATTAGGGAAAACTGTCAGGCCTTCAGCTTAATCCTCCATACATCTGCTCAAAGTCGGCTCTGGAAACTCTGGAATCTAGGGAGACAATCTTTTGTAATTAGCCAAGGCCACAATAATCCATAAAAACATCTGATCAAATTGATTTCCAGTCCATCAGGTGATATCTGTCAACCACAAGCTTGCAGATCATACAGGAGCTGTAACTGGTGTGTGTGAACCTTCGAGGTCATTTAGAGGTTTCTTTGCCTTGTAAATCTAAATCATTTCACTTTTTGACAGTATTCTTTTCTGGTATGGCAGAAGTGGAGAGGATAGAAAACAAAAATGTGTGTGTGTGGGGGGGTAGGTCTATGAGGCATTTACAGACAGTAAAATCAAGGAGGCAGAATCCACAGACAGTTTTAGATAATCAGTGTTATGCAGAGGTGTGCACAGCAATAAGAAGTTTATGAAAGGAGGAATTTACATTATCTCTTCCTCTGAGCTTGAGACCACTACCCTGTGCATGGTGTCTATAGAGGACCAAGCTTTCTTTCATCAACTTTATGTGTTAACTTCTCTATCTTTTACCTCTAACTTTCACCAAACAATACTTTCTAGATATCCAAATACAGATACTACAACTGTCTTTTTCAATTTTGGCATTTAGAAATGTGTCAGTCATGTCAGCTGTCCACTCTCATGTTGCAATATCCATATTATGTCTGCTTTAAAATTGAAGTCAACACAATGCTTTCTTGCTTTACCAAGTGTTGCCTTACCCTGCATCCTCTTGGCTAAATACAGTCCTTTCAATAATACAATCCCTATTCATTTCAGAATTCCTGTTGCAAATGTTCCTTGATGGTAAATATTGGTGGTCAGCTTGTCTGGATTGAGAAATGACTAGGACAACATTGTGACATATTCCAAGGTATGCCATAAAGGGTGTTGCATGTGAAGATGTTGAACTTAAAAGGTCATTCTTTTGGGAGTTCAGAAGATCAACATATTAGTAGGAATGTGAAGAGTAAGAATGATTTTTGGTTTTCAGAATACAATTATGTTGGGACTTGATTTTCATATTGATCTAGGCAAACAGAGGACATAGTTTGGTACCCTGGGATATTATTTGGTTCTTCCTAAATAATGCACTTGGCAGCATAAATCCTTTATCTGCAAATATTGTACACATAATCTTGCAATTTCAACCTCTTTCAAACACTCTCTATATCAGGGTATATATATATATATATATATATATATATATATATATATATATATATCCCTCTTTGAATAGTAAGTGCCTTTGCCTCTAAAAACAAATACACTTGGAGAATCTTTCTTAATATATATTTCTAATATATCCAGATATGAAGAATTGGAAGGCCCACATAACTTGAACTAGTCGACCTAGTACATGAATACTAAGATAAAACTGTCCCTCAAGTGGACTTTGAGGCAGATCCTGTACAGTCACTACTTCCTTATATATTCGGGAATAGAGAAAAATATAGGCATTTATAGACAAACGTGAACATGCACACACATACCTTCACTTTATAATTCTGTCCGTTCTTATTCTTTTACTTTTATGTTCCCCATCTATTATGCTTTCTGGACTTCTTCCTATTATTTTTTTTATCCACTTTAGCTCTTTCTGGACTTCTCTCTAGCATTGGCCACCAGCTATTTTCTATTAAAATTCTTCTGAATTTTCTTTGTACTTTGTACTTTCTTTGTACAATTCTTCTTTGTAATTTGCCATTGTTGCCCTTAATATCAACTCAGTTAAAAACAGATTTATTGTTCAATGGACACACACTGTGCTGTATCCACACAAATTTAACAATTTTGTGCATTTCAGTGTTTGTAAACACCTATAGAACTCACACTCAGTTAAAGAATCCTCAAGTTGTTTATTCCATCTCTTGATAATCCACACTTCCATAACTGACCCCCTTTTAACTCAGTTTTAAATGAAAATATAAATTTGTTTTTATTTTCTATTCTTTATAAGAATTTGATGATGGAGTCTATGATTTTTTTCTAGCTTTTTTTACTCAGCACAATTTTAATTTACCCATATAACTTTTATAAATATCCTTACACTGTTCTTATTGTGAAGCATGTGTCCATTGTGTGCACATAAAATGTACTCATAGTTTTTATTACTGATAGACCTTTATGTGGTTTCTAGCTTGGTATTAATGTAAATAAAGTTGCTGTGAGCACTTGTGCACATGACCATACAGTTTCATGAATCATAAGGAAACTTTTAAAGGGGAACAGCAGCATTATTGAGATGTTTGTTTAACTTGTTAAGAAACTATAAAAGCAAGTACCCTTACTTTTTGTCTAGGGTATATGCTGTTTTACATCAAGTGAGCCCTGTGTATAAGTTCCAGTTTCTTTACATCCCAGCTGATTATAATCTTGCAGTTAAAATGTCTGTAGTAGTGCCTTGTGAGGATAATTTGAAGTTCTCTGATGCCTTTGACCTTGATTGTGCCCTGATTTGCCATAACATTTATTTTTTGAAAACCAGAAACAAGTGCTCAGATATTTCTTATTTTCATAAATTAAGTTGCTTAGTTCTGATACAAGTCTGTGGCTATCATAACAAATGCACAACTATCTTCTTAGTCTTTATTACTTTAAATTCTCATAAATATCTTCAGGATAGAACTTCCACAGTTTGGAAGTACTCTAAAGGTAGCTAGTTGGGGCATCATAGAGTTTACTTATTTTGTTCCTGTCTCAGTCACCATTGTCTTGTTTGGTAATATGTGGGAAGAGGAAGGAAACAAGAAAGGGATAAGGGGCAGAAGGGAGAAATGTAGGAAGAAAGGAAGGGAAGAGCAAAGGAAAGGAGGAAGAAGGGAGGAATGATAGTATGATGTAAGGGTGATAGGAACAAAGAGAGGGAAGGATAGTAAGGAGAAAGGAAGGGAAGGGAAGAGAAGAAGGAAGAGAGGGATGGACAGAGGGCAAAAGGAGAAATGAAACAAGAATGAAAGAAAGACAGGGGGGAAGAAATGAGGAAGAAAATGAGAAAGAAGTAAAAGAAGAGAAAGAAGAAAGAGATGGATGGAAGGAGGGATAGGGGGATATAGTACTGACAGACTACTGGTGTAGTAGCAGCTCCCATATTTTATTTACCTATTGAGATCTTTCTGATGAGCTTTACTTCTATAAAAAATATGCCAGACTCAGATAAGTGTTGCAGGGTCTACATGCAGAGAAACTGTTCTGTCCTCTAAAAAGCAGGTTATGTTTTCTTTATGCACACATATTATTTTTGCTCTGGCTACCTTGAGCTATACACAAGAATTTCAAAGAGGAGGGGTCAGAAGAACCTCAGCAAACATGATCACAGTAACTTACTGCTGCCATGTACTTCATGGGAGAAAACAGCCTGGTGATGGGCCCCTTCCCTTCATCATCTGTCCAAGGCTTGAGCTTCTTGCCATCCTAATAGTGGTCTTTCAGAATGACAGTTATAGCCACTGCTGAGAAGTGGCTGTTATTGCCATCACTGCTGACAGGATCTTAGACTCATTGCAGACAAGCTATCTTAGAAAGAGTAAGAATTTCAATTTTCTTTGACTTTCCACCTTGGGTTTTGGAACTGTTCCTTTCCTATAAATTTGGTTAAACTCAATGGTAGTAGAGCTTTGGAAGGTGACTTCCACTCAAGCACTGTGTCTGGTTTTGGTACCAGGCAAAGTGAAATAAACACAAATCCATTTTTATTGTCTAGAAATCCCACAGATATTCAGTATTTGTTGAGACTAAAGTGGAACCTCCTTCAGGATCTGAGGCACATCATGAATGAGGATTTTCTGTGTATGTGAAAATCCTCAAGCTTTATTAAGAACCCAGAATCCTTTTTCCTTCTTATGAAGTGACTTCTCCTTGGGTCACATGTATAGTTTCCATTGCTTTCTTAAAAATTTGCTATTGTATAAGCTCCCAGCATGAAATGTCACTTGCAACCAACAGCTTCAGAAATTTGGAAAGATTTCTGTCTTTATTTTGATTTCTAGTTAAAGATTTGGGGAAAATAATGTTCTATTCTTAAGGGCAATTTTGATTTTAAAAATAATGTAATTGTTGCCATTTAACCATTGTTCTTTTCTTTCCTTGGAAGTCCATATATTTTCCATCCTCCCCGCCCTCCATATTCTGTACTCTTATCATAACACACTTACCAGACTTAAATATAATGTACATTCTATGTAAGTTTTTGATTATGTTGGGAATTTTTCTTCTTTCAAACCTTGTGTTTTCTCTTAAAGTGTGTTGAAGATTTACAAGGTATTCTTATGAAAACAAATATTGAAGATGCCATAATACATAGTACCATAAGGCTCAAAATCACTTAACAAGCAAAATTTTCAGACATAATCCTAATTTGAAGATTTTTTCCATAGGTATTTTAACTAAAAACAAGTTTTCCTATAGACTTACTTTTGGTAACTCAAGCTATTGTGAAAGCTTTCCATCATTTTCTTACCAAAATGGAAGCTACGTTCCCCACAACTTCTTCTGGATCCAGAATCATGTGGATTTCCAGAGACTGTACACATCAGGGCTAACAGATTGCATGAAAGCAGTAGTTATCAGAGTTATTTCATCTCACAATTGTTCATTATTTGCCAAGTTTTATCCTCCAGCAGCAGCCAGGGTCTTAGCAGCAGCATCTTTCCTAATTCTCCATTTCATATTTAGGTTCATGAGCCAGGTGCTGCCATCTCCAGAAAACAATATATCTTAGATGTGGATTCAGAGGTGGCAGTCAGATATGGACTTGTGTTTCTTTTGTTCCAAGCATCTCAAACTACATTTTGGTAGTTTCCATACTAATTTCCAGCACCAGAGCCACAAATACTAAGCTCATAGAGACCACCCATGGATATTTGTATATTATGATGAATCTTGCATAGACTCCTATTCTGTGTTACCCATGTTGATTGTAATTTTCAGAACTTTAGCTATTAAGAGCTGACATTTCTAATGGACCATGGATTCTCAAAGTTTTAGAGCTAACAAATGACAAGCAAATAACCCTTATAGATGTAGGCTTTGCATTATAGTAACTTAATGAATTAGGGATTAAAAAAAACTGACTAGGAATGAGAGTATCATTTATGTATTCAAATGTATAAACATGGCATCATTTACATAAGAATGAAGAGCAGGAACACATATATTCATGCTTCCAAGCTTTAATTTCTGTTAAATAATCTTTAATTTTCTTTGATACTTGCTACCATTACAGATTTCTTCTCAACATATCATAGAGACCTTATTAACAAGGCAGTGGGCAGCAGGCAGCATTTTTTTTTCTTCTAAGGACCAATTCTCTCCTAAAATAGCTTCTCAGAACCTAGTACACCTGAGATGTGGATTTTTACTATTACATAGGGTTAACACATGTTCAGCTTGAATTTAGCCTAAGTTTAGATCCATCATCCCAGGTCAAGCTCTCGCACTCTAAGATAAATAAAACCAGAACTGGAGAGGTGTGAACTCTTTACCATCTGCTTTCAAGATGCACCTTCTCAGAGAACATGCCATCCCAATTCTAAATAGAAACCAAAGAATAGAGCTGAAAATTAAATGAAAGAAAAGGATAACATGCTGTCTTTAAGACAGTATCTTGACTTCTTAGCATGCTTCCAACTGAATTTCTATATTCTATAAATATATTTGGAGAGTTTTGCAGACAGTTATCACTATTGGCATAACATATGAACATATTTTAGAAATTAAAGAAAATATTGCACACATTTAAAATGATTGATGAATATTTCAATGTTTTCCATAGGACAAATACTTAAGAAACATTGACTAGAATTTCACAATATAATTCAGTAATAAATACTTTCTTGACTGGGAAAACAAAATTTAAGATAGTTAAGTGCTATACTCCCTTCTGAAAACAAATTTCACAATGAGGTAATAATAACATTAGAAGAATAGGTGGATATAATACTTATAATCATAGGGCTCAGTAATTGGCAACTATATTATATTATATTATATTATATTATATTATATTATATTATATTAGTCAGGAATTGCCCTAGGTTCTGAGACCACAACAAGACACACAGGTCATTTCACCTTGCTCCTAAAATAGAATACTATGTGAATGTCTGTGTGGTAGAACATATCAGACTATGATTATCATATGCCCAGACCAATTGAAAGGCTCAAGAAATGGCAAATGCACACCTTATTTTGGTCAGGAAAATTCAAATAATTTTTGTAGAATTTTGGAGCATGTATGTTAATCTAAAAATGTTAGCTAAGGCATGTTATAACATAAAGAAAAAATAAAATCAAGAAGCACAAGAAACTATATTTATATAGAGCAGAAAAAATACTGAGAAGGAAAGTAGAATATAATCTGTGGTTGGGTGATATAGGGATAAACATGATCAAAACATGTTTTATGTATGCACAAATTATCATAGCAGGCTCTATTAGTGTAGAAAATATTGAAATATCTATGTGAGAAATGGTTTAGCTTATTTCAACACTGCAAACAGGAATAGTAAACAAGCAGGCTGGTTAATAAATTATTGCAAAAGTATGTCATCATCATTTCTAGTAAATCAACCAGAATGAACAGTGAAAGCAGTGTGTATATTGCCATGGAGGGGGAAAAGAGAAGGGGGAGAAGAACATGAGGGATTAGGAAGATTGAATGGGTAGATGAATAGAGGAGAGCAAGAAAAGAGACATATCAATAGAGGGAGCCATTATAGATTTAAAGAGAAATCTGGCACTAGGGAATTGTACAGAGATCCACAAGGATGACCCCAAATAGGAATCTAAGAAATAGTGTAGAGACTACCTTAAATGTCCTTTCCCTATAATGAGAATGATGACTATCTCAAATGCAACCTAGAGCCTTCATCTAGTAGCTGATGGAAGCAGAAGCAGAGATTCACAGCTAAGCACTGAACCAATCTCCTGGAATACAGTTTCAGAAGGAGTGAGGAACAAAGGTGTAAAGCCATGCTGGGGAAACCCACAGATACAGCTTACCTGAACAAAGGGGAGCTCATCGACCCCAGTCTGCCAGTTGAGGAACCAACATAGGATCAAACCAGGCCCACTGAATGTGGGTGTCAGTTGGAGGACTGGACAGTCTATGGGGCCTCTGGCAGTGGAACCAGGAAGTATCCCCAGTGCAGGAACACACTTTGGGAGCCCATTTCCCATGAAGGGATATTCCCTTAGTCTAGAGACCAGGGGTGGGGGTGTGGGTGGGAGGCAAGGGACAGGGACACTACTTGACAAATTTGATGATCTCTCGTGTAATGCCTCACCCTCCCTGGGGAGTGGTTGGGGGATGGGATGGGGGTGGAGTCATTCAAGGATGAGAGGGAAAGGGAGGGAAATGGGATAGATATGTAAAAAAAAAAGTAATGTCTCAATGTTAATTTTTTTTTTTTTTTTTGCTTTTTTGAACAGGGTTTCTCTGTAAACCAAGCTGAACTCATACTAGACCTGTCTCCCAGGTGCTGGGACTGATATGCACCTTCATGGAACAGCTCATTTAGGTCTTCTAATCTAGAAAACAAACTACTAAATCCTGGGAAAAATGATTCCTTTCCAGTTCCTTTCCAGAATATGAACAAGGAATAACATCTTTATATCTATTCTAAATTGTTGTAAATCACATTGGTGCCTTTGACTGAATAGTAGATAAAGAACTCATAGTGACCAGTGACTTCTGAATGGCAGACTCGCTAAGATGTCCTTGGAGGGTAGTAGCTGAAATCAGTTTATTCTACATTCCACCTCTTGCTTCAGGTACCACAGACAGTGTCAGGTGAGGGTCATGTGACAGATCAGAAACAGAACTAGAGTTCTCAAGAAAGAAGGAATAAAAGAAAGAAAAAAAATGAAGTCTATGTCTTACGGCTGCTGCCATTCTAATTTTGATTGGAAAGCTCTCTGGTGTACATTGCCAATTGAAAAACAAAGTTTAAATTCTAAATTCCATGTCAATGCCAGTAGGACTATTCAAATTTGATAACAGGAATTATAATCAAAGTGCATTCTGGTATGGTATTTGTGAAACAGCAACAGAATTCTGGAACAAACAAATCAGAGCAAAACTATGGTTAAAGCCAGGAACTTCTTAAAGAAAGTAAGTATACCTTTCAGATACTCCTTCAGTGTCTCAGTTTTGAAGGAGAGAGGAGGGGAGAGACGGACAGATGGGAGAGACTGACAGACACAGAAAGAGAGAGAAACTGGGAGACAGATATCTGTCCCTTTCTGTTTGACCTTGCCGAGTTATAGAAGCTGAACAGGTTGGAACACTCACACACATTCTCTTCCCAGATGTTACAAACACGTAAAACACATTGTCAGTGAAATGGAAAAGAAATTAGCAGCTTGTTTTGTGCAACATGAATTTCTCTCTCTCTCTCTTGCTTGTTCTTGATAGCACGGGATCTTTGATAAATCAGTCCTTCTGTCTCATTTTCCATGCACAGAAAGGAAGTAAAAATGTCAGCCTAGTCCCCACTGCAGTTAGAACAAATCAAGTTCTCATCTGTCAAGGTAGTAGTTAATTTTTTCAGATGTCTCTTTTGGAGGGTATAAGGTTGTGGAGGCAGGTCATACAAGTGTAAACAACAGTTCTCCACTAAAATAGAGTTGCAGCAATTATCATGGTGTTGGGTTAGTTCCTGTGCTGCTGTAGGAGGCTATACTTCCCTATATAATTCTCAGTATCTTGTGAACACCATTCAGTTAACAGTTAAAGTGAGACTCAAATTGATAGAAAGGATTGGCTGTTTTTGAAAAGTTTATGGGGAGAGAGAGAGAGAGGGAGAGAGAGGAGAAGGACAGAAGAGAGAGAGAGAGAGAGAGAGAGAGAGAGAGAGAGAGAGAGAGACCATAGAGCTGAATGTGCAGATGTATCTCATCTGTGGAGCATCTAGAGATGAGGGCAGAGTGAAGGTCTGCTGAGCAACCAACATTTCCAGGACAGTTAAGGCTGTTTTAAGGTCGCACAAATCAGTGGGGATGCAGTGTGATAGCAACAGCAAATATTCAGAGGAAACTGGTGCTCAATAAAGACTGAAGGTCAGCATTTCTTGGAAAAAATTTGAAAGTGAATTTGTTCCTTTATGATTTGCATTTCATGAATAATGCTTTGGAGGTGACCTCATCTTGCAATCCAATACAGAGCCTTGATTCTTAATCACTCCGCTCTGTGTCTCCCAGTACACAGCCTCCTCTAAGTGATAGGAAAAGATGAGTTTTCTGCAGCTATGACAAAATCATTTTGGGGCTCCTTGGCAACAAAGGTGTCTATTAGAAAAGTAGATGGTGCTTGAGTTTGCATGGGCCCAAAAGCTGAGGTTGCTGGGCAATCATGATTTTTTAAAAATTTTCTTCATTTTGTTTTTTCTCCGCATTTGGTGGCAGGTGATGTGAACCTGCATAGGGGCTTTACATCAGCATCATACCCATAATTTTGCTTAGATATAATTCCCATTTGGTTACTCTTAGAAAGACTATAACCAAAAACCTAGAGGGAATTCTTCATACGAAGCTGCCAGGGATCCAGGTCTCATGTGCCTGTATTTTATCAACATTCTCACATTTTTTTTCCATTTGTAAACTTATAAAATAACTGATAAAACTCCCAACTTCCCTCATTCATGTTTTCAGCAGACAGTATGACAAACAGGAGATGTCTCTACTTTTTGGGGCATAAATGAGTTTCAGAATGTCTAGTTGTATCTTATCAGTCATAATAATATTGTTATAAATGATCATGCGGTCCATCAATTCTTGACAAGAACATTATTCATTATCAAGCTTTTGGCTGACATTCTGTACTCTTGCATATGTATTTTTCCTGCAGTAAATTGCCTACCTTAATCTTCTTGAAAATACCATTTTATAATTATGTGTATGTGTCTATATGCATGTGCATTTGTTTCCCCATAGCATAAATTTCCCTAAAGTCCAGAGGAGGGCATCAGATTCCCTGGAACTGGACTTGTTGGTGCTTGTGTGCTACTTAAAAACTGCACTGTGGTCCTTTGCAAGGGCAGTATATGTTCTTAACCACTGAGCCATCTCTCCAGTTCCTATTGTGTTTTTTCTATTATCAACATACAGTATTGGTAACATTTAGAAAACTATAATTATTTGGATATATGCATATATGTTTTATTTCATTTAAGACTTTTTTCTAATGCATAAAAGGTAAGATATGTGGTAATACTTTCATCTACATTTCACAGGTACCATTACTTAGCTGAGTTCCAGGGACAATCACCTTTGATATATGTCATGGGTGGAAGCCAACACTTTGCAGAATCCTTTGTATTCAAGAGTGGTCACATAAGAAAAATTACTTGGAGAGCTTTGCAGTTAGCTCACAAAAGTTAATACTTTCCTTAGCTTGTGATTTCTTTGTATTTTGGTATAAACAGAATACTACCTCTAAAAGAGGAAAGAATGCTAGCACAGTCTCTCTCTTTTTCCCCTAGATGTAATTGTGTACAGTTACTGTGAAGTGCCATTAAATTTTTGGACATTGTAGTTTATCTTTACATAGCTTTATCTATACCTTGAGCTTAAATATCCTGATGGATTCTGTAATCTCCCGACGAGCTGAGTGTCAACCCTTTATATTTTACATGAAATCTGCCATTTTCACTCAAGTTGACAAATTTTGTCCACAGTAATATTTGTGTGTGTGTGTGGTTTGTTGTTTGTTGTTTCCAGCTGGGTTCAAACTTACCATAAGCCTCTTGCCTTTGCATCTCCAGTGTGAGAGATTAAAGGTGTGTGCCAGTGTGCCACAGTGTTTGGCTAATGTGTATAGTCTTCTTTTAAATGTTTACTCAGAAGTGTCTCTGGCTACAGAGTTCATAGTAATTGTGCTAGAGGTTGTGTGAATTTTCATGTGTGCTTGACTCATTATTACTGGTCTTGTTATGCAGAGGTTTCAGAGTTCCATCTTTCTAAAAATAAATCTTAGATTGCATTTTTTTCTTTTTCTTATTGAATTTAATTATATCAACTCATGTGGTTTCTAGTTTCATCCCTTTTATCTGCTTTGAGTTTATTTTTATTTTTATTTTATACTTAAAATGCTTCTGCACTTAGAGTATTTGTTCCAAATTAAAAATTTGTTCCTCAGTGGTGTGATTGATGCTCTCTAGACATCCTTAGTGTATTCTTTTAGATGTATGTTGTGGAGTCTGAGATAATGTACAGCCAGTAAAGTGCTTTCCTCACATATATGAAAATGTAAGTTTTATCGCAGAACCCACCTTATGTATCCATGTGAAGGATGTGATGGCAAGACTTCATGCTCCCAGCACAGGGGACAAAAGCCAGGGGAATCCCAGAGCTTGGTGGCCATCCCACTCAACTACCTGGTGATTTCCAGACCTTTCAGGGACTGTCTCAATAGTTTAAGTAAAATAAATAAAGGAAGAAAACATAAAACACAAAAGGTAATATGGGAAATTCCTGAAAAAAAAAAAAAGATAACTCAGTGTTACGTTCTGGCCTCCACACGCACAACAATATTATCCTCATAGTTTTAAAAATTCTGTGTATTGAGAAATATTCATTTTACTCTTTGCCATTAATTTTGAGTTTCATTCCATTTTGTTAAGACTTTCTTTCTATGACTTTAATTGTTATTTATTATGCAAAATGTAAATATAGATCAATTAGCAACTTTATTATGTACCTGCATGTATCCATGCATAAACCCATAGAGACAAACAGACAGAGAGTGCAGAGAGAGAGAGAGACTGATTCACATCTGAGTGACAGTCATCACTGTGTATTCCTTTAGTACTTAAATATAGGTATCTTACCCTGAGAAGTTTCTAATGTTGTTCTAGAAAGTTTGGTACCAGTGAAGTAAGCAAAATTAGAGTTAGTTGAGAAAATAAGAAGCTAAATTTTCCTATGAGCAAACCCAGGTGTTTGTTGAATTTACTCAGTACTATGGACAGATTTCCAGCAACTTTAACAAACAAAAAAGCATGACTGGGCATTTCTCGAGAACAATTATAATCTTACATGCCTGACACAAAGAAACAATGGAAACCCAGACACAGTGGTTTGACAGACTGTGTAAGACTTTGACCAGCCATGCTGGCCATGTGTGAACATGTAGCCTTGCACTGGCCCCTATTAATCCTCAGCTTGTGATGGGATATAATAGTGTTAGTCCAAGAAAAAAAATTGAGTAAGACTAGTTACCCCCTTGGCTGTAATGGGCAGCTTAGGTCCAAATAGTTGCTGTTTCTGAGTCTGTGTTACCGCGGCTGTCAGGACCAGGGCACTTCACAACAGAATCACATTGACCCGAAGTCATTTGTTCAATCATGGTTGACAAAAGGTAACAGAGACTTTCTACTGTTTGGAAAACAAATGGATCTCTTGGCTGTTTTCATAAAGATCGACAGGGACTTAAAATAGCTTGAGGTTAATATTATCAATCTTTCCAAAAGAGATTTTCAGAACATATTCTTTATCCCAGCATTGGATCAATCTCACAAATGACATATTTTCAAACTACAGTAAAGTAACTTATCCATGAAAAAGTTAGAAATACAAAAATTTTCTTTTCCTGCATTCTCACTTATTTCTATTTTGGTTTGTTTAGGACTTTATTTGGGAATATTAGCCTCAAAGATACTTGTACACATCATGATTGGAAAACCAGCTGAAAGAGGCAGCTGTATGGCCATCAATCTTTACTTGTGCACAGAAACTGATTTGGGTGATTACAGAGCTTGGACCCAAACTTGGGACTTTAATACAACCCAGTTAGGGAAGGATAGAGAAATCTGCTGCCGACTCCTGTAACAAGGACTTCTGCCTAAGTTTATAGTTCACTGAGTATGTTGAGGGGAAAGTATACATGAGACTATTTCATACATATGGATTAATTACAAGGAAAACTAATAATAAAATTTAACCTCGGTTTCTTTTTTAATTACTTAATTTATTTAGAAACAATCTTATTTTACATATGAATCCCAGTTCGCTATCCCTCCCATACTCCCATGCCACCCCTGACCCCCACACCCCACCATCCACCTACTCACTGAGGACAGTGAGGCTTTCCATGGGGGGGGTGGATCATCAAAGTCTGTCACATCATTTGGAGGAGGGCCTGGGCTGAAACAGTATCTCTCCACAGGGAATGGGCTCCCAAGGTCCAGGTTCTAAATAAAGTAAATGTTGAGAATATATGAGTGAGTCTACTTTTAAAACTGAAAAACAATCATTAAAGACAAGACTGGAGGGAACTCAGGAATATAAAAAACAGACTACATCACACTGGCAGCATAGTCATAGATGCTGTAAGTTCTGTGTATAAACCACCAAAGCCTGACTCTATTTGTCTTATTTCACTTCCTTGTAAAAATTACCCATGTACTATATTGCTTTCAAACCTTTTGGAATAAAAAACTTGATTTTTATTTTTTTTAATTTACATGAAAATATAATTACATAATTTTCTTCCTCCCAACTCTTTCTTATTCCAACCCTTCCCATGTACCTTCTTATTACCTCTTTTCTTTTTCTTGTTGATAAATATCAAAGCACTCACATGCACACATATATACACTTACACCTAAATATGTAAGTATAATATTTATTGTTGTTGTTTATTCATTGTTATTTGTATGTACATGAGTTCAGGGCTGACGTCTTGGTACTGGATAACCTCATTTAGTATTTATATAGAACCATTTATTTTTAAAATTAGAAAGAATACTCAAACAGATTATTCACTATAGAAATAAATGATTTTTGTATAACCTCGACTGGCCCTCCTTACATGGCTCAGATTTCCAAATTGCAAATTATTCTTGTGTATGTATGTGCGATAGTGAATATATTACTGTGTATGGGTGATGTGTGTCTGTATGAATGTGTGAATGTGCAAGTGTATGTGTGTTCACAGAAGATGTATTGGAGTTGCATTCATCTCATTTGAGCTGCTATTTGAGCTCAGACAAGAGCCCAATCACATTGTTTTGTAGTTTGGAAGATATGATACTCCAAAAGTCTGACTACTTTGACTGGTTTGTTTGGCATACTGCAACATGGAATGAGTGTATGGAATCTCCCTGAACCATCACTACATCTCAGGGATGATACCCTCATGTTCTTGTTTTGAATGTAAAACTGGTGGGAATTTTGATAACATTTTCCATGTTTGGTATGAAATGGATTTATTTTATACACATGAATGTATGATATATATATATATATATATTTGTGAATAAAAATACAATCAGAGGAAATACCATTATCAAGTGTGAGACAAATTCTCAGGGAAATTTGAAAGCATCAATTTGTCTATACCTATGGGTTGTCAGCCAGCTCTGAAAAAAATATATATGTGCATATATATATATATATATATATATATATATATATATATAAAACATTAAATAGACTTAGCAAGTTAACAATTAATACTTGATTAAAGAGACATGAATTTGAAAGAGGGTAGAATGAATCTCAGTGGAAATGTCACTCAAGATAAAGTTATTTTAATAGCTTAAGCATTATTTTGTTACCCTGAGTGATAAGGGATCAGTAGAATTATAATACTTTGTTGTGTTTATGGGAACAATTCTGTAAAAATTCAATTTGAGGTTAAATTAGGATTCCTCTTTGCAAATACGTACAGTGTTTTCTCTTTCCATTTTTTACTACCAGATCCTGCAATTGTACAGTATATAAAAGGTTTTTTTTCTTTTTTCGTCACAATGCTGTTTTGTTCTAACATAGATATAGGAAAGTAAGTTCATCTTTACTTTCTTCAGTTCCACAGGAGCAAAACGTTCTTTAAGTCATTTGTATCTCTTTCCAAATTCTACTTTTTTAAAAATGTTTCTAAGCCTTTTAAACTTGAACTATTCTGAAACTTGATTCTTTTCATCTGCAGATGAGTTAAATGAGTGTACTAGTCTTTAAAAACCTATATAGTATCCTAAATAATTTAGACATAGATAATAAGGCTATAGAAAGTAGGACAATGGGAATCATCCATGGTTCAGTATGGAGCAACACCGGCAGACCTTGTGCTGCAGAGAAGGTAGTGACATGTGAAGGGAAGTTTCTGTTTCCCAATCCTGGCTGCTTGTCTCAAATAAACATCTGAGGATCACATTAATCGTAAATGCTTGGCCAATAGCTCAGGCTTATTACTTACTAGCTCTTACATTTTAAGTTAACCTATATTCCTCTGTCACATGGTGGTACATTTATTAGCATGACACATTCATCTCCTGCTCCTTCTACATCTGCTGGCAACCATTCTGACACTGCCCTTCCTCATGCCATTATTCTCCATTTGGCTTTCCCACCTAACTTTATCCTGTTAGATATTGGCCAGTCAGCTTGTTTATTAAACCAATGGGAGTGGCCCATATTCACACACTGTAAAGGAATATTCCACAACAGGGACAATATATCACATTAGAACTCCAAAGCCAGGTGGATACATTATTTGTGAGGTTCATGTTTTGTTATCAGAATTGTACACATTCCATCTTGGTATGTCTTCATTCTGAAAACAATTAAATTTTATTGCTTTGATGACTAAAGCTGTCCTGGATATAAGCCATTATGCATAGCACTCCATGGCCAAAATGTTAGGGCAACAAAGCAGTATTTATACCCTTCACTTGCCAGATGCTATGGACTAAGGCAGTTAAAGTGTCAGATCAGCTCATGTCTTAAGCAATTGCCTAAACTTTATGTTATACATATTAATATCTGTGTAGACCCTAGGGTCTATGAAATTTTATGGACTAAAATAAGTGAGAAAATATTGTTGACTCCAGAATGTTCTTAAACTTTTACTCTTCTTAGAATGGGCTAAGAATTGCTACTTCTTATTTGTTTCCAAGGGACTTACACAAAATCTAAGACCTGTCAATCAAGATGACTACTAACCAAGTATGTTGTTTCCTTGAGAACTGTGCTCTTCACAGAAGGATGCTCAACTTCAGCTTTCTTCATATTCTGAGAAGAAAAAAAATGTGTCATTTTCTACTGATTAATTAGCTCTTGCTGTGTTTCAGTGTATATCCCAGATTCCACGGTAAATGTCTGTTTTAAATTTTCAACCTCACAAATATAAGGGATTTGGAAAGAATTTCTAAGGACACTTTGGGTACATGATACCAAGAATAATCTCTGTTTGACAATGTATGAATCCTTCTGAAGCTTAAACTTTGTTCAATCCTTCAAAAAGTGTTTCAGCTGACATTATATTTTGTTTTCTGTATCTATACAAGGAAGCCACTGGAAGCTCATAATACTGTGATACCAGTTACTATGTTGTACCAAAAAAGACCGTATCCACAGACTACACTGAAATTGCATGCTCCCTCTAATCATTCAATCTTCATATCCAAATAACATTCTCTTTCATCCAGAAAGAGAAAGTCAATATCAGTTCTCTAAACCCAAGCAGTAATTGGTACTTGGTTAAAGGACAGTCACGAGAAAAACTGTTTACCATCTACCTAGGTGTTATGGCAGGTTCCTCCCCGCTGGCCTCCAGGTCCTGCCGCCAGTCTGCAGCGGGTCCTGCGGCCATGGTCTTGCCACCATGTGGGCCCCAAATAACATTCAGAGACTCTGTATTTGATACAATACAGGTTGGCCAATTACCATTATTGTTTATGGGCTAACTCTGCCTTAATTATTAACCCATTTCTACTTATCTAAGTATTTCCACGTGGTCATCTTATCGGGGAGTCTCGGTGGGCGTCTTCCTTCCTCCCTGAGCTACATCTCCACTTCTTCTTCCCACTTCCTCTTTCCTTCTCCTAGTCTCCTAGCCCCGCCTATCTAGTTTTCTATTGGCCACAGACTTTATTAATTAGTATGAGAAACATATATACAGAATAACATCTCCCATCTCCTAGGTACTATTTTTTTTTCATTTTTTCTCTCTTTTTAAATTTAAATTAGAAACAATCCTATTTTATATATCAATCCCATTTCCCTCTCCCTCCCATCTGCCCATGCCTTCAACAACTCCCATCCTGTCCCTTTTCTGTTCCCCAAGGAGCATGAGGCATCCAGAGGGTAATTATCAAAGTCTGCCACATCATTTCGAACGGGGCCTAAGCCCTTCCCAATTTGTCTAGGCTGAGAGAGTATCCCTTTATGTAGAATGAGTTCCATAAGTTTATTAATATGCTAAGAATAAATACTGATACACTACCAGAGGCCATATAGTCTGCACAGGCCTACTGACACTCATGATTAGAGGCCCTGGTTTGATCCTATGCTGGTTTCCCAGCTATCATACTGGTGCCCCTTGTTCTGTTCAGCTGTTTTTGTGGGTTGTATTAGTTTGCACTCCCACCAGCAGTGGAGGAATGTGCCCCTTTCTTCACATCCTCTCCAGCATAAACTGTCATTGGTGTTTTTTGATTTTAGCCATTCTGAAGGAAGCAAGATGGTATCCCAGAGTTGTTTCGATTTGCATTTCTGTGGGCTGATGTTTTTTCTTGTTGACTGTGTCCTTTGCCTTACAGAAGCTTCTCAGTGTCAGGAGTTCCCATTTATTAATTGTTGACTTCAGTGTCTATGTTATTGGTGTTATGTTCAGGAAGCAGTCTTGGGTATCAATTCATTCAAGGGTACCTCCCACTTTCTCTTCTAAGACGTTCATTGTGGCTGGACATATGTTTTTTATTTGGTGATAGATATGGAACTTTCTGCAATCTTTGATATGTCAGCATCCTGTTATGCCAGCACCATTTGCTGAAGGTGTTTTCCTTTTCCATTGTACAATTTTAGCTTCTTTGTCAAGAAATCAGGTGCTTGTGACCTAGGTACTTTAAGGAGGATGTATAGAAAACAGATGCAGGTGAGTGCAAGCAAAACTGTGCCTTTGGCTCTCGGACAGTAACCTTGAAATAAAGGTTGAAGAGCAGCTGGTTTAGTAGGGGTTGTCACCAGGGGCTGCCCTTGGCTTGTGATCTGCCTTGTGTCTCAAAATTTTATGTAGTAGTTTGTCTTTCACAGAAATGAAAAGTTTTTTCACATACTAATCATCTTGGAAATGTCCTTTTTGGCAATGTAGTTACTTACATTTTTAGTTATTTCCTTATATTCAGTTTGAAAAGATGAACAGAAATAATTACTCAACAGCCACTTGTTCGAATGCATTTAAGGAAGCATAGATGAGTGATTGCATCAAAACATAGTACCTACTCTGGGGAATATGGGGTCATTAGAGCCTGTTCTTATGCTTATTTTTGTATTAGTTATGCCTTATATTCTATTAGTTAGGACTAATTTTTTATTAGTTGAGTTTCCATTTAAAAATTTTTCTTTCTTGGAGATTCTACATAAATCTTCATCCATTAAGCATATGATGGTATATATAATAATAGATGTATATAATTACAAAGTAGCAAATGGATAAAGGTGCTAACACAGTCTATGCCCCCACATGGAGCCAACACTTCAGATAATACCCTAGAAACCTAATAAGAGCTTCAGATAGAACTTTCATCTTTATCAGGAGCTTAAATGAACAGGCTTTATCAGCACAGGGGCGACAATAAACTGAGGTAACAAAGAGCCAAAGAAAGGAACAAGTGGAAAAAAAAACACACATATACTGTGTTGATCCTAAACAACCTAAATGCCCCTCAACTGAAGAATGGATGGAGATAATGTGGTACAGTAACACAATGGAGTATTACTCAGCAGGAAAAAAATAAAGAAAAGAAAACAAACAAACAATGGAACCTTGAAATTTTCAGGCAAATGACTAGAACTAGAAGAAACCATTCTGAATGAAATGACTCAGTCATAAAAATACAAACATGGTATGCACTCACTCATATATGAATTTTAGAAAAGAACAAAGGATTACCAACCTACAGTCCATACTACGAGAAAAGCTAGGAAACAACGAGGACCCTAAGAGAGAGATACATAGTCACCTGGAGAAAGGGGAAATGACAAGATCTGCTGAGCAAAGTGAGAACATGGAAGGAGAAAAGACGAAGATAGGAGAAAGAGAAGGGGAGAAGAGGAGGGAAGAGGAAGACATGAGGGAGCAGGAGACTATGTTGGAGAAAGAATAGAGGAGAGCAAGAAAAGAAATAGCATAATAGAGGGAGGCACTGTAGGTTTAAAAAGAAATCTGCCACTAAGGAAATGTCCAAAGATCTACAAGGATGACCCCAACTAAAAATCTAACCAATAGTGGAGAGGGTACTTTAAATACCCTTCCCCAATAATGAGATTGATGTCTACCTAATATGCTATCCTACAGCCTTAATCCAGTAGCTAATGGAATCAGAAGCAGACACCCACCGCTAGACACTGAACTGAACTCCTTTAATTCAGTTGCAGAGAGGGAGGAGAGATGAGCAAAGGGGTCAAGAACATGCTGGAGAAACCCACAGAAATAGCTGTCCTGAAAAAGGGTAAGCTCATGGACCCCAGTCTGATAGCTGAGAAACCAGCAGAGGACTGACCCAGACCCCTGAATTTGGGTGTTAATTAGGAGGACTAGGCAGTCCATGGGGCCTCTGGTAGTAGATAGAGGGATACTCTCTCAGCCTAGACACATGGGGGAGTGACTAAGCCCTGCTCCAAGTAAAGTGACATACTTTGAAGATTCCTTATGGAAGGCCTCACCCTCCCTGAGAAGCAGAAAGAAGATGGGATAGCGGTTGATGGAATGACAGGGAAGTAGGGGAGGGTGAGGTAACTGAGATTGACATGTAAAATTAGACATGTAAATTTAAAAATGATCATAAATTAAACAAATTTAAATTAAAAATGATCATAAATTAAACATAACACATATAAAGATGTTGATATTCACCACTAAAATGAAACTGTCATATATAAATTCCAAAGTTAATAGTTGTTAAAAGAATGAATAATTAACACTTGAGATGTAGAGGTTAGTGAATCCTCTGAGTTTGAGACTGGCCTGGTTTGCATTGCAAGCTCCAGTACAACCAGGAGTACACAGAGTAACCCTGCCTCAAAAAATAACAAAGGAACAAAACAAAAATGAATAATCACCAATAAATACACATTGAAAGAAAATGAGACTGCACATACATGTATGAAAATTTGGTTATGTGTCTAACTCAGAGACTACCTAATTTTGCATTCCATAACAACAAACCTTAATCTTTATCAAAGCAATTAAACCTCATCTCTAGTGTTGACTATTAAATGCATTTTATCTTCTCTGTACATAATAGTAAGTATATCAAAGTATCAACACATATATAACATAAAAAATTAATAATAACTATACTCAAATCATATGTTGACTTTAGTTTTACTGTTTTTCATAGTTCTAACAAATGTTGCCCACGACATTAAAGAAGTAAAGTTTGTAGGTCTATAATTCAAGAACAAAATCCTTTACATTAGAAAATTAACTTTTGGTAACATTTGGACAGAACCAAATTGCCTACTGGACTTTATACTTCTCCTTTAAATCTTTTTCTAATTAAATATTTATCATCCTGGAGCTCCACTCTGATGTGAACACTGAATAGATTTCTGGAAAACATAATTTAGATGAGTGGGTAAGACCCAGACATAATGAGTTGGTGAGTTTCATTTAATTCATACACTTTTCAAGAAATTAATACATATGTTTCAGATTAGGAACCTTGATACAGGAGCACCTTTAAATAAAATCCATTATTTGATTCATTTATGAACAGAAGCAACAATTTTTGTTATTTGAAGTACCTGATGCTATAAACAATAGACATGACAGATGTTTTTACAATACAGCATTTCTGTCAGAGATACATTAAAATATCATTCAATATCATAGCAGTTATAAGATCAGAAACTACATGCTATTGTACATGTGCCAATCATAAACTTTATCCCAGATTGGGTTTCTATAGTGTATATATAATAAATGTTCTGAAATATACTTCGTTTCTGATGTAGCCTTAGCTATTGTATTTTATCTTTTAAAATCATTATTCTGAAAAAGAATCATAGCTTTTATCAAACTGTTAATAGAGTTCATAACACAAAACATTAAAAAAATCTCAATAATGAAAATTTGAGATAGAATAAAATGAGTAACTATGAGTGATAATGAGAAATTATATTTTGCAAATGAATAAATATGTGAAATAGCTCCAACAATGATACAAAATATTGTGGCAGTTAAGATATATCATCTAAGAGTGCTGGAGCACCTTGAAAGTTTAGTAAAGGATCCAAGAACCTGAAAGTAGATAGGTCATGAGTCTAAGGGAAAACATACTGCTATTATTCTGCTAATTGAACATGGTAATAACATTATTTCAATGACATATTACTATACCCATAGGTCAGTTAAGCTCATTAGCATAGACTATAATTAACAATAGGATCCACTGAGAGGGAACTTGCCCAATCTCTAAATAATCTGCCCTTGTACTTGGTACTACTTCACTACAGCATTAGCCAGGCCCAGGCCAACTTTCAAACAAGACCAATTCTTGGATCAAGAGAAAATGCCTCTGCCCAGGTGTGCAGATAGGCAAACCATTCACCAGAGACAGGTAAGGCAAAAAGGGGCAAATATCCAACCTAAGACAGGAGGGTTATGGGCCTGGGTGACCTCTCCACTGATGGGTAAGGAATTATGCTGATGTTGTCTGCCATCTAAGACAGATGTTAGTTTATATTGAAAGAAAGGGGACCTTTTGGGCCCTGCATGGATTCCTGAGGCACTTTGAGCAAGCCTGAAGCTGTAGGCTAGAACTCCTTGCCCCAAAGCTGTTATTGGTACTCTTCCCGTTTTTATAACACTCACCTCATGAGGAGGAGCTAAGCCTAAAAAATCTTGTTATTTTCCACTGTCAGTATTTAAGCCCATTCCATCACCTCAATAAATGGCATTTGGCATTCAGCATTTTGACATTGCCATTGAATGAAAAACAACAATAACAACAACAAAAACAATAGCATCCACAAGCAGATTTGCAGAGGGAGGGAGAGGCAGACAGAGAAAGAGAGAAAAGAAACAGTGGGAATGAGAAACACACACACAGACACACACACACACACACACACACACACACAGAGAGAGAGAGAGAGAGAGAGAGAGAGAGAGAGAGAGAGAGACAGACAGACATTGAAGCACACACACACACACACACACACAGAGAAGAGAGAGAGAGACAGACAGACATTGAAGCACTCAGCCATAAATTAGCTATTCTTTTATTTATTGTCTTATTTTACGTATTGATCTTAGTTCCCTCTCCCTTTCTCTGTCCCATGCCCCTGACCATTCTCCCATCCCATTCCTCCCCTCATCTCCACAGGGAGGATTCTTATCCAACCCTTGCCCTCAAGAATAAGTAGTCTATGAGAAAGAGAGGGCAAAATGATTTCAAGACACAAAGATAATGGGTAAATTCAAGGAAACAGCATCTTCTAGACACAAATCTGCTTAAATAGGAATACAGAGAGACTCTGACAATATACAGAAGATCTGCACACATTCAAACATTGAGAATTGCACACCAAGTTCTACCCCTAAACAAGAACTGGTTTTGCAATCAATTCCCAGTGGGAGAGGGAAAATCATTCTACAATGGAGTGTATAGATTCAATTTTGCTTTTACGTTGTTTTGCTATTTTTATTTCTTGGGTATTTTTTGCTTGTTTCATTTTCTTACTGCTATTGTTTCCATGTTTGTTTTGATGTTCCTTTTTTGTTTATTGAGTTTTAATTTTTTTTGTTTTTGAGATTATAATATACTTACATCATTTTCTTTTCCCTTTCCTCCTTCCTAGCCCTCCCATTTACTTGATCTTTCTCCCTTTCAAATGCATGGCCTCTTTTTCATTATTATTATTTACATTAATAAATGCATATATATATATGTATGTATTTCTAAATACAAACTTCTCAGTCTGTATAATAATACTCATACGTATATTTGCAGGGCTGACCATTTGGTACTAAAAACCAATTGTTGCGCTCTTTCCTAGAGAACACTACTCCTACTTTTAGCATGCCTTAGTTGCCTGTAGTTCTTTGTGTAGAGTTGAGGCTTTGTGGGTTTCTTCCTTTACACTTTGTTATGTATACTAATATGACCCCTGTTCATCTCATGTTCAGACAGTCAGGGTAGTGAGGCTTTATGGATGTAGCTTCAGAAATTACTATGAGGCACAATCTCAAAGAAAGTTTTTTGATCCTGTGGCTCTTATTGGGGGATATTCCTTTTATTTATTTATTTATTTATTTATTTATTTATTTATTTATTTATTTATGTGTTGTTGTTTTTTGCTTGTTTCATTTTTGTTTTTTGTGTTTTTGGAGAGAACAGGCATGAAGTTGAGTGGGAAAGACATGAAGTTGAGTGGGAAAGACTTGTGAGAAGTTAGGAGAGGAGATATGATCAAAATACATTGTATGAAAAATAGTAATAAAAAGAATTTTATAAACTGGTAATATTTTCTGGCAAAGGAATCTCCATTTGAATTTTATTATGTAACCCTTTAGAAGAAAAATTTCAAGGTTGCTTCTAAACATTTTATTGTTTTGTCAATAGCTAAAGCATGGAATGTTAGTAACTCATAAATAAATACACCACTTCATCACATCAAATGGACAAAAATACAAAAAAACAAAAAGTAACTTGATACTCCCCAATATTACATAAATGGATATTAATCAAAATTTTGTAATCATGCTTTGTCTTTCTTAAATTAGATTTTTGAAGACTTCACTCAGAAATATACCCCATATATGTGTATGTATTTGTGTGTGTGTATGTGTGTGTGTGTGTGTGTTAATATGCACACACATATGGGCGTGTGCATTGTGTGTCTTAGTTATGGTTACTATTACTGTGATAAAAAACATACAACAACAAAACAAAACAATAAACATGATCAAAAACTAAAGTAGAGAAGGAATGGGTTTATTTGGCTTCAATATCATTGTTCATCATCGAAGGAAGTTGGACAGGAAATCAAATGGACAGGAATGTGGAGGTAGGAGCTGTTGCAGAGGTCATAGAGGGCTGCTGTTCCCTGGGTTACTCTCCATAGATTGTTCAGCTTGCATTTTTGTATAACTCAGGACCACCAGGTATGGTACTGCCTGCTGTTTCTGATGCTCTTGGTGGTTATCACACTGAGCTTTCAACACTTCATGGTTTTCCTCTGGGTTGTATTGTTGAAATAAACTAGACAGGACAAAATGTATTAATATATAGCCTAGGACAATTTCTAATTAGCTGTTCATTTGAGGTTAGCTTTGAATTGATTCTTCTGTTTCTACTGCTTAAATGCTAGAATTACAAACATATATATATATATATACCATGTCTAGTTGAGTTGTTTGATGTTGTCAAGGCAAGGCTTCATGCATGCATGTTCAACAAGCTGTCTACCAATTAAGTTACATACCCTGTCCAGAACTGCATATTTGTGAAAGAAATTGTCCAACTACAATTATTTATTGATCAACCTTTATTACTATGAAATAAATACATAAAGAAGCTATAATACATAATGGATTATACAATTTTTCTTCAAGTATCTTTAAGTTGCAAAAGTGAATATTTATAGGATATGTGGTTATTACAGAAATTTTTATAAGATAATTGATCAAAGAAGACCTGTGTTAAAATTGTTGAAAATATTATCTTTTCATGAAAGGAATATGTTGTCTGTGATACATAATTTAATTTGTGATAGCATTAAGTAGTTGTCATAGTCTTCCCTCTTATTCAGTAGAATTTTTCAGGGATTTTTATATTCTTTACCATTGAGAAGTAGAGATTATGTATACTCTCCTTTCATATGGCTTGGCTCAGAGACTTCCATGATCAAATGTGAATTAAATATATGCGATTTCTACTTTGAATTAGTCTATTTGCATTGGCACTTTAATTCATTCTTATCACCAAAGAAAAATATTCAATATTAAATTTCTGAACAATTGGAGACTGTGGAAAAAGACATGTCCTGACAACATACAGAGGGGTTGAGTTTAGTCTGTCATTTTCCAACCTGAGCTCAAGTGCAGCCATGAGTATGAATATTTAAACCCAGCAAATGAATTCTTCAGAATCATTCAAAATAATCATTTGTATTATTTTTGACTCCCAAGATTTGGAGCGAGTGTGTGTGTTTGTGTGTGTGTGTGTGTGTGTGTGTGTGTGTGTGTGTGTGTGTGTACATATACATAAATATAAATTATAGTATTTATTGAGAAAATCATGTGATTTCCATTTGCATGGTTATCAAGTAGTTTTGACCTTGGGAAAGTAATTCAGATTGATGCCCATGAAATTGGAAGCATTGTCTCAAGTATCCATAATTTAAAGGGGCACAGACAAGCTTAAGATCTAGAGATAAGAGTTTATTACTCTATATGTGGCATTGCACCTCTTGGAAATTCTTTTACATGTTCCATCTAGAAGGAGTTAGAAAAGGTTCTATGGCAGAAGAAACACATTTCTGAAGTAAGAATAATAGAAAGGCAGCATGTTGTTATGTTTGGGCATAGGGGCATGAGGAATGATGTCTACTTAGAACTGGTAATGTTGGAAATTGAAGGTGAATGAGTATAATAGTCGTCAACTGATGTTGTGTGGGGTCAAAAAGGACAAAGACAAACAAACAAACTGGAAGGTATCTGTTTTGGGGAATATTTATAGAAGATGCAAGATGCAAAATTATTCTCCAACATTTACACCAGTCACAAACAAAGAGCAACATGATAAGGAAAGGCTAAGGAAAATAATATTTGCTTCTAGAGAATTCTCTGAGAGTACTTCCTGCCTAGAGATAAAGTAGTGAGCAGATAAGAGAGCTAAGTTGAAAAGGAGAAGTTGGAGGGTCTCCCAGATGGATAGACACATAGCTTTAAGCTTTTAATTCGAACAATGATGGCACTTGTTCAGCAGACTGCAGGAAAAAAGTGCTGCTTATTAATTTAGGTTTATACTATAACTCCAAAAGCTAGTTTTTACATATATTACATAAGAGAATTCAAGGTCCATAATTCTAACAGTATTAGTTACCAGCATTTAGCTTTCGATGATATGTACCACACACACACACACACACACACACACACACACACACACACACACACACAGTTTTTGAAGCAATGGGTTTTCTCCTGTACCTGTAAACAACTCATCAAGCAAGATCATCTCAGAATTTATAATAACATGAAAATAAATTATTTACAGTACAATAGAAGGCATGGTTATGAAGGAAAGAGCTAAGCAGGATTGCAGGATATCTTGGACAGGCAATGGACTTGGTAAATAACAGAGAAAAGGCAAGAAGGAAACAACAGGTCACTATGTCCACAGCTGCTAAGTGGAACTCTGGAAAAGGCCAGGATGATGGCTGCTTCAAAGTAGAAAGAGGTGCATGCTCTGGGCTTTTTCTCTTTGCTTTAATCTCTTTTTTTTTTTTAAGTCTGAATTCTCCAAGATTAATACCAGAAGAAATAGACTCATGTTCTGACATTTTGGGATAAAGTGTTAGGTCTTAAATAATGAAGATATTTTCCTTTATAAAAAATATATTTGAAAGCTATAAAATATCTTTTTTTTAAGAGGACTCATTACTTTGCTTTTTCAAAGAGGAGAAAAGGCTCCTTTTGGATTGCCTCTTTGAAAATTAAAAGATCACAGAATTAAAAGTAACCTTAAAAGGTACTTTGACTCCAGTCCCAGAAATCCTGAAGGCCATATTTTTCAGCTTACATATCTTTCTCAATGGAATACATTTTCATCCAGCCATTGAACAATGTTCTGCACCAGACATTACTTGTGCCATTTAATCATTACCATTGCACTACAAAGTAGATATATTATTCTATTTTCATAAGTTTTTAAAGATAAGGTAGTCACCATTATTAACTCAGCTGAGACTGGACACAAGGACACAAGTATTCCACCAGCACTACAAAGAGTGACCAATTTTGTTTTGTTCTACCTCAAAACTTATAATTACACACATTGCCATTGTTCTCCTTCCTCTCTAGTTCCAATGTCATGTTACACAAACATGGAGGGCACAAAGACACTAGGAACAAGAGGCAGAAAACCCTTTAGCTACCAGTTCTATAATAGTGGAAAATAGAAGAACTTAACTATCTACTTAAACTTAACTCAAACTTGGCCTAGTGACAATTTTTACATACTTCCTTTTTCTTATATGTCTAATTTTTCATTGTACATGCCTGCAAGGAAGACGCGACTCCGGGTAGATCTTCTTCATGCAGTTTTAATCAGGATCCTTTAAACATGTTGCTCTGGCCCGCTGGGAGAGGGAGAGGGAGAGAGAGAGAGAGAGAGAGAGAGAGAGAGAGAGAGAGAGAGAGAGAGAGAGAGAGAGAGAGAGAGAGAGGGACAGAGGAGACCCCTGCACAGGCTTTAATACCCTTGAGCTAACCAACCCCAGTGAGCCACGTGGACCCTGCAGATAGGCTACTCTAATGCAGAAGCAGACAGGCTGAACAGACTTAACCAATTAAGGACTTGTTTACCCAGAGAGCCTTCACCAGCTGGGAGGTGTAAGGAGGAAGCCAGCACCACTTTAAGGCGTGGCACTTCGAGGCTCTCTACATTTCATCACTGTTTCAATGTCCAAGCTGGAGGCTATGAAGTCTCAGCAGCTTAGTCACAGTTGCCTGGGTATAGTCAGTTCCTGAAATATGTCATAAACTCAAACTCAGAGAGATGTGTATGTTGTTTTCTTTCCTCACCTTTCTGTATTAGAATAATTCTTATATACTGTGGAATACCTTTTCTACTTAATGTATTTCCTTCTCTTTTCTATAATATTAACCATAAGCTACATAGACATAATATATTTCATGGTATTCAACCAGAATTTGTGAAAGTTGGTTCTTTGGAAAGCAGATTTAACCCCCTGAATAAAAGAGAGCAGAACAAAACTCTACATAGTTTGAGTATGTGTCCTAAGCCCTAATCCTTCTGTATTTCAGTCCTCTCTCTTGCGTTCTTTGCTGGGAAACTTACATGTTCCCTCTCTTCTATGACACTGAGTCTTCAAACTTTGTCCTCTGTTTTTCCTTTGAATACAAAATTCACACAATATATTTTGATCAAGTTTCTCCTTCACTTGCACCTCCCATATCCTCTCCCCTTCTTTCTCTCTCTCACTCACTCTCTCTCTAAAAAGACAAAAAGAAATACAAACAAACAAACAAAGCATCATCAAGACAAAAGTGCCCAAAGTCCAGAAGATAGAATCCATACTTGAGACTGTTGAAGTAGACAAGAACCCGAGATGAGAAGGTCATGAGTCTGGGGGGAAACTTACTACTACTATTCTGCTAAAGGAACACAGCAGTAACAAGACTCCTGATGAAACACTGCTGAGCTCAATGTTCAGTGCCCCACACAACTCTGATCAGAGAAGTGTCCTTTGACTGTAGATGGGAATTAAAACAGAGATCTACAATTGGACAATGTGTAGAAAGTGAGAGACTTTGGAGCACTTACTCTCCAATGAGATGCCTCTATGAAACTTGCTTCCCTTTGCCTTGACTTGTACTATATCCAATGTTTTATTCTTTCTTTTACATCCTGACCAGTTCCCCTCATCTCCACCAGTCTTCCTTCCCACTGCCTCTCCTCTGCCCTGCCATATATTCCTTCTCTGTTTTGCTCAGAAAGAGGCAGGACTCTCATGGGTGTCAACAAAGCATGCCATTTCAAGCTGAGGTAAGAATAAGCTTCCCTCTTGTATTAAGGCTGGGAAGGCAAGCCAGTATGGGGAACAGGTTCCCCAAAATCCTCTCAAGCATTAGGAACAGGCCTTGATACCACTGCTAGAAGTCCCACAACTGAAACAAATATAGAGGGCCTAGATTGGGTCCATGCGGGCTCCTTAGCTGTGAGTCCAGAGTCTGTGGGCCTTCTAAGATCCCAGGTTAGTTGCTTCTGTGGGTACCATTATGATGATCCTGGCCCACCTGAACTATAAAAATCTTTCCTCCCCCCTCTTCAATAAAATTCCCAGATCTCAGCCCAGTACTTGGCTGTGCGTTTCTGCATGTGCTTTCATCAGTTATTGGATGAAGGCTCTCTGACAACAGGGTTTTCTGATTACAGGAGATGGCCAGTTCAGTCACCCTTGTCACTATTGATAGGAGTCTTGGCTGAAGTCATCCTTGTGTGGATTCTTAAAAGTTTCTTTGGCATCAGGTTTGTAATTAATGCCAAAATTATCCCTCCAACCCATCAAGACATCTTTTTCATTGCTCTTACCCTCTGTCACACCCTCAAACCACTCATTCAGAACCATTATGTTACCACCCACCCCTAACTTGTCCCCTATAACTGATTTATCCAGGAGATCTCTTCTGTATCCCCTTCCCAGGGAAATTCATTGGACCCTAATCCAAACTTTTAAAAAATATATTCACTTAATTCCCCATAGAAATATCCCACCCTCCTCCCTCAAACCTACCTCACATCTTCCCTGTCCCACCCATTTCTCCTCCATTTCTATTCAGAAAAGGGCAGGCCTCCCATGAACTATGGGCATGTAATATTAAGTTGCAATAAGATAAAGTCCTCCACACTAGGTAAGGCTGAGAAAGGTGACCAAGTGTGAGGAATAGGGTCCCAAAATAAACTGAGCTTAAACTAAAAAGAAAGGAACTGAATGTTCTGATCAGAACCCATCCATTGTGAAGACTATACAGTAGATAAGAAGAGTAAAGTGAGACATTTTATAATTGAAGATGACTCCCCCAGCATGAGACTGACACTGTGCAGTGTTTCAAATTTTATTATTTCTTTACTTTTGTGATTAAAATTAAAAATCTTTCTCCCTTTCATTCCCCTTCCAAATCCTCCTATATACCCCTCCCTGCTGTATTTCAATTTCATGGCCTCTTTTTTCATTAGTTATTGTATTTTTATGAATGTATGTTTATATATATATATATATATATATATATGAATATGTATATGTATATATATATTCCATATACAACCAGACCTGGCTATATTTAAGGATGACCATGTAGTATGAGCTAACCATGTGGTATTAGATAAATTATTAGTGTACTCTTCCCCAGGGAAGACCATATAATGAAAATGCTAATATCAATGTTTTTATTATTTAATTTTTTTCTTATTTTACAGCTAGATCCTAGTTCCTTCTCCCTCTCATTCTCCTATGCTCCCAATTGTCCCCTCTGTCTCATTCCACATTCACTACCCAGGGAGGGTGAGGCCTAGGCCCTCCCCCATGTCTCTAGGCTGAGAGTATCCCTCCATGGGGAAGGGCTCCAAAAGTCCATTCATGTGCTAATGATAGATACATCCTGGTTCCACTGACAGAGTTTCCATCGACTGCCCAGACCTTCTAACTGAGACCCACAATCAGGGGGTCTGGGTCAGCCTTATGCTGGTTTCCCAGCTACTAGTCTGGGGTACATGAGCTCTCCCTTGTTCAGGTTAGCTGTTTCTGTGAGTTTCTCCATCCTGATCTTATAGAAGACTGCAGATAGATCTATATTTTTCACCATGCACAAAATTTAAGTCCAAATGCATCAAAGATATCAACTTAAATCCAGCCACACTGAAACTCTTAGAAGAGAAAGTGGGAGGTAACTTTAAATAAATTGCTATAGGAGACCACTTCCTGAACATAACACCAGTAGCATAGACACTGAGATCAACAATTAATAAATTGGACCTCCTGAAACTGAGAAGCTACTGTAAGGCAAGGGACAGAGTCAACAAGACAAAATGGCAATCCACAAAATTGGAAAAATTATTCACGAACTCCAGATCTGACAGAGGGCTGATTTCTAAAATATACAAAGAACTCACAAACTAAGTCATCAAAACAACAAATAAGCCAATTACAAAGTGGGGAACAGAAATAAATAGTGAATTCTCAATAGAGGACTCTAAAAAAGTGCTCAATATATTTAGCCATCAAAGAAGTGCAAATCAAAACAACTCTAAGATACCATCTTACTCAAGTCAGAATGGCTAAAATCAAAAACACCAATTCAGCTTATCATGGAGATGATGTGGAGAAAGGGGAACATTCCTCCACTGCTGGTGGGAGTACAAACTTGTTAAGCCACTTTAAAAATCTGTACAGTGGTTCCTTAGGAAAATGGGAATTAGTCTACCACAATATTCAGCAATTACACTCTTAGGCATATACCCAAAGGATGCACATTCATGCAACAAAGACATCTGTTCAACTATGTTCATATCAGCATTATTTGTAATATCCATAACTTGGAAGCAACCTACATGCCCCTCAACTGAAGAATGGATAAAGAAAATGTGGTACATGTACACAATTGAGTACTACTCAGCAGAAAAACAACAATAGAATCTTGAATTTGCAGGCAAATGGATGGAACTAGAAGAAACCATCCTGATTGAGGTAACCCAGTCACAAAAAGAGGAACATGGTATGTATTCACTCATATATGGATTTTAGACATAGAACAAAGGATCACCAGCCTATAATGCACTCTGCCAGAGAAGCAAAGGAACAAGGAGGACCCTAAGAGAGGCATACATAGTCTTCTGGAGAAGGGAAAAAAACAAGATTCCCAGCAAATTGCAATCAGGGAGGGAGAGGAGAGAGAATTTGGGGAAAGAGAAGGGGAGAAGAAGAGGGGAGAGGAAAAGGGGAGATGAATCAGGAAAATTGAGTCAGGGGGATAATAGAGGAGAACAAGAAAAGAGATACCATAATAAAGGGAGCCATTATAGGTTTAAAGAGATATCTGGCACCAGATATCTCTTTAAATGTTCAGAGACCTACAAGGATGACCTCAACTAAGAATCTAAGCAATAGTGGAGAGGCTACTTTAAATGCCCTTACCTGATAATGAGATTGATTACTACCTTATATGCAATCCTAGAGCCTTCATCCTGTAGCTATAGGAAGCACTGCTAGACACCCACAGATAAACAATGTGCAGAACTCTTTTAAACCAGTTGAAGAGAGAAAGAATTGATGAGCAAATGCATCAAGATCAGGCTGGAAAAACACACAGAAACAGCTGATCTGAATAATATCAATGTTTTTCGAGGCAAATATGAATGGCATTCTAGAGTTAAATATTAAGATATGCTGCCATAAGCAAATGATACCCTTCCATATCAATCATATGATACAATTAGGGTCAGCAACTGTTACTTCATTTATTCTATTATCTACTTTTCTCCATTTTAATATATATATATATATATATATATATATATATATATATATTTCTGCCATACATGATCATTTGAATCGCTAGTTTTGTCTCTTGAACTATGGAACACAACTGTTCATGTCATATCATAATTTGTCAATATAAATCAATTGGTTAATTGATGATAGCCATTTTTTTCCTATCTTCCTGGGTGAAGAACTACCCACTCTCTTGTACCCTAAAGAAATCATGACATATTTATTGTGAAATATAGTATGCAAAGTGTTCATTTTCTTTGTTGTAATCACACCATACCATAATGTAGGCTTTATATATGTTCTCATCACTTTACATGCTAATAAGAAAGAGGTTCTAGCTTCCAAACCTAAAATTAACAATTCAATGTTTTCTTTCTTTCTAAAACCAGTAACAATCACAGTGATGACAGATGTTCAAATCTAACCCTTTATCCTCTGTTAGATCTAGGAGACTAGTGGGCTCATCCTAAAGTGCTTTAGAATCATAAAAACTTTACCTTCAGGCTTGTTTCTCTTTCTTTTCTTTCTTTTATTTTCATTTTACATACTAACCTCAGTTCCTTCTTCCTCCCCTTCACCTGCGTCTTCCCACCTCCCTGCTTCCTACCCCATCTACTCCTAAGAGTGTTAAAGGCCTTTCTTAGGAAGTCAACAAAGTATGGCATACTAAGTTGAGGCAAGAGAAAGCCCTCACCCCTGTATCAAGGCTGAGCAAGGCATCCCATAATAGGAAACGATCTCCAAAAACCAGTTCATGTCCCTGGTCCCTGGGATCGGCCATGGTAACACTGCCAGGGGCTCCCCCAACAGATCAAGTCACATAACTGTCACTTGTATTCAGAGGGCCTAGTTTGGTTCCATGCAGGTTCTCCAGCTGTCAGTCCATACTCTGAGAGCTCTCACTAGCTCAGGATATTCATCTTTGTGGTTTTCTCCGTTATGATCTTGATCCCCCTAATTCAGGTGATCCCTCTTCTCTGTCTTCAACTGAACTTCAGGAGCTCAACCTAGGGCTTGGCTGTGGAACACTGCTTCTCTGGGGTTGTGGATTGTACCGTGGTTATCCTTTGCTTTACATCTAATATTCACATACAAGTGAGTATATATGTTTGTCTTTCTAGGTTTGTGTTACCTCACTCTGGTTGTTTTTTTCTAGTTTCACCAATTTGCCTGCAAGTTTCAAAGTATGGTTGATTTTAACACTGAATAATACTCAATAGTGTTAATGTATCACATTTTCTTTGTTCATTCTTTGGTTGAGGGGCATATAGGTATTTTCCCCCCAGATTCTGGCTATTACAAATAATGCTGCTATGAACATAGTTGAACAAATGTACTTGTGGTGTAATTGGCCATCCTTTGGGTATATGTCCAATATTGGCACTGCTGGGTCTTGAGGTAGATTAATGTCTAATTTTCTGAGAAACTACCATATAGATTTCCAACTTGTACAGGCTTGTTTTTTCAGTAGATATGCTAGGCAGAATGGGCAGCAGCTAATCCCTGATTTCCTAGAATGGATAAAGGTATTCTTGTCTTTACTTTCTTTAGCAATTGTTTACATAAATTTATTCTAAGTTTAATTTGTATTGTTGGCAGAATCTAATTTTCAGTCATTTTTATCACTAGTGTAGATAATCAGTAGTTGGTGAAATATAAACAGACATGACAGTCCTATGGCTTTTATTAAACCATTTTTATTATTGTTTTCCCCATAGATTTTCATTAAATCCCTAGAACCATACTGAAACATATTAAACAAATAAATGTAAGCTACTGTGTTAAGAAGAAAAAAGAATTACTGCAATAAAACACAGACTTCAAAAGCAGAAAATTTTGTGATTTCTGTTCTTTACTGTGTCTTACAGATAATTTCCATATGAGCAAAGAAACCAATAATCTTCATGGGACAAACAATATAAGATTGTGTTTATTAGCAGTTTTCAATTTTGGAACCAGATTAATTGCCCTCATATAGCATTCTGACATGACTTGGTCATTTGTGAGGTAGAGTTTAACTTTATAAGCTCTTCTTTCCAGTCCAGAAGAGGACTTGCAGTGAACTTCCATTTAAGTGCATGAAGACTCTTTGTGGACAATGAAACTGATTTGCTTACACCACAATAGTAGCAATGATTTCCCCCCCCCTCTCTCTGTGGGTCTTCTGGAACCAGAAAAGGATGAGATGACTAAGGAAAACATTTCAGCTCATTGAGCAAAATTAATATGTATTTTTATCACCCTCAATTTCTAACAGATTGTAAGAAATGACTGCTTGAAAAGTCATTGCATCTTCAAAGAACAGAGAAAAGCAATAGTAGGCCCTGGTGAATTATTAGACATGGTTGAATAGAACTGATTTTATAAAGCTTTTAATATCTGCTTCTATGTTGCAAGACATCTAGTACATTCTATAAATGTAATGCATGAACTGAGCCAAGATCATCTAACCAAGAAAATATTATAAAGACAGGGCAAAGAATAATTACAATCTTTTCAAAGTGAGGTTTGAGTAAATGCATATTGTCTGGTATGATATTCTGAAAAAACAAAATATAAAATACTGTTTTGCTAAGGAATTTATACAGGTGATATTACAGTCTGTCCATATAAAAATGTATTTCTCAAGTAGGGGCCACCTAGGTAAGTTGATGCTCTTAACTTCCTTAAAGACAATGTCTTTGTGACACATTTTTGAATAAAAATGACAAATTCTTTCAATTGTAGCAAATTTGTCAGGATCACCACCAGCCTTCAACACATTCCATCTCCAACTGGCCTTTCAGACTTCACCATTTCTTATAAACACGTGCATATTTTACTTCAGTATTAAACTCCATGACTCTTATATGATACCTTGTGTGTGTGAGTGTGTGTGTGTCTGAGTGTGAGTGTGTGGGGGGGGGTTGCTTTTATCCTTGGTTTATCTGAATGAAAGCCTAACTACATGGGTGTGGCTCATTCCCATGATTGGTGCTACAGGTTTCTTTCTACCATTGCTAGCATTTTTTAAAAGAAAGTTTAAATTACAGATGTGCCCCCTTGTTACAGTGGAATATATAAATAATTTTGGATAATTTGATATCTTAAAATAGACTCTCCTGTTGAGCTGATAATTTTTATCATAACCATATCATTAACATTCTCCATCTAATCCACTGCATAGCCTTGCCTGCCTGCTACAATTATTCTTTTCTCTTCATTTTAGAGATTGTAATTTAATTACACTTCTCCCTTCAACTTTTTTTCTCCAAACCATCCTATATATTCCACACTGATATCTACAAATCCATGGCCTCTTGTTTTACTAATTATAATCCCATGTATATACACATGTATATTTCCAAATATAATTTTGAAATTATACAACATTATTTCATTCCTCTGCCTTTTCCTTACTTTCCTTTCTTATCCTCTCTTCTCCCCTCTTTCCTTCTTCCTTCATTCTTTATTTCATTAACTTATTTTATTTAATCTCTCTCTCTCTCTCTCTCTCTCTCTCTCTTTGTTTTTGGGTTTCTTTTTTTGACTTTTGAATTTTTGAGATGGGGTTTGGAATCGCTGCCCTGGAAGTTGCTCTGTAGACCAGGCTCATCTTGATCTCATAGAGAACCACTTGCTTCTGCAAGTACTGGAATTGAAGGCATGCCCCAACACTGCCCAGCTATTGTTTTATTTTTTACTATTTTTTCTTTTTATTACTTGAACATTAATGTTGAAGTTTAATCATATTATTCATAGTCTCACAGACCTCTGCTCTCTGCTTAAGTAGTGTTGTACCATTCATAACTGAGGAAATATGTAGTCAACAAGAGGAAACCATTATGGAGTTTAAGGACACTCACTAAGATTATGATGACCATATGACACTGGGGACTTTAATCATCATGGCAGTGGCTAGCTAACCATTGACTTTTTAAAAAAATAAAAAACATTATGATGGCCATCAAGGCTTACTAGATACATCAGATAGCATCTGCCTGAGATTTGCTACTGCTTCTGACACATGTTCACAAGTCCTTAACACAAGGTCTTTGGTGTATCTGAACTTCTGTTTCCATATATAATAGAATCATTCTCAGAGAAGGAAGTAGTTGAGCCCATGCTTGTTAACAACAAAAACCAGTCTGTCCTCTATAATTAAAGAAGCTCTACTCTCAATTTTGCTAGAAAAATAAGGTATTTTACTTTTCCAATTTAATTCAAGGTCACTCTTCCCTAGGAAAAAAATATATATGAATGGTGCTATGTTCCATAAATACAAGAAAATGAGAACCTATTCAGTGTACCTAGCCCTCAGCCAGTCTTCTTTTAATTTATTCTGTGTGTCTTTTACATCATGTGTCCTGATTGCATTCATTTCCCTGTTTCTTAGCATCTGCCCTCAACTCCAGCAACCCCACCTCAATAAAGTAAACTTTATGAGGAAAAAGGAAGAAAAGGGAAAAATTAAAATTCTCATCATGAAAGCTAAAGTATTACACAGTGAGTCATGCTGTAAACCCCTTTTATCAGGTATCTTTATTTGTAAGTGTTCATTGAAGAGTCATTGGTCTGGTTCAAGGCCTCTGCTTTCTACTACACAATTGGTGCCATCTTTTTAAAACTAGGGGATGAAGGAAGTTATTGTCTATTGTCCTCAGCACTCTGTGTCCCATGAGGTTCTTTGACACCAATCCTTCCTCCATATATAGTTCTTAAGCACATTGTGTGGAAAGGTTGACACATCTTTCAATGGACCCTGTGCCTGGAGTTTTTCATGAACCCCGCTTTATCAATAAAAATCCCATAAATCTGAAACCCATTTAGGTAAGCTCCTAAGGTCATTCTAAGGGAATAATGTGGCCATGGTCTTCTGTTGTGTCTCTGTTGCTTGTCTTAATAAAGCCCACACTAATGTTTTACTTTATAGATACAAGGCAGACAGCATAGTGTCTGCGCTTGCCCAGGAAATGTGACAACAGTAACTACAGATGTCCTTACTGTAGCACAATTTAAGGACAAAAGTTCATTGAGTTCACTAGAAAAGATTGAGCCTGAAGCTTTGAAAGCTTGTCAGTACGTTCTAAGATTTTATCTTCTGGTCAGCTAAAGCCAGTGTCTTATGAGAGAGGCCAAGCGATGTTTTCATACATATGTTTTATACAGTTTAAACAAACAGCATGCTTTTTTCCCAGCTGCCAATTTATTTCATCTGCCCCCTCTTCTGTCCCATCCTCTACAGTTACTTAAGAGGTGATGTCAGTTTCTGAAAATCAGCAACTCCCGAGGCAATGTTACCTGTAATCCTGGTTTAAACTTTGAAGGCCCTGAAAGGCACAAAAGCAAAGCAGTGAATGGAGCAGTGGTCTTTGCTTCTGCATCAGCAGGTACCTTAATCACATGTTGACATAACAGGAAATGTCTAATCTCCAGCCTCGGATAAAATGAAGCAAAGTGAAATGCATATGACTTAACTAAGCTTGTGTGTTTTCAGGCAAAACAGAACAAAGTAAAGGGAAATCTCTCTCACACACACACACAAACACACACACATGCACATAAACACACACACATGCACATAAACACACACACATGCACATAAACACACACACACATGCACATAAACACACACACATGCACATAAACACACACACTCACACACACACACACACACACACAGATGAGAGAGAGAGAGATAGGAAGAGAGAGAGAGATGCAAATGCCCACTCAAAGCAGTTAATATTAATGATAGATTGTGATGAATATTATCCTGAGAGTTCATGTGAGAACATTAAGTTTCATGAATGAATTTCTTCAAACATGATAAATAAGCTGTGTGTGTGTGTATGTGTGTGTGTGTGTGTGTGTGTGTGTGTGTAACAATAATAATTACAGAATAAGTGATCATGAATCTATGTGAGAGAGTAAGGGATTGGAAGAGCTGGCAGAAATGGAGTTGGTAGAGAGAGGGGTAGAAATGACAGAAATACAGTGCGCTCTTGAAATATTCTCAAAATATCAAACAATTTCAAATTGTAAAGATGATGCTTCTTCCAGTAACTTACATATATTAATATCCTAGTGAGATGACAGAAATCCTTTATATAGGGCTGTGACTTACTGGACACAAAAAACAACAGGCTACAAAGGATTTCTGAAAGCATGAGAAAGAATCTTCCCCAGGGAAGAATACACCAATTGTCCATCCAATATGTATGTCAGACATACATAAGCAACATTATACACACTGAATAGGCAAGCAGTACTTATCTATGTAGTGATATATATGTTTTTATGTCCTAGAGGACACAGGAATATTTACCTAATTTGTAAATTATGAGATAGTTTCTTGGTACATGAATAAAACCAGCTTGTGTTGATATTTATTGAGAAACTAGAACATTCCCATTTGGATTCAGCCTGGGGGTATATCCCTGTGCCTCTGCCACTCAAAATGCATTCATAAATTGATACATTATAAATTATATTTGGTTGGAATATTTTGTTCAAAAACCTTCCTTTTGTATCATAGAGAAATCAGTTTCTGCCTGTATTCTTATTTCAACCAAAACCCTGTAGCTTTTCTGCAATGTCTGTCTGATTGGCAGCTTTTGGAAAAGGAGTTCGATTTCAGTCTGATTTTATTCTTAATAATCTTTAGTTTTCTCTTCAGAAACAGAGTTAGTCCTTTGGTAGCTCTTTGATGGATACACTTTTCAGGTCCTTTGCATCATTGAGGGTCTTTCTCTGACCTCATCCATCACCATACCAGTGTTTCTCAAAAATAAAGAATAATTATTGTGACACAATCCTTAGATGTGATCTAACTTCTGCATAATATGCAATGCTCATTATGTGTGTGAAATCTGTACATTAATGAAGTCCAAGTTCATTTTCATGCTACTCTGACTTCTTGTTACTAGAACTTAGGGCAGAGAATATTTTTTTTTAATTGTGAAACTTTTGGCCAGTTACTAGCATTTCTTACTGGCTAGCTCTGTCTTATATATTAATTCATTTCTATCAATCTAAGTGTTTCCACCTGGTCCTATCTTACCGGAGAAAGGGTATGGACCTATTCTGTCAAGTCCTACATCTTGACTCCTCTCTACTCCTCTCTACTACATTTCCCATAATCCTCCTAGCCTCCTAGTCCCACCTGTCTAGCCTTCCTATTTGCCAATAGTGCTTTATTAATTAACCAATAAGAAAAACATATTTACAGAATGATTTAGAATTCTGTATAAAATGGAAAGGGTTTTAACTTCAATACAGTAAAATATATAACAAGACAATTATCAATTAAGAACAATAATTAACAATATTTAGTCCATTAACATTTAGCAAGATTTAAAGAAAATATTCCATCATCTATCCTATCTTTGTGAGTCTAAAGTCTTATATATAACATATATTTAATCCTAACTAGGGGAAATTATAACCATAACTATCTGTGTTCAACTCTATCAAAGGATAGTATATAAACTCCACAGAAGAATAGTATATAAACTATAGAATTGACAGAGACATCTTGGTACCTGGACAGTTCTTCTGTAAATTGGCACATCCATCTTCAGCCAATAGGCCCTAATGTGTCTGACAGACTCCTCAGCAAAGCAGAAAACTTTAAACTGTTCCACCTGTTTTGGCAGATTGTCAGTTACTTTACTCTGTGTCCTGCAGAAAGTCTGGCAGACTCTTCCATGAAACAGAATCACTATAGAAATGTCCATCTTGAATCTGCAGTCACTTTTCTGTGGGTTGTGCATGTCCAGTTCATACAGCATAAAGTCGAATAGTCCAAACAAGAGCAGTATCTTGCCCAAAAGACTTGTATTGCCATATTGGAAGTAAACTCCCTAATGTATTTATTCAATGTCCATCTTCCTTTCTGATGCAGGTGGTGTTTCCAGGAGCAGTTGTGCCTCAGTTAAGAAAAACCCTAAACCAAATTGAATGCCATATTCTGTAGGTCTTTGAAAGTTTTGAAGGATGCCTATCCACCTCAAATATATCTCTGTATATCTAGAAAATATAACCAACCTAACTATAAGTTTTGAGTAACTAGCTACACTCTGTACTCAATTATACATTACATTTTTAAATGATCTATACAAACTCAATACCTAAATAAGAGAAAAAATATACATATCACAAAATTGACCTTAAATTTGTATCAATAAATGAAAATCCATTCCAAAGCAAAGTATTCATTTCTACACCATAATCCCATTTTTCCTTTAAAAAAATATTTGTTACGATCATTAACCATTTATAATCAACCCCATTTAAATTAGACATTTTTTTAAGTTAGATTTTTCTATTTACAATTTTATTGCATTGCTTCTTTAGGCTTCAAAATGTGAGGTGTAAAAATGTATCTCTATTCTGTTTTATCATATTGATGATGAAGCCATTGTTTTATCAGAAAAAAATGTTGACCAAAGGTCATAATTTAAATCGTTGATGACTTCTGAGTTTTGCCATAAATACCAGAAATATGGTATCATAATGTAGAAGAAGATTTTCTCCTGGTAAAAATTACTACCTGACTTTTTAAACAGGGCTGATAGAATGTTTTCCATAAATTATGAATGTGGATGTCTAAGTCAAAATAAATCCTTCTGGTTTTAATTTAGCAAAAGGGGCCTATGCAAAACTGCTCAAATCTCAAAGTTCACTTTGCCAGCAAATTACCTCTTGAAAATGGTTCAAGTGATAATATCAAAATTGACTATACTCATTACTCGTTTAATGACATAAATTTTAATTCAAGAAAACTCATCTTCTAACTCTAAGAACCTGCTCCTTGTTGAAAGTAAGCAACACAGTTTGGCAACTGTTGTCATAGATTTGCCATCCTTTAAAATTTATTGTAGAAATTTACATTTTCTCTAAGATAATTAAAATTCTTATTGAATAATTTTATATACCATCATAACTTTAAGTTGCCTAGATCTTTTTTAAATTGGGACATTTAAAATGTATTAGAGTTTCCATTATTCAAAAATTTCCTACAGTAGAAATACAGTGATGTGAGTAGGTAAAGGATGACTGTGTATGTGTCCTATATGATTCTGTTTGTTCCTTGTTGTAATCCAAATTCATCCTAAAGAATTAGAACAAATTATTTATATTTCCTTGATATCTATCTGTTGTAGGATTAACCAAGCAAGCAAACAAACAACTGGCTAACAAGCTATGTAAGCAAGTATCCACCCACATGTGCAAACAGCCAGCCAGCCAGCTAACAAACAAAGAAAACTAGCCAACAAAGAAATCAACTAAACAATACCCAGCTGATGAACTAATCAACAAACCAACAACCTGTCAATAAATTAACTGACAAGCTAGTGATTAAAACATATAATAGTCAACTAATAAACCAACCATCCATTTCACTAACCAGCAAGCCAACCCCAATTGGTTAGCAACATCTAAGCTTTTTATTTCCCTGTTAATTTGTGGACATTTAAAATTGTTTTCTGACCACTACTGAAATGAAGCAAATATTTACACAAAGTCCTGCATGACAATGATGAAAATAAGTGAGAAGAGAGCAGAATTTGCCTATGAGTCTTTATTTCTTTACCTTGTAATAATAAACAGTAGTCTTTGCATCCAAGATTATGTTATAAGGTTCAGATTAAACCCTAGATTTCAAATTTTGAGGAAATTAATCTGCATAGATTAGGAGCACTCTACTTTTTCACTCATTAGCGCAGTGTTCAAAGTGAAAGTCAACAACTCTCTTTACAGGGTTATTCTAAGCATCAGGAGAAGGAAACTAGAAAGGAATGTAAAGGAAAAGCTATAGAAAGGGAAAAACACATGTAAAAAATGGTTAGAAAGATAATAGATCTCATTATGAAGCTAAGTGACATCTATTGTCACACTAGGAATCTGCAATACTTCAAAAACTACTTGAATGAATCCTTTGGAGCAAGGCTTACTTGGCACATCTGAAACTTGCCTCAATGTACTGACAACAGATAGGTGCATCAGTGTTATTACCTTTACTTTAACTCACTCATTCACTTCTTCTCACTGTACTACCCACTTTACCAAGAAAACTCACTTTCAATTACACATATATCATAATGTTTATACATTAGTTTCACTTGCCTCTGGTTAATAACTCGCTATATATTTAAACATCCATCAACATAAAATCAGCATAAGAACTTTTATGAATCCCTTTATCATCAGCACATTTGAAATGCTTATATAATCCACTCTGGATTCATATAGGAACTTGCTTAATAGCCCTTAAAGTTACTATAAACCTTGGTTGCTTTCAATCATAAGAATATCATTCCTGTTTTCAGACTGAGCACAGTTTTGGTAATTGTTAAGGTTTAAAAACACTGGAATATAGATGGAGTTATCCGTAAAATGTGTAAAAATACATGCTTTTTCCATAGTCAGAGAATCTCTACAGATTTCATTTGTTCTATATACACCAAGGATCTTTTTATATACATCTATATTGTGGTTTGAAACTGTAGACTCACAGAAGCATATATATATATATGTGTGTGTATATATATATATATATGCATATTATAGTTTAGAGCCATGCTCATACCCAATAAGTACTCTTAAAGGTAAGAAAAGAATATGATAGCTGATCAATCAGTTGCTTTCCTCCTTCATCCTTCATTTGTGTTGAGTGTGTCCTTGAATGATACTAGTTACTTACTGGCATTCAGAAGTGATGTATACAGAAATGGTTTGAGCTATTTAAAAATAATTACATTCATTGAAAATTGCAATAAATATGACAACAATGATGCAAAAAGAATTTCAGATGGAATAATCTTTCTGTCTGTCTCTAACATTTCACTGTTTGTAGACTATCTAAAAACCAAGACATAATTTAACAAAGTCTGATCCCTATAATCAAGTTGTAATATTTTCTGCTCAGTTTATTCCATGCCTTCAAGATGACACATAGAAATTTGTGTAGGAAGGGACAGAACAACATCAGGTGATCACATTCTTTCCTTTAATCATTTCTCACAGAAGGTAGTATAGCCACTGTTGATTCAATTAACTTCAATTGTATAGAAAGAGAAGTTGATTCAAGGCTCTTATTCCCAAGGAGTTCATAGATTAGTCACACAGCTATTAACCACTATTTACTACAATCAATATATATGCTCAGTTTATTGACCTTAAGCAGTGTAATAACTTGGACAAGTTATAACTCAGGTCAGATTTCAAGTTGTATATGTAAATGCCTCATATCCCACCTTGTGTTTTGATGATTCTATGCTTTTTTAAATCTAGTGACTAGAGAAATGGTTCTAAATCTTCCTAATGGTGTGACCATTTAATACAGTTCCTCATGTTGTGTTGAGCCACGATCATCCAATTATTTAGTTGCTACTTCATAAGTATAATTTTGCTACTGTTGTGAATTGCAACATAAATATCTAATATTTAGAATATTTGATATGTGACCCCAAAAGTGTCATGATCACCTGTTAAAAATCAGTGGACTAGACCAATGCTTTGGGCTAATGTCTGGAGGTTTGAAAATATTGTGGAAGACATAAAATTCTAGCCATTAGATTATGTAGCTAGTTGGATAGACAATGCATTGAAGATTTTTTTTTTAATTTTGGAATGTATGATTTTATTTCCAGGTTCTAATTTTATTGGTGTCTTCTTCTATACTTCTCCTCAACCTTCTCTTACTTTTCCTTCTGTTACTTTTTAAAACAGGAGACTTTGTCTTTTGTAATCTAGGCTTGTTTTGAACTCATAGCAAAAGTTGTGCTTTGCTACCTAATCCTCTTGTCTCTGCTAGCCAAGTACTGGAAGTACAAGAAGGATTTTTCAATATATGTCCCAAATGATATTCATTGATGTCATTGAACCAAATCACCTTTCCTCTAGATACACAGAGCAGTGACTAAGAGTGATTACAATAATATAGGATCCCATAGATCCCATTCACAATTATTCCCTTTCAGATTTTGCCATTCACCATGTGTGTTCCCTGTAAGACACCAATGAGAGCAGTACACAGCATGTGTAGACAATGAGGCTGTTTCTGTTCTTATGGTGATTCAAAAGAGTGAAGTCAAACATTAGGAACAGAGTTTCTCTGAACGCTTTAAAGACCCCATTCTAAGCTTGATTCAAAAAATCCTTAGTAAGTCAATATCATATCCAGATACCAGATGGAGAAATTGATACTACTCCCTGCCTAAAGACTGGGTGGTGTTGTGATTGGTGAAACTGAGTTTCACTACTTCATTTATCTTAATTCATCATTTTACTAATTTATACTATGTGTGCATGTGCAAAGGCAAGTGTGTGTGTGTGCATGTGTGTGTGTATGTGTGTCTTCTAATTCAGAAGAATCAAGTTTAGGGAAATTGAATCTCAGTTATGAAACTTCTTTCTTCTTCTCTTGTCATTGTGAAATTATTTTCAACACATGCTAATGCCAATAAAAAGATTCTAAGACTAATCTTTCCTACATCTATCATCTATTTATCTATTTATGTATCTATCTAGCCATCTATCTATCTATCCATTCATCCAACATCTATCTATCTATTCAATATATATATGTATGTATATAACATGCATGTATATATAGTCTTATTCATTAGTAAATGATAAGGTAGATTCAAATATATAAATATATATATATATATATATATATATATATTGCAATGATACTTATTTATATTTCTAACACAAGAAAAAGCCTTACTATATCTTAACTCACTGTCACCTAGCAGCTATTTACCCACAGTCATCACTGCTCCACTTGAATTAAAATAAAAAAGGAGAAAAAGAGTTTTGCTTTATTTTAGTATGACCCTGTGGGAAATAACTCTTTTCAAACTAGAAAATTCAGAGTTTTTATAAACTTGCACATGAGATTTTCTTGATCCTAAGGCACAAGTATGTATCAGAGAAAATAAGCAATTTGGTGCATGGGATTTCTGGCATAAATGTGAATTAGAGCTTAGTGATGTAACACACTCTCTCCATATCTATCCCCATCACTGTGTGCTAGCATCTTCTTATATGATGATGCCCTCATGCAGAATCCACTTTCCTGAATATCCCCTGGCTTAAACCAGAATTACATTCAGGATCAGAATTTTGAGCTTATTTTTTTTTCCCATGTCAACTTTTAGTAACTTCAAAGAAAATTTTGTAGAATGTCTGCCACAGCAATTACTTAGCTATGGGCCACATGCATTATTGTACCTAGACAGTACTTTTCCAGACTGATGGACACTACTTTTATAGTCACTCACAGAAAAATAATATCACTTACTACAATTTGATTTTTATGCTGCTGTGGTTTGATAGAGGTGAATGTCAGCTACCTCGCCTTCAGAATTGAACTAATCTAAAACACTTTGTAATAGCTGGTGCTCCTAAAACAAAAGAAGGCATATGCATATAAGTCCTAAGTTTATGACAATGAACACTAAAATATATACCTGAAAAATAATAAAATCACTCCAATGAAGGGGAGCTTACTAATGTATGCACATAACTTGGCTCAAAAATGCTGTCTTAAAATCATTGTCACTTTTCTGTGTACATAATTGCTGTCTTTACTATAAAGATACTGTGTCTGATAATATAAAGTATCAGTAATTGCAATGCCAGTTTATTAAAACACAGCGATAATAGGTAATTATTCTGGTAAAGGTAAATGAGTATAGGAAAATGCCAGCATAGACCTGTTTGAAAATGAGCAACAGGGTCATAGAAAAGGCTATAAGAATTTTCTCATTCTCCACCTTTTAGCATGGAAGATCTACATTTCTTCATGATAGGCTATGACATCAACTACCATTTCCCCCCTTTTAACTGTATCAATCTACTCTTAGGCTTATGTTGCTATAAGAAATGTCAGGGTAATCAATTTATAAAGATAAAAGGTTTATTTTGCTCAGTTTGAGACATTTAAATGTTTCTGCAACTGTTATGATTGGATGTTTATGTTTTTTTGCAGGCAGGCAATGGGGCAAATGGCAACTCATCATAGAGTTGGGCTATAGTAGAATACAGCTTCACCTTCTGTTTGACATAACATCCCCCAGAATACAGCCCATTGGATATCATTTCTTAACATCTTCACATCTTTGCCTAGGTCCAATAGTGGACTTAAGAATCATTACAACCAGTCAATTGGCATGTAATGAAAGATCCAGGAAAGTACCAATTAGAGGATCCAAGTGTTGTCTCTAAATGCTCTAAATGCTCTCAAAGTTTTAATCCCTAGTTCACATAAAACTCTCTACTGAGCTGTTACCTAAGAAGACTAGACATTTCTAAGGAAAATGGAAGTCCAAAATTGTTACGGCAGGTCTCCCTGCCGGCCTCCCTGTCCTGCGGCCACGTGGGCCCACAGCCGCGCCAGCCCCAAATAACACTCAGAGACTCTATATTTGATACAATCCTGTTGGCCAGTTACCATTATAGTTAATGGGCTAGCTCTGCCTTAATCATTAACCCATTTCTACTTATCTAAGTATTTCCACGTGGTCGTCTTATGGGGAGCCGCGGCTGGCGTCCTGCTCCTTCCCTGGGCTACATCTCGACTCCACCTACTACTTCCTCTTCCTCCTCCTAGTCTCCTAGCCCCACCTATCTAGTTTTCTATTGGCCACAGGGCTTTATTAACAGTATGAGAAACATATATACAGAATCACATCTCCCATCACAAAATCAGATAGGCATTCTTCACAAAGAGATGTGGATAGAAAAAGTAAACCAACCACAAGGTCCCACTTCTTTGTTTCAGAATGCCTTATCTCCTTGCTAGGAAGAGATGTTCAAAGCATACACTCTTTAATAAGTGAAAGTTTATTGGGAAGATGTGGTTTGTTTATATGAGAGGCCTAAAACATCAAATTCATTTTTTAAATTCTCTATTCTTCTGGAGTAAGAAACAAATTTTATCTTCTTTTGCTCCTCTTTCTCCCATGCCAGCTAGCTTTTTCAATATGTTATATGGTGGCCATGTGAGCATGCTGTGGTATGAAAGGCTTGTAGGATATTAGGAAAAGTAGAAAGCAGTGGATACTCAGCAGAGTGCGTGTGTCCCCGCAGACTTTAAAGGAAGGCATTACCACGTGGCATCGGGACCACAGTCCAGCTCACTATGCCTTCCTAAACACAGCCCCGATTTTAGTAGCATGCTGTCTTGTCTCACAGATGACTTTTGCGTGAGAGAAGAACATTTATGTCCCTTCAGCCTGGAACATTAAAACAAATGCTGATAGTTCAAGGTTAATAGATGCATAAAACAAAAGTAATTCTGTGTCAAAGCTGAAATGACAGGCGATTTGACTTGAGGCAGCTTCACAATCACTCTTTCACGCGTGCTCCGTGCTGAGACCAGGCGAAGGCGTTATGTTTCTGACATTTACTTGTCAGGGAGGTATGACAATAGAGATTGTTTTCTATCTCTTCAGCTCCCAGATGTTAACCTTCTAGCTTTAGTTAGTAATTGGGGCTCTTTGGAGCTTTAACATTTTCTATTGATTCAATAGAAGCGATAACATTTCCAATCATAAGACAGTATTATAGAAATATCAAGCAATTCACCCATCAGAATGTTTGATAGCTGGGCTCACCGCATTAATTTCTGTCACCTTTGCCAGGAACCCTTTATCCTCCTTTTATACTGAAGGACACCTGGGGGTAGTTGCTGCCACTTTTATTGTTCAATAAAGTAGACAAAAGTTTCAATTAACAACCAAAGGGCCTCTAGGAAATTGTGAATGAGAATATATTTTACTCATTTACTGTATTTCTTTTTCTTAATGCGCCTTCTGTGGCTTCCAAGCCATATTTCACTCAGCATGTGCACACATGCACACATGCTCTCTCTCTCTCTCTCTCTCTCTCTCTCTTTCTCTCAGACACACACACATTCATAGTTATCCTAATCTGATGTAATTTATATTGAATTATTTAACAAAGGAGAGCAAAAGGAGACAATGAAGAGGCTGAGAATATTGTGAAACAAGAAATAAAATCTCAGTGGGAAAGGCAAAAGCTTCTGGTCTCCAGTCTGCAGAATTGAGGCAGGGGTCTCATTCACTGACTATGACTCAGAGATTGATATATGAGAAATTCCTCTTTCTCCAGGGAATGGAAACCCTTTCAAGAAAAAAAAATACATATCTGACAACATGTACTCACTTACTCATAGCGTTGTTATTCTGCTGGACATTTGTATCATGGAATTGAACTTTTAGGAGCAGGAGTATGAAAATGTAAATAGGAAAATGAATGACATGTGTGAAACAAACAAAAGATGCTTGTTTGACCTTGCAGACAAGATATCCTGTTTTGTCTTATTTTAGCCCAACATTTACACTTCTTTATTTACACGGTCTTTTCTGTACCTCTCCCATTACATCTTTAGTGGCATAAAGTGTTGTTAATAAAGAAGAAAAGAAAAAAAATTAACTTTTAGAAGGTAGTATACTCTGCATGTATAATCAGTCTTAGTACAAACACAGAGCAATCCCGGACTTACTCAGATTGTGCTACCCCATGGTACCCATCTTTGCTATCCCTCTCCCTATCTTGATGTTTTGTGAAATATCTATATTATCTTTATTATAAGATTCTTATACATGAATATAATTACTAGATTTAAAATACAAACATTGTTCCAATTCTAAAATCTTCTATGCTTCATATTTTAATATTTCAACAAAGGTCACATTGTTGATGCTTATGGATCTCTGGACTTGAAATGCCTATTTTCAAGGAAACTAGGGCATTTTAGTTAGTAGTAGAGGCTTTTTGAATTCTTCTGTAGGATTTTCCATAAACCCCTGGAGTGCAGAAAGTTGCCAGTTGGCCTCAGATCACATTCAGTTTCTTGAAAATAGTTTGACACTTTTGAAGCCATTCGCAAATTATCTCCTAAGTAATTATTCCAGAACTGTGCTTCATGCTTAGATTACTTGAATTGACCTGTAGTTAGCAGTAACTATTTGTTCTTCCTTTTAAAAGACACAGGAATGAAGAGACAACTCAGTGGTTTACAGAGGACTTTAGTTATTTTTTGCCAGAACACATGCTTGGCAACCCATAACACCCTGTGATTCCTGCCCCAGAACCATCTAATACCTTTGACTTCCTCAGGCATCTGCAGCACATTAGCATACCCAAACACAGATGCATATACAAACAAATAACTAAAAATAAAATCAAGTATTTTGAAAAGGAAACATTGATGTTATTTAATCATATAATTATTTTAATTAAGTGGATGAAGTTATACTTCCCCCAAAATAGATTAATCATCCATTTCACTCAGTCATTGTTTGATAATGTCATCAAAACAGAGACATGCTAGATGTTCATAGATGCTGGAAGTACAGCAAAGGAGATGGAGCATAGTTTCCACTCTGTTAATTTACTGATTAATTAAACGGGTCCTACCCACTGGGTTATGACATGGTCTAGCCTTCAATACCCCACAGTGGTCAGTGAGTGAGTGATGTCATTGATACCACCTGGGATATAGTAAAAAATGCATCCATGTGTACTGCCCAAGAAGCCTGTGATAGCAGTGAAATTTTATCAAACATCCCCAAGATAATTATAAATTCAATAAAATTCCTGCAAATTTGTTCCTTTTCCTCTGAACACGTTTATAGACATGCAAACACTTCATTTCTCTTCTGACCAACAATAATATCTTCAAGATCAGCTGGTAGCTGCTGTTGTTACCGTGACAAGTACCAAGGCCAAAAAAAAAAATTAGGGAGTAAGTAGATTTTTTGTCTTGTACCTCCTGTCCACAGTCCCTCATTTAGGGGTGTCAGGGCAGCAATTTACACAGGAGAGGCAGGAACTATGAATTAATACTGTTTAACGCCTTGTTCCCCAGTTTGTGCTTGACTACCTTTCTTATACTGTTCAGGACTCCTGCTTAGGAATGGTACTCTCCATAGTGGAGTGGGGCCTCTATATTAATTAGCAATTTCAAAAGTTTCCCATAGACATGTCTAAAAGCCAATACCATCTAGGAAATTCCCCGGCTGAGGCTTTCTCAAATAAACCATGATTATGTCAAGTTGACAGCTAGTGATAGCTAGGAGAGATGCTACTGTAGCCATTAGGTAGTTCAAGTCACATGACAAGCTACATAAGAAAACATTTCTCAGGCTACATACATAGGGAAGGGCCTAGGTCCTGCTCCAAATGACGTGACAGAGGTTGACAATCCCCTAATGGAGGCCTCACTCTCACTGAGGAGTAGATGGGGGGGGGGAATGGGATTTTGGAGGGGGGAAAGGGTGAGCAGGAGGGAGAGGGAACTGGGATTGATACGTAAAATAAAATTGTTTTAATGTAAATAAAAATTAATAAAACAGAAAAAAATTCCTCATGAACCACATTTATGTTTCCTTGAAGACAAATCTATCATAAAATTATCACTAATTTTCAAAATGATACCAATTGCCTATCACTATAAAAGTCTTAATATAATATTTTGTGCTTAATAAATACTTATGGGAAGAATTTGGAAAGCAGAAGAATATTTTGATGTAGTTGTGTAGACAATCTTTGGTTTGGTGGATGGAAAGGCTATGTTGTTTTAGCCCAGTCAACTCTACCTATATTGACTAAGGCCCTCTTTCTTTATCCATTCAGTTGACCGCCTCTTCTTCACCCAACGAGAGAGCCTCTCTTCTCAGAGCTCTATCAGGCAGCAGACAGACATTTCTTTTACTCACAGTACAGAAGTCAGATGCCAGTGTTCGTAAACCAAACAAATATGCAATTTGTCAGTCTACGGAATGAGTGTTTCTGCCCTAAGATTCAAAATGGTTTTCATTTACTCATGTAAAAAAGGAATTTCAGCTATAGTTGTAATATTTACTTATCCAGTTTCCTCATGATGGATAACAAATGTATCCAGAAACTCCATGCATCAAAAAGATGCCACTTCATAAACTGGCAATATAATTCCATATTTCAATAAAAACAGATACAATTCAAAATGCCTCAAATAGTTCCAAAAGCAATTATGGCATTTCAGAAGTAAACATTATGTACAAGTTCATAACCACCCATCAAAATTATTTCACTAGGGCATGTTAAGAAAGTGTCTGCTGCAATTTATGCATTTTGGGTTTTTCTTCTGAGAACAAAGTGCTTCTAGCAAGCACTACAGCCCGGCCTGTAGTCAAAATGCTTGCCATTTACCTAGGAAAATACATAACTTCTCTTAGCTGTGCTCAATTCTTTTGTTATAATGAAGGCATACAATTCACATTTTCATTCCAAGCAACTAGACTTGACCAGGACCATATGTAGAGGAAGTGTCTAAGATTAGCAGGCTTATTCCTCTGCCTAAAAGAATAGTGGCATAAGCTCCTTTTAAGGGCTGAAAAGGGCCATTCTTCATCTCCTGTCCAGAATAATGCTGAATTATTTCTCAACTACAAAGAATGTTTCATAAATCACAAAAGGAATAAATCTTATTAAATCAGTTGTAGATTTCAGAAAGCTAAAGGCAAGGTCTATTTTCTAAAGGACACTGCTGTCCTCAATAATTTTTTATCCTTTCACTTATTTAAGAAGGGACAATTTTTTGAGACATAGTTAAAAGAAATAAGAACATTTTCTCCCTTTTCATGGGAGGTCAAATGGCCAATAATAATGATAGTCCAGCCATCCAGCTGAAGTCAAATATCACAGCATAAGGCTTTTTCTATGTATAGGTAAAAGTAAGAATATATGATGCATAACCAATGCCAATACATGGCATTAGGTTTTATGTTAAAATTTTAAAGAGATAAATTGCTATACCTGTTAATTCCATTAAGGATAGTATAAAAAAAAAAACAAAGAGCCATATTTGAAACATTTGAAACATTACAAAGATATTGGAAAATAAGAAAATATAGTATACACAAAAATTAAACAGTAATTATTTCTTATGTATACAGACCTTACTCTGAAGCTGAGAAATGCTCACAGAACTCTAGTTTGTATTTTAGAAAAGAAATAACTAAGAACTTTACATATTACACGTATCACATTCAACAACGTAGATACTTTACAGCTGGCCCAGAGATGAAAAATACTCACAATGCAGGTATGTACTGCATAGATTTAGAGTCAACTCAATCTCTGCCACTTGGCCTCAGTTCAATTTAAAATCCTTGCAAATAGCACATTCCACACTTAAAAACATTGAGAAAATTTAAAAGCATTTTTCGGAGCAAGAGAGAAGGGTGCATCTGCAACTCTACCAAATAAGGAGTAGGAAATAGGAAGTGGGAAGTCCTAGGTCATAAACTGAAAAGCATTCAAACTCTTTTCATTCGCAGTGAAGATAAGAAGTGTCTGTGAAAGTTTAAAGGTGAATGGGTTTCATTTTGCTTCATCCTGGCACAAAAGTAGCACCATGCTATCCCTCTCTCTATGGTGTTTCACTGAGACATTCCTCTTATTATAGGATAGACTGAAACTAGTTGATGAACAATTTTTGATAATACACTGTAGCGTGTAACAATGTGGGTTGATAGTACAAGCTGACATAAAGGAAATGATTATTATAAAGGTGTTCACCATCTATGTAACTGCCACTTGTGCATTAAAATCATGGTGGTGAGAAAATGTGAACTTTATTTTCCTTTACCAATTCCATTAGGCCACTATTTATTGTTCTAGAATGTTATCGACATCTGTGACTTAAAGAATTGTCCCCATTTATATCTTCAACAAATATTTACTGTTTCACTGGGATGCCTGCTAGGATATAATTTTAGGAGGCTGAATACACTTTTCTTGCCAGACAACCAGCTTGTTTGTTTTTCTTTTCTTAAAATGAGAGACATGGAACCCAGGCCTTTTTCCTGCTGGGTAAAGCTCTCTACCATGGAGCTGCAACACATAGCCTCTGAGAAAATATGGTAATAGCCTTGAGAGTACATATAAAAGCTGGGAAAAACAAAACAAAACAAAAACAAAAAAAATAGCCTATATCATCAGGATGAAATTTGTAGCAGTAAAAACAATATTTAGGGTCACTATGAGACAGTACCTTACTGTCTCACGAGATAAGGAAACAAAATCAAGAGTGTTGTAAATATCAGGGGAGAGAATAACCATTGGCATTTGAATATTCTGTAGGTGTCCCCCAAGTCATTGCAAATTACTCTCTTGATTTTCTAGAGTTTTCTTTTACTATACACATTCTCAAATATTTTTAGAGGTGGTATCATATATAGTGGAGGTTGAACTCAACGTACGACATTGCTAAAAATGATGACTTTGATCCTTCCTCCTCCATCTCCAGCATGCCTTGACTGCAGGTGTGCATCACTGTATCTCTTTTTGGAAATGCTAGGATTGAACTCAAGGCTTCTGGCATGCTAGGCAAGCAGAACTCTACCATCTGAGCTGCATTCCTAGCACCTGTGACTTTCAATATTTGCTTTCATACAGATAAATTGAAATGTGTAATGAATATACTACTTCAAAATTAAATTCTACTTGGTTTTACTAGAAGTTGTTCAAAAATAGTTAAGAGTCTTCTTAGGACTGAGAATTGGAAAAAAACAAAATACAGTTATTTAGTCTTAACATGGCATGAGTAAACTCTGTAAGAACTGCCATGCTTGGGGATTGTTAATTTCTATATCTTTTGCAAATAACAAAGAAGACTATAAAGTATAACTGTTACATAACTTATCTCTGAAGACAGAACCATTGCTGAGAGATTGAGTAAAAGAGAACATTAATTATTTTACTATAAGCTGCTAGACATAGCCTTAGGTATCTAATGTTAGTCTTTTGCTAGACTCAACCCTTATAAGACAATGAAGAGGGTATCACAAGTAAGGAATAAATCTAACCCAAAAGTAGTATACATGCCAGTGGTATGTATACAAGACTTAGGATGCTTACTTACTATGCTGTTGAGCACTGAGAACACATAAGGCACAGCTCTTGTTTTCTGCCTGCATGTTCCAAATGCACTGGGCTTTCTACATTCTGGGAAAAAGTCTCCCTGTGTAGACATGTACAGAGACCGAAAGACATACGGGCAACATGAAAGGCTATACTCAAGGGGACACTGTTTCATTAAAGGCCTTTTTTTTGTGATTGTGAATAGGAAATATTATGGAATTTTATCAGTGGGGATTATGTTCTATGGTTGTGGTGGATGTTGTACTTAGAAGACATGGGTGAAGAGCACATGGGAATAATCAGTTATGAGTTTAGAAATTTGTCATCTAAATATCTTACAAAATAAAAAAAACGTTTTAAGGGAAAAACAGTATCACAAGCCTAGCCACAGGGCACATTCCTTAAGGAAGATGTCTCTACATCTTTGGAGAAGACCAGATCTCAAGCCAGGATGCCATATGCCATATTGTAGGATTGAAATGAACTCTTTTGGGTGGGGAACTATGAAACAGACAAACTATGATTCTGAAATACCCTTCCAATTGGTGACCCTGAAACATGCAGGCTTGTTCTTGGGGCTCGGTTTTCCTCTAAGCTGGGAATAGGTCTGAGAAATCAAGGTCATTGATGATTATTCTAATTACTGCAATAATGTAGAGACAGGGATAGTATAGGCATGCAAATCAGGCTGCTTGACCAATAAGATGACATGGAGTTCATCAGTAGAAAATAATTTATACAGGAAACAAATGATTATCGCATCACTCCAGCCCCAAGTATGCAGAACCTACAATACTGATGGTCTCCGAGACTTGAAGGGGCTTTCAAGCCCCAAATCAATCCTTTTCCCGTCATATCTGCATCTGTGACCACAACCAAAAGGGCATGGTCAGTGCTACAGGTGGGGATTGTGTGAATATATTAACTAAAATTCCCCTTTCAGTCTAAAGAAGATTTGTGCTTGATAAAAAACTACATACAATGATAGCAAATATCAAGTGTGCTCTAGGAGAACAAAAGGTAAAAACATACACAATTTAAGACCTACTGCTCATTAAACAACATATATCAATGGGTAAGAATTACATGTCCAGTCCAAGGGTAAAGGCATAACAGAGATTACTACGAAGGAAGCTGTCCTAAACTGGAAAGTTAAATCTTGAACCTAATATTTCTATCTAGGAAGAGAGGACAATAATTGTGACAGTCTAAACTTCAACCTCATCAAAGACCTGAGAAGGAAGATAACAATACTAGGGTAGGCAGGAAGTACAAGCCAGTGACTTCCTGCATGTGCAAGGAAAGACAGACAGTCTGGACCGTCACCCAAAGTCTCACAGTAGTGAGGGGCAATCAGCTTTGGTCGGCTTTGGCTAAGGCCTAGTGTAACTGACTGATAGAAGCAGATGCAGGAAGGTTGAAAGACTCGCTTACCCTGACTTGGCAAGGTTTAGTGGTCTTTAAGTTTATCTCCTACAAGCACAGTAAGACAGCATGTCCAAAGTCAACTGTTGAGGTGGAGGCAGTTCTTTGCTCAAGAGGCCCTTAGCAGAGGAGAAAATGAACAAGTGTCATAAGTGCCCAACATACTCTCAGGAATAGGGCAGTGCTGTAAGGAGCAATAATGTCTCATATCAATGGAGTACTACACTAAAACATTTAAATGCCAGGTCTTTGCAGTATTTGAAGATCAAATATCTATGGCTGACTAACTTTATAGGTATAAGACACATGGGTAACTATCATCTGTAATTCTCAGAAACATAGTTGCTCAATAGTTGAAACTTCCAAAATAATTTAGCAAGGACAATGACTTCAAAAATGTAACTATAGCTGGACATTGGTTGTGCAAGCCTTTAATCTCAACACTTGGGAGACAGAGGCAGGCATATCTCTGTCAGTTAGAGGTCAGCTTGGTCCACAGAGAGCATACAAGAACAGGCTCCAAAGCAATACAGAGAAACTCTGTCTAGAAAAAAAAATACAAAAAATTATATATAACAGAGATAGAACTAAAATGTCTTAACTAGAGGTAGAACTATAAAGTTCAATATGACTACATATACTAAGTTGTATCAATATACAAAATATACATAAAGATAGTTTTATATTTGTGTGTGAGACATTGTAAACAGAATGAAATCCCTATATAGTCAACATACAAAAATCTAACAATTCAAGTTATCTGCAGATAATAGTTGCTTCCCATACATACCCTAAGACTTATCTAAAAGAGATTCCAGAGTCTGAGCTTACCATTCATACCCAACCCTACACATGTTAAAACCAACCTTAAACAGGTGATAATTATCCCTTAATAAGGAGAGAAATAAACCAAAATACTCTTAATTCCAACTGTAGGTAATGGGAGCATTGTTTTCTTAGAAATACTTCCTGCTGAAATGGGGTGATGATGCCGCCATGGGATCCTGTAGAAAATAAAATAAAGCAATGAAATCTGGAGTCGATTAGCTGTAACATTTGCAGCTAATTTCTGTGAGGCAGGAGATGGTTGACTGAAGTTCATATCTGAATCTCTGGCTAAGGTATAATAAGAAGATGCACTGTTTCAGATAGCTAGTCTGGAACTGTCTAGAGCAATATAGTTCCAAACTGGTCTTAGTGTTGTTTCTAGTTCAAAGACATTAAGTGGAATCGATGAAGTGGGGCCCCATCTTCTTTATGGTGAGTCTAAAGAGATTTTTTTTGTTCACTGTGGAAGACTTAAATATTAATATCAGCACAGAAGGTTTAATATGTTAGCATACAGGGAAAGGAAACAATAAAGATAAAAATAAGTATGAGGAAAATTAGGATTTTAGAGAGAAAACAGTTAAGACAATAGTAGTCCTAGATTTTGTTTTCTTCTGTCTTACATCAAATGGCCTTTTGATATTGGACAAAAACTCTGAATTTTATTTGAACAACATGTTTGAATTTGGAGAAGGAGGGCCAAATCCAACTACAAAGCTGGCTTTGATATTTATGTGAATTGGGACTATGACTGTACTGGGAAGTAAGAAGAAAAAGTTTATTATAAAGAGTTTACCATGTGAACATATTAATACAATAAGTTAGCTGATGGTTCTTTCTGGATAGCTATCCTCTTTTCTTCAGGCATCCACAAGTTCAATGTCTTTTGGATTCTAAAGATGGTGTTTTCTGTTTTTCCTGTAAAGACAAGAAGAGAACATTCTCCTACATTTGTGAGGTCTCTGTACAACTTGTGGAATATATCTTGGTGGATGACCTATCATTTCTCTTTACCCAGAGGTTTTTCCTGTTCAAATCTGGTCAATGTCTTTTGGATTCTAAAGATGGTGTTTTCTGTTTTTCCTGTAAAGACAAGAAGAGAACATTCTCCTGCATTTGTGAGGTCTCAGTACAACTTGTGGAATATATCTTAGTGGATGACCTATCATTTCTCCTTACCCAGAGGTTTTTCCTGTTCAAATCTGGTCTTGATCAACATTAATGATATCCAAAGATTTTTTTCTCCTGTAGAAACAAAGGCAAAACCCCAGGTCTGGGAAATCATGGTCATTGAGGATTCTTCTAGTTACTGTAATAATGTAGAGACAGGAATAGCTTTCCTGGAACCTGTAGACTGACTTGTGTTATTAGTGCCTCACAAGGAATCACTAACCACGCAAATGACATGAAGGACAGTTTCATTGCATGCTATTTGATTTTGACAGGAAATGGGTCTATTCGGCATTAAGCAAACAGTTTATTTGCAAGACATGCTTTTGATACAACTATATTAATTGCCTTTTCAACCAAATTCTCATCATAGAAAAAGAAGTCTGACACTCTGCCTCCAGGAAGGATGTTTATAGGCGGTTTTGAGGGGATCTCTGCCTATCCACCCTCTTAGAATCAGTTTGGATACTTGCAAAGCAGTCTTCTAAATTTTTTTTCATTTCTTCTTCTTCTTCTTCTTCTTCTTCTTCTTCTTCTTCTTCTTCTTCTTCTTCTTCTTCTTCTTCTTCTTCTTCTTTTTCTTCTTCTTCTTCTTCTTCTTCTTCTTCTTCTTTTCTTCTCCTCCTCCTCTTCCTGCTCCTACTTCCTCTCCTCGTTTTCCTCCTTCTTCTTTTTCCTTTCTCTTCTTCTTTTTCTTTTTCTGATTCTCTTTGTCATCCTTCTTCTTTGTCCTCCTCCTCTTTCCTCTTCCTCTCTCTTTTCCTCCTTCTCCTTTTTTTCCCTCTTGATCCTCCTCATCCTCCTTCTTCTATCTCTTTATTAATTCTCATTGAGTTTATTTTTATTGTAGTTTCAGGAACTTCTAGCAAGGTGGCAGAAATGTTTCTTGCCTGGTCTAAATTCCAGTCCATAAGAAACTGGATTTTAGTGTGTCGCTCCTGAAAGAAATGCTAGTTACTTAGACCGTTGTTTGTATTTTTCTCTAGTGCAGAGTTCTAGAGTAGAATGCTAAAAGAAAGTGGGAATGTTAAATATTTAACTGCATGGTTATTAAAAGTTCCTCGCTAATGTTGCTTTATTTTGCTTGATAGTTTTTTTAATTTTTTAAAAAACAATTTTATACAAAGTTCCTCAAATTTCTGTTACTTTAAAAGTTTGTGTTTCTTAGTCAAGCTGAGAAACTGGTGAACAATATTGTGGATGAAAGATCTTAAAATATCCCAAATTTTGTTAGTTTTTTTGTGACATCTGATACATCAAATGAGAACTTTATTGATACTAGACTCCTTTCAAAGTATTTAAGGTGTTATTTGAAAAAAAAAACTTCAACTTAATCATATGTTCACATAAGGATAAAATTTCTGTGCCTAACCAAATAACACAGTAGTAATTAGGCATTTTCAATAAAAGAGAAAATTACCAATGAATATATAATGTAACTAGGAGAGAGACTGAGAGCTAGAATACTTGAGGGTGGACAGGATAAAATTATCTATGACAGTCATGGAAAACCTTGGCCCAGATCCACTGTTTCCTACTAGGGACATGGGATTTTATAAAAATCTCTCTGTAATAGTTTTAGCTACATTATCTACTGTGAAGATTTCCTGGGAAAGTCCACACCTGATAGAATAAGGAAACTAACATTTAGGGGGAAAATTTCAACATTTGTATCATTTTTCCTTTTTCGATTAGTTACTCTACTTAACTGGATACCCACATTATTCTTGTTCAAGCATTTGATCTATAGATATAGTTAAATACAGCTTTTTTTTATTGTTGACAAAGTCCTCACAAGAAGTTAAGATAGTATTGGCCTTTTTATTTCCAATCCCAAAACACATCTTTTGGCTTTATTTCAATTAGATACATAAGACAACACTACTGATGTCAGGCTGCATAAGTAGTCTTAGTTTTGAACACAATTCTCTTCAACAGAAAATTTCCATTTAGAGAAATAGTGCTTCTGAAAGTATTAACAACGGAGGTACCACAAGTATGGAAAAAGAGACAAAAAGGCCATCATGAATGACCAGGAAGAATGCCTATTGAAGGGAACATGCAAACTGACCCTAAAGTTGAGAGCATACTTCTCAAGGACAAGGGAGTGTACAGAAATACTAGCTGGAACCAGCCTGGGCAAAGGGCCTTCAGGTGTGCCCCTTCCACTTTGTTTTTTTCTTTTTTTTTTAAGACAGTTTCTCTGTATTGTATTGGAGCCTGTCCTGGAACTTTCTCTGTAGACCAGACTGGCCTCCAACTCACAGAGATCTGTTTGTCTCTGCTTTCCAATTGCTGAGATTAAAGGTGTGTGCCACCAATGCCAGGTCAGCCCTCCAGGTTTTATACATTTAACTTTACTTAAGACATTATTCACTGTTGGCAACTTCTGGAGCCAAAGTGCAGGATCTGAAGCAGGAGTCTGTGTGTTTATAAAGTCAGACAGGAATCAAGTTTGGAAAGCAATAGTGGAAATCACAACCTTCTTCTAGAGAAATGCTCCAGTGATAATCATGGAACTGTTAGCATAGGGCAGCAAGTTTCTTCACAAGCTCTTTGTTTCCTAGACAAAAGAACTTGAAAAAGAGCCCAGGGTATGATAAATGGTCTATCAGTTAAGAGTGCATATGTCTCTTGTACAGAACTCAAGTTTAGATCTAAGCAGTTCACGGCTTCTGATGATGTCAGCTCTACAGGATACTAAGCCTTTAACCTCTACAGGCACCTGTAGCACTCAAACACATATATTTGCACAAAGATTCAGAGACATATACACAGACATACTTAAAAATAAAATAAATCTTAAAAGATGTTGGCCCATAAGGGAACTTTGAAGGGTTTATTTATTGGGCTAGAAAAAAACACACACACACCACAGCAGGCAAGTTTGAGAATATAAATATCTTTGTAACTTCTTGAAGTCAGGAAGTAGAAAGAGGAGAAAGAAAATTGGTTATGTGTTCTGAGCTACAACTCGAGAAAAAGCAGGCTACCTCAGCAATGGAGGACTGCCAGCAACTTTATGGACTGAAAGAGTATGGGGATTATAAGCACATACCTCTTAAAGGGACTATTTAGTCTCTTATTCTTTCTTTGAAAGTATATATTTTTGCATGATCTGATGTGTGTACATATGTACATATAGGAACACACATTAAGAGGTTTGAAAACCTTGTTATTGAGAGAAAGAGTCTCTGGGAAATGTCACATGATTCACTAGTATGGTCCTATAGTGAACTCTTACCAACTTTATAAGAAGAAGAATGAGACCAGATTTACAAATGAACACATATTTCCAGTATCCTACCACACGAGATTCTGAGATATCCAGAATTACTGCAGAACTGCTACCAAAATGATATTACCAGATGTGGACTAGACTTTCACTTAGAGAAACATGAGCTTAAGCAGGTAAAATTGCTTTATAAAGTACATTGTTTTAAGGTGAGAGTAATGTGAACCCAACTGTGTAAATGGAGGGAAGGGAAGGGAAGAATTTAATATGCTGATAATAAAGAGAGCTGAGCCAGCCTCAGAAATAGCCACCAAAGGAAACAATGTCCAAACAAGCAACTTAAGAGGCTCTAGGAAACAGAAGTGGGCAGATACATTAAAGTTGAAATGTCCATTTGTGGTGGGAGTTGGTAGTAACTCAAGAAAGATAATTTCATAAGATGGGCAGTAACTAAAATTCAGATTGTCACTCTAAGTGAATGAAGTAGACAAAGAATTTTACCAACAAGAATGGCACAATCACAGAAGTACCCAATGTTGTCCAGCTGACTGCAGCACTCTTCCAGGATTTAGCTTAGTTGTCTTATTTGATACTGTACAACAAATTCCCAACCAGAGCATAGTCCTGCTCTAATGTTTGTCAGTGAGAAGGGTCAGAGAATGGTGGTAAAGTTCTGACATCAAATGGCAATCAGATGTTTGGGTCTCTGGTTTCTTGGCTCAGGCTGTCAACTTGAGGATGTTTGATGGGAACATTTAGGTTCTCAGCTGCAATCCCAGTTGAAATGTTCACATCTAAAAGAAGTTTGTCTTTCCAACTTTCTGAACTGTTCCCTTGGACTAGAAGGGTAAAATGCATTATCTCTTGCTATTTCATTTTTATTAAAACTGTTTGAACTTGGAAATGAGGCCTGATGGTCCCATTTTCAGAAGGCTGAAGGTCACTGGGTGTTTCTGTTCAAAAAGAGAAAACACAGTCTAACCCCTGTGGCACCATAATCGAAAGAAATAGTGTGGTGATTACAGCCCTGCGCTGAGCTGGCGGCAGCTACAAATACTGGGACCGAGTTTGATAGGGTCTTGTAATACCTTGTAACACAGTATCATTCCTCACAGTTCCAAGGTCAATGTCTCTTTCTCAAATACCATTTCGGACCTGTAATTGTTCATCTCCATGCCAGCAATTACTGGGATTGATCAGTCTGTAATTAATGCCAGACTATTACACTTTTTAATTTGTAGATTATGCAGCTGCGAGCGTTCTCACATTTTTAATTTGTATATTATACAGCCACAAATGTTTACAATGCCCTTTTTAATCTCCTTACACTACCCCTGCCATTATTCACTATAGATTAATGATCCCCCGGATGCAGGGGTTTATTTCATTTACCACACTTACCAGGAGAGCAGTTAACATTAGTGTGCTCTGTTACTTAATGTCTTCCTCCAGCTGCTGTTGAACACAGTTTACCCTTTAAAATAGTGCCAGCCAGTTATTTTTCCCCTACTTTTTTAGCTCTCTTGTCACCAACAATATGACTCTGTGGTAATATTATACATTATTCCTAAATTTATTTCAACGGGCTGAATCAGAGATACTTAAATGATTCACTTTAAATATCACAATGACCTGGACTCCCTCTCTTTGCATCGACTCTATCTTACAGCCTATCTGGGGGTGAGGGTGCAACAGTAAACTTCCATGTTTCCCATGCCTCATTTTAATTTCACAACAGCAAGTTAGATACATTGTTAATGACATTTGATGCAGTGGTAATCTCCTTATCAATTAACTAAGAGTACAGGTGATAGGTGTTGTCCTATAGTACATAGGGAAGCTTTAGGAGCTTTAGGGAGATGCTGCCACTGCCAGTCAGTCATTGTGGAACAAATATTTCCCACAGAGGAGAATTCTAACTCATGTGAGGTAGGAAGGAGGGCACAAGTAAATCTCTGCTGCCATTTACCAGGCAAGCAGGGTATCTTACTGGTCTGGATTGCCAAGGAGACTGGCCAAAAGCACAAGGGTTCCTAAATATCCCCACCTTTAGAACACTAGTACCATGAGTTTGTGCCAACATAGAGACTTTATTTTCATAAGTTCTAGGAATTAAACTCAGGTCCCCAAGCTGATACTGAAGGCATCTTACTGACTGAGCTTCCTCATAAGATCCATAACTGTCTCATGGATAAGGCACTGGGGCCAGTGTCAGTTGTCATAGCTGCACAACAATCAGGGGGACTCACAGCACCCACATGTCAGAATTCTTCACAGCAGATCTTGTGAGAAAGTACAACATTATTACTTAGGTTGAACATGAGGAAAAGAGATGGACCCCATAATCAAAATATTTATTATCCTCCTTGTAGTCAAGAGTAAATAAATGTGAACAATTGACAATAACCTATGTACAACTAAATACAGAAATCAAATGACTACAGGCCCAGTGAGAAGGATGTTTGAGGTATGTGACAACATGCACAGCTTTAAAATTGATTAAGGATTTGGTGAGAATAATGACAGTGAATTCAGGAGGAGGAGGAACCAGAGGCTGAAGGCAGGGAGGAACTCCCTGCACAGAGAATACAGAGGGGAAGGCAGTTACATTGACTCATTTTACAGTATATCCAAAAGAAAAAGGAGAAGAGAATGGCTCCAAGATGGTTCTAGGTAGATGCAAGCTAGATCCAAACTGGAAGGTACAAAATTTATATAATAATATTCCTAGAGGAGATAGGGATCCACTCTGGCAGAATCTTCTAGGGTGTTTTGTTGGTTTTTGATGTTTTCTTTGATGATGGCTGGTTTTATTATATGAGTACTAAAATCAAAATAAATTTTGAGTGAAATAAAATGCAGACATAGATATTGAATCACTTTGGAGGTAGGTGAATTCAGTCAGGGGAGATCATAAACAATGTCCCCTGCTTGCCCCTTCTTCATATGTTATGCCCTGTAACCTTCACTGGCCACTTCTGTGTTCCTGTCTTGCACATCCTGTCTTAATCTTACACAGTGTCTTCTCATTTTTATAGCCCTCTCTCAAATGGTTAGAGGCACAGTAGACAGTACATAAGTAAGTAAGGTCATCTTTGGGTGAGTCAACACGTTTGGCATACCAAATTGAGGCATGATCAAGCCCTTCCTTCCTGTACCAAGGCTGAACAAGGTATCCCACCATATGGAATGGGCTCCAAAAAGCTAGTTCATGCCCCTGAAATTGGTCCTGGTGCCACTGCCAGCCCCCATCCCCACATGATCAAGTCACATAATTCACTTCCATGTAGGTTCCATGGTGGTCAGTTCACAGTCAGTGAGCTCCCTCTGGGTAAACTGTCACTGTGGTTTTCCCCATCTTGGTTTTGTCTCCCATTGTTCATAAGACCTACTTTCTCTCCCTTCAACCAAACTTTCTTGATGTTTCCTTTTTAAATTCTTTTTTAAAATAGAGACATAGGCCTGAATTGATAGAGTAGGTAAGGGTTTTTGTCCTTATTTTCAAACATTTTCCCCTATGTCAAATACTGGAACAACAGAAAACAAATATCTAGAAATGAGAGAAAACATTATAGATACAACTAGCATAAAGAGAAAACTGGAAAAGGAGGATTTTTTTTTTTTTTACTTAGAACTCAGTTATCTTCGTCTTACTCTAACATCATCTTCTTGCAGAAAGAAAGGAAAGAAAAAGGGAAGTGAGATTACACAAACTGGTGGAGAAAGGAGCAAATGTCAGGATTCAGAAATTGTTAGGATTAGAAAGGAACAATTGTGGCTCAAGGGTGCCATCCAGCCAAGGCAAGCCTGCCAGTCTGCCACCAAAAAGTATAATAGCACAGGCCATGCACTTCTGCTCTGAGCCCTGCCTGAAAAGGAATCTCAGACCTTTTCAACTTCAACATGAACTGAAGTCATATCCACTGTGTGACTAACAACACAGCAAAGGTACAGGGGGTACCTTTGCTATGTTGCTATGACCACCACAGTACTACTAAAAGCAACATCTATGAGGATTCAGAATTACAGCGTGTAAGTTGTGCCCTCAATAGAATTAAAACCCTTATGTCATCTTGCTAACAGTGCTATAACCCACCGTTTCTTCTGTTCCTCTTTTAAAACAAGTTCATTTTGAGATTATGGCTGCCTAGTTATTTTTCTATCATGAAGAGGGACCATGACTAAGGCAAGTTATAAAATAAAGCTTTTAATTGGGGGAATTGTTTAGTTTCAGAAGGTGAGCTCATGATCATTATTACTGGGAGTATGGCAGCAGGTAGGCAGATATGATGATGAATGTTGAGCAGTCACTGAAAGCTTATATTTGACCCACAAGTAGAGGCTGAGAGAGATGACAGGGAATCGTGTGGGCTTTTGTGAACTGCAAGCCTTCCTCCAGTGACACAATACTTCCCATAAGGCCATACCTCTTCCAACAAAGCCACACCTCCTAATATAGCCCAACCATTTCACCAACTAGGAAACAAACATTCAAACATATGTTCTATTATGGGAGCTATTATCATTCAGACTACTAGAATGACTCCAGACTTTATGGTTCTCCTTTAAGAAATTAAGAAAATTAGCCACAATAGAGAATACATTGAAGCCTTTGGTTAGTCCACAGTAGAGGATAAATGTTGAAAACATCAGTCAGTCTTTAATGAAAGACATTGAATCACCATTTGACCTTGAAATGAGTTCATAGAGAAAAGTATTTGTCTACTCAGTTTTTATCTTCTCTTTGAATATGAGAAGTTTCCACAATGATTCATATCAAGAATGCAATATTTGGAATATCGCTGAGCTCCCCAAAATTGGTTCCTTCTCACCATCTTCCATTGCATGTCTTTTCCTACTGAGATTAGGGAAAGAATAAAACATAGCCTGTTACTGAAGGAGGGATTACTGCTCTATATTGTCACTCACAGCTCATTAACCTCAAAACCTGCTAACTAAGAAAATCCCCTCTAATGAGGTTTCCCTTGACTGCACCAAAGAGCAAAAGGTCTGAAAGTTTTCCCTATTACCAATGTTCATCAAATTATTGTACTGTAATTAAAACAGAACATTGAGACCAAAGAAATACAGCAGAATAAAATGCTTCAAATTTGGTTTAAACTTTAAAGGGACCCCTTGGAAGACTTCTGCTACATTTGGTTGTCTTGAAGTCACTGAGACTCAATTAGTTTAGAAAAATGATGTTCTTCAGTCCACTGGTTTGTTACTGGTACCCCCAGGAAAGAGAGATATAGCCAGGTGGTATATAAAGAAATAATAGATGTGTAATATTTACTCATCCCAAAAACCTGTCTTATCATTTCAGCAATAAAACCCTCTTCTTCTGTTACTGCTACATCCTGTCCAATGGCTCCATCATATCTTATTGGTTGAGAATAATCAGTCTAGTAAGAACTGAGGTTGAAGTAGCTTGAAGAGGCTTATTTCAATTCAGAGTTATTTGTATGGTGCTATCACAGAAATGTTAAAGAGATGAGATGCTTATAAAACAAATAGAAGGGGAACAGTCCCTGGAGGAATTTTAGTGTGGTGAAGTAGTTACAATTAAGTATGCTTACCTCTGAGCTCTGAGTTTTTAAATGCCCAAAATGCAAATAATAATTACCTATTGTAGCTTTCTTAGAAGCTTGATTTATGTGTGGAGAATGTCCTCCAAGGAGCAGAGTAAAGAGGTAGGGTTTGTAGATTTCAAAGTGAAGGCTGAGAAGGGAATCCAACTTCTGCTTTCATAAGATGAGGGTTTTCACTGGAGGCAGGGCAACCTTGACAACATAATCCTGGAAGACTAATTAAGAAGCCTAGAATTTCTAGAAACTCATTTAATTTATGTTTGAGACATTAAAGGTAAGTCTAATTCCACAAAGGAAGATTAAACACATGATATTCACTAGCCTAAACACCATCACAATTTGAAAAACATAGAGATTCTGCATATGGAGAATACTTCTGTGTTACAGTTCCATTAGTTCTGAACTATTTAGGCATACCCTCTCTTTACAGGAATTTTATGTCAAAAAGAAAAAAATATATATGGACCATTCCATAGTATAGCAGAAATATACAGGTTGTAAGCCAAATTGCATTTATCCATAGTCACCACGCACACACACACACACACACACACACACACACACACACACACACTATCCTATCTTCCTTGAAACTGCAAAATTGCCTGTTGATAGAGAATGCTAAGATGTTTTTACCCTGTACCCAGCATAGGAAGAGGAACAGATCAAATAAATGGTGAACACTCTAAGCCCTGATAGTCAATGGATACTGACTTCAGTCTCAACTCTGCACAGAATCCACACCCTGCAATTCCTACAAACTTTACCCCAAAGTCTTGGGCTCAGATTCCAGACCACTGTCTGTTAAGAGAAACAATGTATTTATGGTATATGTACAGTTTCCTGCTCTTATAAAAATGTAACTGTCTTCTTACAGAAAACAAATGTTTAAATATTTCCCTAATGTAGCCCCTCAGTATGTAAGTATCAAATTAATATATCTTGGATATTATTGTGTTAGATTTCCTTATTTTTAAGGTAGTTATTGAAACTGATGGTTTAAGTTTCATAAAAATTACTCAAATCAATTTGACTTTGAACTTACAAACAATTTTCAACAATTTATGAAATGGTTGTTTTAAACATATTTCTATACTTTGTGTTAGGAAATTCTATTCTCAGCATTGATAATTATAAAATCAAACTATCAGTCAACTTTGAAAAATGCTCAAGATGTTCTAAATACTACAGTTTTAAATATTCAGCAAAGGCTGAATTCTTTATGTAAAGAAAGTACATTTATCTTGTTAGAACTCAAATTTTCTACCAATTTCAATAAATGCTAAGGTTTTATGAATACAAAAATATTACAAAATAAATTTCTTTATAAATCAGTATTATTGCTATTGCAAACAATTTATTTTTCCTACAACAGAATCTTGAAACTAGAACATAAAATACTATGATAATGAATAACAAAAATCACAAATATTATTTTCTACCAATATCAATGCTTCTAGAAAATTCACTGCAAAGAAGATTGACAGATTCCCTATTCCATGAACTAAAAGCCCCCCTCAACCCTTTTCTCTTGATCATTATGAAAGCAGAGATTTTGAAGCTTTCTTTTATTGCTGAAGTTAATTCTTCATCTTTTCATTGGATTGGCAAATACATTAGTCCTTAATTCTTTATCTATCCTGAGGTTGCCTACTGGAGAAGGAATTGATTTTATGGGTGAGAACACCCCAAGTTGTATTTGAAGAAAAAGAAAAAAGAAAAGAAAACATGGTCATCCAACTTTCTTAGATTAAATTAATCTAAGAATATATTTAGTTCTGAAGAATTCAGTAGAGTATCATCACAAGGGTTGGAATATGAAAAGACCAAGTTTTAAATATGAAAGTATATAAATATACTTTGAGAGCTATATTAACTTAGTCTTTTCTCCTGGATTCAGCTCCAGAAGTACGAAATACAAAGAAGCCATGGGTAAACAGAGGACTGTTTTGTTTTCCAATTTTTTAAGTTATTATTCTTATTTTATAATTTTTATTGAAAACACATTCTTATCTAATAAAATACACCTTGATTAAAGTATTCTATCCTCCATTCCTTCCAGGTCCTTCCCACCTCCTCTCTTCCCCACATTCACTCCTTCTCTGTTTCCTCCTCAGACAATAAAAGGTAGGCCTCCAAGAGAAAACAGCCGAAAAACAAAACAAGATACAATGAGAAAAGGCAAAGCCTTCACCTCAAGCAAAATGCAAGAGATACATAGACTTGTATTTTTTGCAATATTTCAAAAACACAAAGCTGTCAGCTAAAACATATAAAGAGAATGTCTGCTGTAGATCAACGCAATTCTCATTCTTGATACTTTAGTCTTTGTGAAAAATCTTAGTTGATTTAGTAGGCCATGTTATCCAGGTGGTAACCATCCCCTCTGAATTCTTGATCCAAAGAAACTTGCTTAATTGACAGATATTTAAATTTTACAAAAATCTCATATGGCACTAAATAATTTAACTTATTGGTAGTGACTTTATTCAAAATGTAGCAATTATGTTTGTCTATAAATATGCATACATATATGAAAACAATATATTTATATAAATTTTCATAAATATATATGAAAACAGTCATGGGGCCTAGTTTGGGAACTATATCTGGCCAGATCTTGTTATTGTCTACTGTTGTGAATGGAAATCCCCTTAGTCATGCATTTAAGTCGTCATTTGAACATATTTTGTAGATAGAGAACATGGCCACCACATAATAAGTGAGATAATGTATGTATCTAGAATTGAAATTATAGATCACATTCCTAACAGGAACAAGAGATAAAATAGTTAACTTAGTTCTTATCTTTCAAAGGCCATTTTCAGTGATGAGGTAGGAAACATTTTTAGTGTTACGAAGAAAGAAAATCATTATTTTAGGACACAAGGAGCTGAGACTGACAAGAGGTCTGACAAGAGGTGTGGCTCTACTATTACCTGGAATACTCACTTCCTAAAGACAAACTTTGTGGCCTTCTTGGTCTTGATTTAGTATCAAAAAACAGAATTTCCTATTTGATTTCCAAAATTCACTTGGACTTTCGATTGCTGTTATGCCCTCAACTGTGTACTTCATAGAAGGACCATTATTGCTGAATGCCCTCTGCTTAGACATATGAGTATTCATCATGTCTGCCTTCATTTAGATCCTTATTACGTTTTTCATGTTGACCTATACTACTTGTTAAACCTATTAGATATCCATATATCATAAGTCTTAAAATGGCAATACTATAGTAAGATCTGTTTAATGTGTATTGTTATTCCCATAATTCAGCTAATATTTGAGCTGTATTGCCACATCAGCCCCAGTGGAGACAGTGTAGCAACGGCTGAGAAATCTCAGTGGCTACCTGTCCAGAGGTTTGCACCACACGTGGTTATGCCTCCTGGGGGAAAAGTGGTCCAGGTCCCTGCAGGTACTTGCTTGGCTGACTGTTTGGAACGGGCGCCAGATGTATTTTGTGCTATGTTAACAATAATGCTTTTTGATTATGAATGTTTTGGCCTGTAGCTCCACTGTTAGTCCAATGAAGCCTAGAGAACATTCAGATATAGTTTCAAGAATTGAAAGAGTTGCAGAAGAGCGATCAGAAGATGAATGCCCCCTGTGTCCTCAACCACAAGACCCATGGCACCAGTTGAGCAAACAAGTGTCAGCTCAAGGCCTGAGAAATTAATAGGGTTGAAGCTGTATGAATTTGCCCGCAATGTGACCCTGCCTGAAAATAGCCCACCCGCAGCAAAGCTGCTGTGGGATTTACTACAAAACTCTAACTTGTCTTTTGGGGACCTTAGGGCCCCTAAAACAATGCAAGAGTTCTTGTCAATGCTGTTGTAAGTTTACTGTTCAAATACAATGACTATTCTCTAAACTCAGTGAACCAAATGTCTGGCAAGCTTACCACAGCAGGCCAAAATAGAAGGAGTTCCCCTGGCTATGTACTTGTGATTTCATGTTTCAAGGGAATTATTGATGTGCATTAATTTCTGTAGAATATATGTAATTTTCTTTGAATTGTGGCCAAAGATCTGTTCTTTGAACTTTCTGATTAAAAACCTGATAATCTGAAGTAAAAATTGCAGCAGTTCACAAACCTCCTCAAGTGTGTTTGTGTCTGTCTGTCAAGCCGAAGCCACTCCTGACCTGGTCATCTGAGTCTTGGTCTCCACGCAGACCTGTTACCCACTGAGCAGTCTGGGGCACTGTATCTTGATTGTCTACCAAGTGTTCAGTGATGATGAAGTGCTATGATGTATTCCACCTGCTAGAATTCTGTACGCTTTGGTCTAAACATTGACACAGACAGAAATAGAGACAGAAGGACACAGAGATGCTACTTAGTGACATTTTCTTTATCTTCTCATGAGACCTAGCCCTGAAAGGTCATTGTACTGCTTTTCTAAGACTAGACTAAATATTCTGTTTTTTTCTATCAGCTATAGTATTATAGCTTTTATAAAATAATCACAATAAAGTTATTCTGTACTGGATTACTAATTATAGTTGGGTGACCCGTTGTTTACATGAAGAACTGTAATGTAAGTGGGCCTTCCCTATCTGCAAAGAAGCCTTGAGTTAGAAAGGAGGCTCTATCAATATTTCAGCTTTTCTGAGTCTGCTTTTGCTTTATTCTGAGAATAGAACAGAGTTCATTGAAGATTACAGTTTAATTTCCTTTTGGAACATTCTACCCAGTCTATATATATTTCTGGATTATAGTAAATCAGGAATCTCATACAATTTTCTGGATTTGATAAATTGAGGTTCAAGACACAAAAGAAATCAGTAGCATCTAAAAACATATCTTTGGTCAAGAAATATATACACATACATTACACTGAAAGACATGGAATATGAAACAAAGCAATATACATATATGAGATATATAAGTAAGATTATATATGTATATAATCTTGCATATGATATATATATATATATATATATATATATATATATAATTTTGTAGTGAGTAAAATGCTCCAGCTCTACAATATTTTCTTAGCTGTATTGTGGTCATGCTCAAGTGTACAAAATAGACAGTGAAAGTTGATGAAGTCTTATTGGATCATATGTAAATCTAAAAGAAATATGCCTTTTTAGACACCATTGTAAATATGGCTGCTGTCAATTCTGTAGGAGTTGGAGAAAGTTTAAAAAAATTATCCTGTTATCTTGTTGGGAATAAATATGGACAATATGGTAAAATTAAGAAAACCAATTAGGATACAGAAACAGAATACTCAATGTTTCCGAAGAAGAAATACAGATAAAAGGCTTAGGGAAGAGACAGAAGAGACAGAAAGATCTCTTAGCTTGCAGCAAAAAAAAAAAAAAAAAAAAAAAAAGACTATGAAGCCTTTAAGCCTTTGCAGAAACTAATAAGATGTAAAAGCATGCACGCATGAACACACACACACACACACACACACACACACAAACACACACACACAAAAAAAAAAACCTCAAAAACTATTACAAAAAATGAATGTAGACCATCAGTCTAGGAAGATTGGAAAACTCTCCTCATAGTTAATAGAGAGCAGAGAAGGAAAGAGACTGAGAGCAGTGACATATCAAGGATACATTTATGGTCAAAGCCCAGAAAATTCAAAAATTGAGTTTTCCAAATTTTCAATGTTCTCTCTCATTGAAGAGTTTCTTAAAAACCAAGCCAATATTTTATGGGCAAAAAACTTTCAGCCTTAAAATGGATGGATGATTAACTCTTACTGATAAAAATATAAACAAATAAATAATCAAACTTACTGTTGCTAAGGAAGGTTTGTAATTGATCATAGATAGACTTCATCAATTTAGTGAAAACATGTGTATTAGACTACTCACAGAAACAGATTAAAGACAGTTCTATTTCTTGTTTCTGTTGTTTTGTAAAATAGTTTTGGTACCTGTCTTAGTTAGGGTTCCTATTGTAAAGAAACACCGTGGTCATGGCCACTCTTAAAAAGAAAAACTTGTAATTGGGGCTGGCTTATACTTTCAGAGGCTTAGTCCATTTTCATCATGGCAGGCAACATGGTATCATGCAGATAGACATGGTGCTTGAGTGGTAGCTAAGAGTTCTGCATCTGAATCAGCATGCAGCAAGAATAGACTGTTGATGGGAGATGACATTCTGTAAATATGTTTCTCTTATTGGTTAATGAATAAAATACTGTTGGCCAATAGAAAAGCAAGATAGGTGAGACTAGGAGACTAGGAGGAGAGAGGAAGAAGTAGAGAGGAGATTCAACATGGAGGAAGGAGGGAGTAGAACTCTGTCCGGTAAGATAAGGCCATGTGAAAATACTTAGATTAATAGAAATGGGTTAATATTTAAGACAGAGCTAGTCAATAAGAAACTAGTAACTGGCCAACAGAATTATATCTAATACAACATCTCTGTGTGTTATTTGGTGCTGGTGTGGTGGTGGGACCAGGCACAGAGGTGGGATCAGGCTGGTGGAAAAACAAGACTGTCATATTGGATATGGATTGAGTGTCAGAAACCTCAAAGCCTGCCCCCAGTTACCACATCTTTCCAGCAAAGCCACACCCACTCCAACGAGGCCATACTTCCTAATAGTAATATTCCCTGCAGGTCTATGAGGGTCATTTTCTTTCAAACAACCACAGTCCTTTTTCTTCAGTCTGGACAATCTTTATGGCTGTGTGCCCATGAGTATGTAGCAAATATAGTTCAAATCCTGTTTTTTGGTTGATTCCCTAAGGAATGTGGAGTCTATCTTTTATGTTTCTCTGACTACCTACAGCTGGACTTCTAAATTACCTGGTGAGTACTCTGAAGTAACTTCCTAGGGTTTCAGGTGCTTGGACTCCAGAGCAGACTCCATTCAGCTCGTTTTTGTGTTGTTTTGTCCTGTGTCAAATCACAGTAGTGAAGCCACTTGCTTAAACCCAAACAATATTGTCTGCTAGCTAAATATAAACAGACCAGTCAAGTTTCCAAGACAGAAAACAATAGGATAAAATAAAACCAATATTTTCTGAATTTATTATGTTTTGAGATTCCTTTAAAGTCAGAAAGAGGCAGACAGAATGTATTTGTTTTATAAATAGGAATACTACTGTTTTGAACATCCTACCTTTCAAACAGCCTATCACAAAGGATAAATGGAAATAATGCTAAACCACAGAACATGGTTTACAGACTCCATAAAGAAGTCTACTTCCCATTCTTTCTCTTTATCTAAAATTGAGAAATGACTTTATAGTGAAGACCAGCTCCAATGGGCTACCATTTTTGCATGATGTCACAGCCAGCATTGCTACCTCATAACTGAGGCTCTCTATTTTCCAATAAAAAATGTTAAAGAGATACACTAAATAGACTGTTAATATTTCTTCAAAATGCTATGGAATTAAGCAACAGGGATCTAAGAACCTGAAATATGGTGGTAGATAAATTTGAAGAATGTTATGAACAATAACATTTATGTATGTCCTCATTTTCCTTTTTCTAGGAACCAATATTTTGTTACACTGTTTGACCTTACATGTTCTTTATGGGGAGTTAGACCTCTATACATTTATTTTACAAGATTGGCAATAGCATTTACTCATCAGTTTATACAGTGCTATTAAGAGGTCCACTTTTAAAGGCACTAAGATTCTTGCCTAGTTTTGACTAAACTCCCAGGTCATTGAGTGAATCATTTGTAAATGAGTACTCTGTCTTCACTGAAGGTGATATAACTGATGTCAGATGAAGTCCACAGTGACCATTATTGAGTGAAACAGTACATCATCATTCATGTTTCTGATTCATTCCTTTTCATTTTTCACACACAAAAATCACCATGCACAGATTTATGATGGAGAGGAAAGAATGGATCTACTGTTAACTCTGTATGGGATTTATGGAAAAAATGATGATCATAAAAGTGGGTAAGTAATCTCACTGACAGTGAAAATCCACAGTCCAGAAGGTTGAAGGATGAATGAATATATTTGCCACAGTGCAAACTATATACTAACCTGTGTGCATGGTGCTACAGGTTGTCTGGAACTGCAGGCTCAGGGAACCTTCCATGCATGTCAGCTGCAGGCACAATTACAGCATCTGTGAACATGAGTTATACTAGAAATAAAATCAGTAAGGTTTTCCCAAAACTACCTAAGACTCTTTTAAGATAAAAGACATGACTCTAGTATGAATATCTACAGAGGGTAATTAATATTTGATTTAATGAAAATCAAAATGTCTGCAGATAGAGGACAGATAATCTTTTCTTGAATGGAGAAAACAATAAACAAAATGCATACCCAACATTCAATTAAAAAATATAAGCCTAAATTTCAAGAAGGGGATAGCATTGTAAGAAATTTTAGTATAAATTTGCATTAGGTTGTAGGTAGAAAAATAATTCTTTCTTTGAAGAAAAGCATTTCCTTACATAGATGATATGAGATAAGAGATATTATCTCAGAGAAATTGTGCAATCTTTGTTCTTAAGGAGGTTTTTCATGTTCATGAAATACAACAGTGTGTTGGTTTATACTTTGGGTTATGTTAAGTGACTATCAATAGTTGAGAATATAAAGAATAAGTATTGCAGAGCTTCTACAATTGTGTTCTTGGGAGATCCGATGACAAGTGTTCACAGCTTCAGAAGATAGAATAAAACAGAACAAGCCAACATCCTAGCAAATCTCATTATAATACTGAGTCATTTTCATTGGCTTTATTATGGGTAATTACAATTAAGAATATAGAACTTAGGGGTCAGGCTTTTCCTATTTTGAAGAAATGTCCTATCTCCTCAAAACTTCTAAACTCATTTTCTTAGAGAAGTGAATTTCTTTCACTGCATAATCTGAATATTTGAAGTGATGAATGAGGAACATGTTTTTTGCAGCAAAACATTTCCATGCCTTAAAGTACAGCAAGGACAGTAAATGTAAGCACAAAAGATGAACTAAGACAATGTACACTTTACCTTTTGAAGTTCTTTTAGAGTAACAGGCTGCCCACATGCCCTCTCATCACAACACCCACCTTTCTATTAAGAACAGTTGAGTACAAAAGGCATTCAGTTTAATCATAATGTAAGACTTGATTGCTGAGATAAAGTGAATGAGGACTAACTATCTGTACAGAAATATACAATGTGATGTGCTTGGTTTAAATGAATGAATTTGAAAAACTCGATTTACATGCTGAATTTTTACAAATGTGAAATACTAACAACAGGCTTGAGAGAGATGATTCAGTGGATAAGGACATAGAAGTTGATGGAATTTTAGAGATGTGAAAAAGTTGAAGACATATGGGGGGTCTATTTTTTCAAGAGATATAGAAGACTATGTAGGACAATAGGATAAATAAGAAATCACAGGAATGTCTCACCATATTGGATTCAAATGTAGTGTCCTGTCCTGTGTGCAGTGAGGTAGAGGATCTGGTTCAATTTATTTTAAAATTCTTACCATCCTGGTAAGAATTAAAACTGTGATTTAGGACATCAACAAAATTTTGTTATTTTCGAAGCTTATTGTCTTCATGGATGATCATGAGAGTTCTCTCAGGTGCAGACCAGATGAGGGGCATATTATGAACTGTTACCAATGCCAAGAGAATTACATTGTCTCTAAGCTGATGTCAAATGTGTTATGTGACTTTAAGAAGAGTAATAAAGTCAGTACTAATTACCTTAATCACAACCTTCAAAGGTGGATGGACAGAAAATCAAACCTTAGAAAAAAAAGTCAGAGTTTGTATACTCAGAAATCAATATGGGATTTGAATAGAGCATTGGTAGATGCAGGGTCTGGGCTCTGTGTTCTGTTGACTGCTGGCATGTTAATGCTTACTCAATTTGCCATAGAATTCTTTCCTTCCTTCCTTCCTTCCTTCCTTCCTTCCTTCCTTCCTTCCTTCCTCCTTCCTTCCTTTCTTTCTTCTTTCCTTCCCTCTTCTTTCATTTTTTAGACAAAAATATTTTGTTAATTAAGAGCAAACTTTTCTAGAGGCAGGTCTCTGAGTTCAAGTCCAGCCTGATCTACAGAGTTCCAGGACAGTGAAACTATACAATGCAACTTTGTCTCAAAAAATCAAAATCAAATAAATTAAATAAAAACAAACTGTTGCAAGTAACTCTGCACAGACACCCCTTGGGAGAAGGTGTGAGAAGAAGCTGACTCAGGTACTGGGAGTCAGTTACTAGCAGAGCTAAGGCAGACTCTAAGGAAGTTAGACCCACCTTTATACCTCCTCCCAAGGTCCTATTGGTTCAGACAGCTGACTCTGCTGCATCACCCTTTCCTTGATGGTGTCTCTGGGTCAGGTATCTCTTTGTCAGCAGTCTCTGGGGTAGAGGCAGGCTTGGCTTAGTGAGGAAGTACCTGCCTCACAAGCTTGTGCAGACTAGCCTGAGCAACTGAGGCTTGGGTGGGCTACCCAGCAGTTTCTTCTATAAAAACAAAAGACAATGAAAAAAGGAAATGTTTTTCCTTTATAGGACTGACCAAGGTCAGGATGTCTTTTTACAGCAATAAAAATCCTAAGACATACTATGTAGCTAAATTCAAATCATGTAAGTAGAAGTTAAAAGGGAAAGGGTCTCTTTCTGAGTGTCTCTCTCTCTGTCTGTCTCTCTGTCTCTCCCCTGTCTGCCTTGTTTAGCTTATGAAATAACAGGTTTCCTTTCAGTATCTTCATCCTTTCTTTGCTTCTGTTGATTCTCTGTTCCCCATTGCCCCCCTTCTCTTTGCCTGCTTTAACTTCTGTATTCTTTCCCCAAAGATGCCTGTTTCTACTTTTTTACTTCATGCATTCCTTATCCTCCTCACCATCCCCTCCTAACGCTTCTTCTCTCTCACCATATAGGCCTTTATACAGTTTCCTGTTATTTGCCCACAATTTTTTTTCTTATTCCAATAGACATATTTAGCAGTTAGAAGCTAGGATCTACATATGACATAGGATGTAGTATTTGTCTTTCTGAACCTTTCTTCATATTATATTTTCCACGTTCTTGGTTTTTAATGAAACTTCATCTCTATTTATATTTCTCCACGGTTCCTGGGAAAATTCAATGATATAGATCATATTTTTCAATGAGAATTACATGCCAGTATGCTAACATAATTTTTTCTTTCAGATCCACAAAGGGAGGTAAGGAGTCTTAAGTCCTCACAGAGGCAGAGTACTACTTTCTCTTCCAACTTCTAAAATCTCAGGTAGAGCCTAAACATTGTACACAGAGCAGAATAATCTCTGAAAAGTCCCCAAAGCCTCAGTCTTTCTGGCTCAGGATAAGGTTTCTATCCAACGTTCCCCTTCCCAGATTATATTCTCTGGAGTGACAGTTAATATAATCTTTTGGGTGACATATTGTCAAAGTATTGTTTCTATCTGCATAAGACAAATCTCCAGCCCCCCCTTAGGAGAAAAATGTAGGCTGGGGATCCTTTATATTGAATATAATAGGGTTCTGAGGATTCCAAGAGGTAGTTTTGATAGAGATGTTTGAATGCTTCAGCATACAAAAGAAAGGGATGTGAATCAAACGCAGAAAGGCTTTACTTACGATGCAGAACATTTTTTATATTTGTTCTGAAAATAAAATAGAGGAAGACATTAATGTGGGCTGACAAAAAAACTCACTATCTCTAAGAAATTAAAGGCTACCATCTGCTGCACATTGCCTAGGGAAAATTATATCATGCAAGGACCATAGAATTGATGGTGCCTGCCAAAACAATGGTACTGAGAAAATATACCTATGTTAAAATCAACCACAATAGCTCATTTTTAAAAATGTTTAAGAGGAAATAGTTCTTCAAGTTTCACTATAATGCAACATAAGGAGTCAGAACAGAATAAATAGAATTTCAGGACAGACAGCAAATAACTCTGAGACGCAAGTCAAAGATGCCATCTTTAAATGAGATGTTCAAGTTCCAGAGTAAAGACATTTTGTGACAGGACAGGAAATGTTGCTTGTACACTAGAGAGAAGGAATCAGTACATTGCTAGCTTGTTTCATGAAACTATCACATGTCTAAGAGAGCAAACCCAAAGAGTGTGGGCACTGTTACCCAAGGAAAGTGTATACTCAGAAATCAATACGGGATTTGAATAGAGCATTGGTAGATACAGGGCTTCTGTCTCCTGAGGCTCTTAGAGACAAAATACCTGACAAACATAGCTATTTTTCTTTGAAGTCAAAGAATGCCAAGATTAGGTAGGATTCACATGACAAAAGGATGAGGGGGGGGGCGACTTAGTGGCCAAGCATAAAGAACTTAGTTTAAACCCAAGTGCACATTGGCATGTAACCCTTGTTGGAGTTTCAGCATGATAGAACCAGAATTAATTTAGTAACTTTATAGTTGTCAGCCTCAGTCTGTGTCCAGAAAGACCTACCTTGAAGGAGTAAGCTGGACAGTGTTATGAAAGTACACTCAAAGCTGTCATCTGATATATATTTCCCATCACACACACATATGCACACACACACACACACACACACACACACACACACACACACAATTTACACAAATAGGACAAAATATAAATTTGTCCTCTCAGCTTTTAGTACTTACTCAGTATTCTAATACTTGGACATATATACTTTGAAGAAGCTGTTTTGACTCCACTTTGAACCTTGTTAGGAATGCAAATCTCAGGGCAAAACTGAACCAATTAACTGTCATATTCATGTTCTGATAATTAAGACTAGTAAATATATACTAACATGTAGTGCCACACAGTCTGCATCTATATCCATTTGGAGATGCCACAGAGTATCAGAAGGTGAGAAATAGCCACATCTATTATCACCAATAATATGAATCATTACCTACAATGTTAATTTTTCATCATGTCCCATTCTTTTCTTTCAGTATTTGCTAGTATAAATACTTAGGAGACTGATGTCTTGATGTCTTTAAGAAAAAACAATGCTAACAAAAGTTAGAGAAGCTTCCAATCTTTGTTAACCTTTGGAAGAAATTAGCCTATGTTGAATGTTGTGCAACAGGGAGTGACAGCTAGAACTTACCAGCTGGTGAGAATTGAATGTGATCAACACTTCCAGGTTTTAATAATATTATTGGTAAGTTCAGATTCACCAAATTGTAGAAGTCATATTTCATTATTTGTCCATAAAGTATACCCATTTATCATTATCAATAAAATTATCCTCATCACCACCACCACATACTTGCAAGCAGAAAATGAGACACCTATCTGGAAATACATTAAAAGCTTAAGGTAAAAATAATATCATTGATAGAATGAACTATCAGACCAATAATTAAGATGAACAGTCAATATATATTCTATTTAAGAAAAGTAAAGTAATTAATGAATAAAATGAAAGCAACTATTTACATTATGACTTTTAATATTCTAAATCAAGGCTGTTTGTTCAATTTCAGAATTGTAAAATAGAAAGCAATCTTAAGTTCTGACAGAGTGGGTTCCTAATTCAAGTATTTATAGAACTATAAAAAAATTCAGAATGTGTTATGTGCTTGTTTTGGAGCTTTAAAATCTTATACAAGGATGTTCATCTTAAACTCATTGACTTTATCAATATCCATGGCATTACAGCTTCTTTCACTTTAAATTATGTCATCACATAGTTGGCATAGGACAGAGTAACACTTCCATTTGCTTCTTCTGCTCTTTGGTGACAGGATCCAAATAGTATTCATTAGGATTCAAATGTTTTCCTAGAAGACAAGTCTTTCTATGGAATCTGATTCTTGGCTCATTTTCTTTTCTTAGATGTAAGGTAAGCTATGAGCCCACCCTACCCCCCGCGTGCTCCTAGTTCAATTCTCTCTTCCAGCACATGCTTGGCTTCACTAAGTTTCTGCACTGCTTGTCCACCAGATGTTTGGTGTTATCTTCCTGCCGAAGGTGGTGATAGAACCTAAGAGAATAAGACAACGACAATCTGTCATCCAGTCATCATAGCAGACTTCCTTCATTTCCATTATTTTCCACCTTATGTCACTGTTTTGAGTGTGTGATTGCTTATTGCTTATTTCTGCTCAATTCTTTCATCATTATTTTTGCTTTTAATGACATTCATCTGTTGAGCATATCCTTCAGAGAAAATACAAACATTCTTTAATAAAGAGAAAAATGAGGGTATTCTGAAAAATCCAGAGGGACATGGGGTTTGAATATCAACAGCAGTGAGTGTGATGGATACCCTCGTATACCTATTAATACTGTCAGATTGTTGCTGAAGACAGTGATGCAGAAATTTGTTAATAAACAATAAAACACTTAGGAGTTCGACTGAGAAAAGCTGAATATGGAGTATTCATTTAGTAATTAGAAATTAGGCTTAGACTTAGAAGTATGTGTGGCTAACCCCTACCTGCATTTTTCTTCTCTTTGGATGCCTCTGCAAAATCTAATGTGATAAATAAAAATAGTTCATGAATAAACTAAATGACAGATAATCAAATAAGGATAATTCCAACAAAGTCTTACCTCTACACGCTGGGTGGCATGCCACAAGAACCTCAGAAGTAAAAGTCTTCATAATGAACAAAATTATAGATACAATACTGATACAATCATTATGCTTCCAGAGAACAGAAGAGGGAACAACTTCTTTTCGTTTATTTTTTTTCTTGTTTGTTTGTTTGCTTGTTTCCTAGGACAGAGTTTTTTTGTGTGTGTAGCCTTGGCTGTCCTGGAACACACACTGTAGACCAAGCTGACTTTGAACTCACAAAGATCTGCCTGCCTCTACATCCTGAGTGCTAGGATTAAAGGCATACACCACCAGCACTGCCTGGCTGGGAACAACTTATTTCCATCAAAAATACAAAGTGTTCAAATGATTAGTAGTGGTATGCCTGGACATTGAGACACAAAGCACATTTTTATACACATGAATTAAGTGAGATATTCCATAAACAAAGTCAAGTATATTTAACAGTTAGATCCTGGTCTGATTAAAAAAAAAAAAAAAAAAAAAAAAAAGGAGAGAGTAGATTAGTACCATGTTAGAGATAAGGAAGCAAAATCAAATGATCAATTGTAAAAGGAAATGCTAGTCTGGCTTTACAGAAATGGCTCTAATAGATGTTTTAGCCCCGTGGGAAGTAAGTTTCTTTGTTTTTCTTATTTGTGTGTTGAGCTCCATGATGGAGTGACATTCAGTAACACTGTAATTCTTGTTCTAAATTTTAATGAGAATTAAAATATCATATTGAATAGAAACTTAGTTTATACCACAAATACCTGTCAGTGTCTCTCTGCATCTTAAATTCTACACAGCTGTGAAGTGTGATTATGAACACACAAGTCTCTTCTGTGCTCCTTGCCTCCTGTTCAGAAGCCTGGCTCAATGTTAGCAAGTTATGTAATTTAGACTTGTAACTTACATGCCATTATTTCATGACTCAGTTTGGGCATCAGAAATCTCAGCTTGTGAATATGTAGATAAGCCACACCCCCATCTCCAGGCAATGTCAAACAAGGAAATAAATTCAAATTAAATTTACATAGACCTTAAGACCGGATTTATTGACTTATCTGAATCTGTTTATTCAATTTTTGGGGTATTGAAAGCCAGTGAATGTGGTAAAAGCCATTTCTTTAACTACATATATACTAGTAATCAAAAGATTATTAAACATATCTAAACTCTTAGTAGTCTAACACTCCAATGTAGATTTGACAGAATTTAAATGGTATAACATTTTCTTCCTTTTTGGAAAATTAAAGATATTTTCCCTATCCAATCAAGTATGTTGCAGAAAGCCTTTTTTTTCCTTTAATTAGAAAATTGTATTCACATAGATTCATAGAATCTACCAATTTGATGAAGAAAATATTTGCATTTGATTAATAATCAAATTTTGAATTTGTTCTTGCCCATTAGATAATTTTTTAACCAATGAATAATGTTGCTTTTTAAAGTGAAGACACTTTTTTATTTTTATTTCAACAAAACACACACACCCAGTTAATTGGAGAATTACATATAAGCGGTCCCTTCTTAGCAACGTAAAAATTCTACAGAAATTCACAATATGAGTTCCTAATTTAGAAATCATGGTTCCATATCATATAGATGTCTAACTTTGGTTTACCTTTTATCATTATGTAGATTGGGTATTTGTACATATATTACTGCATATACCATGATATATTGTAACATATGAAATATAAGATATGTTTTATATATTAAGATGTATATTATATATATAAAACCATAACACAGAAAGATTAGATATGATGATAATTATTTATTAATTAGATTGTTAGATAGGTATATGATAGAGGAGAGATAGATAAATACATACATACATACATGCATACACACATACATGGACAGATACATAGATGCACAAGGGAGGATATGTAGCTTAATGATAGATGATGGAGAAATAGCTGGTAAGTGATGAATGCATGTTCACAAGTCTAAATTTTTTCCAAGAAAGTTCTCAAGTAATGTTTCACCATTCTATTATACAAGAACAACTTCTAAGGGAGCTTTGTCTTATAAAAAGAATTAACATATAGTAGGCTATTGGTAGGTACCATATTTATGGTTGTCTCTCCCAGTTTCTTGTAGCTTTATAAACAACAAGGTAATCTACTGAAGGCCAGAACCTGTAAATAGCCTTTGAAGTGTGGGAGCAAAATGCATTTTCCAAGATTACTTGTTTGGCTGATCAGCACACACAAGGTTCTGGCTTACGGGGGGTGGGAGGGGCTGCAGCATTAGACACGGGAAGCATGACTGCAAATCTGCAGTGGAAACTGGACAAGTGAAGAAAAAAAAAATGAAGTGTCCTCACTGAGCCCATTCCTAATCATCTTTCACTCTTTCTGAAGATTGTTTGTTTACTGTACCATTGTAGTGAAGTTTATTTCTTTAGAAAAGAACAGAAAGGATAAAATGTCAGAGGACAAGCTCCACTATAGACTTCCAACAGCAACCAGAATTCTGTCTTTAAAAGACATTGAAATAATGGGGCCTAGTGCTTATCATAGAAAGCTGACTTTGGGTATGGATCACTTGCTATGATGTCTGCAGTGAAAGCCTCTTGCTTCAATCCCCAGAGATAACCCTTACCATGAAATCAGGTTATGTTAATTCTATTTCATGATCATTGTCAGGAAGGACGTGGAGTGTTCCTCTCCTATCTGGACTCCTCAGACTCATTCGCATGCATTAACCTTCATGGTATTTGTTGAGGTATTCAGCTCTTTGTATATCATGAATAATTTCATTAAACATTAAGAATTTACCCACACTGTATCTTTGTGTATTTTTAAATATTTACAATTTGTAATACTGAATAAATATGTAATAGGTGGGTAAGGTTTTTCAGAATTTAATATTGCTTAAACCTGTCATGTATTATAACCTTTTGGGGTTTATATAATATTCAGCTCCTTAATTCAGTGTTAGGGCTGTTATCATATGTTGGTGGGAAAATAACAGCCAGGTTGGGGCTCTCTAGTCACTAATAATTCCTATTTTGATTTGATTAGCATATAAATTTTCCTAGATTTATGCAGTGTCAGGGGAAAATGTATTAAAAATACTCCTCAGGGTTCCCTTTCTCTTATTTTAATCAGGCAAGAGAGAATGAATCATGTCATGCATGAGTCTACCTTAAAATTCTTGATGTTCAGAAATTTCTAGAAAAAATCTGGCAAAAGATGACAAAAAAGAAGAGGTCACATTGTGTGAGCTGAGGGTCTTGGGGAAATGCATCTTTTCCTTTAGTTTGTCATTTTTGGGGAGTTTATAGTAAGGTGAAGAACAAAGCATGATTCTACTCAATCAAATCACAATGGAGTTCTGCCTTGACCTTCTAGTAGATAGCAGAGTATTTCCAGTATAGGCAGTTCTCCCCTCCACTGTCATTTTGAGATGCCACAAAATCACTGCTATGTTGATAAAGAAAGAGACCCCAAGAGCTTTCAACCATTGTTGTTCAGCAAAAGACTGAAACTGAAAAGTCAAAACAATGCTTAAAGGACTTTAGTTGAGCACTGAAGCACCATCTTACTCTACAGATATGATGTCATGCTCCAACATGGAAGCAGGCATGCTAACTCAGAGCTCTGACTGCACATACATGTATCTCACAAGAGAGAACACTACCCAGAACCTACACATTGCAAATATATAATGCAATATGAATTCATGTCCATCTAGAGATGGATGCATCATCATTCAATAAAACACAATAGTTCAAGACATAAATAACAAAAAAGTCAAAGGAGGAAAATAAACACTAAAGTTAGTAACCATTTCTAGAAGAGCTAAACAGTCATTAAAAAGTCCTGTTTAGAAAAGCTTTCTTAAAAGAACTTCTATTATAATTCAGTTATTTGCCTCTTCTCTTTCCTCTCTCCAAGCCCACCCATGTACACCCACCTTCTCCTTCAAATTCATGACTTCTTTTTATCTGTCTGTTATTACATGTTATACAGAGAAAATTTATTTTTCCCTATTACTTTTACATGTTTGGGTGTCCTTTTGCGATTGGTGACTGATTTCAACATTGTCTTCCTCTGCACATATTTCACCGATCTGAGTTTAGAAGCCTGGGGGATTTTTTTAATCCTTTAAATCATTTTATCATACAATATATTTTGATCATATTCTTTTTTCTCCCCCAACCCCTAGCAGGTTCTTTCAATCTCCCTATCTTCCCTATTTCAAGTCCTTTTCTCCTCTATTTCCAAACCAACCCCACTAAACACATTACTAAATGAAAGCACAAAAACCAAACACACAAACAAAAATCCCAATAAGAAGAAAAATATCAAAATAAAAACAAACCTAAAACATGGAGATCATTTTGTTTTTGCCCACTGCTCTTGGGCATGAAGACTGTCCTGGAGTTGGGATGATGTACACAATGAGGCTACATTGGAGAAAACTGATTTTCCCTCTCCTATCAGGCATCAATCACAAATATTGGTTTGGGGTGACACTTTTTGTTGGGGTTTTATGAGCTTGAAATTATACAGGTCTGTGTATGCTGTCACAGTCTCTTAGGAATGTACAACAGTCCATATTATCTAGAGGATGATGTTTTCTTAGAATCATTACTATCTCTGGCTCTCCCAATCCTTCTGCCTCCTCTTCAACATGCATCTCTGAACCTTGAGGGGAGTGGTTTCATACAGACAGACATCCTATTTAGAGAAAATCTTGCTTTAAAATATTTGATTCTCCCCCCCAAAAAATACTGAAATCAGTTTCATTCTACCATTTAAACTCTCATTTCTCAACAAGTGACAATATGTTTAAATCAACATCTAAGAATTTGGATAATATACTTTGTTTTCTTTTGCCAAACTAAAATCATATTCAATTATCTGCCCTTTATTTGAACTATCTGAGCTTGTCTGGTATGCTTAGAACCATTTTCCCCTCCTATTATCTTCCAGGAGATTGCATACCAGGTACTCTCAAATTCTGTCTTTCATAGTCCACCAATGGAGGTCCCTATAATTAAAATTAGAGACCCAGTACCCCTGTAATTCTTTTGTCTTTCAGGAACACAAGTTTGTCTACAAGGGTATTAACATGTCAGATTTACTAGGATTCATCCATCATCCAAACCTGCATAGTAAGCAGAATTTCACAAATATTTACTTCATGGAATCATGAAGACACAAACAAATTTTTATAATAAGAAAGAAGGTACAAAATTGTTAAAGTAACATGACTACAATGAAGCTGCATAGGGTAAATAACCTAGATTCAAACTTGTTCAGCATTTTCACCTCATATTCTACAATTCAACTAAGACTTCTTGCAGTCTACTGTATTTAGATGCAACTTACAGAGAGACTGAGCACTGCCTACAACTTGAAGTTCCTTGAGAATAGCTTCAGAGAGTTAGGAACTCACAGAGAAAGGAGAAGCTTTTTAAAAATTACCAGTGCATTAGCAGAAAAAAAGATAAAGTCTTCTACCTGGGGAAAGAATACGAATAAATGTATTAAGCATAGCTTGTGGCATAATATGAGCCATCAAACATACAGATTATGAACAGCTAAGGCCGGAAAGACAGCTCTGAAGGTAAGACTTCTAAATGTTCTTACAGGTCTCATTTGGTGTTTTATTTAGCATTTCTATTACTGTGACAAAACATCATCACCAAAAGCAAGTTGTGGAGGAAGAGATGGGCTTATGACTTATGGCATATACTTCCATAGCACTGTTCTTCACAGAATAAAGTAGGACAGGAACTAAAACAAGCCAGCAATCTGAAGACAGGAGCAAATGCACAGGTCAGAGAGGGGTGCCACTAACTGACTTGGTCTCCATAGCCTGCTCAGCCAGCTTTTTTTTTTTTTTTTTTTTTTTTTTTACAGAATCCAGGAGCACTAGCTCAGGGATGGTACCACCCACAATGAGCTGAGGCCTCACCAGCTGATCACTAATTAAGAAAATGCCCTACAGCTAGATCACATTTGATCAATTGAGGTTCCCACATTTCAGTTAATTCCAGCTTGTTTCAAGTTTATATATAACATTTGGTTTGTAGCTTCCTATTGGATGGATCACAACTGCCTATATGTAAATGAATTCTGTAGGGTACAAAGCAAATATTCTGGCCTTCACAAAAAAAACTTCCTTTATGAATGCACAATGCAAACTCATTTACAGAAACACACACACACACACACACACACACACACACACCTAAAAATAAAATGAGTTTTTCATTTTATTTTGCTTTATTTGGATACTAGAACATCAACAGGGAGAACCTTAAAATTCAAAGATAATGTCATTGCCATCTAAAAGAAAAAATCTGCTCAAATGAACCAAAGAACAATATAAATATCAATGGATTGGTCAAACTGATGTAACATTTTGAAGGTACAATGAGAAAAAGCACTAAGTAACTACACTCAACACATGAGTAGAAACAGAGGCAGTTTTTTCTTGCCAATGTTAATTTAACAAACATACATAAAAAAGGGAGTGAGTAACTGGGGTGAATTGTCCCAGCCAAGATTTTCTGCTAAGCTGGGAAACATGAGTTTGATTCCAAAGACCAACATAGTAAAAGAAGGCATATCATGAACACATACACACACACACACACACACACACACACACACACACACACACATTCACACCACCCAAATAAATAATAGTAAATGTTTTAAAAAGAAAATATTTGCAATGTAAGCAGTGATTGTAAATTACCAAGAAATAATTTGGGTTAATACATATAATATATGTTATGAAGAAATATAGATAACCCAAACATAATATTGTTCAGAAATAAACACATCCTATTTAAGAGTTAACTTTGACACACATTTCAGTAAATAAACTATGATCTTGTAAAAGAAAATGATGGTGAATAAATCAAGTATACATATAAGACAAGCATAAAATCTGACCTCTATCTGACACCATAAGCCCATTCTAGATGGACTCTGGTTCTGAAAGTGAAATACCAATCAATAGTTCTTCTAGTAGATAATCCAGGGTTTTGTTCTGATATTGACATAGATAAAAATTTCTTAGCGATACCCATTAAGCATGAACATCTGGAGAGATATAAATTAAACTACACTGAACCTGGGGAATTCTCAGTATTAGGGAAAAAATTAAAAGGAAACACATAGAGTAAAGAATATTTTCAGCATCCATAAGCAACAAAGCGTTGTGTTCAAACAAGCCAACAAAAACTCCTATAAATCAATGAGACAAAGAAAACAGTAATGGAAATAAATTTTCTCGCTTTTACTTTTTAAAAAAAAACCTTTGGTATTAATAACACAAGGATTTGAATAACAGATACTGTTGACCAGTGTATGAGCCAAGGACTCCAATAAATTAGCATCTTTAAAAAGAATTACCAGTGGAATTATAGTGCATAAGCAACTGAAGACTACTTATCTGTGGACACAACAACAAATGTTGATAATGTAGCTAGGGCTAATGCTGCTTTAGTAAAGTGGTAGTTGTAAGTTTTCCTCCAAGATCCATGACTCTACTAGCTCTGTATTTGTTTGCTAGGTTCCCAGAAATTGGTATGATACCCCTTTTCTTAAATATAGCCTTCATTCCTCATCAAAGAAACTTCTCTTAGAAACAGGTGAACACTATTGCACCACAACCAATCAAAGCACACATATGTGGAGTCCAGTCCCAGTGGATATATTAAAAAACACTCCTATACCTAGGAATCAAGGAACATTGAGGAAGAAAGGGTAAGAAAATTTTAAGAGCCAAAGGAGCACAAAGTTTAGTGTGAGACTTTGTCTCCTAATAATGTCAGAGCCTACACTCACAAACTTCCACCAACATGACAGCTTAGGCATGGGCTGGAAAAGAATGAGACTATTAGACATGCTAAAGAAGAAAAAGGAAAGCCTACCACCCTCAAACCTACAAGGAGACTTGTAGGTAATAAGGAATGCTGAGAGTGTGAGTCGTGTCTTCTCCAGGAAATAATCACACACCAGTTGATTGTATAGCTCCAAATGCCCAAATGCTCATCCCTAAAAGTACACATATAAGTGGCATTGTTCAGACTGAGCAATTTATATTTAGGAACACACACACACACACACACACACACACACACACACATATATATATATATAAATGTCTAAGACCCTCAGCAATGCTAAAATATGAGACTTGTGTATTCTACTGTAAAAGAATTCCAACTCTATGTGTACATATTCTGATATAAATTGATTCAATAATTATTCAAGTAAACTATTGATGGGAGATGTTATTCTGTATATATGTTTCTCATACTGGTTAATAAAGCACTGTGGCCAATAGAAAACTAGATAGGTGGGGCTAGGAGACTAGGAGGAGGAAGAGGAAGTAGTAGGAGGAGTCAAGATGTAGCCAGGGAAAAAGGAAGACGCTTGCCGCGGCTCCCCGATAATACGACCACGTGGAAATACTTAGATAAGTAGAAATGGGTTAATAATTAAGGCAAAGCTAGCCCATAAACAATAATGGTAATTGGCCAACAGGATTGTATCAAATATAGAGTCTCCTGCGTGTTATTGGGGGGCCAGGACGCCAGACCAGTGGTGGCGTAGTGGAAACTTACATGCTACAAATGGCGCCCAACATGGCTATAAGAACTTTCACTTAAAACTAATAAGAGCTTAAGAAATGTTTTAGAAACAAAGGAACAGAGACTAGTAAGACTTCTTAGTAGCAGCATTTTCTCCGTTGGATTTGTTTTGTTGTAGACAGAGATTTGCGCGGCTCCTTTAAGAGATGTTTCCAAATAGCCATAAGCCGAAAAACCGCCTTGCTTTTAAAGAGCTCTGCTAACAATTCATTGGTGTGTACGAGAGCTGCAATTAAGGTTTACACTGTGTTTTAAAAAATACGCTGGCTTGGGAGAGAAAAAGAAACGGGATACAATGGTTTAAAAAGAAAAAAGGAATTAAATGGATGGATGTAATGGCACACGCCATTAATCCCAGCACTCCACAGACAGAGACAAGCAGATCTCTGTGATTTCAAAGCAAACCTGGTATGCAGTGAATTCCAGGACAGATAAAAGTTACACAGAGAAATCTGTCTCAAAATATGTAAAAATAGAAGTAGAAGAAATAGAATAATAAAAAAGCCACGTAAAGATGGAAAACACAGAAAAATTTTGGATACTATACGTGCTTCTGTTGTCTTTAAATTATTTGATTGCTGAGAAAACAACTACTGATAAAAGAAATGCTGCTGGATTAATTCAATTTATATATTTTAAAAATGCTTTGACTCCAAAATTCAAGCCTAAGGACAAGTTACTGGGGAAAAGGATTTCTATTTTTGTTTCCACAGAAAATGAAAAGCTATGGATTCTTTCCAGACTTATATGGTTTGATCAAGCCAGACCCCCTGGAAACAGCTCCCCAGGTGATCCAACATTCAAAGCAGTTGAGACAAAGCCTTGCAGACTACAGCCAAGATTTCTGCATCTTCTTTGGACCCCCATGACAGCGCCCTTTACCAGCAGGAAGTAGTTTGGAAAGAACGACGCCCAAATTCCCAAATATTGTTTATAAATGTTTGTTTTCATTTAAATGGACTTGGTTATAAATGGCTAATAACCACAAACAATCTTTTGAAAGGTAAAAAGGGAATTATGGTATAGATATGAATACTTTGCTTTGGAATGGATTTTCTTTTATTGATACAATTTAAGATCAATTCTGTAATATGTATATTTCTCCTCTTGTTTAGGTATTGTGTTTATATAGCTCATTAGAAAATGTAATGTAATAATTTAGTACAGATTATAGAGAGTTACCTATGGGAGTTAAGTTAATTAGGATTTCTAGATATGCAGAGATGTATTTGAGATGAATAGGCATTCTTCAAACCCTTCAAAGACCTACAGAATATGGCATTTAAAATGGTTTAGGGATTTTCTTGACAGTGAGGCACAACTACTCCTGGTAACACCACCTACAGAAGAAAGGAAGATGGACATTGAAGAAACTCGTTACAAAGTTTGCTTCTAATATGGCAAGACTAGCCATTTGAGCAAGGTACTTCTCTTGTCTAGACGGTTTGACTTTATGTTGTAGAAACTGGACATGCAGGACCCACAAAGAGGTGACTGCTGATGCAAGATGGACATTGCTACAGGATTCCTGCTTCATGGAAGAGGCTGCCAGACAGCCAGACAGTCTACAGGACACAGAGAAAAGTTTCCTGCCTTGTTAAGGAGACTAGACACACACTATGGCCTATGGGCTGAAGATGGAACATTACAGAAGAACTTCGGGTGACTGACCAGGCAATGAATTGTCTCTGTCATTTCTAGAGTTTATATATTATCCTTCTGTGGTCTTTGATGGAATTGAAGACAGGTAGTTATGGTTACAGTTTTCCTTAGTTAGGATTAAAGATAAGTTACATATAGGACTTTAGACTCGCAAAGATAGGATAGATGATATTTTCTTTAAGTCTTACAAAATGTTAATGGACTAAATATTGTTTACTGTGATTCTTATTTGATAACTATTATATGTTATATTTTGCTATGTTAAGGTTAAACCCCTTCTTTTACTTTAGACAGAAAAGAGGAGATGATGGGAGATGTTATTCTGTATATATGTTTCTCATACTGGTTAATAAAGCACTGTGGCCAATAGAAAACTAGATAGGCGGGGCTAGGAGACTAGGAGGAGGAAAGAGGAAGTAGAAGGCGGGGTCAAGATGTAGCCCTGGAAGAAGCAGGAAGCCTGCCGCGTGGCTCCCCGATAAGACGACCACGTGGAAATACTTAGATAAGTAGAAATGGGTTAATAATTAAGGCAGAGCTAGCCCATAAACAGTAATGGTAATTGGCCAACAGGATTGTATCAAATATAGAGTCTCCTGCGTGTTATTGGGGGCAAGGACGCCAGACCAGCGGCTGGCGGAAACTTACATGCTACAAACTATAATTTGCATGGGATAATCTCAATAAATAAATGTAGATGGAAAGACACAAAGCATAGAAAACCTATTGATGAAAGTTAATATTAGCAAGTGAATGTTGAAGAGATAGAAAATATGCATATTCTTAAAGTGTTCTTAATACGTGCTAATGATTTCTCATGATGTTTCTCTTGCTACAAAAGTCTTCCAATCTTCTCTGTCTAGAAAATGGGGTTTAATTCCTCATTATTCTACAGCAGATTAAATAATCACACAGCAAGACATCACTAAGGCAGATGCCACTTGAGTCAAGGAAACCTGCTTAAAACACTTGATACCAAGTCTTTCAATTGGATGCAGGAAGAAAAAGACTCAACCACTTTACTATAATACATAAGAATGTATACATATCCCTGGTTGTTAACAACAACAACAACAAAAATGTAAACTGAGATTCATTATACAAATTGCTTAATCTGTTTTCTTTGACATTGTCAAATTCAGAAATAAAGGACACACTGAGTATCTACCACAGATTAAGACAGAGTAAGGAAACAACTGAATTTCATATATTCTGAAGATCTAGACTCTGAAACAAAGAATAAGAAGTTAAAAACATCATCATTTAGCCTCCACTCTAAAAGACTATATAATTTATTTAATTTCTTTCTGTTTTACCAGAAGTTACTAATTTTATAGCACTCAGTCTTATTTTTTGTTTATAGCAGGCCGCATTGTCAACTATTTGAAGACTATGTTCTTCTTGCTGCTGTATGTGACCATGGGACTCTCAGGTCACCCATGTGATACTGAAAATTGTGCCAAGATTAATATGGGAGAGTCTGTAACTCATTTATACTGCATCTACATCTACTTGTTCGGTGTCACCGCAATTGTCTTTAGGTAAAATGGTAAGTTGTGCTTTAAAGTTAGAAAGCAACTAACTTATCCACCACTATAGAGCTCTCATCTAGTAGATGGTGGAAACAGAAGCAGACATCCACAGCTAAACACTGAGCCGAACTGTAATCCAGATGCAGAGAGGGAGGTCAAGACCAGGCTACAGAAACACACAGAGACAGCTGACCTGAACAAGTGGGAACTAATGGATCCCCAGACTGATAGCTGGGAATCCAGCATTGGACCCACTCAGACCTCCTGAACATGGGTCTCAGTTAGAAGATCTGGGCAATCTAAGGGACCTCTGACAGTGGAACCAGGATGTATCCCTGGTGCCCAAAAGGACTTTGGGAGCACATTCACCATGGAGGGATACTGCCTTAACCTAGAGGCAGGAGGAAGGGCCTAGTTCCTACTCCAAATGACTTGACAGATTTAGATGACCCCTCTTGTAAGGCATCACCCTACATGTGGAGTTGGGGGAGCAATGGGAGGGTGGTTAGGGGGCATGGGAGTGTGGGAGAGAGGGAGGGAAGATGGGAGGGAAAGATGGAAAAAGGAAGGGAGGGAGACCTGGGATTGATATGTAAAATATGAAAAGTAAATAATAAAAAAATAAATAAGTTACAAAGCAAATACTGAACTTCATACAAACTTCTATGTTGAGAATTCAAGTTGTCCATGTCCCTGTTCATATATTGATATAGCAATGTTTATTGATCCCCAGCTCTGTTTATCACTATGACATTAATCCTGATTAAAACTAATGTATTCTACCAGAAGTCCAATTAAGAATCTTAGGGATAAAAATGAGATTGGGACAATTCTTATTTCTGCCTAAACCAGCTTGTCCATTCCCATTTGCTGGACTTTCCCTATTCATTTGTTAAAACTATTGCCTTTCATTAACTCTGTATGGCAATGTGTCGTTTTGATAGAATGGGGCCTCAGAAAATCAAATTTGTATTTTTAAAAATTCATTTAGCAAAAATGAAAATAAATGAGCTCATGAGAAATCAAATGTTGTTATTAATGTTATTAATAACAATACCCATCTTTGAGAGTTTCCCTTGTATCTGGTATTTTTAAGTTTCATATTCTGTTAGCTGAAAATCTAACTTCTTGTTAGTAAGTGGAAGTCATTGTAACCTTGGAATCTTGGGGTGAAATAAGAACAGCTTATTTATATACAAGGTGTTAGCCTGACTTCCCGGTTTTCATTCAATCAACTCACAGGAACCAAGTTCACTAGTCAATGGTAGTGGATCTTGTTAAAATTTTGTGCTTAATTAAAATGTGCCCTTTGTTATCCTTGTCCAACACTGTGTCCTTCTCATGATCCCATTGCTGTACCTTTATGTCCAGTAGCCACATCCAGTTGTTTATAAGAACATTATCAGAATATAGTCTGATAGGTATAACTAGCACCTGTGACAGAACCAATATCATAACTGATGGGGATTTTTCTTATTCTCATTATAATCTTATAGGACAGACTATTCATGGAGTCTACTGCTGACTGACATAGAAGTATCAAAGATCACAATTAAATATACAGCATTTTGGAAGTTAGAGATTAAAATTTCAAGTGCATTTTAATTTGTCACCATAAAAAACAAAACTGTTCAAATTTTAAGATCATATTAACTTAAATACTATGTAATGAGGTACAATTTTATTACCAGTTCATGCATTTGGTAATATCTCATTCAAAGCTTTTGTCATGGTGGTAGATGCCATTAATCCAAAGTAGTTGAGAGGCTGAAGCATGAGGATCACAAATTCACTGTCTGTCCAGGGTGTAAAGTGAGTATGAGGTCAGCATGGGTAGTAAGTGAGACCATGTCTAACCAAATTAAAATGTAGAGGGTGCTGAGGAAGCAACTGTGGAGGATAGTAGTTGCTGTGCATTTGTGAGGTTTTGTTACAGCCTCCACTATCTGGAAAATAACTTATAATTTAGAACTTACTACCATGGGAGCATGTGAACCATGAAAATCACTAGTGCCCAGGACTTCTTTGTCCTGTGAGAAGGTATTTTCACTTATGAATGCAGACATGTTCACACCCCTGTATCTGTTTCCATTATGTGCATTAATGTCTTAGGGCCACTTATGTGCACCTGTGAGTGTACAAAGATATTTATGAATGTGCATTGATATGTGTACATCTACCTGTGTTTACGCATTACAGGGACTCTTGTTTCTTGGTTCATTTTAACTTATGGTTTTATATGTTTCAGCGTTTCTGAAGTCCCTGAACAATTTTATTCCAGAAAATTTTATTCTGTTGCCATTTTTAAATTATAATTATTTCTTTAATGACCTTTCCCCTGATTACTTAGAGAAATTAGTAAGTTTCCATGCTGGATATGTTTTCAACACTTCTTTAATTTATCTTGAGGTCTGAGCATTCTTTGCTTTTTCTCTGCTCTCTTTTCAAATCTTATCAGTGGGCTCACTTGTACAGATTTGAAACTGGTCAATTTCTCTTATTTGTTTAGTTTGTTTCATGAGTATGAGATGGGAGTAGAGTAATATGTCATCAGGCTGCTTTCTCTCTTACTTTGGTGAAATTGGACTGTTTAGGTTTGATTGGAGGGGTTCAGCTTTAATAATTTTATATTTATCATGAAAATGGTTCACTCCATGAGCATTTTCCTACTAGTCTGAAAAAAACAGGCCGTAACATAGCAGCAGACTGTGCTGTGCTGTGCCCCCAGGGAATTCTGAAGTCATCAACTTCATTCTTTATGTGGGGTCTTTGAGGTTGTAATACAGTCTGGCAATGCCAGGCAGCTAATGACCAGCTGCTGGGATCAGTTCAGAAGCAAAGGTGGGAAGAAGCTGGTGTGTGTGCCCCAGGTCCCTTATGCATTGAGTGGGTTGCTGCCCAGTGTGTGTTATGGAGTCATTTTCTGATGACCTTCAGTTTCCTCTGCCTGGTGACAGCTCTAATGATTGCTCCTATTTGTGGATCGTTTTGTCTTTGTTTTCCTCATTGTCCCCTAGTGTTCTGAGTTGCATAGTATTGTACTTTGTCTAAATGTCAATGTTTGGGCACAAGATAGCATATACACATTTCTTCACTTTAAATCAGTTACTATTTCTCAAAATTCATGCTTACTTTATAAATGCATCACATTTTCTCTCTCCATATTTGTCACATTGGGTTTTTATTGCTATGACAATACAATGTGACCAAGCAACTTGAAAAGGTCTGCTTCCATGGCACTGTTCACCATTGAAGGAAGCAGGGGCTGATGCAGAGGCACCACATGAGAGGGATGCTTCTTATCAGCTTGTTGCACATGGCTGTCTCAGCCTGCCTTCTTATAGAACTCAGGATCACTAGCCGAAGGATATCACCAAGTACAATGGGCCGGGCCCTTTCCCATCAACCACTAATTAAGAAATGCCTTACAGACTTGCCTATAGCCCAATCTTATGGAGGCAATTTCCTAATTGAGGTTCCCTCCCCTATGATAAGCTTAGCTTGTATCAAGTTGACATAAAACTAGCCAGCAAAAGTCTGAAATAAAGATATTCATAATTTCCAACTGAAGGAGTGTGTAGATGTGTGTGTTGAAGGAGCTGAGGGATGGACAAGCATCATATTTCTTGTGTGGAAGTGTGAACACTTTTCAGCCTTGTGAGTCAGTTCTTCTGAGATGGGCTTTCTCTTATTGTTTCTGCCACTGCATTTCATCTGTGAGTATTTAGCCCATTTTCACATCTCTGCATGCTACCTTGATGCAGGCATAATAGGATTATATGTGGGAGTCACTTTCATGTTTTGTGGGGTTTTTAAATGTGGTTTTCAGGAATTGAACTCAGGACTTTAGGCTGGCCTGCAAGTACCTTTATAAGTTGAGATATCTCACTAGCCTGAAACTTTCTTGTTCAAATCAAGTCTGGCTGGCTTGTTGGTTAGCTCAAATTTAATTCAAGAAGCTTCTTCAGAATTCTTCAGAAAGGACTATGGCCATGACAGTCTGAAGTCTTGAATCAAGATACAGTCCATTTAATTTGTTTGTTTTTGTCTTTCTAGTTGAACAACGTCTTGTTTGCCTGTGTGTAAAATTTGAACTGAAATCACTTTTCAGGAAGCTGTTTTAGATGTTTCTCTATTGTTATACGAATATATTGGTTCTTCACCTTTGTTCCTTTGTTTTCTCTTGTTCTATATCAAGATATTCTTAACTCATTTATTTATGTGAACTGTTACTTATTCGGAGTCTTGTGTCAGTTGAATTGGGATAAATTATATATGCAGGTATAAAATATATTTGCAATGTATTGATTCTGGTATGTTATAAACCATAAGTGCCATGAAATTTAAACCAGTGTTACTACTGCCCGCAAGATGCATATTAGGGTGACTCAATATTGGGCCTTCTGTTAAAGTAACTGCACTTGGCTTTTCCTTTGAACAACCAACTAGCTTCCAAATAAAAACAAACACTTATTATTAATTATGAATAATTAATCCTTAGATTAGGATTGTCCCACTATGTCTTTTAACTTAATTTCACCTGTTTCTATTCATTTGTGTTTCCCTTGGAGCCTTTTTCTTTCATTCTGTATGTCCTACTTGTCTGCTACCTCCATGTCTTGCTTGCTCACAGCTCGTGTCTCCCAGATCTCCCTGCTCTCTCTCCTCTCTCTCTCTCTCTCTCTCTCTCTCTCTCTCTCTCTCTCTCTCTCTCTCTCTCTCTCTCTCTCTCTCTCTCTCTCTCTCCTTCCCCAATTCCCAGAGCTTAAATTCCTCCTCATACTTAGTCTCAGTGTCCAGAAGTCCTTCATACACCTCTTCCCCCACTATTGGCTGTTCAACATTTTATTATCATAATCATGTGCTTTAGGCAGGCAAGGTAAAATAGTAACACATTTTTACATAATTAAACAAATGCAACACAGCTTTACATTGTTAAACAAATATTCTGCATCAAGTAACATCCCTGTTTTGACAAATGTTGCAGATGATGGCAAATCCCAGGTTCTAACAAAAGCTATGTTGTTTATTTACTTTTTTTTTTGTTTTTGCTTTATTTCTCTGGAAACCATGAAACCATTAGGCCTAGTTTTCAATATTATTAAGACAAAAATATGTGTACCAAGGAGTGTATGACAATGTGCAGTGGCATATTGTTGAAAGTATTTTTATTTTCTGTAATTAAAATTATAGCACATCAGCATCCACTCAACTATAGCTCCTGTTTTGTTGTTGTCATTAAAACATGTAGTAGGGCATTCCTAGGAAGGTTTTCTCATTCTGGGTGGTGATAGCCCATGTATGATTGTGGTTTGAATCATGGTTCACAACACAGAAATACGTGCTTCTGGGTATTTTGAGCTGCCCTAGTCATATTTTATCCTTGAAACATAAGGAGAGGAACATGTGTGGAGAGCTGACCTGTTCATATTACTTATTGAAATGTGTGTAACTCTCATATACACCAAGTGACCTAGGTATTGGGTTTATTTTTATAAATGAATTTGATAAATAATTGAACATGGAAGTGGCCCAGCCATTATGTCCTTGCATTTGCAGGTCATTAAGAATTCATGCCTCTGTTGACCTGCCAGCTTTTGCTTCTATTCCAAAGTTCTGGGTGATAGCTGGAAGCAGAATTGTGCTCCCTCTGAATTGTCCTTCTGCTGTGTAAATGTTGACCTGGGAAAGCCGTTGGACTCATTTTCATTAGCAATATAAACATACTTGCAAAGCAGAGTAGGGGTTGGGCAGCAGACTCTGTAGCTCAGCATGACACAGGGCATTCATTGTCCCCACCTACTGGCTAAGAAAAGACTCAGTTTCCTGAGTATTAATTTGATCTGAGTTCACTGGGCTGATCTGTGCTGTTATTATCAGGTTCCTGGTGATGACCAGTCAGGACTGACTCTTCACTAATTAATCATTAAAAGAAGAGCTGAGCCTTTCCTTAATATCTTATGCCCCCTCTCCATATATTTTAATCTATACTAGCACATGCTTTGGATTGTGTGTAGATAAGAATGCTACCTAACTTTGATAACACTGAATAAAATTCTGTGTTTACTTATTTTTCAGAGTTTATCAGAGATTTTATACTTTACTCAAAAACTAAAAGAGAAAGTTTGGGTTTTTGTTTGTTTGTTTGTTTGTTTTATTTTGGTTTTTGGTTTGCTGGAGAGTGCTCAGATATAATATTTCGTTGACTCAGAGACAAGGAACAAATTCAGCTTTGATAATTCTTCTTAGTATTAAGTGTCAAACCCTGGAAAAATATTTGAATCATTCACTTAGGACATAAATGTTATTGTCATAAAATCTTCAGTACTTTTAGACAACTCATTTATATACTGATTTTTTGACCATATTCACTTCCATTACTCTCTTAATACCCCCACACTCATTGTATATCCTTCATCTTTCAAGCAAGGTCCCCTCCTTCTTGCTTGTATATATGTGTATGTGTGTGTGAGTGAGTAAATGTGTGTTCTCTGTGTGTGATTTATTGCATTTAATTGTAATTGCTTATGTGATCATGGGTGAATTTTACTACTAAAACATAGATTACTTATAAATTGTTACCAGTAAAAACTTGATCTTCCCACGCTCAGCACCCATTATAGTCTATAGCCAACTCTTTTGTTTATAAAGTATAGGAAGCCCATGGAAGACCATAGGATATATAATATGGCCATCAGGTATAAACATGATCAGCCTAAAGGCTTTGCCATAAGATTCAGTATTACCTGGATATCACAAATGGCACATGGAAAAAGCATGATCATTTCCATGGATTTTTTACCTTATTTTCTAAAGAGGAAACACTCCCTCTACTGAGTTCCCACAAAAGAGGTCAGTCCTTTCTCTACAAAAATGTCTGTTATTTCCTCTTACTTTCATCCATAAACTTTTCTTTAAAAATGATAACACAATGGAATGAATTTTTTCCATGTCCAGTTGAATATCAATCATAATAATTTCCCAGTCATTCCTGGGCTGCTTGGCGTGCACAATGATGCCTTGGACAGGTCTATTTAGCAATGACAGGCCTTAGGCACTCAATCTTTCTCATCCTTACATTCAGGTTCACTGGTCCTGGTCCTCCCATTTGCCTTTGCTGCTGTCTGCCTACACAGCCCTAAGCTGGAACATTATCACACCATCTCTCTATTGTTCTATCTTTCTCTCATTGTTTTGCTTGTTTGTTTAAAGTAAGAAAGAAAAATATTTTTCTCCTATAGTTATTGCTTATTTTGATGAAATGAAGGTGAGGTTTCATTTTGCTGAAAGCAGTAAATCTCCTTGGTCTAATAACAAATGTTATGGAAAAGGCATAGTGGTCAGAGGGTCAACTTGTGTAAATTCAGGTTTAGTTACGGTGGAAAATCCCAAAGTTGCTATAAGAAAAGTAAATATATTTGTATTAATTATTATATTACTTTTCTCATTTCTTTGATGAAGAAGGAATTTAATGAGGAAAAATTTGAAGGGATTTAATGAGGAAAGGTCTATTTTGGCTCACTTTGAAGTTATAAAGTTCATTATGGTACCAATGCCTTGGTGTTAGGAGTAGAGGAAGAACAAGTTGTCATATGTCCTCAGACAGGCATTATGGAAGCAGAGATGTGTAAATGCCTGTTCTCAGTTCTGCATATATCTGTACATCTTGTTATTCAGTTGAGAACTCAAGCTCATGGAGCAGTATCACTTATATTTAGAATATATCTTTCCACTTTTGTTATCCTAATATAGATATCCCCTCATAGACAGACATTATCCACAGATTTTTTCCATGATAGTTATCAAGATTAATCTTCTACACAATGTTATGATACATACTTTCTTTGTGATATAATCAAGTCACTTCATCTGCTTGTCACTTCATCTACTCACTGTGTGTGCAAATTTGAAATTTGACTCACACAGACCAGCAAGGCTGTGACATGTACTATAATAACACCAGCTTTATTTCCTGAAGATTGTTGTCTCTTGACTTACCCATTTGTGCCTGAAAACTTGGACAATTTGGGATGCATTTCTTCTCTCATCCTTTTTCTCTTGCCTTTTACACTTTGGGTTCTACTATACATCATTCATTTTCCCTTTTTAGATTTAACAAAAAAGTTGACATCTTGGGACATTTTACTTTCTATTTTGACTCACTCAATCAGTGCATGGCCCTCTGGGTTCATCTACCCTGCTACAAATGGCAGGGACTTATACTTCAAAGATGAGTAATTTTGAACTATAAACAAGAAACTGAACAGTAAAGAGAGAAAGACATCAGTGTACACAGTCGTGGACAAGTTTCTATGTCTTCATCAACATAATTAAGAAACAATGGGATTCAACCATGCTGTTTGCATTGTGTTTCAACATAGTCAAAACTGAGTTTAGTACAGTTTGTGGCCAGTCTAGATTATGTTTTATTGAAGAATCTGACTCTTGTTGCCTAATTTAATTTCTCCCCATGATATACAAATGCTATTTCTCTCCATACCCTACTAACACTTGCATTCTCTTATCTTTTTGAGAGAGGTTATCAAAGCAGCTGTGAGTAGGTGAGTAGATAATTTTGTCTGCTGGGTTATAATTTCAGTCTCCCTCTCCCATTCTCTCTGGTGTGCATGTATGTTGATATCCATGTGTACATATATGTGTAGGTGTGTGTGTGTGTGTGTGTGTGTGTGTGTGTGTGTGCATGTGTGTGCATGCACGCATTCATGCGTGTGTGTATGCTCATGTACTCAGGGAGTCTAGGGGTGGATTTTTAGGCGATTTTTTTTAAATGTTCTTAATCTATTTTTTTATATGTTTAATGAACCTGGAACTCATCAGTTTCCCAAAGCTATCTGGACAGAAGCACCAGGATCCATGTGTTTCTACTTTTTCCAACATGGGAGGTACAGGCATATACTCTCCTGCCTGTGCTTTAATGTGGGTTTCCAAGATCTGAACTCAACTCATTAGTAAACCGATTGACAAACTATTTACAAATTAAGCCATTTCCCTAGTCTTAGAATGGTAAACCTTTGTTTGATTTTTGTTTTTATTTTAACATAAACCTACTAGAAATCTGAATTTTACCACTGTTAAAATATCTATTGTAGATTTTTTGCCCCCCCCTTTTTTTTGTTGTTCTTTTTGTTGTTGTTGTTTTGTTTTTGCATTTGATTATCGAGGCAGGGCTTCTCTGTGGCTTTGGAGCCTGTCCTGAAACTATCTCTTGTAGACCAGGCTGGTCTCAAACTCACAGAGATCTGCCCGCCTCTGCCTTTCAAGTGCTGGGATTAAAGTCTTTGCCCATTTTTAGTTAAGTTACTATTATTTGCTCTTCAATGAAATGAGTAGAGCACACAATTTAGAAACTGGAGCCCTATCATTTGTATGACTTGCAATCTTTTGACAGTAAGTTCACTTTGCCTATCAGTGACTCTTTGCTTTGCTGTGTAGAAGGTGTTTTGTTTCTTTAAATTCTTCTCTCATTTGTTCCTATTGCTTGTTGAGTCTGATAGCCAAAAGCTCATTGCCATGGCCAGTGGCCAAGAAATTTCCCATTCACTTTTTTCTAAAGGTTCTCAGAGGTCTACAGAGCAAACCTGGTTCACAAATTCTGTTTTTACAGTGCCTAATTCTTTCTAGATAATAAAGAATTATTTATAGCTTTTGGAGCATTTACAATGCACACTACTCCTGTGAGTTAGGTATCTTTATTAACTGCATGTATCAGGTGTAGAGCCTCGGGTTGAGGAGATTGGAACACTTGCCCAAGGTTACACAGTGATTGCTCAGCAGTGCTAGGATGAAAACCCAAGTCTACCTGAGTTGAACCATCACTCCCTGCTGGATCCTGCTGCTGAGATGATGACAAGCTGCTTGCCAGTGTGCTTGGCTTCCTCTTACTTTGGCATCCTCTCCCCACCTCTCCACTTCTTTTGAGCCTCTATTAGGGCTAAGATTCCACAATTTTTTGGGCTTTCTCCCAAATAACATGGATAAGGCCAAAGAAATTTGAAAATACATTTCCTTCTTTCCAGGATTTTGACTTTTATTGGCAGAGCTAAGCTTCAGACACAATGGTACTTATAAAGAACAAAGGACACTGCATACCAATTCAATGGTAACTTGGTTGTGTGATAAAGTCCTATTTTTATTTAAGATAATGTATTGTGAAGAGAGTCCTCAGTGTGGCAGTCAGTAGCAATGTGGAGCAATGCCAGAAACACACATTCCTGATTCTGATCAGTATCCACAAAATTGGAAAAGTTATGAGGCATGTACTATTTGAGGGACTCTTTTGGGAAAGGGACTTCAGCACCATCATGTAGGTCAAGTACAGTATTTAAGTTTAACCTTGGGTTAAGGAATCTGTTAACTTAGGTGAGCTACATGCACCATAAAAGCATATAAGGAGCATGTAACTAAAATGTTTACCCATGCAGCACTGAGGGACTCAGAGCCCTTGTTGCAAGCTAGAGTATTAAAATTCAAAGAACACAATCGGAAAGACACATAAAATAAGTGAATATAATATGAAAATAAACCCAATTTAGAGAGATACTAAGTACTAAGCAGACATGAGCAGTGGCTTTAATGAAAAGTTGATGTGACTGAAATTGTGTACAACACAAACTAGAGAGATAGAGCAGCTCAGTGAAATGTCCTTATGTGTAGAAAAAAAAACATTTCCTTTACTGTGATTGCATAGTATTCCCCAACCTTTAAAACTACTTCACTATTCCCAATCCAATGACACAATGTTTTATATGATAATGATATATATGATAAGGATGTGTTATAAAACATCTCCAACATAAAAAAAAATTAAGAATTGCATTTGAGAAAAAAAACTTGAAAATATCAGTCATGAGCATTAAGATTCCATGTTGACAGTACATTCCAATTAGTTTTGATATGATTTCTAAGATAGGTTTTATCTATATAAAATGCCAAATTTCATGTTACATTAAAAGATGTTGGTTTTACAGGTTGTATTGTGTGCTTGCCGAATTAATGACAGGAACACACCTATTAGCCTGAACATGCTGAGCTAATGGCACCATATTTAAGGAGAAATTATGTTTATTGTGTTGCTTTAAAATGTACAACATTTGGAATTCAATATGTAAGAAGAAACAACAACAAAAAATAAGTCATTTAGACCTAGAAATTGTTCTATAATGTGTTTGATAATTTTTGACAAACTTCTAGGTTTCATATTAAGGATTTAAAATTAGACAACTAAATTAAGATTTGGAACATAAAATTCTCCTTAAATTTCTCTCACACTACAGTTTAATTTAAATTGAAATGTGGATCCTAGGTATAAATTTAAAGTTGAAGATATACTAGTATTAGAGAGAAATGGGAGAATTATATAATATCCTCTGACAGAGGAAAAAAAAACATCAACCAAATGAGGAAAAAGAGGCAGAGAGAATCCAACTGTGCTTTCTTTTAAGTGAAACAATTTCATGAAGTAAAATCAGTAGTCTTATAGTCTGAAGGAAGAAGAAAAATAGCACAAGACATGTAAAACTTTACCTGAACTAAATATTCATATGTTGTCACAATACCTAAGTACTATGCAAGGAAATGCAGCCAAAAGCCATGAAAGCTGGGCAAAACTTATTAATGGTTTACAAAATAAAAACTGGGAGAGGAAATGCCACCACAAAAAGGATAATAAAAATCCAACCCAGGACAACTTTTACACATGATATTCTGCCTGCATTGGCTTCAGAAAAAACAAAGCAACAAAAACAAACAAACAACAACAAAAGAAACAGAGGCTTTAAGTGTTGGCTGTTTGAGAAGATGGACAAAATCAATGCCAATTTAACTGTGTAGATGAGATCAGTTAAAAAAGTTTAAACTGAGTGGATGAGTTGTGAAAGCAACTACCTCATTGGAAACCCAAAAGTTTAGTTTAGAAGGGGATTCAGGATCAAGCAGAGCACAGAGCTCATAATATGATTAAATGAACTAGTGTCTAGGAAAATAATACATCAGAATTAGAAAATATGAACATATTTGATGCAATGTAGATCATTTCCTGTGTAAGAACTCAAGGAATGTTTACCTAGAAACAGGATTTGTCAGAAAATGATAAGCCATGATTTTTTTGAGATTGATGCCCATTTTATAATTCGCTAAATATTCTTGAGTTGTAAAATGCATTCAATTGATTCTATGGTTTTTAAATTATATCTTAACATAAGCACTTGAAGAAAATATGACAAAATATTTGTGCTTGGTAAATGAGTTTCATTTTCTTACAATTACGCGAACCAACCTTGGTTAACTCATATTCATTTATAACTCCAGTTCCAGGAGATCTCAAGACCTCTTCTGGTCTTCTTGGGCAACTGCACTCACAGGCACATACATAACAACATAGACACACATATATACAAAAATATGTATAAAAGACGTTTTACTATAATATGATTTTGTATACTCATCTATATTTCTAAAATGCATTGAGAGTATAATGTGAAAAAAAATCATTTTATGTTCCCACACTTCAGTCTGAACACAGATAAATGAAGGTTATGAGAATTTACACTTCTAATTTTCAGTAATGTGAGCAGTTAACACAGTCAGGAATAATATGCAGACCACTTTATGATCATTTACTTTCCTCTGAAATAATTGTTAGTTACATTATCAGGAAGTGCAAAAGCACCAGAGAAAATTGTTTCCTGTTAAACTCTTTCCCACTTACACACCTTGATCTGATCTGCAAAACTAGTTCAGTGCGGTGATAGCAGCTCACAAGGAGCTGAGAAGGGGAAACTCACACATTCACTATAAAAATGCCATGCTTATGAGCAACTTCAATGCAAAATAGTTAACTCTATGAAGTGTTGAAACACGGAAAATGTTAAAAGACAACTATTTTAGCTATAGTCCCATCATTGTATCAAATGTCCTGACAGAAGAGATAAAGGCAGAAAAGGCTGTTTGACTTACTGATATAAAGGGAAATACATCATCAATATGAAAAAAGGCAAGGACAGAGACAGGCAAGGTATGGTGGCAGGAGAAGAAACAATGAATTGGTCACTGTCCATCTACATACTCATGAAGCAGAGAGTAAACAGGATGTGGTGATGGGAGATATCATTTTGTAAATATGTTTTTTATACTGGTTAATGAATAAAGTACTGTGGCCAATAGGAAAGTAAGTTAGGCAGGGCTAGGAGACTAGGAGGAGGAAAGAGGAAGTAGTGAGGGGGGGGGTCAGCATGTAGAGTGTGGAGAAAACAAGATGCCTGCCTGCCAAGCTCAGATAAGATGACCACGTGGAAATACTTAGATAAGAAGAAATGGGTTAATAATTAAGACAAAGCTAGCTGATAAACAATAATAGTAACTGGCCAATAGGACAGTATCAAATACAGAGTCTCAGCGTGTTATTGGAGTGCCCATGGCGGCAGGACCAGGCAGCCAGCAGGGAGGAACAAAGAGTGCGTCCCGACATGCAGTGACAGCTGGGGGGGGGGAGGGGAACTTGCTCATAACATAATGTTGTCAGAAGTGACTGGGTGTGGTGGCACACGCTGTTAATCCCAACACTCAGGAAGCAGAGGCAAACAGATCTCTGTAATTTCAAAGTAAACTTGGTGTAGTAAATTCCAGGACAGATAAAAGATACACACAAAAAAAAAACCCTGTCTCAAAATATATAAAAATAAAAGTAAAAAAAAAAAAATAGAGTAATAAAAAAGCCATAATAATTTTTGGATACTATATGCGATTCTGTTGTTTTTAAATTATTTGATTGCTGAGAAAATAACAACTACTGATAAAAGAAATGCTGCTGGATTAATTCAATTTATATATTTTAAAAATGCTTTGACTCCAAAATTTAAGCCTAAGGACAAGTTACTGGGGAAAAGAATTTCTATTTTTGTTTACACAGAAAATGAAAAGCTGTGGATTCCTTCCAGACTAATGTGGTTTGATCAAGCAAGACCTCCCTGAAGCAACATCAATGGGACATGTCAACATTGTAGACCACAACAGCCAGGATTTCTGTGTCTTCTTAGGATCCCCATGATAGCGCCCCCTACCAGCAGGAAGCAGTTTGGAATGACCAATGCCCAAATTCCCAAATATTGTTTATAAATGGTTATTTTCATTTTAATGGGCTTGGTTATAAATAGTTAATGACCACAACCAATCCTTTTAAAAGTAAAAACGGAATTATGGTGTAGATATGAATACTTTGTTTTGAAATGGATTTTCTTTTATTGATACAAATTTAAGATCAATTTTGTGATATGTATATTTCTCTTTTTGTTTTGGTATTATGTTTATATAGCTCATTGAAAATGTAATGTATAATTTAGTACAGATTAGAGAGTTACCTATGATAGTCAAAACTTGGAGTGAAGCTAGTTAGGATTTCTAGATGTACAGAGATGTATTTGAGATGAACAGGCATTCTTCAAATCTTTCAAAGACCTACAGAATATGGCATTTAAAATGGTTTAGGGTTTTTATTGACAGTTAGGCCCAACTGCTTCTGGTAATACCACCTACAGAAGAAAGGAAGATGGACATCAAAGAAACACATTATGGAGTTTGCTTCAAATATGGCAAGACTAGCCATTTGAGCAAGGTACTTCTCTTGTCTAGACTGTTTGACTTTATGTTGTAGAAACTGGACATGCAGGACCCACAAAAAGGTGACTGCTGATGCAAGATGGACATTGCTACAGGATTCCTGCTTCATGGAAGAGATTGCCTGCCAGACAGTCTATAGGACACAGAGAAAAATGACTGACAAACTGCTAATACAGGTGGACAGTTTAAAGTTTCCTGCTTTGCTGAGGAGTCTGGAGACACACTATGGCCTATGGGCTGAAGATGGAACATTACAGAAGAAATTTGGGTGACTGACCAGGCAATGAGTTGTCACTGTCATTTCTAGAGTTTATATATTATCCTCCTGTGGTCTTTAAAGGAGTTGAAGACAGATAGTTATGGTTATAGCTTTTCTTAGTTAGGATTAAAGATAAGTTACATATAGGACTTTAAACTCACAAAGATAGGCTAGATAATATTTTCTTTAAGTCTTACAAAATGTTAATGAACTAAATATTGTTAACTGTGATTCTTATTTGATAACTGTTGTATGATATATTTTGCTATGTTAAGGTTAAACTACTTTTTATTTTAGACAGAAAAGAGGTGCTGATAGGAGATGTTATTCTGTAAATATGTTTCTCATGCTGGTTAATGAATAAAGCACTGTGGCCAATAGGAAAGCAAGACAGGTGGGGCTAGGAGACTAGGAGGAGGAAAGAGGAAGTAGTGAGGGGGAGTCAGCATGTAGAGTGTGGAGAAAACAAGATGCCTGCCTGCTGAGCTCAGATAAGATGACCACGTGGAAATACTTAGATAAGTAGAAAAGGGTTAATAACTAAGACAAAGCTAGCCAATAAAAAATAATAGTAATTGGCTAACAGGATTATATCAAATACAGAGTCTCATTGTGTTATTGGAGCGTGTGGCAGCGGGACCGGGTGGCCGGCAGGGAGGAACAAAGAGTGGGACCAGACCAGCAATGATAGCAGTGGGGGAAAAACCTGCTTGTAACAATGTGGGGCTATTCTGTACATCCTCCAAAATCACCTAAGTGAACTATTTCCTCTAGAAAGACTTCATTGCCTAATGCTTTGACAACTGTTGCAAACATCACTACCATCTGGAGAAAAAAAAATTGTCCTATATGGAAGAGTTCACATTAACAACCTTTTAATTTTATTGTTGTACTTTTCCTAAAGTTAAGTTGGATTTCATAACCCAAAATTTTTAGCATAGTTGAAGTGTGGAAACTAACATAGAAAGGTACTTAAGATAAAGAACAGAATATGGATGCAGGCCACTTAGGAGAAGAAGATTTGATATTTACAAGAGAGACATTCTTCATTTAGTTTTCCATTTGTTGACAGGGTCATATTGTTTCAAATATTTAGCTTGGATATTAATTCAATGAATCAGTTTCACAAGAGTTACTTATGAATGTAAAATTTTAAAGTTTATAGAAATTGTTTTTAAAGAATATATCATCTTGCTATGAAATGTCAACATAGATGTGTGTGTGTGTGTGTGTGCGTGCGCGCGCGGGTGCACGGGGTGTGTGCATTGTTTTCCTTCCCTAAAATTTTTACTTGGATGTAGGATACTGATCTCCCAAGAAAATTACTATTAAGTTAAGCAATGTAAATCACAAGAATTTTGTGCTGATTTTTTTTCTAATTTTGTAGAAAGATATTTACCAAGTTGCAGTGTGGATGCTAACCTTTCAAAGAGAGACAATGAGACTTAGCAAAGCCACAACATCTTTGCAAATTAAAGGAATTCTTTCTGCCTATGGCTGTACACAGAGCCAACAGGATTGAGACATCTGTCCTATATGGAATGGTCCCCCATTTTAAAATTTTTAGCCTCTCCTGGGGAAAACAACGCAACAAAGTTACATAAAATTAAGCATGACCATCAAAGTCAAATAATCATAAATCATAGGGATGTGGGTAGGTATTCAAGAGGAGTGCTCTGAACTTTAGAAAAGAGACCAGAGTGAAGCTTGTTTAGTGGAAGGCATTGTTGGCTGAGATGCAGTGCTGTCATCTATGAAACTTTACTGTGTTTGTCTGAAGTTATTATTGGTTGAGATAAGACCAGAGTGCCCTAAAGAGACAGCCAAATTCCTTGCAGTTTGTGACTTTCACATCTCTTCCTAAATTGTGTATATGCATATCTATAAAACAGTGGCTGTCATGGAGGATTTCACAGTGCTTATGAATGGTGGCTACTTGTTAAGTGTTCTTAGATGTCTGGATATCTTATCTCTATGATTTATCTTCTGTCATAGTTATGGTTTATTGAAGCTGGAGGGCATTGTTTTGACATCCTTGCACACATGGGCACCATGACTCTGA